>OY728160.1:613949198-614574198 GCA_963277665.1 Viscum album | reverse complement strand
ATAGGGACGGACCAAGGGATCTCACTCCTCAAAATCCCGTCTATACTAAGAGATATTAGGATGCACAATTACTTGTAAAAAAGTACATGGATTGTAGTGGGGGTACATGGCATGTCTTTCCAACCCCATGTCTTCCCGTGTATCACCATCTCACACTGAAAACAACCCTCCATTTACATGATGTGTTCTTTAAGAGTACACAACATGTAGAGGCTGGACTATCACTCTTTGTGCTACAAACCTAATATTGTGTACTTATGGTTGTACCTATGTACATATGGTCATACCATTGTATTGTGGTCTTTCTTATACACTTGGTTGTGTTAGAGTATTAGGTCATTCTTGTGTACTCTACCAATGCCTATGTTCTAGACCATATATGTGCTAATGTGACCTCTATGATACATGTTAATCTTCTATCAAAGGGGCACACATCATGTGTAAGGCTCCACACAATGTGTTATATTTTTTAATGTACGAAACCTATTTCAATATCCAAGGACAAAAAATGATATATCTTATTTGAGTACATATTATGAAACACCGGATTTTTGTTAATCTCGCGGTTCTTCTATGTGACTTTGGCTTCCATCATTACTCTAACCATCAATCATGCACATGAAGCTCAGATTGGGCCTTGACTGGGCTTCCCCATTATTGGAGGCTATATTCTTGAAATAAAAGTCAATCAAAAAACACCACATTTCATCACATCATTACCATGTATAAAATTGGGAAAAATTGAATTACTGGCCTGATTCAAATATACCTCTGATCACATGCCACCAACTTTTCACCTTGATATCACCCTCAATCATGAAACAAAAAAATGATATCAATCTATTTTTTCCAACAATGGTTGTATAATGATATAATATTGGTTATTCATCAAAACATTGTCCAAGAAATATTTGGTGGTGAATCATGAATAGAAATGGGAGAGAAATCCAAAAACAAATAAAAACAAGTAACATACCTTGTCAATTGTTTGGTTTAGCCTCATTTTTTCTATTATAGAAGAAACAAAGATAAATATTAACAAAAAATAATAATTTCCCCAAATCCAAAGTAAATAATCATATACCATTAACATTATCGATCCGTGAATTAACATGTTAATTGATTTGATTCAAATTCATCATGGGATAATTTAACAAGAAAGAAAACATAAAAAACAATTCTAAACCTTATATTGGATATATTGATGATGAATTAAAAATATGCATTGTCTTTGTAATAGTGATCCTTAAACATCGTTGGTGAAAGTGATCTACAATCCATTGTTATCATTTTCCAATCCCTCATCCAAAATTTTCTCCCAATCCTCAAGGTTATGTGGATAACCGTGTCATTTTCCTATAATTGGGTCTTTATAGATAATTATGTAGTTTCAATGCATTGAAAATAACAAAATGAACTAATTTTTTTGTTTATTTTTCTATTTTTCATGCAAAAAAACGTTACCAAAATAGCCAATGTTTTAAATATTATATTTTTCATATTGTAAACACATATTTTAGAATCAAATGAGGTCTCAGATTTCCCATCGGAGTCCCCAATCAGGGTTTATTCATCTATTTCAAAAAATCAATTCACTTATATTATTCAATTTTTTACTATATTTATTATATCATTTCTATCATCACTAGTCCTTATAATCTCACATCATCTCAGCACCTAGCTTTGAAAATATTGTTATGTATATTCTAAATATTTATATGGTGATAAAAGATACATTACATTCTCCCCACATTAGGGATTGTTTTCTTGAGAATTTAAAAAGAATACTAAAAAAGATGGGGTTACTGGGATTGTATATGGGTCTCTTTCTCCTAGGTGGTCTTTTGAAGATTCTCATAATACCATCAGAAACACACCATGAAATATGAACTCCAAAATACGATCTTCTCTTATCGATCCTTGATCTCTATGATGTTCTCAGGAAATCTAGATCAATCCTTGATGTCCAACTCACCCAAGTCGGTAACGTGTGATGGCATATTCATGTTCCTTCTCAGCTGTGACATGTGGAAGAAATCATGTAACCTTAATAACTAAGGTGGTAGTGTCAATAGGTATTGTCACGACCCGTCCCTTGGGGCATGTGCCATGACTACCCCAAACCCACCTTCCATAGGCCTTAGGTGGGAGACTTGAACCAAAAAATAGTATCCCTATAATGGGAAGGAATTCCCTTTAAACCTATACAAACACACGATCTATGAACAAAAAGTATCAACAATGAACTAAACTAAAATAGTAAAAAGCATACTAAAAGTAAAGGGTCTGGAATATAAGCCCAACTGAAAAGTACAAGTACAACTAAAAAGAGAAAACAGCTCCTAAATTGTCCACCGGGGATCCTACCTGAAGGGTGGGTACAAATTGTCTCAACAGCTCTCCACATCATCTTGTCTCCTCCGTGTACCTCCTGGTCCTCAAATCCCCATGTCTCAGCCCAATTTTTCATCGTCTGTACAAGGCACAATAAAGTGCAGGAAAATCCTGTGGAGGGGTGAGTATAAAAGTACTTAGTAGGGACCCCAAAACCCCTGAAGGTCTCAAAGGGTTCCATAAAGGAAAAAACCACAAAGTAAGACATCAATCATAGAGCTTGAAGTAGTAGTCAGCTCACACTAGGTATACAACTCAGTGATCGGTAATAAAGATGATTAGTCTTAAGAAATATCATTTTATCTCATTAGAAAGTTCTACAACTGAACTATGAAGTTGTTGTTATATTGTTGACCCATATAGGGTCATGTGTCATTGATCTATGACGGGCCACTCTAAGGCAAGTCCTCATCGGGTCACGCAATGCTGATCCACATAGGGTCTCTAAGATGCTGATCCACACAGGGCCACAATGATGTTGATTCACATATTCTTGCTACGATTCTGATCCACAGAGGTTTTCTATGATTCTGATCAAGATAGGGTTGCAACGATGCTGATCCACCCATGGTCGCTAAGATACTAACCCACACAGGGTCTCTCTTCAATTGAGAGTCATCCATAGAATTCCTTATCATAGAAAGCTTGATTATAGGAGAACCGTTCCTCAAGACATCGGTCATATTTCAACCTGTACAATGTTCCTCAAAAAGCATAACCATGAGACAACCCTATCATAGGGGTCCCAACGTGACAGATGGCACGTCGATCGGACACTCGGTCTGTGAGATGTGGGAACTTTTGAGAAAAAGGCCCAGTTAGATTCATGTTTGATTCAACCCAAGTCGCATGTTAGGATCTTTCAAAGCTCACTTAGTGTACCTCCAAAGGATTTCCTTGTCACAAGGGCCCTTATGCCACAGACATCGCATCGTTTGGACATCTGGTCAGTTAGTTACATCCCTTTACATTAATCGGGGGTGATCACACCTTGGTCCTACCCAGCTTGTTCAGGCCTGCGGGAATATGCCCAAGGGACCATGGACCAATAGGGATCCCAACGCAACTGACAGCATGTCGAATGGACACCCAGTTCATCATTGGCGGGTGTTTCTTTATTCTAGGATAGGATGGGTGTGGGACTTGTCTGACTCGGTCAGACCGGCTCGACGTAACGGGTCTTGGGTTCTACCTGACCCTATCGTGGTCCGATTCATTGAGGTTTGGTCTAGTTCCCTAGTTCGGGCTCGTCGGGGTCGGCCCGGTTTGTTTCATGGGCCCGAGCCATGGTTGGCCAGGCCCACTAGGTAAGGCTCAGCCCACGTTTGTTTTCCCACCAGGCCGCGTGTCCATCTTGCTCATTAAGGGTTGGCATGCTGGGCAGGTCCAGCTAGCAGGGCTGCGAGTCCAGCCCAGCCCCCTAGCGGGTCTGGTCCATTGGGTGGGTCCAGGCCGCTTAGCCGGCACGTGTCTGGATCGGTCCACTAGATGGAGGATTATTGTGTCCCACTGGCCCCGCGGTGGTGGGTCTATTTCACCAGTCGGTGGGCCGCTACCCCACCACATGAACAATCGTACATTTGGTTGACCAGGTTCTGCCAACATCGCATGGCACATAGTCGTGTCCCTCCTTCCAACAACGGCCCACTGGCCGCGGCAGCTCCGCGCCACCCCATTCTGTCATGGCCTATTGCGTGCAGCTACTTCACGCCACCCTTGTCCTATGCTACCGACTGAGGCCGGCCTCCTTCAGCAACCACGGCGCACCATCGCCTTCCACCTTCCACTCCTACATCAAGTTTGTGCAGGTCTCTTCCTGCCACCACCGACATGGAATGCTAGTAATTTCTTCTGCGGGCCACAGGGCATGCTTCGATGGTCCGTTCTTGGGGTCGTCTGCGCCTACGGCTCTCCCATGCTACCACTGTCATAGCGTGACCAACTATCTCACATTTACATCAATATAAGGAAACTGTCCTTGAATAACGGAGCATGAGTGAAGAAGCGGAGGGTATGGGACTTGTTCGTTTGTCCAACGCCCTCTGAGTTAATGTGATTGCAAGTGGGAGTGAGGTGAAACCTCATTGATAACTTTTTAACAATCCCTATACTTAGAAGAGACATTCGCTGATGAATATCGATAAAACCTCCTTCATCATTTTCGTCGGTTCGTTATTTGGTGGCACTCATCACCGCTTTCTAAAATTGGATTCTTCCCTTAAGTGGTTGGTGTAGAGGTACTTTTCCAGAGCTTTGTCGCTTGGTGAAGTCATTCCAACACTCCACCCCGAGCTCCATTTTAATAGGAGAGGATAAGGGTGAGTTATGAACGTGGAATTAATGAGCTTCATTTAATTAATGAACCTACCAAATTTAGATGGTGTGATTACAAAAATAATGGGGAGTCAAGCTATTTAATGTCTTGACTTATCGTTGGTCCTACCACTGCCGCTCATCCAATGGAGGAAAAGAAAAAAAAGGAAAAAAATAACACTTTTATTTTATTATTATTTTAAATTTCCAAAAACAGTCCTTTTCTCCCAACCTACTGCGGTCGAAGTGAAGCCTCACTCAAGATAATCCTAACACTACAAATTCAATGGTTCCCTCGGACTTTTAATCTGATCACTCGTTCAAAATTTAGAAAACTCTACTCGAGTGTTTACTGAACGTACCATAAAAAAGGTGCATAAATTCATTCCAGGAAAACTAGGCTAGGGATCACGCACCTTTAATTTTCAAAGACTCATAATAATTCCATATAATTAAAAAATTATATGGAAAATCTGGGTCATTATAGGTACATCATCTCTTCAACCCTATGCATTATCTGGAAAGGGTCAATAAATATTAGAGAGAAATTTAAACCCCTTCCAAACCTCTTCAACCCATGTTGAGGTGAGACCTTTAGGAACACATGGTATCCTGCCTAAAACTGCAATGGCCTCCTCAATGAGTCTGTATAAGACTTATGACTACTATTTGTAGTCCTCGTCTGCACTTGAATAATCACACCTTCTTTTTCTTAGCTTGTACCAACTTTAATCCCATGAGTAAATACAATCCCAGATTATTCTATCCTAGTGGTGATTAACAGGGTCACCATACAAAGTCTCAAAGGGTTCTATATCTATGGTGGAATGGTATATGTTATTATATAATAATTTTACCATGGTTATGTTACCTTCCTATCTAAGTCCAATTTCTATCATGAAACCTTGCAACACTTTTTTATAACCTTAATGGGAAACTGAATTTGGACTTCTTTGTAATGGTAAAATTCCATGCTCAAACATTAATGAGTCTCAAATTACTCATGAAATTGTCTCCCTAATCATTTTGTAAAGTAAGGATTATGGTATGATACTATATTTAATGTTACACTATAGAGATGTACTATCTCGTTAATTAGATGGAATCACATGATCTCTACCAAATAATACCATTGGGCATCTATGAAGAGGGCCGACATGGTGAGTCAACCTACAATCACCCAGATGGCATTGTGTCATGTACAAATACTTGGTATCCCTCTAATGAAGAAAGATGATACCTCATCCCACTTTTCAACTGGAATGTTAAGGGGTTGAGAAAATATTTTTGGAACATCATTCTTATCCTTCATTTTCTAAAAATTGAGCCATCGAGAGACAAACTCTGCTACACACATCTTTATCCATAGAAACCCTAAAAGACATCATAGGTAATGGTTCATCATTTACTCACCTATATTTTCTTTATAAGGGGATATATGAAAAAATAACACCACCACACATAACATCATGGTCACTATATTCCATCCTCTAAAAAGTATTGCATGCTCCCCATCTCTAGAAATTTAATCAGAATCATTTTCAATTGATATTTAAGAATATATGACCTCAATATTGATACTTAATGAGGATCCTCCCTAACACACTGTAGAAGTAGTGGGGTAACAACCATAGATTATATATATGAATACATAGTCAACAACCATGAAAACTATCTTCTAATGACTACTCTAAAGAAATTATCATCAACCGTGAACAATATATCCTAGTGAGAAAATAATCTAGTTCATTCCCAATCTGAGGATTATATACTACCTTAATTCCACAATCTTATAAGAAATATTAAAAATTACAATATTTTAAATTATGATACTTGTAAATTAATATATACTTTTGAATCATATGGTCATAATAGTTGATAATGATGTCACCCATAAGGTAGTGTTGTCACATATTTTGGGTGAAGACTTCTATTTCCAAATCTAGATAGTGGTCACATAGTTCAAGTCATGTGGTATCAACTATTGGGTCCCATAGGTAATCATTGCCAACCTCTACCCAAGAACACAACCTATTTTGGTCCTTGATGCATCCTTGAACACCGCATACTCGATACCCACCTATTGAAATCTCAAGATTGAATCACTAATAAACCAGTACGATAACTCCCAAAAGTCATGGTAGTACCTCTTCATCCACATGAATGGTTTCCCCTTCTGGGTTAATGTCTAGAAAAGGGGGCATTGGACCCCCCAGACTCGGGCGACCGCCATTGGCGGTCGCTATAGCAAACCATTAGCGACCGCCAATGGCGGTCGCTAACCTGCATAAAAAAATTCGGGGGGTTTCTGCCCCCCCCCCCCCCGCGCCCTCGATCTCCCTCCGCCCTAACCCCCTCCCTCCCTCGCGCCGCCCTCCCCTCCCCCGCCGCCCGGCCTCCCCCGCCGCCCGGCCTCCCCCGCCGCCCGGCCTCCCCCGCCGCCTGGCCTCCCCCGCCGCCCGGCCTCCCCCGCCGCCTGCCATCCGGCCTCCGGCCGCCGCCCTCCGCCCTCGGGCCTCCGACCGCCGCCCTCCGGCCTCTCCCCCCCCCCCCCCACCCCCGACGGCACCCGCACCCCGAACAGCCCCCGGCGCGCACTCTGGACCGCCCCCCGCACCCCGGACGCCTCCCCGCACCCCGGACAGCCCCCCCACCCCCCCCCCCCCCCCCCCCGCGCACTCCGGACCGCCCCCCGCACCCCGGACGCCTCCCCGCACCTCGGACAGCCCCCCCTGCACTCGGACACCCCCCTCTGAACCCGGACAGCCCCCCCGCACCCCGGACAGCCCCCCCCCCCCCCCCCCCCGCACTCGGACACCCCCCTCCGAACCCGGACAGCCCCCCCCCCCCCACACCCTGGACAGGCCCCCCGCACCCCGGACACCCCACCCCGCACCCCCGACAGCCCCCCTTCACCCCAGACAGCCCCCCCTCCCCCGCACCCCGGACACCCCCGCACCCCGAACACCCCTGCCCGCACCCCTGACAGGCCCCCGACACCCCGGACACCCCTCCCCGCACCTCGGACAGCCCCCCGACCCCGGACACCCCCCCCCCCTCGCTGCCCGTCCCCCGTCCCCTCACCGCCTCCTCTCCTCCAGCTCCCCGCCGCCGCCGCCGCCCGTCCCCTCCCTTGCCGCACCGCCTTTGGCTCCGGCTCCCCTTCGCTGCCTCCTCTCCCTCGCAGCACCGCCTTCGGCTCCCCTCCCTTTCAGGTTTGTAGCTCAATCAGGTAACATGATCTTTCAGTTACATTATTATTTTATCAATGGTTCATAAACAAATGGTTAATATTTATTTTGAATATAGTTGATTTGAAAAATTTAAATGTAATAAGTATTGTGTAAATGTTTGTTATACAGATATTATTATGGATAAGAGTTGGATTGATCATACAAATCGAACGTCTAGAGAATATTTCAATGGCATTATGCAGTTTATTGACTTCACGAGAGGATTTGAAAGTGACTATATTAGTTGTCCATGTAGAAAATGTGCTAACAGATATCAATTCACACGAGATACTGTGAGGGAGCACCTTTTCTTTAATGGATTTCTGAAAAATTATAAGAGTTGGACTCGTCATGGAGAAGAATATGTTCGTTGTCAAAATACAGATGCAGCTCAGATGGATGTTGATGCAAGGATGACTGATCCAATGCATGAAATGCTTACTGAAATGGTACGTGGGTTTGATCCTGAAGGCATTGACATCCAGAATCTTGAGACCGGTGAGATAAATCTTCGCTCTGGTGCAGATCGTGATTCGAGGAGGTTTTATGAAGTACTTGATGATGCAAAAACAGAATTATATCCTGGATGTACTTCTTACAATAAACTGTCGTTTATCGTGGAGTTGTTGCATTTGAATACTTTGAATAATTGGTCAGACACATCATTCGACATGCATTTGGTTTTATTGAAAAATGTTCTTCCTGTCGACGCTAAGATTCCTGAGTCGTATTACTATGCTCGTAAGTTGACAGAGAACTTAGGTTTTACATATGAGACTATAGATGCATGTGCAAACAACTGTATGTTGTTTATAAATGAAACTGCTCATTTGGATATTTGTACGGTTTGTGGCGCTTCCAGGTGGAAAGAGAATAGGGGAAATAAGACTCATCAAAGTCAGATTGCGATACAGGGGAAACCGATTGCCGTAAAGAAAATGCGTTACTTTCCCCTTAAACCGAGGTTGAAAAGATTTTTTATGTCATCTAAAGTTTCTAATTTAATGAGATGGCATGCAGAAATAGTTCATGAAAGTGACATGTTAACCCACCCGGCAGACTCTCATGCATGGAAGGATTTTGATAAGAGACATCCCGACTTTGCTAAAGATGTTCGTAATGTCCGATTGGGATTGGCAGCAGATGGTTTCAATCCATTCAAGTCTATGGTTGGTGCAACTCATAGCACATGGCCCGTGGTGTTGGTTCCATATAATCTTCCTCCGTGGATTTGTATGAAGCAACAATTTATATTACTTTCCACTCTTATTGATGGACCTAAAAGTCTGGGGGATAAGATTGATGTTTACCTTCAGCCATTGATTGATGAGTTGAATGAATTTTGGGGCGATGGTGTGATGACTTATGACTGCGAAACGAATGAAATGTTCAAACTGCATGCTTCTTTATTGTGGACAATCAATGACTTCCCAACTTATGAAAATTTATCAGGCTGGAATACGAAAGGGGAATTTTCTTGCCCTTGTTGCAATAAAAGTAAAAAATCTGTATGGATTAAACATTCCAAAAAATGGGCATACATGGGTCACAGGCGTTTTCTCCCTCCCCAGCACAGGTTCAGAAAGGAGAGAGTGGCATTTGATGGTTCTAGAGAGTTCAGCCCAGCACCAAAGATCATGACAGGAGTCGAAATGTTATCACAGATTGAGGAAGAAAACATCCACACGGTATATGAAATTCAAGATTTGGTGGCTCCTCCAGTACGTAATATTCGTGCTGCGGGTAGGCAGCGCAGTCACAATTGGAAAAAGAAATGTATTTTTTATAGTCTTCCGTATTGGAAAACTAACATGTTGAGGCATAATTTGGATGTCATGCACATTGAAAAAAATGTTTGTGATAACATATTGTGGACCATTTTAGGTGTCAGTGGAAAGTCAAAGGACCTTGTTAATGCACGCCGTGATTTGGAAGAAATGGGTTTAAGGAAACAGTTGCATTTACAGTTAGCTGAGGGAAACAAGGCATATATGCCTGCTGCACAGTATTCGATGACTACAGAGGAGAAAGAGACATTTCTTTCCATTTTGAAGATGGTCAAGGTGCCTGATGGTTACTCTTCTAATATTTCAAAGTGTGTGAATCTGACGAGCAAGACATTTCAAGGGTTGAAAAGTCGTGACAATCACATATTACTTCAGTAGTTGATTCCAATCGCAATTTGTGATTGTTTATCCCCCAATGTTGTTCATCCCTTGATTGAGATGAGTAATTTTTTTAAACAGCTTTGTTTAAGAAATCAACGAATGAGTGATTTAAAAAGTTTGCAGGACCGAATTGTACTTACGCTTTGTCACTTTGAGAAACTTTCCCCCCCCCCCTCATTTTTCGATGTTATGGTCCACTTGACAGTGCACCTAAATGATGATGTAATGGCTGCTGGTCCAGTGCAATTCAGGTGGATGTATCCTATTGAACGGTATTTGAGTACATTGAAAAGATTTGTACGCAATAGAGCTCGTCCAGAGGCATCAATAGCCAATGGTTATTTGATGAATGAGTGTACTACCTTTTGTGCAGAATATCTTACGGATGTTGAAACAAAATTAGATAAGCCCTCTCGGATTAATGATGGTCCAGTTGGAGAAGGAACCATATTTGATATGGACAACATCGAGTGGATACAAGCACATCGATATATCTTGTTCAATACTCCATTAGTTGCACCATTAATGCAGTAAGTATCTTATCAATGTGCTTGTATAACTTTTACATGTTTTCTTTGCATAAGTTGATCTTTTAAACATCGTGTAATCATTTGCAGGAAACACATTAATGAGATAAAAGAAGAGATGCATCGTGCGACTGAGTTGCAAATTCAACAATCTCATTATGCGGCATTTCATGATTGGTTCAAGGATTATGTATGTATAAATTGATTTTTATTATGAGTGAAGTATTAAACTAATTCTTTCTGCATATATCAGTATTGATTTTTATAAATTATGTAGGTTCGTAAGCTGAGGGAGTTAGGGGACCCCGCGCTACCTGATGTATTTATCCAACTGGCTGAGGGTCCATCTATAACGGCTCGTCGTTATAAATCTATTGATGCTAATGGTTTTCGATTTCGCATTAAAGATGTTGACGACAAACGAGCAACACAAAACAGTGGCATCGGTTGTCCCTTTGTTGATTCTGGTTATTACTATGGTCAATTGATAGACATCATTGAAGTTGTATACACACACGGTTTGAAGTACATATTGTTAAAGTGTAATTGGGTTGATCCAGTGCGTGGATGTAAAGTCGATCAATATCAGTTTTCATTGGTGAATTTTAACTATATGTTATACAGAAATAATGAACGAGTTGAGAATGAAACTTTCATTTTGACATCACAAGCGGAACAAGTATTCTTCGTTACTTTGCCTTCGGATCCAAGTTGGCAAGTTGTTGTCAAAATGTCTCGGAGAGGAGTGTTTTTATTTGAAGAAGATGAACCCAAGACTGTTCCGTTTTTTTACCAACAACTTGATCAACATACCGTAGTTCAACGTGAAGAAGATATTTATTGGGTCAGAGCGGCTGTTGAAGGAGAAACGGTCGATTTGCATGCTTAATGAAAGGTATAATTGTTTTCCCGCTATTCAGTAGAATGTCCTAGGATATCATAAATTATCTAATCATTTTATAAATCCTTATAAGTTTTAATCCTCACTTTTGTAAGTTAATTCAGTCATAAATATTTAGGTTGATTAACTTTATGATTTTTTAAAATTCATTCACAACTAATTATTCAATCCATTTTTTGTTTGATTAACAGTTGTACAAGTTTGATTTATTAAGAACAATCCAATTTATCTTTTAAACACTTTGGACTCATTACTGATATTTTGTATGACTGCAGACATGTCAGGGGAAGAGGCAGAAAATCCACATCATCCATCTGAGGCATCTACGTCTCAGGGTCGAGGTATGTTTGAATGTCATTGTCTATATTTTTTATGTAATTGACATATATATATATATATATAACATTTGTCAATTTATATATAAAATTGTTTTCAACAGGATCAGACTCGGCTGCTTCTTCCTCTCGCAGGAGAGGCCCTGGTCGTGGCATATTATCATGGAATTCCGACACGACAATAGATGTTTCATTTGATGAGGTATTTCATCCCGTGGGACCGAATCCCCCGGCATTTATTCGTCAGCTGGGTCATATCATACGTGACCCACATCGATTTCCATTGACCACGCGTGATTGGGCTTCTATCCCTCAGGACACATTAGATCGTCTATGGAGGGAGGTTCAGGTAAGAAAATAATTTTACTTTATTTTCTATTTATAAATAATACTAATATGTTTGATTATTTTCATTATAGCAAAATTTGAAAGTATGCCCTGAAGAGTTTCGGCCCGTGTGTATGAGCAAATGTCGTAAGCTGTGGAAAGATTATAAAGGCAAAGTGAAGAGGGACCACTGGGTACCAAATGTGGGTGCCCTTGACATTTTGGAAAAAGTCCCGAGAGGTGTCCTCCCAGCTCAGTGGCGTGACTTGGTTGCATATTGGTCTACTGAGGGTGTTGTGGTTTGTATATTAATTATTTTACTGTATATATATTTTCAAGAATATGTGATTTGTTTGAAATTTGAATGAATTGAATGTAGGAGGTGTCAACACGCCATTCGGAGAATCGAGCGTTGCAGGGACCATCTCACAGGCTCGGGACTCGTCACGTGTCTCAGATCCGACATGAGGTATATATTATTCATTTTTTAATTTATTAATTAATATGGTTTTGTGTGTATATTCTTTTAATATACAGTTGTGAGGGCAAGGTGCAGCAACTGATAAAATGTCGGTGTGGATAAGGACTCGTGATCGCAATGATCCAGAGGTTGCAGCATTGATAGTAAGTGTCTGTACTTACCAATAATTACATAATTCTATATATTAACATATATATATTTATATATATTTAAATATTTCACAGGATCAATTTGAAGCTGAGTTAGAACATCTGCCAGAGGACCAGCGACAGCTTCCCATGCGACGGGATGAGATCTTTCATCGCATTATTGGTCGGGACGGGCATGGCTATAGTTTGACCTATGGAGCAGGGATTCCTCGTTCTGTAGTGTCACGCGCTGCGGTTGTCGGTCCTGCTGTTGCTCATATGACACAACAGATGTCAGATTTTGAGGCACGGCTGCGCGCTTCCGAGGAGACAAATGTGCAATTGACATCTGAGGTTAGAGCACTGCGGGAATATGTGCGTCGAGCTGATGGTACAGGGGATCATACGACGCAGGTATATACTGTATTTATTTATTTAATTTAAATTATTTTTGTTATTAAAATATTTATAATGTTTATTTGTTGTAGGCACTTGGCCCACCAGAAGGAGGTAGCAGTGATGGCAACGCGTGACGCACCATATATTCACGAGATATGTTTTTTGTTTTTACTGGTAGGGTTGACATTGATGTACTGCCCCCCCGCACCCCCGTACAGCCCCCCGCACCCCCGTACTGCCCCCCGCCACCCCCGTACAGCCCCCCGCCACCCCCGTACAGCCCCCCGACACCCCCATACAGCCCCCGACACCCCCGTACAACCCCCCGCACCCCCGTACAGCCCCCCGCCACCCCCGTACAGCCCCCCGCACCCCCGTACAGCCCCCCGATTGTGTCGTTTTCAGCAGCGCGGTGCGCGCTGAAATGGCGGGTTGGGGGGTCAAAACCACACGAACGACCTCCGAATGCCCCGAAACCGTACGACAACATCCGGGGAGTGAATTGTGAAATGGTCGGCCAGACGGCACCTCATTCGGAGGTTCCGTGTGACCGCGGCGGCCGGAAACGCGTTTCCGGCGCCAAAAAACACCAAAACGGCGTGCAGCGGTCCAATTCGGAGCAAACGTGCTCCGAACGACCTGAAACCACACGGGAATGATAGAAATATTATTCCTGAGATTCAGGAGGAGGCCGCACGTCCATCGGACGTGCGGTGCGCGCGGCACGTCCGATTGTGTCCGTTTCAGCAGCGCGGCGCGCGCTGAAATGGCGCGTTGGGGGGTCAAAACCACCCGAACGACCTCCGAATGCCACAAAACCGTACGACAACATCCGGGGCGTGAATTGTGAAATGGTCGGCCAGACGGCACCTCATTCGGAGGTGCCGTGTGACCGCGGCGGCCGGAAACGTGTTTCCAGCACCATTAAACACCAAAACGGTGTGCAGCGGTCCAATTCGGAGCAAACGTGCTCCGAACGACCTGAAACCGCACAGGAACGATAGAAATATTATTCCTGAGATGCAGGAGGAGGCCGCACGTCCATCGGACATGCGGTGCGCGCGGCACGTCCGATTGTGTCGTTTTTAGCAGCGCGACGCGCGCTGAAATGGCGCGTTGGGGGGTCAAAACCACCCGAACGACCTCCGAATGCCAGGAAACCGTACGAAAACATCCGGGGCGTGAATTGTGAAATTTTCGGCCAGACGGCACCTCATTCGGAGGTGCTGTGTGACCGCGGCGGCCGGAAACGCGTTTCCGGCGCCATAAAACACCAAAACGGCGTGCGGCGGTCCCATTCGGAGCAAACGTGCTCCGAACGACCTGAAAACACACGAGAACGATAGAAATATTATTCCTGAGAGGTAGGAGGTGGCCGCACGTCCATCGGACATGCGGTTCGCGCGGCACGTCCGATTGTGTCGTTTTCAGCAGCGCGGCGCGCGCTGAAATGGCGCGTTGGGGGATCAAAACCACCCGAACGACCTCCGAATTCCACGAAACCGTACGACAACATCCGGGGCGTGAATTGTGAAATGGTCGGCCAGACGGCACCTCATTCGGAGGTGCCGTGTGACCGCGGCGGCCGGAAACGCGTTTCCGGCGCCATTAAACACCAAAACGGCGTGCGGCGGTCCAATTCGGAGAAAACGTGCTCCGAACGACCTGAAACCACACGGGAACGATAGAAATATTATTCCTGAGATGCAATAGGAGGCCGCACGTCCATCGGATGTGCGGTGCACGCGTCACGTCCGATTGTGTCGTTTTCAGCAGCGCGGCGCGCGCTGAAAAGGCGCGTTGGGGGGTCAAAACCACCCGAACGACCTCCGAATGCCACGAAACCGTACGAAAACATCTGGGGAGTGAATTGTGAAATGGTCGGCCAGACGGCATCTCATTCGGAGGTGTCGTGTGACCGCGGCGGCCGGAAACGCGTTTCCGGCGCCATAAAACACCAAAACGGCGTGCGGCGGTCCAATTCGGAACAAACGTGCTCCGAACCACCTGAAACCGCACGGGAACGATAGAAATATTATTCCTGAGATGCAGGAGGAGGCCGCACGTCCATCGGACGTGCGGTGCGCGCGACATGTTCGATTGTGTCGTTTTCAGCAGCGCGGCGCGCGCTGAAATGGCGCGTTGGGGGGTCAAAACCACACGAACGACCTCTGAATGACACGAAACCGTATGACAACATCTAGGGCATGAATTGTGAAATGGTCGGCCAGACGACACCTCATTCGGAGGTGCCGTGTGACCGCGGAGGCCGGAAACGCGTTTCTGGCGCCATAAAACACCAAAACGGCGTGCGGCGGTCCAATTCGGAGCAAACATGCTCCGAACGACCTGAAACCGCACGGGAACGATATAAATATTATTCCTGAGATGCAGGAGGAGGCCGCACATCTATCGGATGTGCGGTTCGCGCGGCACGTCCGATTGTGTCGTTTTCAGCAGCGCGGCGCGCGCTGAAATGGCGCGTTGGGGGGTTAAAACCACCCGAATGACCTCCGAATGCCACGAAACCGTACGAAAACATCCGGGGCGTGAATTTTGAAATGGTCGGCCAGACGACACTTCATTCGGAGGTGCCGTGTGACCGCGGCGGCTGGAAACGCGTTTCCGGCGCCATTAAACACCAAAACGGCGTGCGGCGGTCCAATTCGGAGCAAACGTGCTCCGAACGATCTGAAACCGCACGGGAAGGATAGAAATATTATTCCTGAGATGCAGGAGGAGGCCGCACGTCCATCGGACGTGCGGTGCGCACGGCACGTCCGATTGTGTCGTTTTCAGCAGCGCGGCGCGCGCTGAAATGGCGCGTTGGGGGGTCAAAACCACCCGAACGACCTCTGAATGCCACGAAACCGTACGACAACATCCGGGGCGTGAATTGTGAAATGGTCGGCCAGACGTCACCTCATTCGGAGGTGCCGTGTGACCGCGGCGGCCGGAAACGCGTTTCCGGCGCCATAAAACATCAAAACGGCGTGCGGCGGTCCAATTTGGAGCAAACATGCTCCGAACCACCTGAAACCGCACGGAAACGATAGAAATATTATTCTTGAGAGGCAGGAGGAGGCCGCACGTCCATCGGACGTGCGGTGCGCGCGGCACGTCCGATTGTGTCGTTTTCAGCAGCGCGGCGCGCGCTGAAATGGCGCGTTGGGTGGTCAAAACCACCCGAACGACCTCCGAATGCCACGAAACCGTACGACAACATCCGGGACATGAATTGTGAAATGGTCGGCCAGACGGCACCTCATTCGGAGGTGCCGTGTGACCGCGGCGGCAGGAAACGCGTTTCCGGCGCCATAAAACACCAAAAC
Organism: Viscum album; assembly: GCA_963277665.1. Lineage (NCBI taxonomy): Eukaryota > Viridiplantae > Streptophyta > Magnoliopsida > Santalales > Viscaceae > Viscum > Viscum album. The sequence goes on along the minus strand of OY728160.1, from coordinate 614,557,660 downwards.
GGCGTGCGGCGGTCCCATTCGGAGAAAACGTGCTCCGAACGACCTGAAACCGCACGGGAATGATAGAAATATTATTCCTGAGATGCAGGAGGAGGCCGCACGTCCATCGGATGTGCGGTTCGCGCGGCACGTCCGATTGTGTCGTTTTCAGCAGTGCGGCGCACGCTGAAATGGCACGTTGGGGGGTCAAAACCACCCGAACGACCTCCGAATGCCACGAAACCGTACGACAACATCCGGGGCGTGAATTGTGAAATGGTCGGCCAGACGGCACCTCATTCAGAGGTGCCGTGTGACCGCGGTGGCCGGAAACGCGTTTTCGGCGCCATTAAACACCAAAACGGCGTGCGGCGGTCCAATTCAGAGCAAACGTGCTCCGAACGACCTGAAACTGCACGGGAACGATAGAAATATTATTCCTGAGATGCAGGAGGAGGCCGCACGTCCATCGGACGTGCGGTGCGCGCGGCACGTCCGATTGTGTCGTTTTCAGCAGTGCGGCGCGCGATGAAATGGCGCGTTGGGGGGTCAAAACCATCCGAACGACCTCCGAATGCCACGAAACCGTACGACAACATCCGGGGCGTGAATTGAGAAATGGTCGGCCAGACGGCACCTCATTCGGAGGTGCCGTGTGACCGCGGCGGCCGGAAACGCGTTTCCGGCGCCGCAAAACACCAAAACGGCGTGCGGCGGTCCCATTCGGAGCAAACGTGCTCCGAACGACCTGAAACCGCACGGGAACGATAGAAATATTATTCCTGAGATGCAGGAGGAGGCCGCACGTCCATCGGATGTGCGGTGCGCGCGGCACGTCCGATTGTGTCGTTTTCAGCAGCGCGGCGCGCGCTGAAATGGCGCGTTGGGGGGTCAAAACCACCCGAACGACCTCCGAATGCCACGAAACCGTACGAAAACATCCGGGCGTGAATTTTGAAATGGTCGGCAAGACGGAACCTCATTCGGAGGTGCCGTGTGACCGCGGCGGCCGGAAACGCGTTTCCGGCGCCATAAAACACCAAAACGGCGTGCGACGGTCCAATTCGGAGAAAACGTGCTCCGAACAACCTGAAACCGCACGGGAATGATAGAAATATTATTCCTGAGATGCAGGAGGAGGCCGCACGTCCATCGGAAGTGCGGTTCGCGCGGCACGTCCGATTGTGTCGTTTTCAGCAGCGCGGCGCGCGCTGAAATGGCGCGTTGGGGGGTCAAAACCACTCGAACGACCTCCGAATGCCATGAAACCGTACGAAAACATCTGGGGCGTGAATTGTGAAATGGTCGGCCAGACGGAACCTCATTCGGAGGTACCGTGTGACCGCGGCGGCTGGAAACGCGTTTCCAACGCCATTAAACACCAAAACGGCGTGCGGCGGTCCAATTCGGAGCAAACGTGCTCCGAACGACCTGAAACCGCACGGGAACGATAGAAATATTATTCCTGAGATGCAGGAGGAGGTCGCACGTCCATCGGACCTGCGGTGCGCGCGGCACGTCCGATTGTGTCGTTTTCAGTAGCGCGGCGCGCGCTGAAATGGTGCGTTGGGGGGTCAAAACCATCCGAACGACCTCCGAATGCCACAAAACCGTACAAAAACATCCGGGGCATGAATTGTGAAATGGTCGGCCAGACGGCACCTCATTCGGAGGTGCCGTGTGACCGCGGTGGCCGGAAACGCGTTTCCAGCGCCATAAAACACCAAAACGGCGTGCGGCGGTCCCATTCGGAGCAAACGTGCTCCGAATGACCTGAAACCGCACGGGAACGATATAAATATTATTCCTGAGATGCAGGAGGAGGTCGTACGTCCATCGAACGTGTGGTGCGCGCGGCACGTCCGATTGTGTCGTTTTCAGCAGCGCGGCGCGCGCTGAAATGGCGTGTTGGGGGGTCAAAACCACCCGAGCGACCTCCGAATGCCACGAACCCGTACGACAACATCCGGGGCGTGAATTGTGAATTGGTCGGCCAGATGGAACCTCATTCGGAGGTGCCGTGTGACCGCGGCGGCCGGAAACGCGTTTCCGGCGCCATAAAACACCAAAACGGCGTGCGGCGGTCCAATTCGGAGCAAACGTGCTCCGAACGACCTGAAACCGCACGGGAACGATAGAAATATTATTCCTGAGATGCAGGAGGAGGCCGCACGTCCATCGGACGTGCGGTTCACGCGGCACGTCCGATTGTGTCGTTTTCAGCAGCGCGGCGCGCGCTGAAATGGCGCGTTGGGGGGTCAAAACCACCCGAACGACCTCTGAATGCCACGAAACCGTACGACAACATCCGGGGCGTGAATTGTGAAATGTTCGGCTAGACGGCACCTCATTCGGAGGTGCTGTGTGACCGCGGCGGCCGGAAACGCGTTTCTGGTGCCATTAAACACCAAAACGGCGTGCAGCGGTCCAATTCGGAGTAAACGTGCTCCGAACGACCTGAAACCGCATGGGAACGATAGAAATATTATTCCTGAGATGCAGGAGGAGGCCTCACATCCATCGGACGTGCAGTTCGCGCGGCACGTCTGATTGTGTCGTTTTCAGCAGCGCGGCGCGTGCTGAAATGGCGCGTTGGGGGGTCAAAACCACCCGAAGGACCTCCGAATGCCACAAAACCGTACGACAACATCCGGGGCGTGAATTTTGAAATGGTCGGCCAGACGTCACCTCATTCGGAGGTGCCGTGTGACCGCGGCGGCTGGAAACGCCTTTCTGGCGCCATTAAACACCAAAACGGGGTGCGACGGTCCAATTCGGAGCAAACGTGCTCCGAACGACCTGAAACCGCACGGGAACGATAGAAATATTATTCCTGAGATGCAGGAGGAGGCCGCACGTCCATCGGACGTGCGGTGCGCGCGGCACGTCCGATTGTGTCGTTTTCAGCAGCGCGGCGCGCGCTGAAATGGAGCGTTGGGGGGTCAAAACCACCCGAACGACCTCCGAATGCCACGAAACCGTACGACAACATCCGGGGCATGAATTGTGAAATGGTCGGCCAGACGGAACCTCATTCGGAGGTGCCGTGTGACCGCGGCGGCCGAAACCACGTTTCTGGCGCCATAAAACACTAAAACGGTGTGCAGCGGTCCCATTCAGAGAAAACGTGCTCCGAACGACCTGAAACCGCACGGGAACGATAGAAATATTATTTCTGAGATGCAGGAGGAGGCTGAACGTCCATCGGACGTGCGGTGCGCGCGGCACGTCCGATTGTGTCGTTTTCAGCAGCGCGGCGCGCGCTGAAATGGCGCGTTGGGGGGTCAAAACCACCCGAACGACCTCTGAATTCCACGAAACCGTACGACAAAATCCGGGGCGTGAATTGTGAAATGGTCGGCCAGACGGAACCTCATTCGGAGGTTCCGTGTGACCGTGGCGGCCGGAAACGCGTTTCCGGCGCCATAAAACACCAAAACGGCGTGCGGCGGTCCAATTCGGAGCAAACGTGCTCCGAACGACCTGAAATGAGATTATTTCTTGAATCAAAGTTTTTAAATTATTATAGCACAATGATTTGATATTATATATATATTAAATATATATTAAAACATTTAAAATATATTATATATATATATATATATATTTAAAATATTGTATTTAATAGTATATATATGAATATTTTTACATATATATATATATATATATATTTATATTGAATTCAATAAAAAAAATTAATTTTTTTTTTTTAGAATAGAGACCGCTATAGGCGGTCGCTATAGGGTGCCCGGCAGAGGGCCTTCAGCGACCGCCATTGGCGGTCGCTAAAGGCCTCTAGCGACGAGGCAACAACGACCGCCAATGGCGGTCGCTAATGGCCTTATTTATAGTAGTGGTGGTGATATCATTGAGAATCCAAGAATGATTCTCTTATAGTATTCATCAATCCCAAGGATGTTCTATGACTATAACACACTTTGGGGTTCCTTCCAAGTTAAAGCTACCACAACCTTCCCCTAGTCCACTCCTAATCCCAATTCTAATATTACATGTCCCCAAAAGTGAACCTCCTAAATCCATAACTAGAAATTCCAGAGCCTCCCATAAAGATAGTTCTCTCAAGGTGTTTCCCTGACAATCCTGAATTAACAATGGATATCTAGTTTATACCTAGGATTACATCATAAGTTCTGAACATTGATATAACGATATACCCTAAGAAGTTCATGCATCAACAATTCAGGTCACACAGTCAATAGAAGAGTGTGTTAACTAAGTCCCCTATGTATGGAGTCTCCAAGAATAAGGGTTGATCCAAGGGAATAACTTAAATATGTATGTCTCATACCAGATAAGTGGAAATAAAAGAGTGGATAACACCCATGTCTATTAGTACTACTGCTAAAGAATATAAGAAAATAATCATACCTCTAATCATCCCATTATCCTTGAGGTCATAAGCCTCAATAAACTATAACTGTCCTCATCCATAAATTCCAGCCCCCTTAGCCTAGTGTAGACCCTCTATGGGTGGTAGTGTTATTAAGTCAAACCCCCAAATATATATTAATACTCTACCTACACCTCTTTTTTCTCCACCACCCTTCAGACTTCCCTTCTCATGATGATGTCTCTACCCATGCAGTCCATCTACTGTCTCTCTATTATCTATCGGGTGGTTTGAAAAAATCCCTCGTGATATGTTTCTTGTTGTCACAATAGAACCACTATCTCGCTAAAATATGGATCAATCCATATTGAGATCCCTAAACAAAAAAAATCATTTATTCTAAGATAGCATCTTAAAGCATCCCACATTCTCATATCCTTATGAATCTCATAGGATAATATCTTTCAATATCTTGACACTTGTGTTCCCTCTACAATCACTCATTTTATGAGTCTTTTTATCTGTGATCCTCTCCACTACTCATGACTTATCAAGAACAAAAATATTGGTTATAATTACAACATATACCCCTCCATCCCATATTTATTAGTGTAATACCTACTTGAAGGTATATTTTCTAAATAACATATCCCTAACCATATCCATGGAGTATCATGGGACTTCAATGAACCTCATCGAATACTCTACCTTGGTCATAATTCCATTATAAAACTACATAATATCTTGAATGTGAATTAATCCCTATGTGACTGAATATAACTTCACCCTAAATATACACTCAAAATATGACCATGATAGAGACGTATCATCGTGTTACTAATTCACCAGACTCTATCATCGCTCAGGGAAGTCCTGAAAAAGACTCACTACTATGATCACTTTATAAACTGTAGGTGCCCTCAAAAGTTGGAAAACTCATATAACTACCAAAAAAATAGTCCTCATTTACTAATGAGTCTATATCTCCCTGAAACCTGGTAGGTCACGCCTATGAAACTCATGGAGTGTTCTTACCTTGTGCACATATGTAGTCGGTACTGGTAGCTTGATATGCTTCTCGATGGTTTGTGTACACATTGGAAACCCACTTAGTAGTACTACATCCTATTCATTCTCTTATACTAAATCCTCATCACTCGGTGGATCATCCTCATGATCTTGATATGGAGTCCCAGCCATCTACATACCAGAATCATGAAATAAAATAAAAACGTTATATCTAGGGAGATGACTCAAAAAGGACATGGAAACAAAAACTCATTCCTATATGATGCAAGAACTAATTTTTTCCCAACATCCAATATCTAGATGTGCTATGTCAACAAGACGGTTATTAGAGTCCTAGTGAATGGATACATTGTCGATTGTTCTAACACTGTAGTCTCAGACCAGTAAGACGAACTCAAAACAGTTGAACATTTTTTCTATAAATTCAAAAAAAAACTCATACCTAAATAATTTCAAAACTCTAATCATATGTTAGAATGGATCTGATACCAATTTATCCTGATATGACCCACTAGGGACCTTTTTGATTGTTATAAGTCATGTGTGAAAACCCCATGACTACAACCAATAGGCCAAAGGCTAGAGACCATCTTCAAGGAGTCTTATCAAACATATGGCATTCATTATCCTAAGGTATTTATATGCACACACACACACATATATCCATGCTCATAAAATGTTGGCTGTAAAGTAAAACTATTACCAATGCATTCATAAACCCATAATCCCACATCCAGAGTAAAAAATTATGGAAAGAGATAAAGGGTCCAAATACAATACCACCAAAACTAGAAAAGATTATAACCCACTAAAATATGAGCTAGCTATTATCAAATGAAACACTATTAATAACCTTTTTATATCTGTATCAAACTATGCTCTGCCTACTCATTGGCCTCCTAGGATACCACCAAATGGTATGAAATATACATAAGACATGTAATGTTTGAGAAGGTCCCATTTATGGGTGAGTATAAAAATACCCAACAAGACACACTAAAAACCCCAATCATAAAGCATAAAGAAAAGTTTGCTCATTAATACATAGGTATGTTAGTCAATATAAGTGAAATAATGATCATAAAAAATAAAATGGATACAGATATGAAATAAAAATAGTTTCAGGTGGTCTCAACTAACACATCCATCCTCAAGATTCTTCTAATGGTTTCAAGGGATCTCTCATCTAGGAGAAATTAATCTACAATCCATATTTTCATTGACAAAACTCATCTGAGTGGTCTGAATCATCAATCCATTCCAAGAAGTACTTTTCAGATCCCTAAAATCATGATATCTATATAAAGTATCACCCCTAGTACTATTGTGGGACACCACCAACCCAACTAGGTCAAACATCTAGTAGAGGATTGATTACCTATTCATGGTGCTCACACAAATATCATGATCCCCAACAAGGAAAGATATGACAGAGGATCCCTCCCCCCAACTCATGGAGGTGTATCGTGAATTATATAAAAACATACCAATATAGGGGGTTACAATTCTATACCAAGGATGTAATACCACATTGTAACCTCATAGGGATGGACCAAGTGATCTCATTAAACTAATATGAGTCTATATAGAAGATACGTAGGGCTTCACACTACCTTGGAAAAAGTACATGGTGTGTACTAGGGTACAAATAATATGCTTCCAACCGCAGGTTTTATGGTCTCTCACCATCTCACATGGCACGTAATCCACAATATAAAAGGAATGGTTATGGGTACATTGTGTGTCGAGGTTGTGATGGAACACTGTTTTTTGCCTTCCCATTCGCATGCACATCCTATCATACCCATATACATTTGGTTGGGCATGTGTACTGTGTTTGCCCCCATGTACTTAATCATGTTTGAGAGACTTGTTGTGATCATTTACACTTCATGTGAGGGTATTCCTAGAAATTTCCATGCTCATTTATCCTCTAATATACCTTCAAAATCTCTATCAATGGGTTATATGGCAGGTGGTTTTTTATTTTACCTGTAAACCCTATCACCGCATCTATGGACCCTAAAGTGAGTGTGTCCTTTGGGTATACATTTTTGTAATGTGGTATTTTTTAGAATAACATCATTCTTATATTTGGATCCTAATTCCCCAACTACATCTAATACCCCATCTATTAATCGAACCCAAGACTCTCTTATTACACCTTGATCGGGCCTTGTCATCACCAGTATCAAAATTCGAAACTCCAAAATTGATCATGAAATCACCACTTTAAATATCGCCATTATCACGTGTCAGAATAGGGAAATAAGATTGCTATGTCTGGTCTTCATCCACATCTAAACAACCATCATCATTGTGTCACCTCATTTTCACCATTGATCATGAACTCCAGCCATGGTGTCAATCTATTTCCATAAATAAAAGTCATCCAACAATAAAATACTAGGTATTCTTCAAACCACCATCCAAGGAAATACCATTTATGAATCATATATATAAACTAATAGTAATGAAAAAAATACTAGAGGAATGAACCATATAATTTTTTAATGTTTTCTATGATTTTTTTGAGTTTGGATGATGAATAAAGAGAAATATAATCAATAAATATATTTTCCTTAAACTCCAAGTAGATGAACCAAAACCTACAAAAAGATCAAATTGTGAATAAATCTATATTTTGGTTTAATTTATGTTCATCATAGGATAATAAAATTAAGAAATAAATCATAGAAAAAAATCCCTACCTCATGTTGGGTCGATCACTGATGAAGAATGAATCTGTATTGTAATCATTGGCGTGATCTTTAAACTCCACTATCGAAAATGATCATATTTCCATTGTCATCATCTTCCATGTATTATGAAAACAGTATCTCAGAATACTTAGGGTTATTTTTCTAACCCTTGGATTTTCTTATTACTGGGTAACCATATAATAGTTTTCTTGATCTCTATATTTAAAATAATAATATAAATTAATTTAATATATTATTTTTGTTAGGTCGGAGAAACCCGAGGGAAGATGGCAAGAGGGGGGTGAATTGCCTTTTTAAAATTAATTAACAAATTAAAAATCAAAGTAAAGTGCAGCGGAAATAAAGAGGCAAGACACACAAAATTGATAACGGAGTTCGGCCAAAAACCCGGCCTACGTCTCCGCTCCCAACTCAACCGTTGAGAGATTCCTACCGCTTGCTTTTCAATGGTTTTAGCAAGAAACCCACTAGGCTTTGAGGTAGCACTAGGACCTATTACAGCTTGCTTTTGTGGTTAAGCAAGAACCCACTTGCTTTTGATGGTTGAGCAAGAACCCACTAGCCTTTTTAACGGGTGAAGGCTAGCTCACCGTGACACAATCCTTTTAAAAGGGAAGGCTTGAAGAAACCTCTTCACACCTTAATGGTGGTGTGAGAACCCAAAGAAAGGGAGATGAGAAAAGAGTTTGGGGTTTGTAGGCACAAACCCAATTTTAAAGCTCAAAATGAATAAAACACTAAAAACCGTAATTGGAGAAGTCTTGGGCGCCTTTGATTGATTGGAGATGTTGAAGGCCGCTTCCAAGCTTCTTTGGAGGAGCTCCTTGGGTGTGGAAGTTGTTGGAGCTAGGTGGGTTCCTTTGAGGAAGTCCGCCGGAGGTACGCCAAATGATCCAAAATATGTCCGTTGGCTTCGTATATGTTCCGGTAGGTGTCCGGGGCTTCCTTGGCCTTTATTTATAGGCATGGAACCCTTGGGGAGGCTTCGGAGCCGTTGGAGAGGCTTAAAGAGCCGTTGGGAGCCAAGTGGGCCAGCCTGGTCAAACTGCAACGGCTAGTTTGACTGGCTCCACCGGCTGGCCGGTACAGTCCCACCGGCTGGCCGGTACAGTCCCACCGGCTGGCCGGTGTGTGCAAAAAGGCATAGGATTCTTGTCCAGGGGCCACCGGCTGACCGGTACAGCTCCACCGGCTGGCCGGTGCCTTGGTAGAGAAGAAGAGTCTTGATCCAGGCTCTACCGGTCGACCGGTGGAGGAGCCACCGGCTGGCCGGTGGCAAGACAGTAGCAAACACTATTTGGGCTGGATGCCACAGGTCGACCGGTGACAGAGCCACCGGTCGACCGGTGGAACCTGGCAGTGGGCAATGCCTCTGCCAGTTCCACCGGCTGGCCGGTGCAATCACACCGGTTGGCCGGTGGACTGAATTTCAGTCCATTTTGCCAACTTTCTTGGGCCAATCCTTTGGCAATCTTTTGCCTATCATCCACAACACTTAAAAACAAGGTTAGAAAAACATGAAAGTGATTGTGATCATGAAAATTAAACCACGAGGGGATACGAGAGGTACAACAATCTCCCCCTATTTTGATGATCACAATCACCAAAACAATTAAAGTAAAAAACTGAAATTGAAAGGAAATGCTAAGAACGATCAAAAGGATTCCCCCCCAATCAATCAAGCAATTTTCTCCCCCTTTGTGATTATCAAAATAGAATGGGGCATAAAAATTTGATTGAGGGAAAAACTTTGAAAAACAAGAAGAGATTTGAAAATCAATTGAAATTTTGAAAATTGAATTGAAAAAGTTGAATAACAGTTTGAATTGAAAGTTTTGAATCAAAAACGAAATGAAAATTTTGAATGAAAATTTGAAACCAAGTGTTGAAATTGAAAGATTGAAAAAAAATTTGAAATTGAAAAGCTTAATCAATCCTAACTCCCCCTAAATAAAACAAAAGATCATCGGGGAGAGGGATTTTGAAAAGAGATGATTTTAGGCCCGGAGAGACTCGCTAGAAGGGATTTTTCAATCCATACTTGTCTCATAGCGGGTCTTCTCCTATAAAATTCGTCCGAATAAAAAATCGATTTGGGCCTACCATACCGGGCGTTTTTGCAATTACATTCATATATCATGTGCCCGGGTTTTTTGCAATAGTTACAAAATTTAAAACTAGAGCTCCCCCTTACAAAAACAGTGGGTGCATGGGAGGAGGAAGCTATATTGGAATAGCCAAGCCCTTGGGTGATTCGGGAAACGCGTTGGGAACCAAGTAAATTGTTCAAATTTTGTTCCCCTTGGGTGAACTTGGCTAGGGTCTCCCTTAGGTCTTTGATGGTTGATTCCATAGAATCAACATTTGGGAAATTTTGGATTTTTAGGGAGAGTTCCTCCTTCTCTTTGAGAAGTTGGTCTTTTTCGGAGGAAAGTTTTTTGAAATTCTTTTTTAAAGCAACAAATTTTGAAGAAAGCTCATGAAAACCATTTTCTAATTGGTCTCTAGCATTTGAGAGTTCTTCATATGACATATGATTGAAAGAATTTGAATTTGAAGAACAAGAGGATGATGAGGAAGAAGAGTCGGAAGATACCTCATGTTTTTCCATTAGGCAATTATTACCATTGTCGCTTGAGGAGAAAGAAGATAAGGAGGAGCTATCACTCCAAGTTTTCTTTAAAGCCTTCTTCTTCTTCTTCTTGGCCCTTTTCTTGTGAAGTGGGCAAGCGGGTACGGATTTTGCCTCGGGTTCTTGCTTTCGAGCGGGTTCTTGCTTTTGAGCCATGCTAGTACCTTCATGGGTTAGCTCTAAACATTTCCAAATATCATGTGAAGATGTGCAAGAAGAAATATGATCAAAAACATTTCGGTCAAGACCACAATGTAGAGCATTCATGGCTTTGCCATCAAGCTCGAAATTTGCAATGTCAGCGGGGGTCCATTGAGATTCATCGGGAGAAGAAAGGGTGAAACCATGCATGACAATTTTAAAAATAGGATAACCAATGCTTTTAAGAAATGTGGTCATGCGGGTTTTCCAAAAAGAATAATCGGCTCCATCAAAGAATGGAGCACGATCCAAAGAAAAACCTTCGGGGGATTGAGAGGAAGAAGCGGTAGAAGCCATAAAAAAAAATAGGATCTTTAATTTGAAACCGGGTTAGGGAATTATTCAAATACGTCCTCTGATACCAAATGTTAGTTCGGAGAAACCCGAGGGAAGATGGCAAGAGGGGGGTGAATTTCCTTTTTAAAATTAATTAACAAATTAAAAATCAAAGTAAAGTGCAGCGGAAATAAAGAGGCAAGACACACAAAATTGATAACGGAGTTCGGCCAAAAACCCGGCCTACGTCTCCGCTCCCAACTCAACCGTTGAGAGATTCCTACCGCTTGCTTTTCAATGGTTTTAGCAAGAAACCCACTAGGCTTTGAGGTAGCACTAGGACCTATTACAGCTTGCTTTTGTGGTTAAGCAAGAACCCACTTGCTTTTGATGGTTGAGCAAGAACCCACTAGCCTTTTTAACGGGTGAAGGCTAGCTCACCGTGACACAAGCCTTTTAAAAGGGAAGGCTTGAAGAAACCTCTTCACACCTTAATGGTGGTGTGAGAACCCAAAGAAAGGGAGATGAGAAAAGAGTTTGGGGTTTGTAGGCACAAACCCAATTTTAAAGCTCAAAATGAATAAAACACTAAAAACCGTAATTGGAGAAGTCTTGGGCGCCTTTGATTGATTGGAGATGTTGAAGGCCGCTTCCAAGCTTCTTTGGAGGAGCTCCTTGGGTGTGGAAGTTGTTGGAGCTAGGTGGGTTCCTTTGAGGAAGTCCGCCGGAGGTACGCCAAATGATCCAAAATATGTCCGTTGGCTTCGTATATGTTCCGGTAGGTGTCTGGGGCTTCCTTGGCCTTTATTTATAGGCATGGAACCCTTGGGGAGGCTTCGGAGCCGTTGGAGAGGCTTAAAGAGCCGTTGGGAGCCAAGTGGGCCAGCCTGGTCAAACTGCAACGGCTAGTTTGACTGGCTCCACCGGCTAGCCGGTACAGTCCCACCGGCTGGCCGGTGTGTGCAAAAAGGCATAGGATTCTTGTCCAGGGGCCACCGGCTGACCGGTACAGCTCCACCGGCTGGCCGGTGCCTTGGTAGAGAAGAAGAGTCTTGATCCAGGCTCTACCGGTCGACCGGTGGAGGAGCCACCGGCTGGCCGGTGGCAAGACAGTAGCAAACACTATTTGGGCTGGATGCCACAGGTCGACCGGTGACAGAGCCACCGGTCGACCGGTGGAACCTGGCAGTGGGCAATGCCTCTGCCAGTTCCACCGGCTGGCCGGTGCAATCACACCGGTTGGCCGGTGGACTGAATTTCAGTCCATTTTGCCAACTTTCTTGGTCCAATCCTTTGGCAATCTTTTGCCTATCATCCACAACACTTAAAAACAAGGTTAGAAAAACATGAAAGTGATTGTGATCATGAAAATTAAACCACGAGGGGATACGAGAGTTACAACAATTTTCACCCATGATAGTACTTTACCAAAACACCTGACACAAAAAAGATTATATTATACCAAGGGTAACAATCATATTCAAAACACAAAGGTTGTCCAAGATTTTCCATCCATGTCCCCATTAGGTAGGTATCCCATTATTCTAGGAAAATTGGTCACATATAATATTAAGATGTTAATATTTTTAATATATAATTTACTGGATCATCGTTCCTCAAAATCTCATGACTTATAAATTCCTTATTTAATAATAGTATTAGGTATAATACATTTATTTAAATGGTGAAAATAAATATGTTAAATAAATGTTGATTTAAATCCACAAGAATGGTACCATGCTTACATTGTATTACCCTAGGTGCGATTAAAATGAAAAGGTATAGGTTTCCATCCAAGCCTTCCCTCTCATGTCGTCCACAGGACAAGGATCAATCTCAATGCACAATTACTCCAAAATAAGAAAACATCATTCCTAGAAATCATAGGGAAAGAAGACCTCATTGTCCCCATGATGGTAGAACAACCATACCCACCCAAGACATCATAGATAGAGAGTACAAATTTCCCACCACAAGACATCGAAGGCCACATGTGGTAAGAAAATCTCCCTCCATAGAAACATGACCCTATGAATTTAGGTTAACAACCACCTTAGGGAAACTGGATCCCAATATAGGGGTCCATGAGGCATCATTTACCCCATTTATCAACCAATATGGAACTCAACCACACTAACCCACATGGGTTAGCATGTATACCTCAATGAGGAGACTGTATCTCCATTATAGGAAAACATCACTCCACATGATCCACATGCCAGCTTGTTAGAAGAAAATATTTTCATGTGTTTTAATAGAATATAATTTCACCAAGTTCATATATCATAAATCATTGTATATGTCGTTTCTAACACATTAAACAATTGATCCTCCATCTTTAGTGAAAACACCTAAGACATGAATATGTAATTCGAATCCTATATACTTAGAATGATGTATGAACACTGGCCTTTATCCCATGGTCTAAGATCCAAACCCAAAATAAATCATAAATTCTCAATCTCAAGTGCATCAAACAAATTGAAATTACCCAACCATAAAAACAGAATCCTAGAAGGGAAATACCATGACATTGAAACATAGACTTCTTATCCGCAAAGGTGTTCGAGAAAAAAATAATATAATATCTATCACAAGTTCAAACACATTCCTAGAAAACATTTATACCAAATCTCTATATTATAAAACCATAACATTTTGTAATGAACTATCCTGGGTTAACATGCCACACCATGTGCACTAGCTCACCGCAGGACCTCATGCATGCCTCCCCGAATATCGGAGGCTATTGACTAGTGGGGATGGTCTAAATAGTGTAGTGGGGATACTATAACCTCGGTAATAGTGTAATAATATTTTAAAATGACCAAATATGTTCACCTAGGTGAACATCAAGGTATTCGTAGTAAATAATATAAAAAAATCTGTAATAAATGGAATGCATCATACAGTCATACATACTCATCATAAAAAATCTACAATAGAAGGTTACATACTAGGACAAGAACATATATAAAATAGAAAAACTAAAAATAGATATAAAATAATCCATTTAAAAATCCCTGATGAACTACATACATGAACTCTATGATGCTCGAGATGCACTGGCCCACTCTCATGATTCCACAAAAGCAAGTCATATCAATTAGGAAGTATTTGGCCTTGATCGCATCGATCATAAAACCTATGTTCCAAACCTGAAAGCAGATGTCATGTTTTGATGAAATATCATGTACATGTGTACGAGGTGAGAAATAAATACCAACTAGAAAACCCCAATGGTGAACCTATAATATACTATCTTAAAATGTTTATACCCACATGAAATTATCAACCTTTTCAAAAACTAATAAAAGCTAGAAAAAATTAATATCTATATAAAATGGGGATCAACAAAAAAGGAAAATAACAAACCACTGATTCTATAATAAAAACTGAGGTGATTATACCCATATATTGGATGGAACTGTAAGATTTATTTCTCATGGATCACTCCACCAAATTATAGTCAAGGAATTTTCTATATGTTCACTAGGGTACAAAAATTTGTAAAATCAATAGGCATGAATGTCAGAACTCAGGGAATAACCATAGGTGTCCACATGATGAATCATATATACAAGTACCTTGGACTTCAATAAAATGATTTGAACTAGTGATAGGAAAGTATTGTCCAAAACAACAAGAGAACCTATCAGTCATGGAAAAACACCATAAACGAATTGAGAACCTACGATGAACTCTGAGAAATATTATCCAAAATAACATATACAACAGAGAGTACAGAGCATCTATGGTTTTTGGATCACCTAGTAATATATGGATCTATCCCCTATATAAGCAATAACACTCAACTAGTGGGTTTTACTCACCCATTTCGATCATTATATCCATAAACCTATCTAACAGTGGTCATCAAACATTGGAGAGAACCCAATAAAAATGCAAGGACAACAGCCAGTCCATGATATCCCAATCATTCTCCTCTGTAAACCAAATCCCCAAGAATAAACGAATGAAAAATGTTATAGCTAAAGGCTGACTAAATATGGTAATATCCAAACTCAAATCCCCCACCTCATTATATAAACTAAAATCATTGATAACCTCTTTCAAAAAAAAATCATGGGGCCTCTATCATCACCCTATATCTCATCATCTAGTAAACAACCACCACAATCTCTCAATGACCGACCTCATTTCCAAAGAAAAACTTGAGGCTCCTAATGAACCGAGGATCACAACACATAGTATAAGTCCTACTAGTTACTACCATATTTTACTTAAGATCTCAGGACATGCATTACCAATGATCCCAAACTATCCCAAAGACCATAGAAAATTTTGGACCCCCAATGAGGGGCTCCTCTTGATCATCCAAAATCATGGGAAATGCTTAGTGCTAAAAAATACCAAATACCCTCAAAGTCCTCCAAATGATCAGTAATATACAACACTCCCAAATGGGTACCAAAATGAAAAACAAACCAAACAAATCATTCATAATGGTCTTTATGACCACCTCAAATGTAGGACCCTACAAGGGCTCCACATCATAAGACAAATCATTCCACGTGGGAATTCCCAATATTGGACTACAAAAACTACTGATCACCTGATCATAAATTATACCAAAAGGGAATCCTCAAGAGTCCCTTAGATCTATCTCAATAGGTCAATGAAACCAATCCATTACTTTCATCCAAAGGCATAAACCTATCCCAAAGGATTCAATATATATGGTCCTAAAACCTAGGATATATACCTTAATAGCTCTAACCATGAGAAACGAGTCCTAATAAATTGGGAAAAACCAATACCTCCTCTTAGATAATACATGATCCCACCTTACGAAATATGTTCAAATTACCTAAAACATATCTCTATGGAGCAATAGATCTAGGCTGATCACTGATCTGACAACCCTCACTCAGGCATCGTAACTCACAACCCAACACCTAGTCAAATTTTGAAACAAAAAAGATGTAAAAATACTAATATATGAATAGTGATTTACAAAACAACTACACAAATATTAACACTAAAATGATTCAACCATTGTGATCTAAATTGAAAAAAGAAACTTATAATGGGCTACACACAAGACCAGTTTTGACTCCATAGGGAAAAATATTAAAAAAAGAAAAAGAATGAAAAATTACATGATGTGTAATTTGTGTACAATGTATATATCACCAAAGGTCCACCCTATCTGTATGACTTATGTTACTTGGAATGTACTTCTCTAAAGTACATGACATGTGACTCTCGATACATGGTTACAACCCAACATGGGTTCCTTCCCATGTACCTCTATCACACTCTGTGTGTACACTACCGAACTATACATAATTTACCACACCAAAAATGATGGGTACACCACACAGAGTCCCCAGCCATGTACCTCACCATATAGCCCCACACAGGGACTCTCTAAACATAGTACATCGCCATAATCTATGTAACTTGTACAAATTATAGTCATTTACCTTATAAAAACATTTTTCATGGTATACCCCTAGTGACCACTACACGTCAAGTACTTCACAATACATTGTGTTTAGTCCAAATATCTCATCTTCCTTGAGTACGTAGAACACATTAGGAGTTTTCAATAAACTAAATTTCTTATGCATGGGTTTGAATGAATAGAAAACCACCAAAATATCTTGAAATCTCTATTTATACCTGATTAATCCTAAATTAAATCCATGATGTACCCAAAATCCCAAAAATCCATTAAAACATAAAATGTAATATTTTTAGTGGATTTATGGGGAAAAATTAAAAAATTCTACCTGAGGTGGAAACCATTGATGCTTCATAACATATTCATGCAACACACCTGCCATGGTTCGATCTACCTCTAAATGAGCTCCATAGGTAGGGCATCCTCCTTCCACTAACTCCTCTCTAACAATATCTCTCTCTTAGATAAAGACCCAAAAGTGGGGGATCCCAATTAGTGTATGTGACATGTTGTGGTAGAATATAAAAAACAAAAGTATATGAATAAAAAAATAAAAAGGAAAATAAAATAAAAGGGGCGATGTCCTAGACCTAATGCCCGATAAAAAGTTATGCACTACCTAGGAAAACCCCTATTCCCGAATCAAATAATAATAGGGAATACCAACTTGATGTTTTGTTTGAATTATATCACAAAATAAGCACACACTAATAATTTAATATTTAATCAATTGAATAGAAAACTTTCATTGAAAATATAAATAGCTCATATTACCACCAAACTCATATTATTGGGTAAAACCCCAATTTTGGGACCATAAGTTCAGTCATAAAATATTTAGGGTCATATTATAGTAGAATATATAGGTTATATATATTAACACTTCCTCGAACAAAAAATAAAATTCCTCAATAATTTTACAACTCATGATAATTTGGGGAATCACATCGATAAGAATAAAGAGATTTATATACGAAATGTAATAAATTAAGGATTAGTATATTTCATGAATATGGTTTTATAAGTGTCACACACAAAAATGAATGGACCTTATAATTAACTTGTGGTTATCGGTAAATTACCTAAAATAGGCTCATCATGGATTCCATTATTATGAACCATTCCCATAATTTTGATCAAATTAAAAAGGTATTGAATAAATCATTGAAACATAACGATTCCACTAAATTGTGAAATATGGGAATTATGTAATTCCTAAAATAATTATGATCTAAAACATTATTATGAATCTTGTGTAAAATTATCAAATTTACTACTATCAGATGATATAATTAAAGAATAAAAAACTAAAATATATGTAATAAATTTTTATATATAATGATTAAAAGTTGTTATATATATGAATAATCTTCTAAAAGAATTATTTATTTTGTTAAAATTATTATATTAGAATTATATACCTCCATGTAAATCAATATTAAATGTTATGGATTTATTTTTAAATTTATATTTTTTTTCTACATATTAATCTAGAGAAGTATTATATTATTTAATTTTAAAATCATCTAATAAATTTTCATTTTATATAGTTATTCATTTTTTTTCTGGTAATGTTTTCCAATTTTTTAGTTCATAATCCAATATAAATTATTCTCAAAATTTGAAATGACCTATCTCTTCTTCTTGACCAGAAACCACTATCTTCAATGTTCATATTTTAATTTTTTTTATGAATATCCATATCTATAATTCTATTAATTTTTAAGGAAATTTTATATTAACAATTGATTTTTTTTAAAAAAAAATTAATGTGATATTTTAAAATAATTTTCCATTCAATTCATATAAGGAATCGGCCATAAACAAGATGTAAATTGTATCTTTGTATGATAATTAATTTTCTTCCACTCCATAAGATCATTTAGGTTTAGAGTTTTAGCGAATTAGGTAACCAATATTTCATGAATAAATAGTATATCACAAATTAAAAATTTAACCGAGTATCAATGTTTACCTAAATATAAAAATTAAACATATAACAAGTTTTCTATTCCTGGAATTTCTTTATAATTTTCATCACGGCCTCATTATTATCACTAATCATCCATAATACCCTATGAATGGCGTTATAAACCATGGGATAAGAACAAAAATTGTATGGTACATAAAAATAAAAGATCTATTAATCCATTTCAAAACTATGAGATCTTAAATGAGATTTTTTATTTAACATAATAAACTTGAGCTTCAATAATCATTTACATACACCTGAAATAAAAAAACCCAATTGTTTCTCAAATTAAACTATTTAGTAAAAAATAAAGTAAAAAATTACCTTTATGAAATTTTGATAGATAAATTGGGAACCCATTAAAAAATTGATAACATCAAAAATTTCTACCCATATTGGGAGTAATCTTTCAATTAAATAAATATTTTACCTTATCAAATAAATAAATTTTCATAAAAAATAAATCGAAATTATGTTATTATTATATAAGTGAATTGGGAAATCGTATTCATATGTCTCTTACAAGTTCAACAACCAATAAGGTCAAATTTTAACAGAATTAATTAGATATCATAATCATTACCCAATTCATTGGAGATGAACATAAAGTTCACCCATCATCAAGTGAAATATTGGGCTCACCCATCACCATGATGTATATTATGATCACCTATAATAATAAACAATTTAAAATGACCATATCATGAATAAAACGTTTTATTCTTTTTCCTTTTCATCATAAATCCCTTAAAATCTATTTTGATCCCAAATAAAAAATCAGATATTTAAATAATCTTTAATTTTAGTAACTAATTTTCAAAACTAAAATATTAAATGAAAGAGAATTTGTTTTTTATTATAACAATACATGTATACTTATAAATGAATATAAATATAAAATTTTTTTAAGGGGTGGGAATATATTTTGACTCCATATATGTTAAAATAGAACATTACCTTTTTCCCTTTGGTATACAAAGTCACAACATTCAACATAAAATACATGTTCAAATCCATTGAAAGAAAGCCAAAAAATAATTCAAATTATCTTTATAAGTAATTAATTTTCATATTAATTTATCAATAAAATAATTATAATAATATAGGCATGGGAGAAAAATATTTATAAAATTCATCATTAAAATATTTAAAATGATGTTTTCAAAGAAAAGTGTCTCTTACATTTAGTCTGACTTGTTATGTGTGTTCATCATATTCCTAAGTAATAAATTCATGTTAGTCATTTACATTTTTAAAAATCCCATTCATATATATTTTTAATTTTATTTTATTACCATTTTAAAATTAATTACTTAATAAATAAATTCACATCAATATATTCTTCCAGTATGTAACTTATTTTACCAAAATAACTTCAGTAGGTTATACGTATGCATGTGTAATCATTCCATTTTTCAATGATCGTGAAGGAGGGAAGGTAAGTGCTATTTCATATTTCTTAAATAATTTTTATATCACAAATATCATATTAAATCTTAAAATAAACTTATATATATCATCAATATAATGTGTTAATGAAAAATGAATAACATCTCTCTATAGAGGTTGTAGTCCACACATACACACGAACGATATAATCAATTTTAATGGTTAGAATGTTAATAAATAATATGAAATATCATAAATATTGAAATATAAATATTCCATCAAAATCATATATACATTTACTAAATCCATCATTATAACTAGTCATGAGAAGCGGTGATGGAAAATGAATTATATTTGTTCACAAGGCGGCAGTCCACCACACACATCAAATATGGTTTAATTTATCATTTTATGATAGACGTGATGGATATAGGTTGTGAAATTAACTTGATATAATTTAATTATATCTAATATACTAATGTAATTATTGCAGTATGGTTGAAGAAGATTCGAAGGAGGTAGAAGAAGAAATAAAATGAAAATGTTTAATTAATAATCATACCTCGTCTTAAGACATCCTCTTTGGGTTTATACATAAACTCTTCCTAATTTTGTTTTTATGATCTTAAAAGTGGTATTAATACATGGAGAGGCTTTAGTTAGGGATTTGGGTTGGTATTTTTCTATCAATCATTCCCATAGGGTGTGGGGAATATAGGATAGTCAGTTCCCTTTTATAAGTGAAGGGAGGGGAACTCATAGAATTTCTTATATTATTAAATTAATATAAATTAATTTTAATGAAAAAAGAGATAAAACTAATATATTTATAATTTAGGATGATCATGGAGTAGAATTTCCTAATTAAATAATATTTGGATAGTTTTAGATAATTTTTCACCCTAATATATTTATTTTAGCCCCTGTAAAAACGTTTGATTTTTTTTTGATATCAAAGGTTTTAATCCTTATGGGTCAAGAAAGATACTATAAAAGGATAATTAGTAAATTATTATACAATTTTTTATATTTTGAACCATATCCCAATAACATTTTTGATGGTAGAAGTTTTTGGATTTTTTAGTCAATTAATAAAATCTTTTTATATTATAAAATATCATTAATGTCAGTGTTGTAACTATTCATTTAATTTTAATTCGAAGATAAAAATAGAAAGTTAATTAGAATATATTCCTTTATAACATAAATAATATTTTAAAATTATTTATAAATATTTTGGGCCACTATAAATCACCAAAAAAATACTTTTATTTTTTTTTAAATTCACTTACTTGATTGTTCTAATAATCACAAAAGCATTTTTCCATCGTTTTCTAAGAAATTAAAAAATTATATCAACACAATAAATTAAAAATAAGTTACCCTAATAACTAAAATTAATTTATATTTTAAATGCATATTTATAATGAGAATTAAGTTTCCATTTTACCGATAACATAATATTATAGATATTAAAATCAATAGAGTGAAACATTTGACTTTATCATTTACATTAATTTCATTTACTTTAATATTATATTGGAACAAATAAAATATATATGAAAAAAATATCATATAATAAAAATATTTATGAATATGGATGAAATATATTGATAAAATAAAATAAATAAAATTTTAATTGAATTTTAAACTTTATCACATTAGTTTGAACCCTAATTAACCAATAATAACATTACTGGGGAAACAAAATTTCATTATTGATACTATTCATAATGACCAAAAATAAGTGGGGACTATTTACCAAATTGATACCTCCTAATTCCAAATGTTATATCCATTTTTAAATATTAAATTATTATAAGTGGTTGAAATTAATTTATTATTAATAAAAAATAAATGGAATGAAGTTTTTTTTGAAAAATTCCCACTAAATTATAAAAATGATTTTATACAAAACTAATGTATAAAATTCATTTAAAAGACCAAAATTGGAGTTTTTTAATAAATATAAAATAATAAAAAACTAAAACTAGTCGAATATAGAATTTAACATGGTAAATAATTTAAAATAATAAATTGTTTCTAATTAAAATATTATTCGTCCCTATTAATTGAAAAAGAAGAATGTTGAAAAAAATCGAAAAATTTCATCATATGATAATTTTAACATAATAAATTTCTAAATTAACTTTCTTTTATAAAGTTTAATTTATATTCTTTTTATAATAATTTATTTAAATAAAAACATATAATTCATGAAAATAGAGTTAGGTTAAAAATAATTATTTTTTCCAACTGGTAGAAAAATTACCTAATATTCTTAAAATTAATAAATATATATATATAGTATAAAATTTATGAATATTAATAATAAATGTAGTCTATTTACCTTAACATTCTTTAGGATTTTATATTCTTCCACTTTTTTAAAATTTCATCCATGTAATTTGTTTCTTTAATCATACAAATGGGGATATTACTCCTTCATAACATTTTCATATTCACATGTTTCTTATTCAAACATATTATTATTTCTGAAAACCCATAAAATAATGAGTTATCATATTATAAAAAGAATTATCTATGGTCAAGAATCTAAAAATACATTTCAACATTTGAAAATGTTTCTTCCATCAAAACTACAAAAGGACTCAACAACAAGGGATCCATATGTCATATATTTTCTTAAGAATGAAACATAAACTGTGTCATGTACCTAAGATAAACTCACAGAAAAGTTACCTCAATAGTAAATGGATCTAATTTTATATAGTATTTTATATGGTAAGATGGACCATAGAATTAACATACCCTTTTTTCCAAAATGAATAACATTTTTCCAATAAAGATAGAAATTAATTAAAACATAATAACATTAATTAAAATAATTATCTTTCCTCGGCTTATCCACATTATCTTTTTGAATAATCTAAGATATCCTAAAGTGATACTGAACTATATTAACCATATAAACCATTAAATTTATAAATTATAGTGTTACAAAATTTCTTTCACATGATTTATCACAAAAACAAGGAGTTGAACAACACATTCAATATAATTCCTCAAAAGGTTTCATCTGCACATTAGAATGATATTTTTTGATATAATAATATTAAAATAATTAGATTTATTGATCATATATTCCCTAATAGTCAATTGAAAAATATCCTAGAATTTACATTATGTTATAAATCATTCTTGCTGACTATCCATCAGATTAAAGATGAATATTTTTACTGAAATTTAATTCATGACAAAATAAATTCGGAAGGCCCTTAAAAAAATATAATTTAAACTAGAGATCATGGTCAAATAAAAAAGAGAGAGTAACTCTGTAAAACTAGAATATCTCCATGAGGTATATTAGAAAATTATGATCTAAAAAAATAGTATCTTTGGTGGGGAAAATAAGAATGTTTATTTTATTGGTCAACAATTTCAAAAATTGCATTATTACCTAATGTTTTCTTTGGTAATCTCATCCAAAAAATTTATGGATATATTCTCCCATTTCCATTTTAGAACTGAAAAATACTGAATCATCCCATTTAGTATTTATAATTTGGATTTAAACAATTCATAGATCAATCATTACATAGTAAAATCAGAACTATATTTACTCATTCCTTCCTACCAAAAATGATATCTATGGAATCTATTCACTTTTCTGCTAACATGATGCATCGAAAATGGAGAGTTATGAGCCTTAATCAATATTTATTTATTAAACTATTTGTTTCATGAAACAAATAAAAAAAATTAATTCTCAAAATACCTTGTTTCTCTATATAAAATTCAGGGAAATTACTATTTATAACCATTTATGCCTTTTTATGTAACACTCTTCATTCCTTCCAATCATGTATAATCCTCTCTAATATAAATTATTTTAATGAAACCTAAAAAATAGAGGGATTTACCTCATGAAAAATTTATAATAAAAAATTCAATAAATAATTACCCAAAGGATCATATTCCAAACATATAATAGTTAATGATAGAGTATATTTCCAACTCAAATCATCAAGTACTTTATTTTTATTACTTATATGGTAGTGAATTGTGTAGTCATAATCCTATTTAAATTACAAAAATATCAATTGTCTCATATTCAAATCATTTTATGTCAATTTATACTTTATATATTTTGATCAGTTTATATTACACAATTTACCCCATATAAATTAAGTCTATAAATTATTTAAACAAAACAATATGGCCTCCAATTCAAGGTCATATGTAGGATAATTCTTCTCTTTAGATATTAGTTTTCATGAATTATAAGAAATTATTCAATCATTCGGCATTAAATTAATTCCTAGACCCTTCAATGATTCATATTTTTTGAAAAAAATAGCCATTTCTAGATGAAAGATCCTGAATTGGAGCATTCACTAAACTTTTTTTCAATTTCTAGAAACATTCAATGTATTCCTTTCTCCATATTAAAAAACTACTCTTTTTGTTAACAATTTTTGTGGGATATATAACTCTAAACAATTTCAACAAACTAATTGTAATGTCAGTTTAACCTATGTAAACTATGAATCTATGTAATAATGGTAGTTCATTTCCCTTAAATCATAAGTAAAAAATTATACTTTTAGTCTCAGGATCATAGAAAAAGTATCTCTTTTATATTTATAATCAGGTGATGGTTTATTCATATTTGGCCACTCAATCTTCTTTCTTTGGCCTCAATTCCATGAATATATTTTCCTTACTCAATTGAACAACCTTATAAAATTATTTCCTAAGAAAAATATTCCTAAATGTATCTCATTTCATTGAAACAATCTATTATCTTCTTATGGTTTCCTAAATTCCAATAATAATTTTTCATTATAATTCAAAAAACCTTAGGAATTTTTTTTCATAAATAATTCTTGAATGTATCATATTCCATGGAATCAGCCTCTTATCATTATCTAGTATTCATAACCATTTTCAACCATTGCATGGATTCACCTTCAAACCCAAAAATAAAAATAGTTAATGATTCATGGTCTAAACAAACCATCACTTTGAAAATATTTTTAAGTATTTACTCTCTCCCTCATATAAAACTGGGTTGGAAGATATACATAAAATTGGAGGGTTTTATCACATTTAATTCATTTCCATTGAAATATTTCTCTATAATATATCTATCTACTCTGTAGCTTTGATACCAACACCAGTTATTTTCTATGTCAATTAATCAATCATAACAACAAACTAGTCGGTTCTCATTACAACCATTCCATGTTGGTGACATAGATTGATATTGTCCTCTTAGTGACTTATTAATTGAGCATCCTTGTTTAATTTATAAACAAGCATTCTAAACCAACATTTATTAGATTAAACAACATGGTAATATTCAAATTCAATATCATTTCAACATAATCATAAATTGTAATATCTCAAGGTTATTCTATGAAAATTTTCCTAACATTTAAAAGTATTTATGCCTTTTCTCAGAAACCATCTACAAGAAATAGGCCTTATGTAATATTTAAATTGTATATTTAAACAATAATTTATTTTCATTAATTTCTAGATAAATTTTAGATTTGTATTTTTAAGGATTTTTTTCATCATTATTGCATAAATTAATATTACATCAAAAATTTAAATCCTCACTTTGTATCCATTTCTTCCATAGTAAAAAACATTTAGTAGTTATTATGTTTTATTTTTAGGACATATCTTTAAAATTTTAATCTTGATAACATCTTTTTCCTACTCATCCTTATAACATTGTGAAAATAATTTTCTAACGTGGTATGACAAATAAAATCTTAGTAAGTTATATACAAAATAATAATAAACTCATTTGTTTATTTTAAAAAAAATTTATCATTTAATAGAGTTTTCCTTTAACATAATAAACATGATATGTGAAAATCATTTACGTAAACATGAAATAACTTTACTCCCTAAATTTGATTATAAAACACTTTATAAAAAAACATTCAATAAAATATAATAATCATGATTTTTTATTAGAAAACACGACAACCCTTGAAAAACATCTCGTTAAAAGTATACCCTTCTACTCATAAATTTTAGAATATTTCCTTCAAACAAGGGATCTAACCGTATGAAATCAAAATATTTCCTTGAAAACTCATTATCAAGCATATAAATTTCATGTAGGTTCTTTGTGAAAACATATAAATATCACTCTTATAATCAATCTTACAAGTGAAAAATCTAATAAAAATGATTTATAAAACAATTATCTAGAGAACATATTCATTACCCAATGCATTGGTCAATTATATAGGGCTCAGCCATCATCATGATCTATATAGGTCTCACCCATCATCATGATATATATTGACATAACACAGAATAATAATCAATGAATAAGGACCATATCATGAATAAAATATTTTAGTATTTAAGCTCTTCATCTTAAATCCCTTGGAAAACACTTTTCAACCCATATGAAAAACACTATCGAATATAAAAATATACGTTTCTTTTAAAACCTTATTTCATAAAATAAAATACCAATAACAAAGGGAATTAAAGTTCTCCATAGAATAAAACATGGAATATTATAACATAATAAAAATATGAAATAATGGGTGTGGTAGTGGGAAAATATGTTGGTGTCATATATGTTAAAATATAACACTTCTTTCACATTTTGTATAGGAATTAAAAAAGTTCCTTATAAAATATTTATAAATATTCCATTTGAAAACCTTTAGAATAAAGTAATATATATAATAAAATTTCGGTTATAAATCATTCATGTCCTTTTGAAAACATCAATAATATATTTTTATGTATCTATCAACAGAATAAAATTATTTTGAAAATAAATCATTACAATATAGAAATTATGGTTTTTAAAGTAATGATTATCATACCTGGAGTCTGACCCATAAAGTCTGTTATTTATCTTACTAAATAATAATCTTGTATCAATTAATTACATTATTAATAAAAATTTTACATTATATTAATCCTTATACTTTATTACAATGTCATAATCAATTACATAAAAAATTAAGTTCTGATCACATGTTTTTGATGACATCTGAATCTTATTTACAAAATAACTTTGGTAGGTGGAATATGGTCAAATAGATAATTATTGAATCATGTATATAATAATAATCATGATAATAATAGTTTTTATATATCAATTATAATTTTAAAACCAACCTTTATTGGCGGTTATTAAAAATTAATTATATTATAATCATAGAGAGTGTGGGTTGTACGTACGCGTGAGTAAAGTTTATATTTTCCAATGATCATGATAAAAATATGGTAAATATTATTATATCTTTATATAATATTATTATATAATAAATTTATTATTTTAACATAAAATAGACTTATATATATCATCTATATGATTTAATGAGGAAAAATGAATCACGTCACTTCATGAAGGTGGTAGTACACACATACGCACAAAAAACGTTATCATTTTTAAATGTATGAAATTTTAAGAAAGTAAATTATATATAATCTTTAAATAATAGTAAATATTTGATAAATATAATAAATTTATTTATATATTAAATCCATAATTTTAATTATTCATGAGAGATTGCGAGGTAAAATGAATTACATCAGATCGCGAGGTTATATTGTGTTTTACAAAAGAAAGATGGTTTCATTTACTATTTATTAAAAAATGAGATAGATATAGGTTTTCTTTTTAACATAATAAAAACTAAATATATGGAATACGATGATATTAATATTTAATTTTTGTTTAAGAATAATTATATGAGGTATAAGATGAAATAAAATAATAACGCTGTGTTAATAATGGTACCAATTCTTTAGACATCCTATTTATGTTTATAAAAGGATAATTAATAAATAAATGGACCATTTTTTATATTTAAAATAATATTCCATTAACTTGTATGAATAAATTATTTTTATAAATTTTAAATCATTTAATAAAATATTTTTTATTATAAAATTTTTTTATTTTCATTTTTTGAAGTATTCATTTTATTTGACACTGAAAAAAACTTTTTTATAGGGGAATTCAGATTAAAATTTTTAGGAAATCCATTATATAGTATAATTACTAATAAAATTAATCAAAACTATAAATCACCCATAACAATATTACTTTTACTATTTTTAAAATCATTTACTAGATTTATATACTACTTGAACAAGTACTGTGTCGCTACTACATAAGAATTAAAGGTAATTATTTTATTACTAAAAATTCAAAATTAATTAACATGAAAAAAAAATTAATTAATACATAAATAAATACTTATAAATAAACATAAATAGTTTTTACCCCAGTCACAAAATATTACAGATATTAAATTCAAGAGAGTCACACTTGACTTTATTGTTTATTTAAATATTATAATGGCCACAATCAAGGTAAAATGGAAACCAAATGTCCTATTTTTATAATTTGGATGATTATAAAGAAAATAAAATCATAAAATAAAGTAAATTTATTTTTATGAATGAATTTTAAACATTATCACTTCAGTTTTAACACTAATTAACTGACTTTACCTTTACTATGGAAAACATAATATAATTTATGGTTACAATTCATTAGGACCATAAATAAATATGGGCTATTCCCCAAATTTGGAAATCTTGATCCCAAATTTGGAATCAATTTTTCATGATTCATTTTCTAGATTTGGTAGAAATTAATTTCTGTTTAAAAAATAAAACTCAATGAAAAATAGTTTTTTTAAATCCCTTTTAAGAAAAAAAAGTTTTTATAACAAATAAAACTAAAAAATCTTTATCAAGAACGTAATTGCATTTATTTTTAATCGTATGTAACTAATTAAATTTTTAAAAATATCTATGATATAGTTTGACTCTATAAATACATAAAAAATACCTTTTCCAAAAACAATTAGTATTTTTCACTATTCATTGAAAAAAACATTTGAGAATATTTTAAAAAATTCATCCTAAGATAATTCTGACATGATGAATCCCAAAAAAAATTATAAATTAATTAATAATAATTTTGAAATTAAAACTTTTAATTAAAACCATATAATGCATGAAAACCCATTTTAGTTAGAAATAAAGATTTTACATTTTGACCAAAAAATTGCCTAATATTCTTATAATTTATACAAACAAATACAACAAAATTAATTAATATTAATAACACATTAATAAAATTTATCTTTATTTTACCTACATTGTTATGGTTTATTTACTATTGCCATGAATTTCATTAGTAATGTTTGAAAAGAATCTATTATTTTAAAATCTTCTTTATGATTGTCTCTTTTTACCACAATCTTCCAAATATCCTATGTTCCTTTTTTCCTTCTCCATTTTACATGACTCCATGATGGTTAGGATTGAAGGATTCTTCGTCGATCTGGGATAGTGTTAGTTATTCTGACGATGTTTGTACTGAACTGGGTGATTGTGGGGTGTGGTTTGGGGCTGATTTGGTGCTACATGGCATAGTGTGTGGTTTATATGGGAGGTCTCAGTTGCGGTGGTGGTGCTGTGTCCTAAGAATGGATGATGTGTGTGATGGAATGATGTAGTGTAGGTAAGTGAGAGATGTCGTGACATGTGAATTTTGATGGTGTTTTTGGATGGCATGGTCCAAGTCATTGTTTCTTGTCCAGTATGCTTTTGTGGTTGATGTTGTTTGGTTTCTTCTTTTCAGTAAGTCTGTTCTTGTGCTTGGTTCCCTGTTCGACCATCTTATGATTCCTATTATGCACATGATGGTTCTCAAATAGCCTCAAAGTGTTTTTCTAAAATAAAAAAAATTATAGGAGTGGTATATTTTTACCATTTTGTTCGATTATATTTAGAAAAATATTACTTACCAAATTTTCATGGCATTCCAAAGTTACTTATATTCCCCTTTTTTATAAATTAATATCTTTTTAAATAAAATTAATAAAAAATATATGGTCTAATTATTTTTATTTTTCAATGTAATTCGCATTGATCATAAATAGTTTTTTGTAACTATGTGAGTATATTTTACAAATTATTATGATTCATTGGGGTTATTCTCTAATGATTTCATCTAATTTCTTTCTTTGGGTAGATTATAACAATTTTTTTTAAAAAAAATCATGAAATACACTTCATTCCTATGGGTTAATTACGCAATTATATAATTATTAATGGTTTTATGTTTATGTGGAACATATATATATGGTTTTACATTATATGATGGGTGGGTATGAAACACCCATCTAATTAATTATGGAATGTTTTATATCACATGAGATGATGGGGAATTGGTAGTAAACCCAAACTCATCAGGGGTTGTATACACTAGGTGATGGGTGGGATCAAATTTACATAGCCTCCCAATGTATTATGTAAAGACTGGTATCTCATAAGATGAAATTCTAAGTATTTGAGAGTAAAGCTAATCAATTAAGGTATTTTTTACACTATGTGAATATATTATTTGAAATGATACATGGAATGAGAAAAAAATTTATATTCTTATGCACAACTAGTATACATATGTATATGTTATTATTTCCCATATCATAATTATCGACTCATGTTTCAAATTTTTATTGTTAATTCCTTATGTTATTCCAAAATACTTATTCCATGACTCAAGATTTTTGAAATAAATTTTATTGTGTATGGTTCTATTAGATTAGTCAGACAAACCATGATTATATTCTCATACAAAAATTTTAACTTTATGATTACTTATAATGTTAGATTATTTTACCTCATGTTTTACTTAATGAGTATATGAGCTCACATGTTCCTATATTCTAATTCACTATGATATAACGATGAATGTTATGTGTACTATTTTTAAAAGTTTATCATGTGAGATGATTATATTTGGACAATGTTTTAAAATAAGTTGGATATGTAACTTTTCTCTAATGACACACAAATTATTTGTTATGTGGTATGATTTATTATAAGATATAATTAGAAATAATTTAAAATTGTGTATTATAAACATATGATATTATTTGGTGGCCTCAAACATGCCTGGTTACCCACTATAAACCCACAAAATATATACAAGAGAGGAATATGACGTGTATATATAGATGAAATTCATGTGGCTTTAGTAGGATTCAGGAAAACTAACAATCAATACCAAGATGTTATACATATATGTTATAAATTTTCGTTAATATTATAGTCACATGACACATGCCCTGAGGGACATGTCTGGGGGGATAATTTGATAAACTCATTATGTAACCTCAATGACAAATTTTTTATATGGAAACAACATGACCTGATAATAGTATGATGTTCTATAACTCTTCCAAGTATCATACCCCACGTCTTACAAAATTAAGTGCTTCATAGTTTCCATTTCATGGAGTTTTTCATGTCTTCTCTCGGGGGAATCAGAATTAGATAAATGAAAAGTATTTTTTAAGATTCTTTTCACATAGAATGATATGGTTTGTTTATTATTGATCTATAATATTTCTTTTAAATATTTTAGTGTTTTTTGAGTTCTTTATCTCCATAGTGGAATCAAAAGGGTTTTGGGTGGGACATTCTAATTATGAACATGGTCAGTACAACACAAGAGGCATTCAAATGGTATGGAAAAAATCCCACACATGCATCACAGTGTTGTAACTCCCATTAAAATCCAAGAAATGTGTCCTCCAATATTAGTAGTGTTTTAAATAACTTTTTAATCAATAAATATGTTGGCTCTGAAATACTACAAAAAATTTTGGTCATTCTGTTCTTAATGGGGGTGAAATTTCTCCATTTGTAGAAGTTAATAGGTGATAAATACATAATTTTTACTCACTTTTTTTATACGTTTTAGTATGATTAATGTTTTCAAGTATAATTTTTGAATATATAAATAACATTATTTTTAATCTCATAATAAAAATAATTATCTTAATAAATAATGGAATAAAATATGGATTTTGGGGATTTTATTATTATTTTAAACTTTATTAGTAAAGGTAACACACATTAAATCGATATTTTGTTTAATTTTAGGTTATTTATATGCATTGGGTGCCTCATGTATGAATAAAACACATCAACTTTATATTATCATCGGATGTACTATATAAGATTCATCCTCATGTTTCAAGCATAGAAAATCATGTTCAGATGTTTCTCCTTAGATTAACCAGGGCGAATCACTATAATGGATAGAATATGGGATTTTTACAAGTTTGAGAGTAAATAAATTTCCCCAAATCTATATAGAATTAAATTAACTTATTCACTACATACATAATAGTAACCACATTAAATCATTGGATAAGAGTACCACTACAAATGGGTAACATTTCATTGATATAATATAACCGTTATGCTAAATTATATGTCCGGTTATCCACCATGTTATAAATATATGTCATATTAAAATTATGTATGTTTGAATTTTTTTGGAATTATTAGAATCTATTCAATATTAAATACTCATAGTATGACTCGCATCAGAATTTTTGTTCAACACTAAAGGCTGTATATGAGTTATGTGTGTGAGAAAGTAATATGTAAGAATAAGTCGGGTGGTAAATCACTCAAGATTGAATCATTGGGATAAAAAACATAAATATGATTAATAAAATGTGAAAATTAACTATTAATTATCTTCTCCACCAAAACCCCTAAATCCATCAATCATATTTGGAATCAATGTGGTCAGTATATATACATGAAAAACTAAAAAGGGATATTCTAATCTGATTGGTTTATGAAAATTGAGTAAGCACCTAGAAAAGAACCAAATTACATTAATCTCTGAAATAATGTATATAAAATGGTCATGGGAGAGAATTTTCAACATGGTATGGATTGAGAAAAGTGTTACATTGGAAAATTTCTCACTCACCAAACATTTGGATCTTATCTATGTGAGGATAAATATACATGAGGTTTCCATTAACAGTATATAAATTCATAACATCACCTCATTGCAAGGGTTTGTGACCTAGATATTTAACCATTATTGAGAGAATCATATGGTTTTACACTATATATTTTATACAATTTTGATATTATAGTATCACTTCTTCTTTGTCATATATTTATCTTCTACTATTAAGCTTACTTCCTCAAGATTTCTACTTCTACGGTTATATAAGTCGGCCCCATTTATTGGGAAGACTCATGGGAAAGATCTCTTAATTGAATCTTTAGTATTGATTTTAAATTATTGAATTATGATTTAATTAACACCCAGAGAAGTGTGGATTTGGGAAGGATAGTTGCAAGTTAATGTTGCCTCTCTTACAACCTAGTTCATCTCTTCACCATTTTAATTTTATACTTCATGTCTTGACCAGCTAAACTTATCCAAGATATGATGAATTTGGGTGGGGTATTATTGACATTGTGATACAAGATCACCCACCATATGATCAGGAAGATAATTTTCTATCTAAGTGGGATTCATAAATGGGATAGGTGTGTTATAAGTGGTTGTGTTTTGATTTGTTCAAGAGTATCCACATTGTTTAAAGATAAACATGACACACTCCCACAAAGATTAAATAGACATATTATTAAACAAATTGGATGAGTATTGAGATCATAAAAATATCGAAAAAGGTGGTGTGGTGTGGTGTTGGGATAAAATCAATAAATTTGATATAATTGAGATTTAATCATAAAAATTACAATGATATAGTTGATTAAGTGTGATTTAATTTGTAGTTCATTCAACATTCTTGCTAAGATTAATTTTTTCATCTTCATTATTTATTTTAATTTCAGGTTCCTTAAAGGCAACCCTAAATGATATATATTATTTTAAACTATTTATAATATTAAAAATTATTAGGTGAAATAAAACTGAGGTTTATTGACTATGTACTTTGGGAAATGATCGTAGTTATCCCTATACTGCTTTTGGAGTTTTCTAAAATTACATTAATTCAATCTTCAGGATAGAATCATATAAATTAATATCCATTATTTTAGATATATTTTTGTAACTCATTTTTTAAATTTTAAAATATTTTTATATTTTCAAATTCAATTTAAAAAAATGCATGTATTCATCACCATTAGATTTTAGTGATATCGTGTCACCGCTAGCCGGGAAGGAATGTGGGGTTCAAATATTGAATTGTGAGGAGGTATTTAGAGGGGTCATCAAGGATATAATGGATTTCCATGAACTATTAATTATAGATTTATTGTTTGGGGAGATAACATGGTTCTCCCGGTACTTCTTCAAGTTCTACCGTCATGTGACAAATGTACAACAATTGTGTCACATCTCGATGTCACATTTCATTATTATTTTATTGAGTTTTTATTTCTATGAAATTTGATATATTTGAATTTGAGTTTTTTATTGGTTTATATTTTTTGTGTATTTTATGGTTTTTTAATTTTCAGTGAATGATTTGTAGAAAGAGTGTGATTTATTTTTGTATATTAGATTTACAAATCAATTTTAGTGTATATATGGGAGTAATTGTGCCTCTTAATATTATAAAGGTTTCCAACCCAATGACTTTTTAATTATTTTCACATTTTTAGGAGTTATAATAATATCTAACCATGTAGAGTATATAGATAAAATATTTTAGTAGTTTCATGGTATGTTCATTCTCTACCAAACTGTGTGGCCAAACCATGCAAGCTACCTGCATTTTTAGAAGTGTCAAATTCATTTTATGTCCCAAGATTCATTTAATTCCTTGGGGTACCCTTATAACCTATAATTAAATTTCTAGGACTCCCAATAATAGTATTCCTTCATTTATCATTCCGCATTGGAATTATACATGTATTTATTCCTCCTTTTGATGATAATTCTTCAAAGTAATCTCCTCAAAACATTTTCCTCTCAAATTTATTCTGCTTTTAACATCTTTTCATTCATTAGGATTGTTATATTTAATTTTATGTTTTAGTGTCCTGTATTTATTTATTTTTTATCTATGTTGGATCCTGAAATTATATTTTGATGCATTCTTATACCTCTTTATGGTGGAATGAAACTATTTATAGAAGAATTTCCTTTTTGAGATCGATCGCTCTATCTATTTCCTACAACATAAATTCATTATAACTTTATTATATTAATTAAATGTTGTAAAAGATATAATTTTATATCTATTTTACCTTCCTCTTATATATAACATATCTTTTCACCAACTTAATTTTTCATTTGGTATAAATGGTTTTTCAATTGCTTGAAAACACTATAACTAGATTCATTAAAATTGTAATATATAAGGTCCTCTGTTAAATCCAAACCCATGTTTTTCTTGAGTAAATTGATTTAAATAAAATTAGATATATTTTTAATTATAATGAATTTTTAAAATGTTTTTACTGTGGTTTCTGATGGGGATAAATTCATAAGTTATTTTATAATGGAACTATTTTCAAAATTGAAACTTTACTAAATTATTCTTCTAATTTATTAATGGTGTTTCTAATGATAATTAAAAAACACGAATTTAATATATTCCTTTTATTTTATAAGTTTCATATCCCTATAAGGGGTAATTTAATAATAATTATATTGGTTTTAGTTAAAAACCATTGATAATGATCCTATTGTTATCTATTTTGTTTAAAAGTAAATTTTATCAGGATTTTAAATGTTTATGGATTGTGGATAATAGATATCACACTTAGACCTTGGATATGATTATGAAATTATTGTTATTGTTTTAAAAGGGGTTTCTATTATGAAGGGTGACCAGTGGAGAGGGTGAGTTAGCCTTTATGTTTATTTTATATATTACTATGTGTTATTATTATTAATTTATCTCCTATATTTTTATTTTATAGCATCCCATGGGTAAATTGGAAGGAAATATAGGCAAAAGTACTAGACTAGTTGATGTTTCCCCCTATTTATTGGACTAATGTTCTTTATATTCTCCACTTGTGGGTTTTGGACACTCTAACCTACCGTGTATGGTAAATTTTATGGTTTTTTAGTTGAATCAAATTATGTGAAAATTATATGGATTCTATTTTTGTGTTGTTATGAATTTTCACTGGTGATCCCATTTGTCCACATAAAGATTTTTATTTTGTTATCTAATGATTTTTTATTTATAATTCTTTCATAATATCTTCTTTTCACTAATTTTACAGTTAATATCATCATGTTTATATTAACTGATGTTTTCCCATCTTGTTATGTTATATATATTAGTATGTTATCTGTAAAAATATAATCAAGTTATTTTTTATTTATAAAGTGAAATATTAGTTATTAATGAATATAAATAGTTTTTTAGAATGAATAATTTTCTTTTTTACTCATTAAACTTATAATAATGTTGGGGAAATTTCATTACATCCCAAAATTGGGTATTTTTTCATGTAATGTTTTATTGGATACCATTAAATTTAATGTCATCTTTTCATAAAAAGGATATTAATTATATTTTATAACAAAAATTGTAACCATCATGTCCTTTGATGAATGGTTTCAGATGATTGGATGTTACTAGCTGAAATCATAAAATAAAATCTCACATTCATTGTTCTGTTTTAAAAAAACATGGAATTTCTTTTATTTTACATATTATGTGTGGTGGGTATAGGGGATACCTAATGGAAAACATTACTGTCATTTTGATCATATTAATTGTTCATTATAGTTTTTTCATGGATGTAGTATATTTTACTTTTATAGCATTTTTTAGGTGTTTTAGAGTTTGTAGGTGAGGTTGTTCTCTTGACACATAGCAGTCACTTTTCAAGGAATACATGGTATTTTCATTCAATTTTGTTATTTTATTAATATTATATATCATGCCATAAAAACATACATACTCTATTTTCATTTCTATAATATTTTATTTACTAGTAATAATGTTTAATATTAGTTTTTTTGGGTTGATCTAGTATTTTTATCCGTTTCACTTATGATTCGTGAGTTATGATGTTACTTGAATGCCTTTTATGGTTTTATTATATATGAAAACATTATTTTCATCTCTATTATTCCTCGACTTATGGAGTGGTCATTTAAGAGTTTTGGGTGGAAATCCACTATTATTTATTATTTTATTAGGTGAAATCATTCCCAGTGGTGTGTGACTGACTACACTAAAACAAGTTACTAACCTTTGGTGTTGTGTAATGTTATTTACTCCTTATCATGTGAAAAATTGGTTGACATGGAAAGTTAACTTGGGTTGTTTCATGAAAAAATGGTATTGGTTCCTAATTTTTATTTTTTAAATTCATGGAAGATGGGATATAGGATTTTTGGAGATCAAAGGTTTTGAAATGCTATGTTTCTGGCCAACATATTTCATATTTATCCTTATGTTACCAAGGTTGTTCAGGATGTGTATGTAATAAATTTGAGTTTTTTTCAGAATTATTCTAAACATGATTAATCTTTATATTAGTTTATTTTTTTATTTAATATTAATGTGATATTATGAGAAATTACATGATATAGAGTGAAAATAAGAAGATATCCTAGGTCATATGGTTTCTATGTATTGTTTTCTAAGTTGTTCATGGAAAATGCAGCCCATTATAGTAATTTTGTTGTATGAATCTCATGATTATCATACGATTTTATAAACTATGTGTCCAAATGGTGAAAAATTGTAAATATTCATCTTTTTGATTCCAAATTAATATAATTATTTTATATATTTAATTTTATATAAAATGAGATGATTTTTTTATTAATAGTACTATTTGGATTGGTTTAATTTCAATTATTTAAATGAAATCCTTATTTTTTTCCTTTATAAACTAAAATATCGTTATTTAAAAGATTTTCTAAATTGTATTGAATTTTTATTTTTTACTTTTCTTATAAAGTGTAAATTTTAGTGGTGAAAAATATATTTCCAATTATTTATAAAGCCTATTCAAATGCTAATTAAGAATATTTTATAGGAATAATTTTGTTGGTTTCATAATATTTTGAATTTTTATAAGTAACTTATGGACATTATATTGGTGTGAGTGGTTATATCTTGGTATTCTGTGATTTTTAAACCTTTTTACAATTACTTTTAAGATTGTTTGAAACTTGTGATCTTCTTTTATTCTGGTTTATATCTATTTATCTTATAGAGTATACCTCCAACATGTACATATCAAAATTTTAGAGGGTTATGTGGATGAATATATATATGTAACCCCTCTGATTGATCATGTTTTATCTAAATTTGGTGTCATTTATTCTTCAATAATCTATAAAAGTGTTATTTCTCTACTAGCTCGTATGAGGGACTATGTTTAATTATTTTGGAATTTAAATCTTCCTATATTACAATTGAATTAATATTTACATAATTTTGAAATTTGTTGAGGAGAAATTGATAATATCATCAATCAAATTGAACTCTTACAGTCTCTCAAGATCTAAATTTCCACATCTATACTATAATTTTTGAGCAAGAAGTTATGAAAGTCCATAAATTAGATTAAACCAAAATAAGAAAAATCATGGGAAGTATTAAAGGTTTTGTTTATTTACCAATATATTATAAATAATGTTATGGTTGTTATGGAAATAAAAAAAATCCCTATGTTAAAGTACCTATCACTTTTGGAGTATGTTCTTTGTTTCAATGAGAAAGTCTCATTTCTACCTGATCCAATTTTGAATAATTTTATAATAGTTTAGTATTTTGGAAGAAATATTTATCATAAAAATAACATATATGTATCGTTATTTATCCTAAACTCTTACATATATGTGGTGAGGAATGCTATAATAATTGAGGCATCCATTGTTATATTACCCTAGGTGATTGATATTTCTTCTATACATAATTGTGTTGGAGGGAATTCTGATAGTATGAAGAGAAATAAGAATGAGTTTTTTCACATGGGTGGTGGTCTCAAGTGTCCATAACTTTTCTCCATTTTAGATTATTCTTGATGAATTCTCATAATATTCTATCAGTGTGGTATTTCAAGTCACAAAATATTTATTGTTAGCCGGATCTAAAAACAATTTACATATATGTTCATCTAAGTCTTAATATATTATTTTCTACAGGAGAATCACATAAAAAATATTGATCAGAAACTCCCCTTGGGATCGTCCCCATGTTCAACCTACTACTCATAATCCTGACATAACATCTACTTTATATTCATCATATTACACATCATCTTCTCTTATATGGTTCATTGAATTTTTATTTTATATAAGATGATAGCACATCCAAGAATCTTGTTCTTGTTAAACACTTGAATCCTATGACAACCCTGCTTTTTATTACAACTTAAACATGCTTTATTAAATAAAACTTCACTTGATACAACAAAGAAGATCG
Organism: Viscum album; assembly: GCA_963277665.1. Classification (NCBI taxonomy): domain Eukaryota; kingdom Viridiplantae; phylum Streptophyta; class Magnoliopsida; order Santalales; family Viscaceae; genus Viscum; species Viscum album. The sequence continues at coordinate 614,518,499 of OY728160.1, read as the reverse complement.
AGAGGTTTAGTGTCTTTGGGGATTAGGATCATTACATAAAAACTTTAAACTTGAAATACAACATCCTTATTTAAAACTTCCTTTACATGACCACTACATTCCTTCGTACTTAGCATTGCATGGGATAACCTGAGGACATGCATAAGAAAAGGGTGAGCTATAAAGCCCAGTAAGGGAGTACATAATGAATAACATGAGGATTACAATACATGTTAGGCAATAGGCATATCAATAGAGCATAAGAGAGACATGAACATAAAGGCATGATAAAGCATGATAATCATAACATGGAAATGTGGCAACAACACTTAACATTGAATTAGCATGAGCCAAGGCTCATTGCACATGGAGCATGAGTAAACCCTCATTGCACTTGAAGCACGAGTAAACCCTCGTTGCACTTGAATTAGCATGAGTCAACACTCATTGCACATGACGTATCATGATACTATACTTTACCCAATGCATTGGAGCGCTATCAGGGCGCACCCTTCTTAAACATTTCATTTCATGCATAAGTGTGCCACATGGATCATAAAACATGGATTCATAAAACATAATCATTTATTCCACGGTAAAGGAATGTGGAATTCATACATGAAACTTTACAATCAATAAGTAATCGTGCATAAAGGTGAATACCCTTGATGGAGAAATGGGCATGGTATTCACTACACAAAGACATTGGCTTAGAAAATCGGTGCGATTTCGGCAGCGTAACGGCGTGACATAAGAATTCATAAAAAAGGTTGATGAGATATAAAGGGGTTCCTCATCATATTTACATGTAATGGACAGTAAGGAGATCATATATATACATGTCCCAACAATAGAAATGGAATTTAGATTCATGATACAAAATTATTGCTTGAATGTAAAAGAAGAGAGAGAAGTTCCTTTCGGAATTTCGGCATAGTAACGGGTGTACATGGGAGGCATTTAATGAGAGAGAAAGGGTTCTCCCATCATTCAAACAATAAGAGGGCAGTACGGGGGAGGTGCGAAACCATACCCCAACATTCATAAATGAAATAAAAAGGGCAATAACAACTTAAAGAAAATTGACAAAAAATGAGAAAGGAAGAAAACCCCTTACTTGGAAGTGTGCTTCCAAAGGCTAGAGAGAGGCTTGTGAGAGGCTTCTTGGGAGCTTGGGGCACCTTGAGAGGATTCTAGAGAGAGTAGGGCAGAGTTTGGACGAACTTCAAGGGCTTTGGATGAGGAGGAAGTGGGAGCTTGGGTGGGTTTATATAGGAAAGGTGAGAGAATTCTTTATTATTTAGGTTTGGGACCCCTTAAATTAAAATAATCCAAACCACAAACCATCCCATGGTATTTGCCCATGGTTTCTGGAAAAGGGAAGAGGAAAACAATATTTTACAAGTCCAAGGTCCGAACTTATTAAAAAATTAGGGTTGCTTATGTGGAGGTGAGTCACACTCCCATGGAAATTAATTTTAAAAAGGCAAAGTGTTGAATAAGTCTTGAGGGCTCCATTAATGCTTTGAAAAGTGAGTCAAACAAACCCAAAACCTCATTATTTTATTGCTAAAACACATATTGGCCGAACATAGGGATTATGGTATTTTATTACATCACCATTGGGTCATTATGATGTCATAAAACACATTATATATTTAAATGGTATTTAATTTTTACCCAAAAATTTGACTGTCTCAGAAAATTATGAAAAATTCACCGTTGGATAATTTCGACGTCCTGATTCCAAAAATAATATTTATTTTATCTAAATAATTTTCTAAATATGTGAATTTTCACTTTTAAAATAAAAACCGACATTTATAAAAAAATTCACGGGTTTTGACAGAAATGGCTTTCAAACCTTAATAAAAATTTTAATTGCATTCATAAAATTATAAGATCATTTATATTTAATAAAAATTAATTTAATATTAATAATAATATTTTATTAAAATATTATTTAATTCAAAAATCCTTTAATTTAATAAAATATAATTCTTAATTAAATAATAACTAAAAACATCATTTGCACTTTAAAAACTAACTACAATGCACCAAAAATGACTAGAAATTATATTCATTATTATATACAAAAATAATGTACATGAACATGGTGCTACTTATTTGTTACATAACCCCTTAAAATAGCCGCATAAGACCTAAGGGTAAGGTGTGCGATGGTGACAGACTCTTGGGGTTGCTCGGATAACATCGCTCGAGTGGTAATCTCTATCAACTTCCATTTTTCCCGTAGACGATCACGTTCGAGCTTGACTTGATGAAGCTCAGCTTGGGCTTGGTCAAGGGCAAAGCCCAAAGACGCCACCTCCTTTCCGAGCTCCGACAAATGGGCTTCGTAAGGGGAAATTCTACTGGATGAGGCCATCGCTTCCTTTGTCTGAGTAGAAAATTGGTTCGTTAAAGCCTTATATTTAAACTACCCAGATGATCACTGTTCAACGGCTATAAAGGTAACACTCACAAATCTTAACGTTAAACTAAAGAAGTTGACATCATATAAAAACATAAAGAAACAATTAACTGGATCAAGAGGGATTTTCCATTAATGAAATTTTGGGTCGTTACAACATTCCCCCCTTAAGAAATTTCGCCCTCGAAATTTTCCTTTTCCCACACTAAAACAAATGTGGGTAACTTAGCTTCATCATATCCTCCGACTCCCAAGTTTCTTCTTCAAACTTGTGGTTTCTCCACAACACCTTGACGAGGGGCATTGTCTTATTTCGTAGAACTTTTTCTCTACGATCTAAGATCTTCACTGGTTGCTCCTCATAAGAAAGATCGTCTTCTAATTGTACCACCTCGGAAGAGAGTACATGTGAAGGGTCTGGTATGTACTTCCTTAAGAGGGATACATGGAAGAAATCATGCACCTTGGCCATAGTAGGTGGAAGTGCTAGTCGATAGGCCACAGCCCCAACACGATCAAGAATCTCGAATGGGCCGATGTACCTTGGACTTAACTTCCCTTTCTTTCCAAACCTCATGACCTTCTTCCACGGAGATATGCGTAAAAACACCATGTCTCCGACTTTAAACTCAAGGTCTCGTCGACGATTATCTGCATAACTCTTCTGTCGATTTTGGGCTGCCTTGATATGCTGCTGAATGGTTTTCACCTTCTCCACCATTTCTTCGACCATTTCTGGTCCAAGCAGCTTACGTTCACCGACCTCATCCCAACATGCCGGTGTTCTACACCTTTTCCCATACAGGGCTTCATATGGTGCCATTTGGATGCTCGAGTGGAAACTATTATTATAAGAGAACTCAACTAGGGGAAGATGTTGATCCCATCCTCCTTTAAAGTCCATTGAGCACGCTCTCAACATATCCTCAAGTGTTTGGATAGTCCGCTCGGATTGGCCATCAGTTTGAGGATGATAGGCCGTACTGAAGTTCAGTTCAGTATTCAGAGCATGTTGAAGACTCTTCCAAAACTTAGAGGTAAATCTTGGATCTCGGTCCGACACAATAGATAGTGGTACTCCATGCAACCGTACCACTTCCCTGATATATATCCGTGCCAGTTGATCCAAAGAGAAATCCTCTCGAATAGCAATGAAGTGTGCAGTCTTTGTAAGACGATCCACAATAACCCAGATTGCATTGTTGCTTTTGGATGTCCTTGGAAGTCCAGTGACGAAGTCCATGGTGATGTTCTCCCATTTCCATTCTGGTATGGGCAATGGTTGCATCATCCCCTTAGACTTCTGCCTCTCTACCTTCACTTGCTGACACACCAGGCACTTTGATGTATATTCGGCGATCTCCTTCTTCATATTATCCCACCAAAAGTTTTCTCGGAGATCTCGATACATCTTTGTGCTCCCTGGGTGAATAGAGAAATTTGAACTATGTGCATCATCCAAAAGTTCCTTCTTCAGCTCCGAACTTGATGGGACACATAGTCTTTTCCCGAACCGCACAATTCCTTCTTCATTAACATTAAACTCTGAGGATTTTCCCTTTTTGATAGCTTCCACTTTTTCTTGGATTCTCGCATCATCCTTTTGAGCATCCTTTAACCTTTCCAAAAGAGATGGTTGAGCAATCATTTGTGAAAGGATTGATGATGTTCCCTTCTTTATGATTCCCACGTCCATCTTCATCAAGTCTAAGAAGATTGGATCCTTCTCAATTCTCATCATTGATAGAATTGATGGATCCTTTCTACTTAGGGCATCCGCCACCTTGTTCGCCTTCCCAGGGTGGTAATGTATTGAACAGTCATAATCCTTTATGAGCTCTATCCATCTTCTCTGGCGCATATTAAGCTCTTTCTGTGTGAATATATATTTAAGACTCTTGTGGTCAGTATATATCTCACATTTCTCTCCATAGAGATAATGCCGCCAGATTTTCAAGGCAAAGATCACCGCCGCCAACTCCAGATCATGCGTTGGATAGTTTCGCTCATGGATTTTCAACTGTCTTGAGGCATAGGATATCACTTTATCATTCTGCATCAGCACACATCCTAAGCCCTTCTTCGAAGCATCACTGAATACCACAAAAAGTTCCCCACTTGTTGGTAAAGTGAGCACAGGTGGAGTGATAAGCCTCCTTTTCAACTCCTTGAAGCTTTCTTCGCATTCATCACTCCAAGTAAACTTTACTCCCTTTCGAGTTAGCTTGGTAAGAGGGTTGGACAATCGTGAGAAGTTTCTCACAAATCGTCGATAATATCCAGCTAACCCCAAGAAGCTACGGATATCAGTTACCGATGTTGGCCTCGGCCATCCCTCAATTGCATCTGTTTTGGAGGGGTCCACAGATATCCCATTGCTTGTGATGATATGGCCCAAGAATGAGACCTCCTTCAACCAGAACTCACACTTGCTGTACTTGGCATAGAGCTTCTCCTTGCGCAAAGTCTCCAGTACAGTTCTTAAATGCTCCTCATGGTCCTCCTTGGTTTTGGAGTATATCAGAATATCATCTATAAAGACTACCACAAATTTATCTAGGTAATCTCTAAAGACTCTATTCATCAAGTCCATGAATATTGCTGGAGCATTGGTGAGTCCAAAAGGCATTACTATGAATTCATAGTGCCCGTACCTTGTACGAAAAGCAGTCTTGGGGATATCTTCCTTCTTCACCCTTACTTGATAATATCCCGACCGCAAATCGATCTTGTAGAAGTATTGAGCTCCACGCAGCTGATCAAACAAGTCATCGATTCTTGGGAGAGGATACTTGTTCTTTATCATGATTTTTTTAAGTTCACGATAATCGATGCAAAGCCGCATTGACCCATCCTTCTTCTTGACGAAGAGGACTGGTGCACCCCATGGTGATGCACTTGGGCGTATAAACCCTTTATCCAGATTCTCCTGTAGTTGTTTCTTCAGCTCTTCAAGCTCAACAACAGCCATTCTATATGGAGTCTTGGATATTGGTAGCGCCCCAGGTATAAGTTCAATTGAGAACTCAACATCTCTTCTTGGAGGAAGACCAGGAAGTTCCTCGGGAAATACTTCAGCGAATTCCCTCACAATAGGCATTTCTTCAAGGGTGGTTTCTTCCTTGGACTCAATCATCTGAGCCAGATATGCGTGCTCATAAGGCAGTAATATCCATGCTTGAGATGATGGAGCTAAAGGAGATTCATCTTCCTCCTGACACTTGTAAAGAATCGGGGGTCGATTCTCCATATGGAGTGTGATTTCCCTCTCCCGACAATTTATGTTGGCTCTATATAAGGAAAGCCAATCCATGCCAAGAATTGCATCAAATTCCACCAAAGGGAGTATGACGAGGTTCGCCGGGAAATTCAATCCACAGATTATAACAGGGGAGGACTTATACTCATGGGATGCAATGATTGCCCCATTTTCCGTACTCACCGACATCTTTACTTCCATGACTTGTGGTGGTGCAGGGATTATTATACTAAACTTTTGAGATATAAAAGAATGCGTAGAACCTGAATCAAAAAGTACGTTCGCTATTCTTGAATGAATAACTAGCGTACCTGTCACCACTTCGTTGTCGGGGTTCACTTCGGCAGAAGTGATGGAAAAAGCTCTTCCTTGCTGTCTTGGAGGTTGTTGATTGCCTCCGATAACCCTTGGATTAGGGCACTGATTCGCAAAATGACCCGGTTCTTTGCATTTGAAGCATTGAACAACGCGTTGAGGTTCGAACGGAGCGTTCCTCCCCTCCGTCGCAGCCGCGGGTCCTTCTTGCTGACAGTTAACAGCTAGGTGCCCTTCTCTTCCACACTTGAAGCATTTTCTTGTCCCCCTAAGGCAATTTCCAGGGTGCTTCTTTCCACACTTTTGGCAAGTGGGGTGCTGGAATTTCTTAGCGCCGTTGGATTTATCCATCGGACCACCAGCATTGAAGTCCACCTTCCGCTTCTTGTCCCCATGATACCCCTGTGATTCTCCGATCTCCATTTCAACCTTGAGGGCACATCGGACAATTTCCTCATAGCTGTCGAAGTCACGGATCGCTAATGCTTTTCGCAAGCTAGGCTTCAGCCCACCAAAGAAGCGGTCAACCTTGCATTCAGGGGTAACGACAAAGCCGGAAGCGTATCGTGCAAGCCTTGTGAAGTTTGCCTCGTACACTCCCACAGATTCCTCATCTTTCTGCTTGAGGGAAAGGAAGTCCCTTTCCATCTTAAGACGGAGGGTGCGTGGAAAATATTTATCGAAAAACATCTTCCGGAATACCTTCCATTCCAAAGCCTCGATCTCCTCCTCAGGCTTCGTATTTTTGATCAAAGTCCACCATTGATCAGCTTCACCCTCCATACGATAAGCCGCCAGGAGAACCTTCTCTTTTTCAGAGCATTGGAGGATGGAGAATATCTTTTCAATGGAGTTGATCCACTGTTCAGAAATCGTGGGATCGGATGATCCACTAAAAGTAGGAGGCCTTTGTCTCATGAAGCTTTCAATAGCGACTTGTTCTTTCTTAGGGGGGTTGAACGTTCCTCTTGACCAGTGTTTCTATTCAAAACTTGAGTTAGCTGAGAGAGAAGCGTGACAAAGTTCGCGATTCCCACTTCCATTGGATTGGGCATCTCATTGGTACAATCATCACACTGATCTTCACAACGGTTGTTAGCCCGAGTTCTCCTATTACCGGCCATTGGCTGGAATAAAAGGAAAGTTAGGGGTAACACATAAAGGGTAATCCAAGGACAAAAGTTGATGACTTATAAATAAACTTTAATCTCTTCAACTCATGAGTCTATAGGATTCAATCCAGGCTTTTCATGATCTTCCTTCTAACATATATTCTTAGGGGCATTTTTCCCTTAATAAGGGTTCATACTAAGATTGTAAATTTATCAAAACATATCCCCCGGGAGTGTCGTAACCAAGAGTGCAGCAAGGCCCGTTGTCGTGCACCAGTTCCCGTTCGAGTCTAGCTCAAAGCGGTGTTTTCGGGTTTTACCCCTAGGATACATCTGTGCCAGAGCCGCCTCTACCTGCTCGTATCCAGACAGGGATGTATTTGTTTGATAAACCACTTACTTAGTATTTACCAAAATTTAGGGATGTTTTTATTATGCTTAGTCTTGTATCTAAGGCTTTACTAGGGTTTCCTAATCCCAAAAATAACTAAACCTATCCTTTGATACCAACTATGACAACCCTGCTTTTTATTACAACTTAAACATGCTTTATTACATAAAACTTCACTTGATACAACAAAGAAGATCGAGAGGTTTAGTGTCTTTGGGGCTTAGGATCATTACATAAAAACTTTAAACTTGAAATACAACATCCTTATTGAAAACTTCCTTTACATGACCACTACATTCCTTCGTACTTAGCATTGCATGGGATAACCTGAGGACATGCATAAGAAAAGGGTGAGCTATAAAGCCCAGTAAGGGAGTACATAATGAATAACATGAGGAGTACAATACATGTTAGGCAATAGGCATATCAATAGAGCATAAGAGAGACATGAACATAAAGGCATGATAAAGCATGATAATCATAACATGGAAATGTGGCAACAACACTTAACATTGAATTAGCATGAGCCAAGGCTCATTGCACATGGAGCATGAGTAAACCCTCATTGCACTTGAAGCACGAGTAAACCCTCGTTGCACTTGAATTAGCATGAGTCAACACTCATTGCACATGACGTATCATGATACTATACTTTACCCAATTCATTGGAGCGCTATCAGGGCGCACCCTTCTTAAACATTTCATTTCATGCATAAGTGTGCCACATGGATCATAAAACATGGATTCATAAAACATAATCATTTATTCCACGATAAAGGAATGTGGAATTCATACATGAAACTTTACAATCAATAAGTAATCGTGCATAAAGGTGAATACCCTTGATGGAGAAATGGGCATGGTATTCACTACACAAAGACATTGGCTTAGAAAATCGGTGCGATTTCGGCAGCGTAACGGCGTGACATAAGAATTCATAAAAAAGGGTGATGAGATAGAAAGGGGTTCCTCATCATATTTACATGTAATGGACAGTAAGGAGATCATATATATACATGTCCCAACAATAGAAATGGAATTTAGATTCATGATACAAAATTATTGCTTGAATGTAAAAGAAGAGAGAGAAGTTCCTTTCGGAATTTCGGCATAGTAACGGGTGTACATGGGAGGCATTTAATGAGAGAGAAAGGGTTCTCCCATCATTAAAACAATAAGAGGGAAGTATGGGGGAGGTGCGAAACCATACCCCAACATTCATAAATGAAATAAAAAGGGCAATAACAACTTAAAGAAAATTGACAAAAAATGAGAAAGGAAGAAAACCCCTTACTTGGAAGTGTGCTTCCAAAGGCTAGAGAGAGGCTTGTGAGAGGCTTCTTGGGAGCTTGGGGCACCTTGAGAGGATTCTAGAGAGAGTAGGGCAGAGTTTGGACGAACTTCAAGGGCTTTGGATGAGGAGGAAGTGGGAGCTTGGGTGGGTTTATATAGGAAAGGTGAGAGAATTCTTTATTATTTAGGTTTGGGACCCCTTAAATTAAAATAATCCAAACCACAAACCATCCCATGGTATTTGCCCATGGTTTCTGGAAAAGGGAAGAGGAAAACAATATTTTACAAGGCCAAGGTCCGAACTTATTAAAAAATTAGGGTTGCTTATGTGGAGGTGAGTCACACTCCCATGGAAATTAATTTTAAAAAGGCAAAGTGTTGAATAAGTCTTGAGGGCTCCATTAATGCTTTGAAAAGTGAGTAAAACAAACCCAAAACCTCATTATTTTATTGCTAAAACACATATTGGCCGAACATAGGGATTATGGTATTTTATTACATCACCATTGGGTCATTATGATGTCATAAAACACATTATATATTTAAATGGTATTTAATTTTTACCCAAAAATTTGACTGTCTCAGAAAATTATGAAAAATTCACCGTTGGATAATTTCGACGTCCTGATTCCAAAAATAATATTTATTTTATCTAAATAATTTTCTAAATATGTGAATTTTTACTTTTAAAATAAAAACCGACATTTATAAAAAAATTCACGGGTTTTGACAGAAATGGCTTTCAAACCTTAATAAAAATTTTAATTGCATTCATAAAATTATAAGATCATTTATATTTAATAAAAAATAATTTAATATTAATAATAATATTTTATTAAAATATTATTTAATTCAAAAATCCTTTAATTTAATAAAATATAATTCTTAATTAAATAATAACTAAAAACATCATTTGCACTTTAAAAACTAACTACAATGCACCAAAAATGACTAGAAATTATATTCATTATTATATACAAAAATAATGTAAATGAACATGGTGCTACTTATTTGTTACATAACCCCTTAAAATAGCCGCATAAGACCTAAGGGTAAGGTGTGCGATGGTGACAGACTCTTGGGGTTTCTCGGATAACATCGCTCGAGTGGTAATCTCTATCAACTTCCATTTTTCCCGTAGACGATCACGTTCGAGCTTGACTTGATGAAGCTCAGCTTGGGCTTGGTCAAGGGCAAAGCCCAAAGACGCCACCTCCTTTCCGAGCTCCGACAAATGGGCTTCGTAAGGGGCAATTCTACTGGATGAGGCCATCGCTTCCTTTGTCTGAGTAGAAAATTGGTTCGTTAAAGCCTTATATTTAAACTACCCAGATGATCACTGTTCAACGGCTATAAAGGTAACACTCACAAATCTTAACGTTAAACTAAAGAAGTTGACATCATATAAAAACATAAAGAAACAATTAACTGGATCAAGAGGGATTTTCCATTAATGAAATTTTGGGTCGTTACAAATCCTACTATTAGTAATGATTTATTATAATTATGTTAAATATATCTCCTATAAAAAAATTTTGTAATAAAAAAATAAATAATATGTTGAAATTGGGATCCATCATAACAAAAACAAGACACAATTTCAAAAAAACAAATCCCAAAACCAAACAAGTTGGACAAAAGGAAAAACCAATAAGGAAAATTTGAACACAAAAAAAAGGTACAACACACAACTACAAACTAGTATTGTTGGATAAAAATAGACCTCATTGTCCATCTCTAGTGATCAGTCATATGTTCGGATGAATTTTTAGGACAAAACATTGATATTCGTGTTATGTTTAATTCAAGTTATACCTTCTATGGATCAAAATTTAAATTTTCTGACCATGAATATTTTAGAAACTATATAAAAAGTACTATACACCTCCAAAAATTCCATTCCACTAAATAGATTTTCCTATGTTACTTTGTTTGATCCATGAAAGGAGGGTCTCCCAAATTTTTATACATGGAAACTTATTTTTGGATAACTAGGATTCAAATATCACTTACTCCTTATGTTCCTACATTGAGTCCTTATAAAATATTTTGTATAAATCCTTCATTTTTTCTAGGAGATAATAATGAAAAAATTCATCTTTATATTTCCTTCATAAGGACCTCACAACATTTTAATGTTACTCACCTTCTCTAAACATAAAAATAATGAAATTAAAATCTATTTAAATTATTGTTCCTTCCATACTATCCATATCGTCATGGGTTTCTGGATATAAGAATATTTTTTATGACTCATGGGTATCTTCTCCTTAAAGGGATAAGAGACCCCCTTTTCCCTCTTCTATAAAAACTCAGACATATCCAGTGACATAGTATTATTTCTTCCCTTTATTATTTATTTAAATAAAATGTACTAAGATTCATAAAAAATGTACTCTTAAAATTATAATGAATCCTACAACATATATTTAGGTGTAGGGTACAAGGCATCTATTAACTCCTATATAGAATACTAGACTATATCTGAAGCAGTAAACCAAATCTGTTCTTTCTTCATCCAAGGATCGAAGCTATAGTATCCCCCATTCTCCTTATCCTATGAACCATTATTAAAAATATAAATGTATTTTGATAGACTAAATCTTAAATGATCTCCCTACACTGGTGGTTTTTTACTAAATAGACCTTTATCATTATCTATGACTAGTATACATGTAAGAGAGACCTCATTACCACTTTAAAAACTAATACACCAATGTTGTGGAATTTAGACCTTAATCATCGTGCCACACAATGAAAACATGAGATTCCAAAGTCTTGGGTTATTTAATTGAATAAATATTTCTTCAATAATGAATATCAAACTCAACTAACTCATTAGTGTCTTCATATATCCTAGGTTGTTGTTTAGGCAGTTTCATAGAGCCTTCTCCCATGGATTTCATTCCTACAGCTTCATAAGTACAAATCTCTATTCTATGTTGAATATATGGTACTGAAACAACACCTTCGTTGTAAGATACCGGATCATGTAAAGTTATGTTCTAATTTAGTTTCTGGTTTGAATCACTATTTTGGTTAATTAATTGATTAACCAAGTCCTAGAGGAGGATCAGTGGTGTTATAAGGGTTCAGAACCTGAAAAGTGCACAAAGGGGGTTTTCTTAGTAGGCTGCATAGTCTGTGCACGGTTAGTCTAACCATCCAGAAAACCCAGTAAACAGTGCAGAAGGGGTGTTTTTAGATAGTATCCTCTGTGCATTTTTTTCATGGTTTGGCATATCATGTGGCTAAATTGTTAGAGCTGGATCCTTTGGCCAAAATCACTTGCATTGTTTGTGCGTAGCTTGGAAAACATTGTGGTTAAATCATGCAACCCAAAATCATTTTAAAAATTACAATTTTTTCCCCTGGGATTTTTAACCCCAACTCGGTATTTCCTCCCATTTCACCCCTCTTCACCCTAGGGATGAACTAAATCTCCCAAGAGCTCCAAGAGATCAATCTAACTCAATTCTAAGATGTTTTTTGTGCTGTTTGATGCGGATCAAAGCTCTTGGTAAGGATAATCACATCATTTCTTCTCTTTTGTGATTAGGGTGTGTATCTTCTTATTATATCTTTTTGAAGCTCTAAAAAACTACTATTTGGGTGAGTCTTTGGTTGAATATTAAATGGTTCTTTGAAGTGGAATCTGAGTTCTATATTAAGAGTGTGTTCACCCATGAAATTGAGGTAGGTGGTCTATAAGTTGTATCCCATGGTTTTTTTACGGATTTTTTCATGTTTGGTTTTGTTATTGGGTTTCTCTTTGTTTGTTTTGACTACCCATGACATGTTTTGGTAAAATGGTTGTTAAAATGGTCAATTGAAACCCTCACATTTCTCATGGGATTCATCTAGGGTGATGAGACTAAACTAGGGCCAACCATGGGGTGAGCAGACATTTTTGGACCAATGGATTTGGTGAAAAACAAGTGAGATTTTGGTGTGCTTGTGATGAGCCCTTGATAAATATGTTGATGTGATTGACGGTGTTGGGCTAATAGCTAGGTGATGCACCTAGGTTTAACAATAATAACCCAAGGGATGTTGGGTTATTAAAGAAGTGGTTTATATAGTTGAACATGGCTATGTTAAATGAATTGTGAATAGTGTAGAAACATTTAATGTGTTAATATGTGCAAATGATTAATGACCATAATGGAATGGATTATTAGCCCAGTAATAGATCATAGTGAATTAGTCATAATGAACAAGTATTAGTGAGATAAGTATAGTACAAAGTGAATTGGGATAAATGGCTAATGATGTGAAATGCGGTAAAGGTGTTAATGGGTTAAAGCATTGTAATAACTCATATGTGTTATTATGATTTATGTTTGCATTTGGAAATTTTTGTGATGTGGTGTGATTGGATAATTGATATATATATATATAGCATGTGAAAATTTCTTGGTAGTGTGGGGTATTGGCTAAAATTCTACGCCTACGGGTTGAGTTGGACTGGTGCTCTAAACACCACCCCAATGCAAAGGTTAGGGATGAGGACTGATGCTCTATTCCCCAAACTGTTGAATCAACCTCGACTAATGTATCAAGGTGAGGATATGGTTGATGGAAAGTTGGACTAATTCTCCAAAACATCACTATGTGTTTTCCCTCGGGTATGGGATTGTGTACTTGAGCCCGTATAAATAGTTGTGTTTGATGAACCCATGTTTAATGTGTTGGAAATGGTATGTAATGGTAAATGGGATGAAATGGAAAGATATGGAAATGGTAATAAATGTGGGTAATGGACCTAAACTGGATAGGGGCGCTTAATCTTTTACTTATCATTTTTTATTCATTTTCCATTTCATGCACATCTGTTTATACTTTATATTTAGTAGACACTGTTGGTTGTGGCCTACTGAGTTTTACTCACACCCTGCTCGGGCCGTCGTTGGGTACCCAAGAAGACTTCATTTTTTCAAGTTAGGATAAGGTTAAAGGACCTTGTTAGGAAGTTGCGTTGGAATTAGTGTACGTGGATGAGGACCCAGACTTCTTATGAGGGCTAATTTGGGGATCTTGCAGTTTTTCTTCATTATGGGTTTTGATCACTTTTTCACTTATAGCAAGGCATGTCATATTTACTGTTGGACATGGTTTTACCCCATTCATGGGAATGTTTGTTTATGCATGATGTTGTATTAATGATCATTATTCCTCTATTTTTTTATCTTATGTTTTGTCTTACTCTGATAAAAGGGGGTATAGTCTCCCTGATTTACTATTCATACTCCCGCTGATAGTCGATAATCATTGGCATATGGGGAGGCGTTCTTAAGTTCATGTAACCTCTCATCTCAAAGCACCGGTTTAGTGGCATTCAAGTCAGGGACGTTACAATGTGGTATTAGAGGAGGTATTTCTTCTCCTTCTCTAAAATATTGTTATTTGGGATGGTAGACAAGAGTTTGGATGTGTCGGGCTTTGGTATTGATCTTGTTCTTCGGAGTAGTTAACTAATGTACCAGGGAAACCCTAGGTCACCCAGGGTGGGAATTGTTATTCTTGATTGTGTGATGTTACAGTTGATGATATTTCATTATTGGGTGATGCACATGTTTGGTGATGTGATAGTTTAATGATATTTGGATTGTGACCACAATGGAATGAGGTAGTGCATTCATTCATCATTATAGGTACCTAGAGAGATAGGTTGGATTCATCATGGTAGGCACAAATGGGATTGGATTGTGAGGCATGAAATATCTAATGCACCTTGAATCTTGATAACTGAAAATGGAAAATTATATAAAAGAAAAAATGTAAATGGGTGAAGATAAAAGAATGATAATTGATGAATAATGAAATATGTGCAATTAAGGGTTTTTAATGAATTGAAAATGTTGTTGTAATATGTTATGTGATCATTTTGGTGGTGTATGTATATTTACACATTGTGGAACATGGGTCGTCGTAGGGATGGTCGGGGTAATGTTTCTGGAATGTTAAGGTTTGTTGGGATGGTGCATGTATAGTTGGTCGATTTGGCTAGTGAAGAGGCTTCATGTTATGAATTTTGAAAGTTCTGTGGTATGTGTTCTAAATATTGTGTTTGGAAATGTAGAGAAATGCGACCATGATGTCGAGTGCCGGTTGGGAAACAATAGGATGTTGCTGAAAACACTCCTCCAGTAAAGGATATGGAGAATGTGGTGATCTGGGAAGGTGGGGAGGAGTGATTCTGAGATAACATGGATCATTTTATGCAGATGATGGATTAGGACCCAGGGTGCGTTGCACCGAGTATGTGTGAGTGGACCAGGGAGTTTCATATGCATCTCCCTCTGACTATTATTGGAGTGGGTGGGCCAGAGACAGGAGAGTTCTGGATAGAGTCTGTCTAGATAATACTTGATCATCGGGAGACACCCGATAGAAAGTTGGTGAAGTTGGCTGCATATATGTTGTCGGGCCAGGAAAATCACTGGTGGGTCATCCTGGCATAGACTGAGCAGGCTAAGTGGGTGTTATTGATGGATTTCCAAGAAATGTTTCTGGAGCACATTTACCAAGAGACATTAAGGTAAGAATGGGTGGTAGAGTTCATGAGCCTGAATCAGGGATCGATATCAGTGATGGAGTATGTTGGTTTCTTTGTCGACTTGTGACGTTTTGTTCCAGCATCGGTAGGGGATGATACAGTAGTGGTGAGATGTTTCTTAGATAGGATGAGAAATGAGATCAGGTCTCAGGTGAATATCATTTTTCTGAAGAGGTCTACATAGGTAGTGGATAAGGTATTGATATCACAAGGGAACCTGAAGTGAATTTAAATAAATGGGATTGTCGTCCTAACTGGGTGGACAATTGGAGAAGCTTCTAAGAGTCAGAAACATTGTTTTGGAAGTTTTTAGCTGGTTAGAAGTGTGCAAGGTGATCATGAGAGAGGGTCAACCTCTCAAGATTGTGATCGGTTTTCTACTATCAATGTGTCAGTTTGGGGCACATGTGTGGCTAGTGTCCTTGACCTCCAGTTGAGTGTCGATCATACGAAAGATTGGGACACATGTAGAGGTTCTACAAGAACCCTCAGTAGGTGAGTATGAATGTTTGTGATAGGGTAATTCCAAGTGGAGGAAAGGGATCAATTGCTCTGTATCAGGCAATAAGTTTGAGCTCCACGGGTCGTACTAGAAGGGGCAGTGGACACAGAACTTCGGGGTTGGATCACCCACATCAGTAGGGAATTGTAATGCATGGAACACAGGTTGGAGACTAGGGTAGAGGGGTCGGTTAGAGTCATAGAGTTCAGTATACACCTAGAGATGGTGAGGCTGGGCCAACGACTGTTCGAGGTATTATCCTTGTAGCTTCTATGATTTATACTATGTTGTTTCACATGGGTTCCACACAATCTTTTATTTCTTCTCAGCTTATGGTAGTTTAGGGTTTTCATGTGGTGAGTTTGTGTGGGGTTATGTCAATTGACACTCTGTTGGGTGTACGAAATGAAGATATCAGGTAGGGTATTGGATGTGCTCTAGAGGTTGGTGGGTATCGTTCTCTTGTGGGGCTAGTTTATTCTCGAGATGTTGTGAATTTACCTGATTTCGGGTATAGACTGGTTCTTGTTGTATCAGGTGCACATATATGGTTACCGTCATTGGGTATCATTCAGGTCATTTGAGGGTGACTCTTATGTCCATCACAGAGAGTGGCATGTTCGATCAGGTCTTGCAGGACCATATTTTCAGTAGTTGTGTAGGATCACAACTCAATCAGCTTGTCTTGTTCTTGATGAGGAAATAGGGGAACATTTTGTCTTCCCTCTAGTGGTGGATAGGTTTAAGGAAGTGTTTTCTAGGTATTTTCCGGGGTTGCCACCTGAGAGGGATGTTGAGCTCACGATCGAGTTGCTGTCGGGAGTGGATCCAGTTTCTATTCCTCCATACCGAATGGCACCAGCAAAACTCTAGGAGTTAAAGGTTTATCTTGAGGAGTTGGAACATTATGGGTTCATATGTACTGGTACATATCCTTGGGAATCTCCAGTTCTTTTGCCAATAATTCTAATGGGTCATTAAGGTTGTATGTTGATTATCATAAGTTGAATCATATAACGGTGAAAAATCAGTACCCTCTTACTAGAATTGATGACATGTTTGACCAGTTTAGGGGTGCATCAGTGTTTTCTAGAATTTATTTGAGACCAGGTCATCACCAGTTTAGGGTGAGGCCTTCTGATGTACTACTGATGGATTTTAGGAGTCGGTACTGTTTGTTGGAGTTTTTGGTGATGCCTTTCGGGTTGACCAATTCACCGGTAGTGTTCATGGCTTTGATGAACCAAATCTTTCATCCTTATTTGGATCATTTTTTTGGTTGTATTTTATGATGACATCTTAAAGTACTCAAAAACTCATGACGATCATGCCCAACATCTTGAGATCATTTGGAGTACACTAAGAGAGAATCGGCTATACGCCAAGCTATAAAATTTTCAATTTTGGATTGGAGAAGTGAATTTTCTATGTCACATCATCTATGAGGTAGGTTTGTTGGTGGATCTAGATAAGGTGTAGGTTTTTGTGCCTTTGGAGCATGCCAAGAGCGTTTCAGGTGGTCGTAGTTTTCTGGGTTTGGTCAGTTTTTACCAGAGGTACATCCAGTATTTTTATAGCTTGGAAGAACCATTGTCAGGCTTGACCAACAAGGGAATCAGGTTTTAGTGGTCTGAAGGTTGTGATAATGCTTTGAATAGTTGAAAAAAATATTGATGACCGCACCGAGATTTATCTTACATGAGCCAGATAGGACGTATGTCCTCTTTTCTGATGTGTCTGGTATCGGGCTTAGGGTTGTGTTGATGTAAGATGAGAAGGTTGTGGCCTATGGGTAAAGGTAGTTGAGACCCCATGAGAGGAATTATCCCACCCATGATCTTGATTTGGCTGCTGAATTGTATGCCTTAAAGTGTTAAAGGCACTAGTTGTTGGGGGAACAGTTCATAGTGTATACCTATCATAATAGTTTAAATTATATATTTTTGCAGTTGGATTTGAATCTTCAGTAGTGAAGATGAGTTGATTATCTTTAGTACTTCGACTTGGACATGACATATATACTAAGAAAATGGAACAGTTTTGTTGACACTTTGAGCAGGAAGGCTTAGAACTAAGTGGTTTAGGAATACAGCCCTGAGTGGAAGTTTAGGGATTTGTTCACAGAGATGCACCTGGAGGTGTGGGAAGAAAACAGTTAGCTGACTCTTGATTCCGTGGTGGATGAGTTGATGGTTCTAAGTCATGTTAGGGAAATTCTCCTCAACGATCATGAATGTTTGGACATGAAGGAATGACTTAAAGGTGGGGAGCCACCTTCTGGTTGGACCATCAGTGTGGACTAAATTGTTTGTGTTCATGGTTGTGTGTTTGTGTCGGTACGCTTGTGAGAAGAGTTGATGTGTTGGTTCCATGAATTGAAATGGTTGGTTCATCCTAGTTTGACCAAGATGTATCGTGATCTTCACAGATAGTTTTGGTTTCTAGGAATGAAGAAGGAAGTTGTGGACTTTTTTGGACGGTGCCTTACCTTTCCGCATGTGAATGCGGAGCCCCAATGCCTAGGTGGATTGTTACACACACTTCCCATTTCAGAATGTAAGTGGGATGATGTGGTGATAGATTTAATGGTGGTTCTTCCAAGGATGATTTAGAAGATTGATGCAATCTGGGTGGTTGTGGATTGGCTAATGAAAGTGTCCCATTTCTTACTGATTCAAGAGACATATAAATTTGATCAGTTGGGTGAGTTTTTTGTCCAGGAAATAGTACAATTTCATGGTGTACCACTAACTATCATTTTAGATAGGTATCCTCATTTCACATCAAACTGTTGGAAGGGGTTTCAGAAGTCACTAGGTACACAAGGGATTTTGAGTACGGCTTTCCACCCACAGACGGATGGGCAGTTAGAGCGTACAATCCATGTGTTGGAAGACATTTTGTGGGCTTATGTCATAGATTTCAGTGGTTCGTAGGAAAAGAACATATCATTTGTTAAATTTTCCTATAATTACAATTTTCATGCTACGGTTCAGATGGCCCCATTTGAGGCTCTTTATGGGAGGTTGTGTATCCGTTTTTTTTTTGTTGGAGGTCGGTGAAACTGAGCTGTGGGGACCAAGTCTCATGTAGAAGACATCGGAAAAAAGTTGAGTTGATTCAAAAGAGGAGGGAAATGGATCAGAGCAGGAAGAAGTGATATGTGTATAGGATGCATAATCTTCATGAGTTCATAGTTGGTGATAGTGTTTTCCTTCGGGTATTTCCATGGTTGGGTCACCGAAAGACTCAGATGTAGGGAAATCTGTCACCAAGGTATGTGGGGCTATTTGAGATTTTGGAGATGATCGGGCCAGTGACGTACCTATTGGTTCTTCTTTAGTTGTATAATGGGATGCATGATGTCTTTCATCTATCACAGCATCAGCGGTATCACCCTGAACCAACTCACATGGTATATGTTAAGGATGTTGTGCTTGATACTGATGCGTCCATTGAGAATCATCTGGTTCGTGTCGTGGATTGTAGTGAGAAAGTCTTACGAGGAATTTTTGTTCCATTGGTGCATGTACTATGGCATCATGGGAATGTTCATGAAGAAACATGGGAGCAGGAATAAGATATGCAGGCATAGTGGCCTGATCTTTTTTCCTTGGAAGTGTGATGGATCTTGGGAGATTGGCTTGAGGATGAGCCATTATAAGGTGGGGAGGTTGTAAGATCTCATAATATAGAAAGGTATGTTCTCATTTATGTTTTGGTTTTAATACCATTTTTTAGTTAATTAAGTGATTAATCAAGCCCTATAGAAGGTTCGGGTGTGTTCCAAGGGTTAAAGACATGAAAAGTGGAGAAAATGGGGTTTTCTGGGTAGGTCGCATGGTATGTGCACGGTTAGTTCTTACTGTGCAGACAACCCAAGAAACCATATAGAAGGTTTGTTTTTCGGACAGTATACTCCACATGGTTTGTGCATGGATTGGAGAATCGTGCTGCGAAACCATGCAAGGTGTCTCTTTTAGGAAGAAGAATGAGCACAGTTTGTGCATGGTTTGTCAAACTATGTGGGAAAACCATGCTGCCCTGATCCATCTAAAAATTACAATTTTTCACCCTTGGATTTGTAACCCCAACTCGGGATTTCCTCCCATTTTATCCCTCTTTACCCTAGGGACGAACCAAATCTCCCAACATCTACAATAGATCAATATCCCTTTTTTCTAAGGCATTTTTTGTGATGTTGTTTGTGGATCAAATCTCCAGGTAAGGCTAATCCCATCCTTGCTTCTCTTTTGAGATTAGTGTTTTTATCTTCTTCTTATCTCTTTCCGAAGCTCAAAAACCCTTTTCTTTGAGTGAGATTTAGCTATAAGCTTAAATGGTTGGTTGACCATGAATCCAAGGGCTCTATTAAGAGTGAGTTCACATGCTGAATCGAGGTAGGTGGTCTACAATTTATATCTCATGGTTTATTTATGGATTTGTGCATGTGGGGTTTTGTTCTTGGGTGTCTCTTAGTGTGTTTTGACTACCCATGGAATGTTTTGGTGAAATGGTTGTAAAAAAGGGTAAATGGAAACCCTCATAATTCTCACTAGATGTGTTGGGTGTGATGAAACTAAACTAGGGCCACCCATGGGGTGAGATGACCATTCTGGGCCTAGGTATTTGGTGAACAACAAGTGAGATTGTGGTCTGCTTATGATGAGTTGTTGATAAAAATGTTGATGTGATTGATGGTGTTGGGGTGAAAGCAATGGGATGCACCTAGGATTAATAATAATAACCAAAGGGATGTTGGGTTAACAATGAAGTGGTTTTTAAGGTTGAACATGGCTATGTTAAATGAATTATGAATAGTGTTGGAATGTGTAATGGTTTAATATGTGGAAATGATTGAGGACCATAATGGAATGGATTACGAGCCTAGTAATTATTCCTAGTGAGTTAGGCATAATGATCAATTCTTAGTGACATAATCATAAAAAAAATTGAATCGGGATAAATGGATAATGATGTGAAATGAGGTAAAGGGGTTAATGGGTTAAAGCATGGTATTAAATCATATGTGTTTTTATAATTTATGTTTTCCTTGGGAAATTTTTGTGATGTGGTGGGAGTGGTTAATGGATATATATATATATATATATATATATATATATATATGTATATATATCATGTGAACATTGCTTGGTATTGTGGGGTATTGACTGAGGTTCTACACCTATTGGTCGAGTTGGACAGATGCTCTAAAGACCACCTCAATGTAGGGGTTAGGGATGAGGACTAATTCTCTATTCCCCTAAAGATTTCATCCACCTGGACTGATGCTTCAAGGTGAGGATATGGTTGATGTTGAGTTGGACTGACACTCCAAACTCCACTGTATGTTTTCTCTCAGGTATGGAACCGTTTACTTAAGAACGTGTAAATTTTTTTGTTTAATGAACCCATATTAAATGAGTTGGAAATGGTAAGTAAAGGGAAATGGGATGAAATGGTAAGATATGTAAATGGTAATAAAAGTTGGTAATGGACCTAAAATAGATAATAGGGCTTAATCATTTACTTATAAATTATTATTAATTTTTTTTCTTGCACATCTGTTTATATAGGATATTTTGTAGACATCATTGGCGGTGGACTACGTATTTGTACTCACACCCTGGTCAGGCCACCATTGGGTACCTGAGTAAACATCCTGTTAGTAGTTCAGGAGAGGGGTAATGGCCCTTGTTAGGTAGTTGGGTTGGCATGGTTGAACGTGGATGAGGACCCAAACTTATTGTCAAGACCATTTTGGGGATCTTGGAGTTTGACTTCATTTTGGGTTTTGATCACTTTTTCACTAGTATCATGGCATGGAATATTTACTATTGAACAATACTGAACCCCATTTTTGGGAACAGTTGTTTCTAAATGATCTTGTATTATTGATCATTATTCCCCTATTTTTTTATCTTCTATTGTGGATTACTATGATAAAAGGGGGTATAGTATCCCTAATTGATTATTCATACCCCGCTTCTAGTCAACATTATTTGGAATACATGGAGGTTTTCTTAAGATCATGTAACCACCCGAGTTAGAGCACTAGTTTAGTGGCTTCCTGGTCAGGGAATTTACAATAATGAAAATCGTTATCCACTTAAAGGAATGATTCCCTCATCATCTACTTCATTTTTAACCTATTAATATCATCTATTTCACCAACTTCGACCTATTCCAAATATAGAGGGCCCATGGAACCAACTAGGGGGAAGGGTTTTGATCCTTGACCCACTCTCTTAGCTTGAATCATCCTCTTTATTCATTTTAGATCTATTAAAAAAATAATTTCCATTTTTGAAAACCTAGGGACCATAGATGAAAATTATATTCACGGTGTCATCTCCAATTGAAATTACAGTCGATATCTATTCAAAATTTACATCAATTTAGTTGAACATACTTGTATTAACCCTCAAACGCATTCCTTACCACTTTCTAAGGGGACCTTGACAGATCCATATTATCACATATGCATAAAACTATGGGATGTGATAAAGTATAAATCCAAAAATAGGAAAATAAAAAGTGACCAATGTAATTAATTATATACCAGAAGATATCCATGTTCTAGAAGGGAAATAGATATCCATTATATTAGAACAAAATCACCATGGTAGATGGATTCTGATTCATATATAGGTTCAAAATAAGTGAATAATTTAGATTCAATATTATTAATATGATATACTAGTTCTGCAATGGGACCTCACTAATTCAACCACATTGATAGATAATATGAGTGTCTATGATGGTTCTAGAATACCAATGATCCCTCTACTCCATAAACCACATTCATCAATATTAATCTATCAAAGATACCAGCTGACAGACATCAATTAACAAATATACCAACTTGGGTCATGAAATGTAGTGATGAAGCCTTATAAAACTCAAAAATAGTGATAGAGACAACTAGTTCTCCATAGAATTCCCAAGGGGCCTTAAATGAAACTTGAGTAATGGGGAATCCTAAGAGATTTTTTACTAGTGT
This sequence comes from Viscum album, assembly GCA_963277665.1. NCBI lineage: Eukaryota > Viridiplantae > Streptophyta > Magnoliopsida > Santalales > Viscaceae > Viscum > Viscum album. The sequence goes on along the minus strand of OY728160.1, from coordinate 614,495,652 downwards.
GAATAGAACAAATACTCATCTATCATCCTGATGATCCTTACAGGCATCATAAAAACTAATTGTTTAGTCCCTTCACCCACAGTAGGATGATGGGTCATTACCCCCACCATCACTTGTTATATAAACATATAATTTACAATATCATTTCCATTAGTCATGATCAATGTGATGAAGAAACCTAGTCTGTGTCATTTTTTTGTTTATGACATTGATGTGTTGTTAATGGTATGTCACTTGCGTAGTAATGGAACATTGTTGGTGATATTTTTTTCAATCCCCTTTAATTAATTTATTTGTTTCTATTCTATCATATATTATCTAATAAGAATTTATTTCATAGAATTAATGTACTAGATGAATCCAAAATATGGTAGGGATACCACCATATGCAATACCATTCTTCAAGTAAAAGTATTTCTTGGGGTATCTCTTCTTTTCCATTGTGATTATAATTATTTCAGTGTAGTGTAACATTTCATGGTGAGATTTGTAGAAATACTTTGATTTTAGTTTCATTTATTCAGTGAAAATGATAAACCTCATATTTCATTGATAAAAATTTTCTACTATGAATTTCTATGAGAAGAAAGTGATATAGCTGGGAGAATATTCACACCTCGACACCAATTTTCATTATTATTTTATTTTAACATTAATTTTCATGGTATTTAAGAAGTACAACATTAAAAGTTTCACTTTTTTGGAAATGTTATGTTTAACATCATTGTAAAACTACTATTGAATGGTTAGTATAAATCATAATATTTAATCTTATATATGAAATTTCTAATTATAAAATGGTCCAAGCATAGGAGTAACTGTGTAGTTTAACCTAAAAAAGTTAAAAATCCAATTGCTACCACATGGTTTAACCATGGATATAACTATATATATTTTCTAATAGTGTTGGATTCATATATTGAATCCAGTGGTTGTGGTAGGGTTTCCCAAAATGTGCATCCAAACTATGTGAGCTTCTGGGTTTTTAAAAACTGTGAAATTCTTAGTATTTCGATATTCAATTTAATCCCTTGGAGTCCCCTTATTTAACCCATTCAAATTAAATTTCTTTTAATTGTAATCCTAGTTTACTTATCCTTCCCCTTTAGTTTTATCCATGGATTTATTCCTCTTTTGGTCAAGATTCATTAAGGTAATAACATCTCAACCCACTACTATCCTCTCCTCCTCCCTTAGTATATTTGTTTCTTTCCCTAATATGGTTAGAAAAACCTAGGGTTTAATGATACATGGATTTATTTGGTTTTTTATATATTTTATGGTTTTGAAGGATCATCTATAGGTTTCTATTTCCACTTTATGGTGGAGTAACACCATTTCCGGTGTAATGGATGATTTGTTGTATATTTCCCCGTAAATTTTACAATGAATATCCAGGATCAAGGCAAAGACGGTCCTAAATTTTATTAAATTAGAAGTTAAATCATATATTATTTTTCATGTGAAGGGATTTTATATATACATGAGTGAATCACACCTTGCATTTCATCATCCACCAGTGCAGTGCAGTATTTAGGGGATCTGAATGTCTACATTTGGCTTGTCTCAATAATCTCCTACTTTCAGAGATCATCTGCCACCCGGTTAGATTCTCAATATGCATGAGAGAAAGTAATATTGAAATAGGTATCAGGATTAATAAAATAAATTTAGTTGTGTAGAATTATCCATTAGACAATTCTGGTTCTAGATTTAAGGGTCATAACAACATTTTAAGAGTTACCTTCCATCCATGTGTTATTACATTGGTGTTGGATAGAATTCTTGATGGCATATATGAATACCCATAATTCAACTTCATAGGTAGTTACAATATGAATTTAAATATAAGATAATAATTTAACCAAATCCATGATGAGTTTGGAAAATTCCTCCACATTTCGAAGGTCCTTGTATGCCAGGGGTTTCACCATCAATATTGAATTTAATTTATTAGACAATAGGGGGAATACACATAATATATTTTCAAACCAGGGGTTGTTTTGTTCTTCCTGTACCACCTAAAAGTCTATGAATTCTTAGATCATGTATGTTGGTATTATTTTACCCTAGCTATAATTTTTCCACCTAAAACCAACTTTGTGAATGGTGGTTGTTTCAGTGTGAATGGAAGGTTTGGGATCCTCAAAAAATATCCAATTATGTTCCCTATATATCAAACCAAAGATTAAATCCACTACTTCTAGTAGTAATTTTTTTATCTATTCGCTCTACCTAGTGTTTATGAGGAATACCATGAATTCATCCATTTGTCAATCTACATTGATCTCAATGAAAAAGGAAATGATCAACATAATTCCATAGTTCATTTTCATAAACACAATTAATGAAGGGATTTTGTTCTCTTTCTTTAGATTTAAGGAAAGTTTGGAATGTTAAGATAATATACTACCGAGACTTCTTTATTTTATCTTGTTTTGAAATCTTATTTGTACATATTATCTATAAAAGAGTGAACCTTAAAGACATTATAAAGCTAAAATTGAAACTAGACATCCATGGGGGGATAATGGTCACACTCAAAATTTTTATCTTGTAGTAGTGTTTGACATTAAATTTCCAATTTCAATTAGGTTTTTACACCAAATTGTCAGTGTCTATGAATGTATACTATTTTATTTCAAGTGAAACCTACAAAAAGAAAAAATTAAGGCGACAATGACGTGTAATGAAATTACCATTATTAATTTTCATTCTATTAGAAGGAATAAATAGCTTGTACTTGAGTGGTTGATCAAGTGAAAAGGTGTTCCATAAATTTAAATTAGAGTTCCAAATAACCATCCAGACTATGTTTTTTATAGTATCTTGAATATAGTGATTAATTTATGGCCACACCGATGATCCATAGTGATACAACGTCCTCTTTAATATTCATATAATTAATTCACTAGATGGGTCGTGAAGGGTTAAAAGGTTCCATGTGAACATACCAAGTAGGTTATAATTGAAGATCATAAGGTCCTTGATGACATGTCCTCACATTTCAATTGGTTGATCAATTCTTTGTATTTAATAGTTATCTATTTTCTTTCATGCACATACCTAGTCCATATAAAGTTCACTATCATTCATTTCAGCTCCGTGATTACACACCTTGGCCATCTATAAATGGAGAAAGAATAATAAAATTAAGAAGTGATGTCTGAATTAACAAAGAACACCCTCCCTACATGAGACATAGACTTCCATTTCTATATATTTTTTTGATTGATGATACCAGAAGTGATTCTTCTAAGAAATTTTCATTTCACATTACCTCAAAATAATGTTACACCAAGGTAATTAAAATGAAGGTATCCCCTTCTCACCCTAAGCTTCAAGTAATCTGGTTCTGCTTTCCCCTAGTTAAACCATCAAGAAACATAATAAATGATCTTCCATAGATAATAAAAATCCCAAAAACTTCCTCATAATGATCCAAGAGGGCCCAAATGGTTTTTATAGTTCTCTTTGAGGATTTCCCAAATATAAGGATGTTATATGCATATAACAATCATAATGGGACAAGACCATTCCTTTCATCTTTAATTTAATTATAGAAATCTACCTGAGAAGGATCATTAATACACCAATTAAGGTAATAATTGACAAGAGTAAAGAAAATCCCAAAGAGTAGATCCCATTAACTCACCCCTCTAGTGCATTGAAGGTATCCATGGGAAGTCCCATTGACTAGAATGGACATCCTTACAGATGAAAGGACGAAATTACTAAATCTGAAAAAGGTATCTAATAATTCATATTTATTTAAGAAATTGAATAAAAAACTCTACTAGAGGGTGTCAAATTTCATTGATTTGTCAATATTTAAGTAAAAGTTCCCATCATTCACCTTTCTATTCATGATGTTGATACCTTCTAAGGTTGTAAAGAGGAAATTATGAATTCATCCTCCATTAAAAATACCATATTATTTCAATGTTATTATATGTTTGATGATTTCCCCTAGCCTAGACATCATGATTTTCAAATGATTTTGGGAACAGTGTTCCCATGGTCGACTAGTCTAAATTACCTATTATCCATTGAATCTTTGTTTTTAGGAATCAAGAAAATGAAATTTGATTTTATTATATATGGTTTGTATGAATTATTAAAGAACTGTTTTATGACACTTACAAGGTTATAGTATACAATATTCCAAAAAAATAAGAAGATTTTGTTTCTAGATTCATCTAGTCTAGTAGAACTCTCCATGTTGAGAGAGATTAGAGACTTTCTAATTTCATCTATATATAGTTTCATAAGAAGACTCTTGTTTTTTGTTCATCAATATAGGGAAAAATATTTCCAATCATCCTTGGTGTATTATTGTGGCCATCAAATTCATAATGTTAATTGAAATATTCAAACAATGCCTTTGATACATCACTTTAAGAGGTTTATATCCACTCATTGATGTTGATATCATTTTTTCTAAATTTTTCTCTCTGCTCCCTATGATGAATGTGGAATAATTTAAATTCAATTGATTCCTATATAGCCTCTCATTAATGGTTCAGTGGTTATCCATCTTTAAGTAAGCTTTCACTTCCTCTATGGAGGAAAAATTATGGTTCTGATCCCTATCCTGATGTCCTACAAGGTTCTATTCAATATTCTGGATATCAAGATCATGTTTTAAAAAAGTTATTTTTTCCATTCCTATAAGATCCTCTTAGATTATTTTAATATCTCCACATGTCTTTACAATGGAATTCCCACTAAGACTAGCCTCTAAGCCTCCAGAACGGTTTCCCTATATCCAATAATAATAACTCATCCATTGTTGAAGCCAAAGGAAAGGGGTCCATCCTTGACATGGTGGATAGATCTAAAACTATAGGCTTATAGTCAAAATAATTCTTGGGGAGGGTGTAACCTGAGAGCACATTAGAAAAACACTTGTCATCGATTTTCATAAAGAATCTCTCAAGCATTATTTCTTATATTCCATTCAAGTTGTACCTTCTCTAGGTAAATTTAGCTCTTTTCATTGGGACCTCAACATGGTTAAATTGATCAATACAATCTAAAAATTTATAAGATACTATATTTTGGATGTTAATGGAGTTATTTTATTAGGTATATTGTTAAATTCTCCTATTATCACCCACTTTTGAGCAAAATTTCATGATATTTCTTCAAAATACCTCTATAGTTCCCTTTTCCTGATGTAAGATGTTGACGCATACATTAAAAAAACTGTATAATAGATCATGAGATATTGAGACTGCTAGTTACACTCTGATTTTTCGGAATGCGTGTATCAATTTTGATTCTTTCATATCTAAAAATCTATAAATAATTGATACTCAAATTGTGGAGGTTCGGACAGACAAAATGATATCCCAAGGAGGTCCATTTTAAATCATTCCATTTCTCAAAAGTAATTTTAGTCTTTTCTATGCCAGTAATCACTGGGTTTCTTTTCAAAGGAAAATTCCTATGTTCTTTGTCCATGATGTTATTTCCCATACCTTTAAAATTACAATAGAAAAATATTTATTGATTAAGGTAATTTCACTAAGTTATTGGTCCTCCCTCCTAGGACATCCTAGAATGACCCTTATCCTTCTTATTTATAAATTTATTCTTCCCCTAATTTGAATTTCTTTCCATTTTTGATCCATCCATACATTAAAGTGTTCTTTTTTTATTGGGTTCATCAATCTATATAGAAGGATTACTATCTTCAACATCGTCCCCCCGGAGCCTTCCAATCAATGGGGAAAACCTGTTAGAGGAGTGCATAGACTCAGGTATGATGGGGGTGATAGCATTTTCTTTGGAAGTTTTAGAGGGATAAGCCTTTGAAAAGTATACCCCCCATAACATTTTCATCAATATTCTAAGAAAAAAAATTTTATGTTGTCTAGCATTGAATGTGATCTCCATTGGAAGTTTTTCTAATCCCCAACATTACCTAGTGCACTCACATCCCTAATTTCCAATTATAATTAAGACCCATTTGTTCCAAGAGGGTACCTCACATGTTGAGATTCTTTTTCACTGTCTATCAGTACCCGTATAAGAAAATTTGTTCTTTTATGCCCATACTAGTGGTGGATCAACATTCCAGCAATAAGAGGTGGCCCTTCAGGAATGTTTCCTTTCTATTCTAGTGTGTCTATAAGTAGTTTATACTGTTCCTGAGATCTTTATGCTAAAAAAACATTGGTATTTACCCAAGGGTTTTACATGATTGAGGGATCCCCTTATAGGGGTAAATTGATAAATATATACACCACTCTCTCCTACATCACTAATAAGAGGATGTTCATTAGAGGCACCCCAAGAATTATCTAGATTTTCCTCCAAAGGAGGGAGCCCCATTGCATGTATATACTTAGAGGGTTCAGTATGCATGTCCCCAACGGAGGTAGTATCATCCAAAACATCCTCCATGGACCTATAATGGATGCCACTAGAGGAAGTAGTAGGCATATCACAAGGTTCACCACTGTTATTCCAAATATATCATTCGACATATCCATTCACTATTATGCCCAGGTTAGAGATACCAGCACTATTATTGCTATGTGGTGTTGGAGAAAGTAAATGATCCTTTCCTTTCCTCATTTTATAGTTGGAAATTCCATGCCCCTTCATGTTATAGAAGGATTATTATTTTCCACTATTGCATTCAGGAAATAGATTCCAAAACAAACTACATCTTGTACAAAATCTTGGCTTCTATTCATATTGTATTATCATCTTGATAGTGTATCCCCATTTTGGTAAGCACCACTTTCTCCAAAAGGGTATAAGACATGTCAAATTCAACCAATATTCTCACATAGTTCCCATATCCTAGGTTGTCAGTCTTCCTCTCCATCCTATTGAGATTATTCATGCCAGAGGCTATGTCCCAATGGATTTTTGGATTCCAATATAGCTATTACAGTTTTCAAATAAAAATATATATTTTAGAATGGGTGTTCATTACAGTATCTTGGTCAATATTCTTGTCCAACTCTTGAATTGGTAAGTAACAAGGCCTTAGGGATAGTGACCCAAAGATCCAATCACTTCGCTTATGATCATCAGAGGGAAATACTAAATGGTTTTACCCTCTCACCATGTCCATCATCTTTCACTCATCAAATCCCCATATGTGAAAAATTATCCTCATTAGTTAATTGAATTTCCATATCCATTCACCCTTCTCGTGTAACACTCTCTCGATAATTGTATACCTGTAAAGGTTCACTCTATCCTCTAAAAACTCATGATTCGCTGAAAATTGTGTAATCATTCATTTTCAAATAATTATCCTAGATGGGGGAATATTGAAGTCAGAGGAGGAGGGTTAGCATCATATTTTACCACCTTCACAAAATTCTATTTTGAACTAGAAACATTTTCCGTCACATTATTTTTCTCGTTCAACATTTTTAATGAAATATAGAACAATTCCCAGTTTTCAACATGATCTGAAAGTACTAACAATCATGGATTATCATCTTTATTGACTTATCTTTTACATCAAGGTCACCAAATTTTGGGTTTTATACATTATCTCTAGTCTCCCTTTTCACTATCGTTATCTTAATCCTACACAAACTCATCTCCATGAATTTTTATTAAACTCCATGTGATGAGATAGTAATTATCCATAATCCTTATTTATGAATAATATAAATATTGTACATAGTTTATATCTCACATCTATTATATGTATCTTTTAACAACACCCATCATTATGGGTTGGTGAAAATGGGGGTAAATTTCAATTTTTTTCCTGGAGATGGAGATGCTCTAAGAATAGGGACATAGAAGATTTCGATGGTCAGAACATGTTAAAACAATTAGGCTGTGTGGTAGATTTGTTTATGATAGATGTCGTATTTTTTAAAAATTATATAAATTTTGATATTTTAAGACATTGTTACCTAGATGAAGAATTTGTTTGTAATAATATACATGGGATACACATTTGGGTTATTGACATATAACAAGGACATATAAGTAATTTGAATCATTTTTTAGGAATTTATGTTTCAAAGTGTGAGGATGTATATAGATTTAAGTGGTTATAAATGATATTAATTGAGATTATTCTTACTTTATATGAGGTGGGTTCTAGTTTGATGACATTTTGAGAAGGCTGGAATAATGTCTGAAAATGTTTGGTGTTGAGAAATGTATTTCCCTGAAAATTTATAAATGTTATTCACTTTTTAAATGAGTCAATAACTTTTTAAGAAATGAAATTATATAAAACACATGCCCTGATTTTATTTTTAGACCATTTTAATTTTTATCCTATCAGATTTAAAAGACCATTATGTATTATAACCAATGATAGTATATTCATTATACCATGATCATATGATTAATATATATGTAGTGTTGCGATGAATCCAATTAACATAGTAAAAGGAAGTGATTTCCTTGACCAGTAGGATTATTCTACTTGAATACCTTTTTTCAGAGCTTTTAATGGATATAGAATCACCATGATTATCCCTTGACCAAGCCAAATCCAATGTTCAATAACTAGACCATGAATGAAACCATTTATGTGAGAATTTTAGTCTAATTGAGATCACATCACAAACTATTTTCATCAACCCACCCTAAGAAAAACAAATCACCTCACATCTTATCCTTAGGGAATTCAGTGGTTTAATAAAGGGATATGTATTTAGACACCAACAAAATGATTTTTTTCATTTTATTTACAATAAGATAATGATTATATTTATTATTTTTTATTTTTTATTTTTAATTAACTAGATAATGAGTTTGATAAAAAATATATATTTTCATAAAGTGAAACACGGATTGTATTTCTAGAAAAAATATATTTTCAATCAAGAAAATTATTCTATGAAATTAATTAATTTTTAAAATAAATGATATTTAACTAAAATATTATTATTAATTAATATTTATTAAATATACATTATAATATAATTATATCAAGTCAAAATTAGTTTTTTATAATGGAAAGAAACTATTATTATCAAAAAAACAAAAGTTTTTTAAAAGATGGGTATTTTATATAAAGTGAAAATTCACAATTTAGATAATTATTTTGATAAAATAATTTTTTTTTGAAATTATCATGTCAAAATTATTTAATGCATAATTTTTCATAAATTTATATTGTAGTCAATTTTTTGGTTAAAAATTAAATACGATAAGATTATACATTATATATTATGGCATCATAAAAAGAAAAAATTAAATTAATAAGGAACATAATGAGTATCAACAATCATAATCATGTTTACCCATCAAAATAATGTTTTTTAATATTATTTTATTAATTTTGTAAACTCTTAATGAATCCTCCAAAATATATATAATATTTTATGTCTTTAAAATAGATTCTTTGTAAAAATGAAATACTTCCAAACCACCAAGGGTTTTATTTTTAATACTTCATTGAATGGGATTATAAAGTTATAAAATAATGACTTATTTGGAAGAGAAAATGTGTAAACACATAGGGTGGTAAGTGGTCTAGAATAACTTAACAAATAGTGTCCAAAATATATGTCTAGAAATTAATGAAGAATCCTCTTCACATTTTATATAAACTCACCTAACCTCACATTTTTATTAACTAAAAACCCTTAATGATTGATTTTACTTAATAATTAACACTCTATATCCATTAAAATTTTCTTATAAGCTATTATATATATCCAATAATTCTTTTAGAAGCACCCTATCATGGTAAGGGGTTCTCTAATTCTACTCTTTATTCAACAAAATTTTATATATCTTTCCTTTTGTTTTAAAAATTTTAATGTTAGAAAATGTTTTCACACATAACTCATAAAGTCCTTATGAATTTAAAATAATTATATAACCATTTAACTTTAATATAACCCTTATATGAATCATTATATAGCCCTGTTTTGCAGCAAAAGTTATCATGTGATTTTCCATGGCAGAGATTTGGGTAATGATTAACCATCCTCAATTCCAATCAAGGGAATTCCCATATACGTAACTATAATTAATTAATTTTGTAATTAAATGTATATAAAAAACATTTCTAAATTTTGGTATATAAATTTATGAAATATTTTTGTATGTTGTATGATCTAGGTGGAAGACTTATTCATGTACATGTTACAAATTCTATGGGTGGGGCCAAAATTATATATCCCTCTAATGCATTAGGTATTGTTTTTGTCTATTGTGATATTAATTATGATATTACGTAGTGAACCTAATCGATGAAGGGTCTCTATCCACTATGCAACATTTTATTTTAATTTATCATTAACTTATGTTAATTTCATATTTTAGGTTGTTTCCACATTCCCATGTTTCCTTTTTGTTATCATATTTTATCATGATTCAATATTCGCATTTATGATTCTCACACCCCTTATGTTACCTTGATATTAATATTGAATCTCATGTATTACATTCATCGTCTTATTATTTGATTATTCATGTACTGGGTTTTACAGATCTCCACTTTCTTATGCACATCCCCAGGTTATACCATGCAGTTTTAGAAGATCGTGGAACTTTAAGAGAATGATATGGAGTTTTAGTTTATATATTAGTATTTCTATTTCAGGTTTATATGTTATGTACAGAGTTACTCAAATACACTATGCATCATGGTCTTATGGGTTTTTATTAAGTGTATCATTGTATAATAAATCATGAAATAAATTTTATGAAATTTACAGGTTTTCATAGTTGATAATGGATAAAAGTCAAGTTATTTTTTGGTATTATGATTAGAAAACTCTAGTAAAAGGAAATGGTATAAGAATAATCATAATGAAACATGTTAATATTTTTTTAATCATTTATTAATGGGATTCCAAGAAAATTCATCCCTTTTTAGATACTATAAATAGATATTGATATAGTAGAGTTGTAGCTAGGGGTTATAACCCTAAAAAGGGCCTATCTAGTTGGACTCAATCTTTAGCTAGTGCATGAAAAGGGCCCCAGTTTCAAACCTAGTTTGACACTCCTGAGGGATATTATTTGGTAAATTTTCATGCTCAGTAAAACCCATTATAAGGGGAAAAAAATTTCCCAAAATATTTTATGTTAGGAAATAATGAAGGATAACATAGATTGAAACCTAGAAATTCATATGTTAATGAATATATATAAAAGGACCCAACTTTATTACATTACATAATCATGAATTTATTCAATAATTAACTTCCTTTTTACATTGTGGATTATTTCCAGTTTAGGGCTTTAGATAATTAATACAATACATTCATAACATTAGACATTATTACAGAGTGGATACCATAAAAACAGTACTCATTCCTTCAAAAATTTAAAACATTCCAAATTAAAAATCATTTCTTTGATAGATCATCAAAAATTTAACTTGACTTCATTAACTTTATTACACATCCTTATAACCTATGAAAATAATTTGTAAACATGGGATGAGCATAAAAAGATCAGTAAAGTATATAAAAAAATTACATTAGTCCAAGAATACTTGTAACATATAAAATCACATTCAAAAGACATGCTTGATACCCATATATACATATTTTTAAATAATGATATTTCCACAATACATAAGAACGTAAGTAGAACCATAATATTATATTGGTGCATTACTTACATAATCATGTAACCCTCTTGGCTACCTTATAATTTTTTACCCTCACAGCTACCTTACTATTTGTGTAACCATCGCAATTACACTTTGAGTAACCATACGGCTGACCTCCAACATACACATACCCAATGCATTGGAGGGATATATAGGTTCCACCCTTCATCATAAAAAATTCCCAATATCCAGAACATAATCATACAATAAGAATAATTACATAAAAACATTGCTTTTGAATTTCATAAAACAGAATTTTAAAAAATGATTTTTAACGAAAAAATCCATTATAAATATCATATAATTAGACGGAAAATTAATAGTGTATATGGAATATGTATATACAATATAACTAAACATAATTAAACATAATATAAAAAAAATTACACAAACAATTTTAATAGCACATAAATAACGAAGTAGAAGGCTAACCCAAAGAATAGAAATCTGGTTAAGAATTCCCTTACCTCGAGTTTGTCTTACATCCAACTTGTTTAAACCTCATTTATAATGGTTAAAAGAGTGTTATTAATATTTTAAAGAAATAATTTATGTTTATAACATCTTGTATTATCATTTCATAACTTCATTTCACCCTTTAATTGTTAGTATTTTGTTCCTCGCATTGTTTAGGGTGTGTTCCTTACAAGATTTCCAAGATTGGTTCATGATGGATGTTCTTGTCGATTGGAAGTGAAACATCAGAATTGGAATGGAAATGTATTTAACTATTTCAATTACCATAATTTATATCTTTTAATATTTTTAATTATTACATTATGATGATTCATAAGTTAAAAAATTAATGATGTTCGTTTAGATCATTTTAGCGGTTCTTTAATAATAACGACCTCATTTTGTTTTATAAATTAAAACCATGTGTAAGAAAGAATTCCAGAACCATGTATGAGAAATAATAAATATATTATAACCTGGTTATACCATAAAAATGGTTTCATGACCTGACTGGAAGGATTTAAAGAAAACTGAAATTGCATCGCCCATGATGTCAGTAATTTGATACATTATGGACAATGATTTTAATTCCTTCGATTAGTGGGAGAGGAGAAGAAGAATGATGATGAATTTCCCATGAACATGAAAACATCTAGAATATAAATGATTACGGGATATTTCATGCCCCTTGGTTAATAGGAGGTGAGTAAATAAGAAGAAAATAAAGTAATCTTGAAATAAAAGAAACCATGAGAAATTTCTCACGAAAATTCGGCGGCCCAACGACATCTCTTAAAATTTCATAAAAATATTATGATGAGAGAAATGGAATATCTTATCACTCTTACATAATTTGGACATTAAGGGGGATATGGAATGAAATATACTAATATAATAAAAAGGTAATGGAAGAGAATAACATAAAATTAAAGAAAAAAAATAAAATAAAAGTGGATATTTACTTCTTCATCTCTTCTCCTTAAGATATTTCTTAAGGGCTTTGGTTTTGGTCTTTTGGCGAGACCAATAGCTCTAGGACGTAGGGAAGAGCCTTGGGAGGAGTATTGGGAAGAACATAGGCATGGCTCAATAATTGATAGGTGTGAGAAGAACAGGGGAATGAGGGTGGTATTTATAGTAGAGCAGAGGGGTTATTTTTCATTATTTTAATCATCCTTATAATAAGTTTGCCCATGATTATGAGTAGTCCTAGTTAATGTGACCTCAAATAGTAACAGTGGCATGTGAGTTCGAACTAGATGGCCAAGCATCACTTATGATGTCATAAATAGTATATTTTAATCATAATTTGATTATAGGGTATTTTATTAGATTTTACTATTCATTCAACATTGAAGAATTTCATAAAAATCCCAAAAATTTACCGTAACTGTTTTCTGACATGTTGAATTCAAAAATTAAGTCCATTTTTTGAAAAAAAATTCTTTTTATTATTGAATTAATTTTTAAATAAAATCATACTTTATTCAAAAATTAACAATTCTTATTCTATAACTACTTCTATATCATGATGAAAAATAACCAAGATGATATTATCTTAAAGCCTTAAGAAAATAAAATCAAAATAAAATTTACTATTCATTAGGGTCATATTACTATTCACCAAAAAAACAAGTTGGTTTCATCAGACTCTAAATAACATACTGAACACAATTGTAGATGATAATTTCTTGAAATTCAAAACATATAAGTGGAAAATTTATGTTTAAAGGCTAGTTATAAATATCTACTTAAAACAAAGTTCCATGTATTTTTATTTATTTTTCAAAAAACATGGGGTGTTACATTATCCCCACCATCTAGAAATTGTGTCCTCGCAATTTTATTTACTTATTAATCAACTGAGGGTACTTTTCCCTCGTAGCATTTTTTGACTCCCATGTTACTTCTTCAACCATGTGGTTTCTCCACAAAAACTTTACCTGTTGGATTATCTTATTCCGCAATACATGATCCCCTAGATCAAGAATATGAACAAGATTCTCATCATAAGAATTGTTTTCTTCCAGCTGAACTGCTTAGGGGCTCATGACATCTCATGAATCCGGAACATACATTCTCAACATCGAATCCTGAAAAATCTTGTATACCTGAGACAAACTCGAAGGCCAACCTATGCAGTATTCCACTGTTCCAACTTTCTCCAAGATTTCAAAGAAACTGATGAACCGTGGAATTAACTTCCCTTTCTTACCGAAACACATCACACTATTCCATGGATAGATTTTATGGAAAACATAGTCACCTACCTCGAAAGAGAAGTCTTTCATTTTGTTATCTGCATAACCTTTAGGCCTACTCTGAGTTTTCCTCATGTATTGCTGGATCATCTTCACTTTCTCAGCCACTTCTTCTATTAATTCTGGCCCCATCAATTTTCATTCACCGACTTCAACCTAAAACACTAGAGTCTGACACCACTTCCCATAAAAATCCATAAAATTTGTCATGTGTATATTGGAATGGAAACTATTATTATAAGGAAACTCAACTAAAGAAATATGTTGATCCCAACTTTCCTGATATTCCATTGAACAAGCTTGAAGCATGTCCTATAAAGTTTGAATCATTCATTCTGAATGCTCATCTGATTGGGGATGAAAAGATGTACTAAAATTTAACTCTATGCCGAAAGACTTCTGAAGTCCCTTCTAAAAGTTAGAAGTGAACATAAAATGACAGTTAGATACAATGGTAAGAGGAACTCTGTGTAACCTGAAAATCTTCTTTGAGGTAAAATCGAGAAAGCTAATCCAAATACATTGTATCTTGATTAGAAAGAAAATTTGCAGATTTATTCAGCCGGTCCACAATAACCCAAATTGCATTGTTACCTCGAGATGTCTTAGGTAGTCCCACCAAAAAGTCCATGGATACATTCTCCCAATTCTACTTTGGTACTGAATATGGCTAAATCATCCCCTTCATAACTGTGGCCCTTCTTTAACCTTCTGACATGTCAAAAAATTTAGGGTAAAATCAGCAATAACCCTTTTCATTCCATCCTACTCGTAATACTCCCAAAAGTCTCTATACATACTAGTACTTCCAGGATGAACCAAAAATGGAGAACTATGAGCTTCACACAACAAATCATTATTCAACTAAGAATCAAAAGGCCCACACAACCTTTCTCCAAAACTAAAAACATAATCTTTAACAAGGTTAAATTCTAGAAGCTTACTCATTTTAAACAATTATACATTTTTCTTTAGCTCATGTTCTTCCTTCTATGCTCGTTTAATTCTATTTGACAATAAAGACTGCACTGAAACCTGAAAAAAATAGATGTATTTCCTGCACCAATAACTTCTATGCCAAAATTCCTCAAATCATTAATCAATAGATCATGTTCCAAACGTATCATGGTTAATGATGCATGATTTTTCCGACATAAGGAATCTTCCACTTTGTTTTCTTTTCTATGATGGTAATTGACCATGTAATCAAAATCCTTTATCAGTTCAAGCCAACATCTCTACCTCATATTTAATTCTATCTGAGTGAATATATACATCAAACATTTATAGTCTATATATATTTGAAATTTGGTTCTGTATAAATGATGCCTCCAAATTTTCAAAGAAATTACAACAGCTGCCAAGTCCAAATAATGTGTGGGATAATTTAATTAATGAGGTTTAATTTGTCTCAAAGAATAGGAAATTACCTGATCATTTTGCATCAAAACACAACCAATTATCTTCAAAGAATCGTCACTATATATGAAAAATTCACCATTCTGGGAAGGTAAGGACAAAACTGGGGAATTCACCAATCTCTTCTATAGTTCCTGAAAACAAACATCACATTCTTCTGTAAAAAAAATTTAACACATTTTCGTGTTAACATAGTTATCAGTCTAGATCACCAGGCCAAGTTCATAACAAAACATTGGTAATAACCTGCTAATTCAAGAAAACTACGAATCTATATAACATTTGTGGGTCATTTCTAGTCATAAACCACTTTTTTTGGCAGGATCAACTGTTATTCCATCCTTATTTACAATGTGTCCAAGAAAAGAAATATGTTACAACCAAAAATCACACTTTCTGAATTTTCCATATAGTTTATTTTCATTAAGGTTTGTAAAACAACCCTTATATGTTATTAATGAACCTATTTATTTTTAGAAAATACTAGAATGTCATCAATAAACACAAGCACAATCTTATCCAAGAACTCATGAAATACTTAATTCCTAAGATTCATGAATACAGCATGTGCTTAAGTTAATCCAAACCTTATAACAACAAATTCATAATGCCCATATCTAGTACGAAAGGATGCTTTCAGGATGTCATCCTCCTTCACCTTCAGCTGATGGTATTTGGATCTCAAGTCAATCTTGGAAAAGTACTGATCTCCCTGGAGTTGATCAAACAATTCATCGATATGAGGAAAATGATTATTTTTTTTAATAGTGATGTTATTCAAATCTCTATAATTAATGCAAAGTCTCATGGATCCATCATTCTTTTTAACAAACAAAACCAGGGCTCCCCATTGTGATTTTATAGGGAGAATAAATACTTTATCATGAAAATCATGCAAATAATTTTTCATTTAAAGAATTTCTATTTGTGCCATACGGTATGGGGGTTATTTAATTGGCTTAGCATCGGGAACTAAGTCAATTGTGAATTCGAATTCTTGATCAGGTATGACACTGGGTAACTCATTAGGAAAACTATCATGGTATTCATTTACCACTGGCACATCATTAATCTGAATAGTTTCCTTGTTTTCAATAATATGAGAAAGATAACTTTCATTTCCATCTTTCTATAGTTTCTCAGCTTCTTAATATGTTATCAATTGTATCCGTTCATTATGGTATACAAACTGAAACTCTTCCTGAAAGATAACTTCTTTAGCTCTACAATCAATGGTAGCATGATAATCAGAAATCCAATCCATTCTCAGAATAAAATCAAACTCGACTAAGGTTAAAAAAACAAGGTGTTCAGGTAAATTATTTCCACATACCACAATAGAAATATTCTTATAATTCTTATTTTCTATAACACTTCCCCCTGATGTTTTAACCACATGTTTGGGGTTCTTTTCTTGACATGATATTTCCAATTTATCAGAAAATTTCTCAGAGATAAAGGAATGTGTAGACCACATATAAAACAAAAAATTAGCAAAATCTGAGTTAACAAACAAAGTACCTGATACAACTTCATTGGATGGACCAACATCTACTGATGTAGTCGTAAAGGATCTCACTACACATTTCTTCTTGTAGACTAGATTCTTTGTATCATTTGGATCTCTCTTTGGGTAGGCATTTTCATAATAACCCATCTCATCACATTTAAAACACTTTATAGTTTTCTTATTAGGATTAGTCTTTGGATAATTTTCATTACAATCTTGAGCCATATGTCCAAACCTACCACATTTAAAACACTTCCCAGTTTTTCTAAGACATTCCCTAGGGTGCTTCTTACCACACTTTTCACAAGATGGAAACTATATTTTCTTACCATCAGATTTCTTGGGTTGATTCTTACCCATTGCTTTCCATCTAGACCTTTTCTTTCCCTTTTTTTCAAAAATTCATGTAATCCTTGGCAAAATCCATCTCTACCCTCTAAGCACATCAGACAAGTTTCTCATAACTTTTGAATTCATGGGAGGCCAACACCCTTCGATACCTTGGCTTCAATCCTAAGTCAAAGCGGTTGATTTTTCTATCAAGATCCAGAATAATATTTGGAGCATACCTCTCCAATTGGGTGAAGTTAGCTTCATACAAAGCCACTGAATTTCCTCCTTCGGTTTCAATTCAAGGAATTTCTTCTCCATCCTACATCACACAACCTTAGGAAAATATTTTTCATGTAAAAGACTTCTAAATTAATCCCACTCTAAGGCATAAAAATACTCTCTACACCAGGTATTCCTTACCATTGACCAACACTGATCAGCATCCTCCTTCAAAACGATAAATGGGAAGACTTGCCTTTTGATTGGATGAGCATCCCATAACATCGAATATCTTTTCAAGTGATTTGATCCATCCTTCAGCGACTACTTGGTTAGAAGATCCATTAAAAGCAGGATGGTGTTGTCTCATAAAATTTTCCACTATTGTCAAGTTACATTGTGGTAATTATGTTTGTTCTCTTGAATGGATGCCACCATCATTTGTTTCCTGGGATAGCTGAGCCATTAATTTCACAAACTTCTCGGTTCCAATCCCTACCATTCTGGGCTGTAGATCCATAAGGATGTCATTCTGTCGGTGCCTCTCTTCTTCAGTATCCAAGTTCCTTCTACGGACAAGCATTCTGAACCAACGTATCTTGGATGAAGTAACATGGTAATATTTAAATTTTATAACATTTCAAATTAATCATAGAGAAAAATTCATTTAAGTTATTATTTTAACATAATACTAACCCCTAAACTTATCTAAAACATCCTTTGATACCAACTATAAGGACCTGACCTTATTAAATTACATAATCTTGGATTTATCAAGAATTCACTTCCTTTTTACATTGAGGATCTTTTCAAGTTTATATCATTAGAGAATTATGACAACATATTCATAACATTACACATTATTACAGATTGGATACCATAAAAACAGTACTCATTCCTTCCAAAATTTTAAACATTTCAAATAAAACATGATTTATTTTACAGATCTTAAAACATTTATCTTGGATTCCTACACATTATTACACATCCTTATAACCTGGGAAAATCGTTTAAAAACTTGTGTTGAGCACAAAAATATCAGCAAGGGATATAAAAAACACATTAGTCCAAGAATACTTTTAACATATGAAATCACTTTCAAAATACATGATTGAAACCCATATATACAAACTTTGTAAAAAATGAGATTTCCAAAATACATAAGATCATATTTGGAACCATAAATGTATCTTGGGGCATCACTTACATAATATTGTAACCCTTTCAACTACATTATAATTCGTAACCCTCACAGCTACCTTACTAGTTGTGTAACCATCATAGTTACACTTGGAGTAACCATACTTCTGACCTCCAAATTACACATACCCAATGAATTGGAGGGAGATATAGGTCCAACCATTCATCATAAAAAATTCCCAATATCCATAACATAATCATAAATGTGGATAATTACATAGAATTATTTCTTTTGAATTCAATAAAACAGAATTTTAAAAGAGGATTTTAGAAGGAAAAATCCATTATAAATATCATATAATTGGAGGGAAACTTAATAAAGTGGATTTAATATGTATATAAACTATAAGTAAACATAATTAATCATAATATAAACAAAACCAATCACACAATCAAAATTAATATCACATAAATAATGAATTAAAAGGTTAACCAAAAGAAAAGAAATCAGGTTAAGAATTCCTTTACCTCGGGCTTGTCTAACTTTACACTTGTTTAAAACTCATCTATAATGGATCAAAGAGTGTTATTAATATTTTAAAAAAACATTTTTATGTTTATGACATCTTTTATGATCATTTCATAACTTCATTTCAACCTTTAATTGTTAGTATTTTGTTCCTTGCATTGTTTAGGGTGAGTTCCTTACATGATTTCCAAGATTGGTTCATTATGGATGTTCTTATCGATTGGAAGTAAAACTAAAAAATTGGAATGGAAAGGTATTTAAAAATATTCATTACCATAATTTATACCATTTATTATTTTGAATTATTACATTAGTTTGATTCATAAGTTAAAACATTAATGATGTTCATTTAGATCATTTTAGTGGTTCTTTGATAATAACGACCTCATTTTTGTTTTATAAATTAAAACCATGTGTAAAAAATAATTTCAGAAACATGTATGAAAAATAATACATTTATTATAACCTATTTATACCATAAAAATGGTTTGATGACAAGACTTGAAGGATTTAAATAAAACTAAAATCACATCGTCCATGATGTTTGTAATTTGACACATCAAGGACAATGTTTTTAATTCCTTCAATAAGTTGGAGAGGAGAAGAAGAATGATGATGAATATTCTATGAACATGAGAACATCCAGAATATACATGATTCCATGAGCATTAGTTCCAATTTTTTAAGAGGAGGTAATGAAATAATAATAAACAAAGGAATCTTAAAATAAAAGAAAACTTCAGAAATTTCTGACGAAAATTCGATAGCCTAACGACATCTCTTAAAATTTAATAAAAATAGTTTAATGAGAGAAAGGGGATATCTCATCACTCTTAAAATATATAGATAGTAAGAGGGATATTTAATGTAATATTATAAAATAATCCAAAGGTAATGGAATAGAATAATATAAAATGAACGAAAAGAAAGAAAATAAATGAGGATGTTTACCACTTGATCTCTTCTCCTTGGCATCCTTCTTATGGTCTTTGGTTTAGGTCTTTTGATGAGACCAGTAGCTCTATGACGTGGGGGATATCCTTGTGAGGAGTATTGGGTAGAACTTAGGAATGGCTCAAGTCTTGAGAAGTGTGGGAAGAAGAGGGGAGTGATGGTGGTATTTATAGTGGAGGAGAGGGTTTATTTTGCATTATTTTAATCATTATTATAACATTTTTGCTCAAGATTATGAATAGTCTTAGTTCATGTGACCAAAAATAGTAATAATGGAATGTTAGTTAGGACCATGTGGCCTTTAATCACTTATGATGTCATAAATAGTGTATTTTAATGATAATTTTATTATACGGTATTTTATCAGATTTTACTATTTATCAAAAATTCAAAAATTCCAAAAAAATACAAAAAATTACCCTAACCATTGTCTGACGTGTAGATTTAAAAAATGAAGTCCATTTTTTGAAAATAAATTTCTAATTATTATTAATTTAATTTTTAAATAAAACCCTACTTTATTCAAAAATTAACAATTCTAATTACATAACTACTTCCATATCATGATAAAAAAATTAACAAAGATGTTATTATCTTAAATCCTTATGAAAATAAAATAATGATAAAATTTACTATTCATTAGGGTCATATTACTATTCATAAGGGTATGTTTCTATTCACCAAAATTACCAGTTGGTTTTATGAAACCCCAAATAACAAACTAAACGCAATTGTAGATAACAGTTTCTTGAAAATAAAAACATAGAAGTGGAAAATTTATGTTTAAAGGCTAGTTATAAATATATACTTAAAACAAAGTTCCATGCAGTTCAATTTATTTTTAGAAAAAAACTTGTGGTGTTATAATATATATATATATATATATCATTTATAGGATATTCCATTAATGGTCATGGTCACTCGGTTATGTGTTTAATAGTTTAAAAATAACAATCCCGAATTTTATATATATATATTTTGGTCAATGGCTACAAATTAGAGAACCCAAGTCAACAACTAATGTGGGGGAAACTTTGATGACTTCCCCATTAAGATTCCCATCCAGATAGGAGTAGGAGTTAGGATCTTCATGATAATAAAATCTTAATTAACAGCTGTTTTGAACAAAAAATTGCATCTAGAGGAATTCTAGAATCCCCCCCTACCAAGAAATAGAAATTTTAATTGATTTCTTTATGCGAAAAAAGGCTATGACTTTTAGTGGATCATCTGATCCATTAATCATGTAATAATGGATCAAATACATTAAAATGATCTTCTTTGTCGGTCAATTTTCTAGTAAAGATAATTTGAGGATGGTCCTTTTCCATATATAAGGAATAGATTATCAATGGTGGATGTTTTTCATAAATAAGAAACATATGGAGGATATCAAAGTGATGTAGTGGACAATGTTTAAAAAAAATAAAAATATTTTCCTCGCACTACTTGATATAAAATAGAGAGAGACAACCTTACCTTCAAAAAAATGATGACAAATCCATCAAGATGTACAATTGGAACATCAAAAGAACTACATGACAGAACTCATTTTTCATACACATGAAAGTAAAGTTTATCAGTTTTTTGGTGGGATAAATCCAAGACTACAAAAATATTTTTTAATTCGATACTTTAAAATGTATGAGTAAATTTTCTGATGAACCCTCAATTTCTAAATAGAGATCAGAGAATCTCAAGGGTATCACAGGCTTAGATATAATATGTGGATAATGGGTTTTAATTATAGAATTGTGATGGAAAGTGCACATAGTGTAAATAGATTCTAACATACCACTTTTTAAAAGACTTGGAATAAGAATCCTGGAAATTTCTTAAAGGGGACAAGGAATTGATTTTGGTGCAGGAACGAAAAGAACATAAATGGATATTTCAAATAGAAGAAACCCACTAATGTGATAGAAGAAATGAAATTTAAAATCATCACTGAACCTATTATCCAATATTTCAACTATAAATAATAATGATACAATGTAATTCAATACACTAATACATGGATTTTCAACAACAACCAAAAAATCCTCCAATTCCTAGAGAGAAAGGGTTATAATATGTCATCACAATTGTTGAGGTGGATCCCCCAAATGTAGTGGTGATGGGTACACTAGTTATTCATTAAATAATAGAATAGACTATTTTATTGTCATTCTTAACATTATTTTTCATCACAAAAGTTTAGTTGAACTAATCAAACACCGCCTAAAATATTGAGGATGAGTTATCAATGAAGATGGGAAATGGGTTTATTATTGCATCTTAAACATATAATGCATCCCCTATCAGATGATTTCAGCTTAATTTCAAAAAAACATTGTGAAAATCCCTTTATAATAATTTTCTACTATTGTAGGTATGCATTTCCTTTCCTAATATAGATTCACCATAAATTCCCAAGATAAGGAAATCACACACTATATTGCGAATTGACATCTAATTCTATTCAGTTACAATGATGTGGATAGATCTCCTTTGTAATCTCATCTCATGTTGGGATATTATTGACCTATGAGATATCATAACACGATCAGATGATTTAAACGAGGGAAAATATCATCCTTGATGACATTTCCATTATGATGTGATCTGCTAAGGTGTTTCCTGAAAACTTTTATGGTCGTCCTCAAAATTTTGAGGTTGATTTATAAATCAAGATTACATGTAGAAATTTTCCAATATCCAATACTCCCGATTAAATATACACTATCAAACATATGTATTTTAATAATAAAATATAATGGAATTTTTATAAAGGATTCATACACCCAAGCTCTTCGTAATAGGGTGTACCGGTTCTCTTCGTCAAGAAAAAGGATGGGATATTGTGCCTCTTTATTGATTATTAGTAACTCAATGAAATCATGTTAAAAACATGTATCCTATAACAGGGATTGATTAATTGTTAGATTAGCAACATGGATCTTAATGTTTCTCTAAGGTGGATCTTTAGTTATGATATTATCATTTAAAGATGAAGAAGGATGATATCCCTAAGATTAGTATTCATATAAGGTATTACTACTACGAGTTCATAGTGATGCCGTTTTTACTCACTAATTCTCTATTAATATACATTAACTTAATTAGGAGATAATTTTGGGATTACCTTGAAATATTTTTTGTGGTATTCATAGATGGGATTTTCATCTAATCAAATAAAATTTTAGCGCTTGATGAGAATTTGGATGATTTAAAAATGATCTTTTTAAAAGAAAATATGTATGAAATGTACATGAAATGATGTTTTTGGATATAGAAAGAAACATTGATGGAGAATTTTATCACTTTAAATTTGGTATCTACATGTAAGTAAAAAATATAAGCAATTGAAAGATAGACCAGATGTACCTCTATGGCAGAAATACCTTGTTTTCTTAGATTGTATAGGTACTATCTTAAAATTTTGAGAAACATATCCCAATTTCAGGTCCACTAACCAAGATAAATTGTAATGGATTCAATTTATTATGGAATAATGAATGTGAATAGATATTTACTGAGTTCAATAAGATTCTAATCATTGAACATATTCACACATTACCCACTAGGGGGAAGGATTTGTGATCTACAGTGATGCGTCCAAAAAGGGATTATGTTGTATACTCCTGAAAGATGAAAAGGTAATAACCTATGCCAACCTCTAATTAATGATCCATGAATAGAACTTACCAATAGAGAATATATAATTTTCTATAGATATATTCATATTGAAAATATGGTGACATTATCTCTATGGGAAAAAGTGTGACCTATATACAGATCATAGATTCTTCAAGTATATATTCAAAAAATGGATATTAATATGTGACAATGCAGGTGGTTATAGTTTAACATGTATTATGATTATTTATTCTAATACCACAATTGAAAGGTGAAAAAATGGTATTTTCTATGAGATAAAGTATCCTACAACCCTATCCATGATGAAAATTTCAATGGATCCAATGTTCTTGGACATACAGATGATGGATATGGGAATATTATAATTATCCTCATAATAACATGCTCAAATGAATTTTTAACCAGCTATTCATGAGAGGGTTAAGGTGGCTCGGAAGGGTTATGAGGTGTTATAGAAAAAGGTATTGATAATTATAAAGTTAAACTTTTTAAAAGATAGAGTTATATGGTTAGGAACTCGTGTATATAGCCCATAAAAGCTAGTAATAAAGATGTAAATTATTTATGATGTAAATATTTATTACATCTCTCTAAATCTAGGAAGAACTAAGATGTATATAGATTTGAAGAAATAATTTTTAAGGATAACTGGAAGATGGAGATTATAGAATTTTTATCATAATGATCGGTTTGCTAAGAAGTTGTGGCTGAACAATAGAAGTATAAGGGTGTGATAAAACTATTTCCCAAAATAATATAAAAATAGGAAGGAATAGCCATGGATTTCTTCATAATAATCCCTTTGATTTATAAATATAATAACACCATCTTGGTGGTAGTTAATTACCTTACCAAGTCAACACATTTCGTTGTTATCAAATAAGATTTATACCTTGACCAACTCGCCATTATATACTTAAGGGTATGGTTAGACTAAATAGATATCCACTCTCTATTACATAATATTGTGATCTGAGGATTACCTCGAGGTCTTAGATAACCCTACTTCAAATGTTGGATATGTAGTTGATCATCATACCTTCTTATCACACGCACATTTATTTTCAGCCTAAAAGAACAAACAGAAATCTGGAGTATATGTTGATAAGGTATTAAATGGATTTCCAAGGATGTTAGGATCCAAACCTTACCCTAGTGGAGATATAACGTAACAATAGTTTTCATTCTATCATTCAAATTTATCCTTAGAGGATCCGTATATGAAGTGTCACCACAGTCCAACATGTTGGCATAAATTTGGGAAGTTGAAGCTAATGGGACTTTATCTTTACCACAAAATGAAAAATAAGGTTCAAACCATTAAATTTAAAACTAAAACATTACAAATTGGATAGAAAATGTTACACCCCAAAGTTTTATGAAATATTTAATTACAAATTGATTTAATTTGGATAGCGTGTTTTTCATTCAACATAGAGCTTTAACAAACCATAATATACTATTAATATTATTATTTAAAATGGTTGTTATAACCTATCCATTAAATGTGGAAATAAAAAAAGTAATAAAAACTATTTTAAAATTAATTATAATTGATTTATATAAAATAAATCACATTTATAGAAAAGTAATTAATATTTAGTAAAGTCTTTATATGCGTCAAAAATAGTTTTATCTCAAAAAATGTTTGATTACTTTTTTTCAACTAATAAAAAGTATTATTTTTCATATTTGTAGGATCAATTTTAAAAAAAATAATATATTTTTTAAATAAATAGGTTAAAATTATCTTAGAGTGAGTTATTGATAATTTTCAGAAAATAATAAATATTTGAAGATTATTAAAAATACTAATTTTCCATTAAAAAATTTAGATTAAATAATTTAATAGTTATAGATTTTTTAAAAATGGTTGAAAATTAATATTAGATAAAATATATTAGTTTTATTTAAATTTATATAATTTTTATAAAATTCATGTTTAATTTTGACATAAATATTTTATACATATGAAAAACTATTCCATTGGAAAATTATTTTTTCTAGCGTGTGGGTTTAATTTAAAATTAAATTATGTCACTTATATTAATTTTATTTTTGATAAAATTATTCTTTATTTTAAATCCTAATAATTTTTATTATATATTAAGTTCAATTTATATTTTATTCATAATTAATACATATAATATTACAAAATAATTACAGTAATTATGGTTAAAATAGGTTTATCAGGGGTTAGACAAAATAGATAAGTGCAAAAATGACCATAGAACTTGTAAAACCCCAATTTTATTGAAATATTTTAACCTTATATTCCTATTTTTTTATAATGATCCATTTTATTATCATTTTTGAATGTTTAAATCATTTATGTAACATTTTATTTATAAATTTTCACGTGTGTCTTCTTCCCCACATATAAAAGGGCATCCACTATCCTCTCCACTAAACACTTGCAAACCGTTTACGTTCCTCCAATATATACAGAAATAAATTCTTTATTTCATTCCATAATTACTTTTGGCATTATTTTTATTATAAAACACTATAATTAAGGATTTTGGTGCTTACCTAAGGAGGTTATCTGAAGAAGAGGTATCATTCTTAACCGAATATTTTTATTTTATTTTTCTTACACATCCATAGAAAATATTATAAAATGATTATATAATAATATTATTACATCCCATATACTTAAATTTCATAATTTTAATTTCACAACCTATATCCATCTACACCTCCATCAAATGGGAAATGAAACTATCAATCATATGTATGGTCAACTACCATATGGCGATCCAATGCAACCACTTTTATATCCCAACCTTTCGTGGATGGATATAATGATAGATTTAACATATCTATATGAAATTTATTCTATAATTATTTATCTATAATTATAATATCACATCTACCTTATTAAATTTTAATCCATTAGAAAACGGTGTTTTCATTCTTGTATACGTTTGGACTACCGCCTCCACGATGCGATGTGATTATTTTTTTCATTTTATTTTGATATGGTTTATAATAAGGATATATTTAATGAAAATATGTGATAAATATAATACAAAAATTATTCTATAATTGTGATACATTTTCTACCATTCTTTCAATCCATCCATAAATAATATAGAAATAGTGTTCAATCCTACATTTGATCTATCGTCTCCATCAATGGTGTTATTCATTTTCTATATATTACATCAATAGATTAATCTAAATAAATGTAAAATATATGATATTAATATCATTTTTAACATTATTAAAATTATTTGACCATTATAAATATAAATGGTCTTAGAAATATGAAACTAAAAAATTCATGTAAAATGATGCAGTTATTAACCGAAATGTGATTTTAACATGTAATTGTGTAACACCCTGACCTCAGTTACCCAGAGTCGGTGCATTATTTTAATACATTGGCATGATTACAAGGAATCAAGTCCCGAAGGACCGATCAGTTTTTCAGTCTTGGAAAATAGATTACATACATGAATGTTACATTACACTTCATAACATATAAAACTACATAAATAATCCTTTATGAATGCCATTATTCCCTTTTCTTAACCCTGCATATCAATAACAATACACTTCTTTGAATCCTAAGAAAAATAAAACATAGAAAGGGGTGAGATCAAACACTCAGTAAGGGTAATAGATACAGCGGAAACTTTCATAAATAAGCATAAACATTTAAGGCAATGTATAACTAAAACAAAATCCTTTTAAACACGAACTTCAGCATAATATGGAAAAAATAAAATGAAATAATGTCATTTACTTATTCACATATATATTCTACTAGTTGAATAATCTCATGCAATATCACTAACCACTTTCATAATGATGGACTGCATAATGCCAGACTATCATAACCATGTAGGCGAGGCCTCGTGCCAAGACTACAAATAAGATTTTTTCAAGGCCTCGTGTCAAGACACTAGTTTGTCTCATGAGACCTACCGATGCATCGAGGAGCTATAGTGGGCTCCACCCATCACTTATTAAGTCCAATTCATTCCTCATAAGAACAGGTTTAAACATAACATAAACATTCATATTAAAACTAGCATACGAAATGTCAATACTTTCTCCATAAACCATGAATGGTATAGAAATAACACATCCACAGTCAAACATATCACAAAACCTTAAATACAATATGGAAGTTCTGTATCATAATAAATCAACTTCAAATAATCTTAAAATCCATCAATGGATATTGACATAGATGAAATAAAAACTATTTGAGAGAAATATATCTTTTTGTTAAATCATTTAAAAGTCTAACATTTATAAATAAAGTAATTTAAAAGGTATTTTTGAATAAAAGTGTCACATACCACTTTGAATCTTTTGAAAAGAAATATCATTTCAAAAGATTAATTTCCATATAAATAAATCCTTAAAATCATTTCGAAAACATGGACATTAATTAAAAATATTTATAAATATAAATCTTTAAAACATTTAAAATTCTGATCTTGATAAAGATTACCTTTCACAAATTCTTAAAATATTCATTTTTAAATCATTTAAAGGTCACATAATTATAAACTAAAACATTTACTTTGAAAATATTCTTATAAGCTTGTAATTGAAGCTTTGAAAATTTTATAACGGCGGAAAATAGTCACACCCGCCGTATAAGTTATAAAAACATTCTTACCTTAATTCTGTCGAAAAGGTTAAAAAATACCTTGCTTTGAAAACGATGGAAAGATTCCTTTATAAACTTATCATAAAAAGTAAAACAAGGGTATAAATAACTTTAACCCGTATTCTGTAAATTATTAAGAATTTTTTGAATAACATTTTTTAGAAACATCGATGTGTATGATAAAGAGGTCCAAGTAGATAATTACGTATAAACAACCTCGGATAATGAAGAGATTGTGAAATAAACCTTTACCAATTGGGTAATTTACGAAACATACAACCCATGAAAGGGGTATCATACAATGAATATGTAAATACACATAAATTAATTTTTATTACACAAAGAATACAATTATGGGGAGTACATACACCACACAAAAAGTAATAGTGGCAATATAGCATGAATCTCACGGAAATAAGGAGTGAGAAGAAAACCCCTTACCTTGTACTTTTCCTTGGTTTGGGGTAGGTTAAACTCATGTATAATGGTGAAATAATTGTTATTAAATTATACAAGAATCATATACATTAATATGATATCATATATGATCTTTAACATTGCTTTGTTAATAATATCTTAGTATTATCGTCGTTTCAGGTGTTAACTTACTTGTATATGTTTTGATACATAAGCCGTGTTTGTTATGGATAGGTTGTATATTATTAATATCTATAATTATATCAAGTCCTTAATCATTATTTTTAATCATATAATGATAATTATACTTGAATGGACATGATGGATAATGAATCTCATCGCATTCGTGGAGACTGTAGTCCGTACGTATGCACGAGTGACAATATCATTCTTTTGATATTAGAATAATATATAATTGGATGGTATATAATATATAAAGAATCATTATCATGTTATATTTATTATTTACATGAATTACACATCATTATTATACCCAACCAAATAATAATTTATTGAATAACAATTACACAACGACGTGGAGACGGTAAGCCGTACTTACGCACATATGGTGACATGTCATTCAAAGAATGGATACAATACTGAATATGGTTGTACCATATTTATAATAACAACATAGTATATATAAGATATTGGATTTATTATTTTAGAATGGTAATAACAAGGAAAGAAGAAGTTGAATAAGAAAGGAACTTGAAAGATGGTGTTGAAAACATTACCTCTTCTTCGGGTTCTTCCTTTTGATTTGATCAAAAGGGCTCCTTAGGTTGGATTTCTGATCAAAATAAGGACTCTAGGATAAATTGAGGGAAGTTGGGAGGATATTTGAGAAGTTTTTGGCCGAGCCAAATTTCTTTGAAGGTGTGAATTAGTGAGAAGGGGGAGTGCCCTTTTATAAGAGGGGTGAGGGGAACCTTTGGAAAAGCTAAAAATATTATTTTATAATACATTAATATTCGGTTTATAATGTATACAAAGAGTATTATTTAACGTTTAAGGTGGGGATAGGTCGAAAACCATTCAACTAATAGGTTTTATACAGGTTTGGGTCACTATATTAACCTTATGTTTTAGTTTTAACTCTTAGTTAATTAGTTTAACATTTACCATGTCACTTTGTATTTTTATATTATAAAGTTATTAAACGTAATATATACATCCAAGAGAACCCCAAGTGGTCCATTAATGATACAAATAACATGATATAGGTCTCTTGGATGAACCTTAGATTTTCAGGAATTTAATATCAATTAATAATATAATATTTTTTTAAAAAACTCTTTTATGTGAATTTTGACACTATTCAATAATTAATTTTTTTTAAAGTCTTATAAAATTATTAATTCAAAAAAAATTAATTTAAGCAATAATAACATGTCATGTTGACCAATAAAATTCTTTTATGTCCTCAAAACGTTCAAATTATATTTATTTTAACATTTATAATACCCATTATTTGATTCTTTCATTAATAAGAAAATTACTGCATCATTGTTGTGTCAGATATATTTTTACTGTTTCAATGTCTAAAAATTATAAATAAAATATCATTATGTAGGAAATATTTATATCTTTATAATAAATATTTATAATTTAAAATATAACATATATAACCCTATGTAAATTTTTTTTCTCTAAAAGATATAAGCTTATGTCATTTTTGTATTTACTTTATCTTAATTAAAATAAAGTGTCCCTATCACCTACAAGTGGCTCCATGGGGTCCCAAAAATCGACCCAAAGATGCCCATGTTTGGAAATGTATCCACCAATAAGGTTAGGATACGTTTTGGGGTAATTTATTATTATTATAATATTATTTTTTAACCCTTATTTATCGGATTTACCCTTTAACCATGGTAAATAAAATATTTACCGAAGTAATTATTCAAAATGTATAAAAATAAAAGTTACCTATTTACACAATTTGGACATACTGATTCCAAATATGAAATCCATTTTTCCAAATTCAAAACAAAGAATTGGCAGAAATTAATTGAAAATTAATTCCCGCTGTCAAAACAAAAAGTGTGTCTTTAAGATAAAATAACTATCAAAAGATTGACACTTGTTTATGTCCGGTTTAATTTTGAAATTATTTCCAATTACCAAAATTTTATTAAATTAGAAAAATATAATCTAAATATACTTTAAAACCACTCAAATTAATAATTTATTACTATTAATTATTTTGATTAAAAAGTTGTTTTTAATTAAAATTTAGTAACTTTCACTATTCATCAAAATATAAAAGTTATCCGAAAAGTACCAAATTTTAAACCTAGGCTAAATTATATATTATGAATCCAAAAATGAAGTCCATTTTGAGAGATAAAATTTATAAAATTTCAAAAATTAGCTATTACTATTCATAACGGCTAGTTTGATTGGTTGTGGTGTGTGTTAGAAATTGAAGTTGCGTACAACACACGCAATTATTTTATTCAAAGAGAAGCGTACCGTGGAAGCTTGGGGTGTCTCATTTTAAATTTTTGATGTCCCCATTATAAAAAATAAAATTATTTATTCAAATTGAATATATAAAAGTTTAAAATATTGGATTTAAAAAGGGTTCACTTTTAAAAGTTGGTAAAAGTGCATTTTTGAAAAATACTTCTTTTATCTAAAAAAATGAATTTGTTCTTACATTATGTCTAAGAAACTCATAATATGGATTCTAAAATTATAAGGATTATATAAAGTTCCAAATTCATTCAATGCTATTTATAACCTCTTTTGAACGGCTTGTTTGGTAAGTCATGGTGCGCTTGAACTCGGTGTTGCGTGTAGTGCAAGTTATTGAATTATTTTGAAGAAGTAACACACTATGAAATCTTGGGGTGTTACATTCTTACCTCCTTAAATAAATTGCATCCTTGCAATTTGATATTGTTTTTCGAAAATGAAGGTTGAAAATAGAAAATATCTTTGTGGTAAAAACCCACATCGGAAATTTGGTTAATAAAATTTAGTCTTAATAAGAGGAAAAGAGAAATGAAAGGGTCACCACCAAATTCTGATCTCGATTATGAGAACATTGGTGGAAATTAGAGACATATAATTGGAGGAAAAACAAAAATATTTATAGGTAGTGATTGAGGTCATCAATCATAAACAATTTTAAAATTGAGGTCCTTAAATTCATCAATCTATGATGATTTAAAATAACATCGGTTCAACAAAACACAAGGTATTAGGATAACACATTTTTGGTTTTAAGAAACCTTCAATAAAGTATAAGAATTAATTTTTTCATAGAATAAGTGGAGAAGAAAAATATATACTTGACAAGTAGAGTTCCATCCTTTAACTAAATTCTACTATAAACTCATCTTTCACTATAAAAGATAATAGAACTTAAAAAAATTCTATGTATCCTATTCGTTTGGGGTAAAAAAATGAAATTATAATTCATCTACTAGACCTTCATAAAATAAACTACTTTATTTAATCTAGGACATCTCGTGGGCTAGTGGTAGGTGATACACCCTTGTCGCCCTTCAGTTGTGGGTTCAAGTCTCATGGCCTTGCCGGACGCGACGGGTTGCCGCCCGACCTCCGGGTTTTCCTTTTTATAACAATCCAAAAATAATCTTCCGAAATGATTTAACCTTAACAATTGTATCAAATGTCAAATATAATCCATTCCAACCTTTAGACTTTTCCAAATTACCTCTTTCCTAACTCACAGTCCCAAATTTATAAGGAAGGTAAATATAATGAGGGTCATTTTTTCCACGTAATAACATGTGAATACCTTCATCATGTATTCTTTTAAAATATTGCAACATCCTAAATTACCATAAAACCATATTGATTACATTCATGATCCCTTATTCCGTAAAGAATAATTAATATACTCCTTCAATCCAAAAAATGTTGTAAACCCCAACAATGATGGAATATACAAATCGTTAATTAGTTTCAAGGTAGTCAAGAATATCCAATATAATTTATCCAAATAAATCATGTATTATTATAAAATCAATACCTCGGTATCATAACTATATTATGGTTTATCATTCTCTCAACCATATATTTTCCAAAAATTTAACCTACTATTGAGTCCCTTTTCTTTGTTCCACACAATCTCAAGTCCTTAATGAAATAGTACTGCAGTAAAATCCTTATATACTCCATAATTATTATAAGAAGTACATTGTTGACACATCACTCAAATAACATGATCAAAATAGGAACTCTAGTCATTCTTCTTCATCTATGGTAGTATCATAACTTGATTATTATCCAATAGCATCATTTGTAGCATAGTCTGATGACTATGACATAGGTTCGCGTAGTGTCCAAACTCCTTTCAAATGAAGCATTGTATATTTGAAACCATTTTCTTACCCTTGTAGTCACGTACTTGGTGCCCTTTTCCTCCACACTAATAAAAAACTCCAATTCCTTTTAGGAATGTTCCAGGGTGTTTCTTCCCATAGTTATCACATATGGAAAAATTCTTCTTTTCCCTCTTCCATTTATCCATCTTTCTCTCTTCCATCCTTTTCTTCCCTTGCTTCCCTTCAAAGCCATATGACTCAGAGAACTCTTTACTTATCTTATCAACACATGATACTATTTATTCGTATGGTGATAATACGTGGGAGACTATTTCCCTTCTAAATGATGGCTTAATACCATGAAAGATACGATCCTTCTTACTCTTTTGATCATACGTATTGCTGGAGTTCACATTCCTTCTACCGGGCGCCATTTCTATAAAATAGCATAAACTAAGTCAGTTTATAAATTGAAATGAATAATTCTAAACATGTAAAATACCTAACATAAATTGAATAGTTTATGGATATAATCCATAATCACAAATATGTTTTATTTGAGGAGGTATATACTCATAAACACTTCATAGCGGTTTGTAAAGAAAATGAGAATTATCCTAAGCATATCCCCCGGGAGTGTCATAACCAAGAGTACAGCAAGGCCCGTTGTCGTGCACCAGTTCCCGTTCGAGTCTATCTCAAAGCGGTGTTTTCGGGTTTTACCCATAGGTACATCTGTGCCAGAGCCGCCTCTACCTGCTCGTATCCAGACAGGTATGTATTACTTGGAAAACTCACAAAATCTCTACAATACCAAAATTCAAGGAAGTTCTTCTATACTAATCCTCAAAATCTATCTTAGGGCTATGTTCTCTAATCAGAGTTTATCTAAATCCAGATTCCAAGGTTATTGCTAAAATTCCTCTGATACCAACTGTAACGCCCCGACCCTAGTTACCCAGAGTCGGTGCATTATTTTAATACATTGCCATGATTACAAGGAATCAAGTCCCGAAGGACCGACCAGTTTAACATCCTTGAAAATATATTACATACATGAATGTTACATTACACTTCATAACATACAAAACAACATAAATAATCTTTTATGAATGTCATTATTCCCTTGTCTTAATCCTGCATATCAATCACAATACACTTCTCGGAATCCAGGGAAAAATAATTCATAGAAAGGGGTGATCTCAAATGCTCAGTAAGGGTAATCAATACAGCGGAAACTTTCATAAATAAGCATAAACATTTAAGGTAATATATAACTAAATCAAAAGCCTTTTAAACTTGAACTTCAGCATAATATGGCAAAAATAAAATGAAATAATGCCATTTACTTATTCACATGGATATTCTACTAGTCGAATAATCACATGCAATATCACTAACCACTTTCATAATGATGGAATGCATAATGCCAGACTATCATAACCGTGTATCCAAGGCCTCGTGTCAAGACTACATATAAGATTTTGTCAAGGCCTCGTGCCAAGACACTAGTTTGTCTCGTGAGACCTACCGATGCATCGAGGAGCTATAGCGGGCTCCACCCGTCACTTATTAAGTCCAATGAATTCCTCATATGAACAGGTTTAAACATAACATAAACATTTGTGTTAAAACTAGCATATGAAATGTTAATACTTTCTCCATAAACCATGAATGGTATAGAAATAACACATCCACAGTCAAAAATATCACAAAACCTTCAATACAATATGGAAGTTTTGTATCATAATAAATCAACTTCAAATAATCTTAAAATCCATCAAAGGATGTTGACATAGATGAAATCAAAACTATTTGAGAGAAATATCTCTTTTTTTTAAATCATTAAAAACTCACACATTTATAAAGGAAGTAATTTAAAAGAGATTTTTGAATAAAAGTGTCCCATACCACTTTGAAACTTTTGAAAAGAAATATCTTTTCAAAAGATTAATTTCCATATAAATAAATCCTTAAAATCATTTTGAAAACGTGGACATTAATTAAAACGATTTAGAAAGATAAATCTTTAAAACATTTAAAATTCTGATCTTGATAAAGAGTACCTTTCACAAATTCTTAAAATATTCATTTTGGAATCATTTAAAGGTCACATAATTATAAACTAAAACATTTACTTTGATAATTTTTTTATAAGCTTGTAAATGAAGCTTTAAAGATTTTATAACGTCAGAAAATAGTCACACCCTCCGTATAAGTTAAAAAAACATTCTTACCTTAATTCTGTCAAAAAGGCTAAAAAGGACCTTGTTTGGAAAATGACGGAAAGATTCCTTTATAAACATATTATAAAAATTCAAACAAGGGTATAAATTAATTTAACCCATATTCTGTAAAATATTAATAATGTTTTGAAAAACATTTTTAACAAATATGGATGTGGATGATAAAGAGGTCCCAGTAGATAATTACGTATAAACAACCTCAGATAAGGAAGAGATTGTGAAATAAACCCTTACCAATTTGGTTACTTAAGAAACATACAACCATGAAAGAGGTATCATACAATTAATATGTAAATACACATAAATTAATGTGTATTACACAAGGAATACAATTATGGGAAGTACATACACCACACAAAAGGTAATAGTGGCAATATGACATGAATCTCACGGGAATAAGGAGTGAGATGAAAACCCCTTACCTTGTAATTTTCCTTGGTTAGGGGTAGGTTAACCTCATGTATAATGGTGAAATAATTTTTATTAAATTATAAAAGAATCATATACATTAATATCATATCATATATGACATTTTAACATTGCTTTGTTAATAATATCTTAGTATTATCATCGTTTTGGGTGTAAACTTACTTGTATATGTTTTGTTACATAAGCCGTGTTTGTTATGGATATGTTGTATCTTATTAATATCTATAATTATATCAAGTCCTTAAACATTATTTTCAATCATATAATGATAATAATACTTGAATGGACATGATGGAGAATGAATCTCATCGCGTTTGTGGAGACGGTAGTCCGTACGTACGCATGAGAGACAATATCATTCTTTTGATATTAAAATAATATATAATTGGATGGTATATCATATATACAGAATCATTATCATGTTATATTTATTATTTACATGAATTACACATCATTATTAAACCCATCCAAATAATAATTTATTGAATAACAATTACACAACGACGTGGAGACGGTAAACCGTACGTACACAAGTATGGTGAAATGTCATTCAAAGGATGGATAAAATACTGAATATGGTTGTACCATATTTATAATAACATCACATTATATATAAGATACTGGAGTTATTATTTTATAATGGGAATAACAAGGAAATAAGAAGTTGAATAAGAAAGGAACTTGAAAGAGGGTGGTGAAAACATTACCTCTTCTTCAGGTTCTTCCTTTTGATTTGATAAAAAGGGCTCCTTAGGTTGGCTTTCTGATCAAAATAAGGCCTCTATGATTAATTATGGGAATTTGAGAGGATATTTGGGCATGGTTTGGCCGAGCCAAATGGCTTTGAACGTGTGAATTAGTGAGAAGGGGGAGTGCCCTTTTGTAGGAGGGGCGAGGGGCACCTTTGGAAAAGCTAAAAATATTATTTTATAATAAATTCATATTCGGTTTCTAATGGCTCCAAAGTGGATTATTTAATGTTTAAGCTGGGGATAGGTTGAGAACCACTAAACCAATATGTTTTATACCGGTTTGGTTCACTATATTAACGTTATCGTTTAGTTTTAACTCTTAGTTAATTAGTTTAACATTTACCATGTCACTTTGTATTTTTATATTATATAGTTAATAAAATTACTATATACATACAAGAGACCCCTAAGTGGTCTATTAATGATAAAACTATCATGATATAAGTCTTTTGGCCGAACCTTAGATTTTTATGAATTTAATATCAATTAATAATATAATATTTGTTTTAAAAACTCTTTTATATGAATTTTGACACTGTTCAATAATTGATTTTTGTTAAAGTCTTAAAAACTTTATTAATTCTAAACAAATTCATTTATGAATTCCTAACATGTCATATTAACTAATAAAATTCTTCTATGTCATAAAAACATTCAAATTATATTCATTTCAACATTTATAATACCCATTATTTGATTCTTTCATTAATAAAGAAAATACTGCATCATTATTGTGTCATATATATTTTTACTTTTTCAAAGTCTAAAAATTACAAATAATATATCATCATGTAGAAAATATTTTTATATTTCTAATGAATATTTATAATCGAAAATATAACATATATAACCCTATGTAAAAATTTATTTTCTAAAAGATATAAGCTTATGTCATTTTTGTATTTACTTTATCTTAATTAAAATAAAGTGTCCCTATCACATACAAGTGGCTCCATTGGGTCCCAAAAATCGACCCAATGATTCCCATGGTCGGAAATGTATCCACCAATAAGGTTAGGACACGTTTTAGGGTAATTTATTGTTATTATAATTTTATTTTTTAACCCTTATTTACCGGATTTACCCTTTAACCATGGTAAATAAAATATTTACCGAAGTAATTATTCAAAATGTCTAAAAATAAAAGTTACCTATTTAAAAAATTTGGACATCTTGATTCCAAATATGGAATCAATTTTTCCAAATTAAAAACATAAAAGTGGCAGAAATTAATTTAAAATTAATTCCTATTGTCAAAACAAAAAGCGTGTTTTTAAGATATAATAACTATCAAAAGATTGACACTTGTTTATGTCCGGTTTAATTTTGAAATTATGTCCAATGACTAACATTATATTAAATGATAAAAATATATTATAAATATTCTTTAAAACCACCCAAATTCATAATTTATCACTATTAATTATTTTGATTAAAAAAGTTGTTTTTAATTTAAATTTAGTAATGTTCACTATTCATCAAAATATAAAAGTTATCTGAAAAGTACCAAAATCTCACCCTAGGCTAAATTAGATATTCTGAATCCAAAAATTAAGTCCATTTTGAGAGATAAAATTTATAAAATCTCAAAAAGTAGGTATTAATATTCATAACGGCTAGTTTGATTGGTTGTGGTGTGAGTTAGAACTCGAATTTGCGTACAACACACGCTACTATTTTATTCAAAGAGAAGCGTACCGTGGAAGCTTGGGGTGTCTATTTGTAAATTTTTGATGTCCCCATTCTAAAAAGTTAATTTATTTAGTCAAATTGAATATATAAAAGTTTAAAATATTGAATTTAAAAAGGGTTCACTATTAAAAGTTGGTAAAAGTTCATTTTTGAAAAATACTTTTTTTTCTAAAAAAAATGAATTTGTTCTTAAATTATGTATAAGAAACTCATAATATGGATTTTAAAATTATAAGGATTATATATAGTTTAAAATTTATTCAATACTATTCATAACCTCTTTTGAACGGCTTGTTTGGTAAGTAATGATGCGCTTGAACTCGGTGTTGCGTGTAGTGCAAGTTATTGAATTATTTTGAAGAAGTAACACACTATGAAATCTTGGGGTCTTACAAATTTTTCATAAAAGGCTAATGAAAGTTCACAAATAAATAATATATGGAATTATATATATGATAATGATTTTTGAATTGATGTATAATTAACCTATATTTCTTGTAAATGATGTTATAATGTGTAAAAAAAGTATGTTAATACTTGATGTAAGGTATTTCTTGTATCTCTTTCATTTCTGAGAGACATATGTCATATTCACCACTAATGTTTTTTGTGAGGTGTATATACTATCAATTTGATATATTATGTCCGGAATCAACTTATTAAAATTATATTAAATATTTTTCTTATTCTATAATGGGTCTACTAATTTAAAATTTTCAATAGAGGTATGGGATTTTAGTCTCACTTTTATTTTCATGTGACTCATGCCATATTCACCAATTATTTATGATATGTTATGTATATGCTTCCCATGAAAAAATTCTATGAGTATTATCACAAAAAGTAAGCAATATAAATATCCATAAAAGTTTATTTATTTTATAGATATTAATATTCAAATGTAACCAAATTGTTAAATGTGTTATGGTACAATCTCACTGTTTATTAAGATTATTTATGATTGTGTTTATGAAAAAAATATTATGATATATCTCTCAAAAAAACAAATTAATTTTCTTCTCCTATGGTTTTTTCAATATATTACATGGTACACTTTAATTTTCATATCTTAATTACTCAGGATTGAAAAATAATTATTTTATATTTTACTAAATTTATTTCTCACTTCCATCTGAAATAATTTTTCTTTCATTTTCTTATTTTCTAAAATTGTTTTAAATACATTTTTTAACATTATAAAATTATTTTAAAAAAATATTTTTACCCATTCTTTAATTTTTAAAGTATGGTTTAAAATTATTCTTCATGTATATTTTTGGAAAAAAAATTTCTGACTTGGTACAAATTATTTGAAAGGAATATTTATTTTAACATATACGACATAAAAAGTATTTCCCTCCATCATGACTGGTTAATGATTTATATATTCATTTAAAAGTTTGAAAGGTTATTTTTCAAAAAAAAAATCATTATTTAATATTTGAATAAATTTATATTTTAAATAACTCTTTTAAAATTAGATGGTAATTTACACTAAAAAATGTTCGAAGTGATATTTTAAAATCATTTTACATCTATCATGAAATCCTTTGACATTTCATAACTTTTATTAGGGATGTGATCCAGTGATAAAATCCATATTATTTCTATGGATGCTTTATGATTGTTATCAATATTTTATTATGAATCCTATTTCATTTACATGTTTTATTTTATGATTAAATGTTGATGAAATATATTTACATTTCATCAGTTATGATGTGATAAATGTTTTATGATCTTGTGGAACAAATATGTATGATTTTCATTATGTGATGGGTGGGATGGAATTATATTTACCTCCAATTAATTGGGTAATGATTAATGTTAAATGAGATAAAACGGTGTATAAGAGCTTATCTGTAGAGACCTGAAGCTTGACGTACATGAACAATACATTAATTTTTCCTAATACTTAATACAAAACAAAAACAGACACACAAGGACCGTAATAGTTTAGTGTCTTTGGAAACTTGGAATATAAACACCCAATCATGTTGAAAGATCTTCAACATCTCCCATAACGATCTTCCCCTTTTAGTTTCCTTACCTAAAACCTTTCTTTAAATCCTGGGGAAAAGAAAACATATAAAGGGTGAGCTCAAATACTCAGTAAGGGTAAGCATAGAGAACATAAAACAATCCTTAGACATTTTAATGTAAAAAACATGATCAAAAAATCTAAACATCAAAATCTTGAGAAATGACATAAAACATGGAAGTACGTAAGGCATAGATCATAATAAAAAATTAATAATGATAAAATAACATGGGAATAAAACATGTAATTGTGGCAACCATTACGCCATGCAATTATTTCCATATTAGCCAAGGCATTGCTGCCAAGACCATATTAGTGGATAAAGTCCCATTCTTAATCGA
Organism: Viscum album; assembly: GCA_963277665.1. NCBI lineage: Eukaryota > Viridiplantae > Streptophyta > Magnoliopsida > Santalales > Viscaceae > Viscum > Viscum album. The sequence continues at coordinate 614,454,765 of OY728160.1, read as the reverse complement.
GTTCACTCCTTGTTTCAGTCCTGTAACACTGAACCGGATTAACTTACCATTCCAGCCTTGTCTATCTCATGAGATATAAAATCTTTACCCAATGCATTGGAGGGAGATATAGGTCCCACCCATCTCATAATGAAATCATTCTTACTTGTGCCAAAAAATAAACATACATCATTCATAATAACCCAACGAATAAAATGGGTTTCATAAACATCATACCATCATCACATAATACATATAAAAGAAATGGATATCATTTCATAATAAGAGAAGTGAAACCATGTAAATCATAGAGACATTATACTTGAAACATACACGTATGAAATAATGTCATCTTAGATGAAAAATGGTTTTGATAAAACACATGAAATGAATTCTTGAGGAAAATATCCTTTTTTCTTCAAAATCATTTTCCTTTCACTAAATGTCATGAAATTTTAAATGAAAAGGATTTTGTTGAAAATAGTCATGAAATATTTTGGAGGAATCTTCATGAAAACAAGGCTTTATAAAACCGTAAAAATCCATTCACGCCGTATAAGTTAAAAATAACATTCTCCTCATACTTTTGTCGGAAAAGTCAAAAAAGTACCTCGTAACATAAATAAGAGAAATATTCCACACATAACATGTATTAATACTCAAAAATGGGTAAAAAGTACTTTATACATACATGAAAACACTTTTATAAAACATGGACATGATAGAAATAGCCCCAGTAAATACTTACGAATAAGTAATCTCGGATAAAAATGAGATTTTCAAAATTATCCCTTACCTTAGGTCTGATATGCTTCATACGTATCCGAACCTCTTTTATAATGATTTAAATAATGTCATTGAATTATTAAATAATCATATTCATTGTTATGATATCATATATGGTTCACTTATGACTTTATATTACCCGTTCTTTTATAAATTCCATGTTAAAGAGCGTTTTGGGTAAAATCGTTTCATTTGTCGTCCGTGTTTTGACTTGTAATTATTCATATGATTACTTAGATCATGATTGCTTAATTATAGAATATAAAACATGATTTATATATAAAATATATTCATAATATACATATATATAATAGATCGATAAATGGAAAGAAATACATCGTTCATGGAGACGGTAGGTTGTACGTACGCATGAACGTTTTTTTCGTTTCCTCATTGAATTGAATGTAATTAATTGGATTTCATACATATATATATATACATAAATCCAGTATCATTATTATGTCATATATTTCATGGTTACTTATTATATATACTTTATAATCATTTATGAATGGTTAATCATTGAGAATGAATCTCATTGCGTCGTGGAGACGGTATTCCGTACGTACGCACGAGCGATGATATCGTTCGCATGATCATGGAATTTTATTGGAGTGTATGTATACTATTACAGAATCAATATAAATTTACAATAATCATATATAGTTATTATTTACACCATTATACCCATCCAAGTAAGGTGGTGGTGGAAAATAGATTACACCACGGCGTGGAGACGGTATTCCGTACGTACGCACGCGCGGTGATTTCGTTTTCCGTAGGATGGATAGATGGTGAAATAGGGTTGTTTCATACTTATAATAACATATCAGTATATTAGTGATACTGATGTTATTACTTCATAATGAAACAACCTAAGAAGAAGAAGTGGAAGAAGAAATAAAGTTGAAATAATCGGTAACGGACATTACCTCTTCTTTGAAGTGCCTCTTTGAGACCTCCTATTAGGGCACTAAAATTGGTCTTTGAAGAATACCAGAACCTCTAGGATGTTTCTATGGAAGTGGAGAAGATAATTTGGCAGGGTTTGGCCTTGATTGAAGGCTCAATGTGGTGTGAGGAAGAGAGGGAGGAGGTGCCCTTTTATAAGGGAGGAGAGGGGCACCTTTGGAAAAACTAAAAATATTATTTTATTATAAAGTCATATTCGGTTTTTAATAGCTCCAAATTGATTTATTTCGAAGCTAATTTGGGTATGGGTCTAAATCCTCTCATCCAATAAAATTTATACAAGTTTAGGTTTCTATTTGAACCTTATCATTTAGATTTAACCTTAAGATAAATAATTTTACTTTTACCGTGTCTTCTTGTTTTCTTACACTGTAAGGTTAATAAACTTACTATAAAAAACCAAAAGAACACCAAGTTGTTTATTATTAATATTTAAAACCTTATCTAAGTCATTTGTCCGAACCTTATATTTTTAGGAATAAAATAAAAATTTATAATATAATATTTTTTTAAAAAACTATTTTATGTCAATTTTGACACTATTTGGTAATTGATTTTTGTGAAAATCATAACAGAATTATTATTTCAAAAAAAGTTATTTAAATCAATAATAACATGTCATATTAACATAAAAAATTATTTTAATTCATATGAAGTCTCAAATTACTTTTATTTGGGTATTTATAACATAAATTATGTCAATATTTTATTAATAAGATAATTACTGCATCATCATTGTTTCATAAATATTTTAAGTCTAAAAATTATAAATAAAATAACATTATGCAGGAAATATTTTTATCTTTCTAATTAATATTTATAGTCGAATATATCTTATGTATAACCCTATATTAAAAATGATTTAGTTATTAAACTTCGATTTTAACTATTTTAACCCTTCAATAAATAAATTAATAATAAATGTCCTAATCTAATACAAGTGTGCCTAAATGGTCATATTTTATTCCTAAGGTTGTTTTTGGTCTAATTACACTTATCCAATATAATTAGGACATGTTTTAGGGTAATAATAATAACACTTTTACCCTGAATGACCCTATTTACTTTTAACCGTGGAAAAAAAAGTAAAAAGTTATTATTCACCAAAAAATATTTTCATCTCATTGAACAACATTTTAGTCCTTGATATTAACCGTGTCTCTCAGATTTTTGAAATTCCACTCATAGAAGCGGTAAAATTAAGTTTTATGAAAAAATCATTTTTTTAACTACCACTTAGTGGTTTCACTATTCATCAAAAAATGAATGTTTCCAGAAAAATACAAAAATTTAGGCCTAAGCTATATTTGATATTATGAATTCAAAAATGATGTCTATTTTACCAAATTCAAAAAATATCAGTTGCATTAATTAATTTAAAAATTAATTCTCGTCGTCAAAACAAATCGCGTGTTTTTAAGAAAAAATAACTATCAAAAGATTGATACTTTTTTATATCCAATTTCAAAGGGAAATTAATTCCAATGACCAACATTGGATTAAATGTTAAAAATATATGCTAATTACACTTTAAAACCAATTAAAAAGATAATCTAACCATATAAATTATTGCGAAGAAAAAAGTTGTTTTTAATTAAAATATAGCGTGTTTTTACTATTCATTAAAATATGAATGTTATCAAAATAATATGAAAAATTTATCCAAAGTAAATTTTTTTACCTTGATTCCAAGGAATAATTTTATTTTGTAAAATTGAACTTATAGAATGTAAAAAAACAAGATTTAAGGTGGGTGCGCCATCAAAAGGTGGCAAAACTACATTTTTTTTTTGAAAAATACTTATTTTACCCGAAAAATTTATTTTGTTCTTATACCATGTTCTAGAAAATGTGTAAGATGAATAATAATAAAATTTAACATTTAGTTAATATTATTCATAACGGCTAGTTCATAATAATATTATAATTATATATCTTTGTTTAGTAAAACCTAGTATTGCGTACAACACACGCTATCGAGGAAGGTCGCGATTGTGTGTAAAGCAAGCCAAGTCATGGTTTTTTGTTGTGAAAGAATCCTTCGTTCTTTTGTATAACAGAATCCAACCATATTTCATTTATACATTGAATATATATATATATATATACTCAATGTTGCGTTGAATAACTATTATCAAAATTGTGTGTAACACGATCCAAGAATAGTGTTGCGTATACTGCAAGCTAATACGGTGTTGCATATAGCGCAATGTAATCATGGTGTAGCATACAACATAAGACATTAATTAAGTTAAAATAATATTTTTCATAAAATCTTGGGGTGTTACATTCTACCCCCCTTAAAATGAATTTCGCCCTCGAAATTCGTCGGGGTTATAAATGGTTTACTACTCGAAAGTTTGTTTAATAGAAACCCACATCGTAAAAAGGAATACCAAAACATGGATTTAAAAAAACTAATGTATGAAATGTAACGGTTACCCAAATTAACTCATCACTGGGTTTCCACGTAGGATAACATAGGTGAAAATATGGATATGGAAGAAAAATCTAACCATCAAGTTATGATGGAGAGTGGTAGAGAACATGGCTATGAAAAAAGCCATCAATCACAAAGCCATAGATTTGTGATGATCTAAGCTACCACCTGATTCATCAGATATAAGGGCAATAGGACAACATTTTTGGTTTTCAAGATCATTTCCCTAAATTTGATGAAATTGGAAATAGAAGAAATACTTTCATGATTTTGGTACAGTCTCACCGTTGTTCGTTCTTTAGACAATTTCCACCCCATCTCTTAAAGAAATGAAGTTTAATTTGTCATTCGTTAAGTGTTAGCAGCTCATGTGATAGAATGATGGGTCATTCCATCTATCTCAAACAAAAGGTTATAAAAGTTATCAAAAATACATAAGTCCATCTATAGTGAGATTAATCATATATGGTTCCTAAAATGGACTTATACTTCATATATCATACTGCTTAATATAATAAAACTAGTTTCTACAAAACAGGGACTTCCTATAGGCCAGTGGTAGGAGATAAAGGCCAGTCGCACTTCGGTTGTGGGTTTGATTCCCACAGCCTTGTCCGACGCGATGGGATGTCGCCCGTCGTGCAGGTTGTCCTTTTTCAAAAACTACATTACTATAACATCCCATCAATAATATCGAAAAAAGTTCTATCCTTAAACAATACTAACTTATGTCTAACATAATCAATTCCAATATTTAGACTTATCTAAAATACTTCGGTCCAAGCTCATAGTATAAAGAAAACGATTACTTGAAATGTCATCAACCAAGCATGTGAATACCATCATTTATCCCCATATATCTTGTTGGTCACATTCCAATCATGTGAATACCTTAATCATGTATTCTCTTGAAAAATGAATACCCATTAAACCTTAGTGAAAACATGAATGCTGTCAAAAGTTAACTCTTTCCACATACCAAAATCCAAAAATTCTATATACTCAAACCATGATATAACCTTATCCTTATATCATTCATGAGCTCATGAATACTATCAAACATTTAATTTTCTCCTTATCCCTTCATTATGCGCATATCATATACATTCCAAAAATATCTGAATAACCTTTTATGGATACTGGAACCATTAATCATACACTTTCAAAACTCAAGGAAAGACCACAATGTAACAATCCTTAGATGTCCCTTTATTCCATAGTACCATGAGATTACTTATACAACATTACACTTGATAAACATGTTATCATTCCACTACCTTATTAAACCATTGACCGAGCTTCGACAATTCTTTCATCTCACATATCATTTCTAGTCTCTTCATCATCATCAACATAAATACTACCCATACGGCCATACTGATTCTTTTCATGAGACTTTTCCTTAGGGAATTGGTTTGTATAATGCCCGTACATTACACATTTAAAACATTTAACCATTGTTGATGTCGTAGCAATACCATTATCCTCATCCATGGTGTTAACTGAACCTTTTCCTTTGCACTTACGGGCTTTGTGTCCTTCTTTTCCACACCCAAAGCATCTTCCAGTTCCCTTGAAACAATCTCCCCGATGCCTCTTCCCACATGATTTACATGAGGGAAATTGAACTTTCTTTCCTCTATGATCATCATGAAACTCTGTCTTTCTCTTCTTATCTGAGTCGGGAAACATACCAAAGTTGTGATTATTGATCATATTATGAGATTGCTGATTAGGCATAATAACGATGTTTGGACATCCAAATCCCTTTTCATTTGGTTTCTTATGAAGAATATCATTCCATTGTCCGTCATATCCTCCATTATCATGAATCTTCCTGTTTCCAGCCATTTTCTAAAACCCAAAAAGAATAGTGTGAGAGGCAAAAATCATGCTAGGGAAAACAACATAGTAAAGGGGGAGCACCCTCAATATCTAACATCTTAGGTTAAATTCTAAGATTCTTACCGTAATTCTAAGACTATATCCTATACGTATACTTATCCTTAGGGACATCCCTAGACATACCTTATAAATATCTCTAGGGATCTCACTAAAGTTCTCGCATCCAAGTTTCCAAAGGTTGTCTAAACCTTTCCTCTGATACCAACTGTAGAGACCCGAAGCTTGACGTACATGAACATTACATTACTTTTGCAGAATACTTAATACATAACAAAAATAGACACACAAGGACCGTAATAGTTTAGTGTCTTTTGAAACTCGGAATATAAACATCTAATCATGTTGAAAGATCTTCAATATCTCCCATAACGATCTTCCCCTTCTCGTTTCCTTACCTAAAACCTTTCTTTAAATACTGGGGAAAAGAAAACATATAAAGGGTGAGCTCAAATGCTCAGTAAGGGTAATAATAGAGAACATAAAACAATCCTTAGACATTTGAATGTAAAAAACATGAGCACAAAATCTAAACATCAAAATCTTGAGCAATGACATAAAACATGGAAGTAAGTAAGGCATAGATCATAAAAAAACATTAAGAATGATAAAATAACATGGGAATAAAACATGTAATTGTGGCAACCATTAAGTACATGTAATTATTTCCATATTAGCCAAGGCATTGCTGCCAAGACCATCTTAGTGGACAAAGTCCCATCCTGAATCGAGTTCACTCCTCGTTTCAGTCCTGTAACACTGAACCGGGTTAACTTACCATTCCATCCATGTCTATCTCATGAGATATAAAATCTTTACCCAATTAATTGGAGGGAGATATAGGTCCCACCCATCTCATCATGAAATCATTCTTACTTGTGCCAGAAAATAAACATACATCATTCATAATAACCCAATGAATAAAATGGGTTTCATAAACATCATACCATCATCACATAATACATATAAAAGAAATGGATATCATTTTATAATAAGAGAAGTGAAACCATGTAAATCATAGAGACATTATACTTGAAACATACACACATGAAATAATGTCATCTTAGATGAAAAATGGTTTTGATAAAACACTTGAAATGAATTCTTGAGGAAAATATCCTTTTTTCTTCAAAATCATTTTCTTTTCACAAAATGTCATGCAATTTTAAAAGAGAATTATTTTGTTGAAAATAGTCATGAAATATTTTGGAGGAATCTTCATGAAAACAAGGCTTTATAAAACCGTAAAAATCTGTTCACGCCGTATAAGTTAAAAATAACATTCTCCTCATACTTTTGTCGGAAAAGTCAAAAAAGTACCTCGTAACATAAATAAAAGAAATATTCCACACATACCATTTAGTAAAAGTAAAAAATTGGAAAAAAGGACTTTATACATACATTAAAACAATTTTATAAAACATGGAAATGATAGAAATAGCCCCAGTAAATACTTACGAATAAGCAATCTCGGATAAAAATGAGATTTGCAAAATTATCCCTTACCTTAGGTCCAATATGCTTCGTACGTATCCGAACCTCCTATATAATTATTTAAATAATGTCATTTACTTATTGAAGAATCATATTCATTGTTATTATATCATATATGGTTCACTTATGACATTATATTACCCGTTCTTTTAAAAATTCCATGTTAAAGAGCGTTTTGGGTAAAATCGTTTCATTTGTCGTCCGTGTTTTGACTTGTAATTATTCATATGATTACATAGATCATGATTAATTAATTCCAGAATATAAAACATGATTTATATATAATATATATTCAGAGTATACATATATATAATAGATCGATAAATGGAAAGAAATACACCGTTCATGGAGACGGTAGGCCGTACGTACGCATGAACGTTGTTTTTGTTTCCTCATTGAATTGAATGGAATTAATTAGATGTCATACATATATATATACATAAATCAAGTATCATTATTATGTCATATATTTCATGGTTACTTATTATATATACTTTATAATCATTTATGAATGGTTAATCACTGAGAATTAATCTCATCGCGTCGTGGAGACGGTATTCCGTACGTACGCACGAGCGATGATATCGTTCCCATGATTGTGGAATTTTATTGGAGTTTATGTATACTATTACAGAATCAATATCACTTTAAAATAATAATATATAGTTATTATTTACACCATTATACCCATCCAATTAAGGTGGTTGTGGAAAATAGATTACACCACAGCGTGGAGACGGTATTCCGTACGTACGCACGCGCGGTGATTTCATTTTCCGTAGGATGGATAGATGGTGAAATATGGTTGTTTAATACTTAAAATAACATATCAGTATATGAGTGATACTGATGTTATTACTTCATAATGAAACAACCTAAGAAGAAGAAGTGGAAGAAGAAATAAAGTTGAAAGAATCGGTAACGGACATTACCTCTTCTTTGAAGTGCCTCTTTGAGACCTCCTCTTAGGGCACTAAAATTGGTCTTTGAAAAAGACCAGAACCTCTAGGATGTTTCTATGGAAGTGGAGAAGATAATTTGGCAGGGCTTGGCCGAGATTGAAGGCTCAAATTAGTGTTAGGAAGAGAGGGTGGAGGTGTCCTTTTATAAGGGAGGCGAGGGGAACCTTTGGAAAAACTAAAAATGTTATTTTATTATAAAGTCATATTCGGTTTTTAATAGCTCCAAATTGATTTATTTCGAAGATAATGTGGATATGGGTCTAAATACTCTAATACAATAAAATTTAGACAAGTTTAGGTTTCTATTTTAACCTTATCATTTAGATTTAACCTTAAGATAAAAAATTTTACTTTTACCGTGTCTTCTTGTTTTCTTACACTATAAGGTTAATAAAAATACTATAAAAAGCCAAACGGACCCCAAGTTGTTTATTATTAATATATAAAACCTTATCTAAGTCATTTGGCCGAACCTTATATTTTTAGGAATAAATTAACAATTTATAATATAATATTTGTTTTAAAAACTATTTTATGTCAATTTGGACACTATTTGGTAATTGATTTTTGTGAAAATCATAACAGAATTATTAGTTCGAAATAAGTTAACTAAATAAATACTAACATGTCATATTAACATATAAAATTATTCTAATTCATAAAAAGTCTCAAATTTCATTTATTTGGGTATTTATAACAGAAATTATGTCAATATTTCATTAATAAGACAATTACTGCATCATCATTGTTTCATAAATGAATTAAATTATTTTTAGTCTAAAAATTATAAATAAAATACCAATATGTAGGAAATCTTTTTATCTTTATAATTAATTTTTATAGTCGAATTTATCTTATTTATAACCCTGTATTAAAAATGATTTATTTATTAAACTTTGATTTTAACTATTTTAACCCTTCTATAAATAAATTAATAATAAATGTCCTAATCTAATCCAAGTGTGTCTAAATGGTCATATTTTATTCCTAAGGTTGTTTTTTGTCGAATTACACTTATCCAATAGAATTAAGACATGTGTTAGGGTAATAATAATAACACTTTACCCTGAATTACCCTATTAACTTTTAACCGTGGAAAAAAAGTAAAAAGTTACTATTCACCAAAAATTATTTTCATCTCATTGAACCACATTTTAGTCCTTGATATTAACCATGTCCCTCTGATTTTTGAAATTCCACTCACAGAAGCGGTAAAATTATGTTTTATGAAAAAATCCGTTTTTTTTAACTACCACTTAGTGGTTTCACTATTCATCAAAAAATGAAAGTTTCCAGAAAAAATACCAAAATTTAGGCCAAAGATATATTTGATATTATGAATTCAAAAATGATGTCTATTTTACCAAATTCAAAAAATATCAGTTGCATTAATTAATTTAAAAATTAATTCCTGTCGTCAAAACAAATCGCGTGTTTTTAAGAAACAATAACTATCAAAAGATTGATACTTGTTTATATCCAATTTCAAATGGAAATTAATTCCAATGACCAAAATTGGATTAAATGCTAATAATATATTCTAATTACACATTAAAACCAATTAAAAAGATAATCTAACAATATAAATTATTGCGATGAAAAAAGTTGTATTTAATTAAAATATAGCGTGTTTTTACTATTCATTAAAATATGAAAGTTAATAGAATAATATGAAAATTTTATCCAAAGTAAGTTTTTATACCCTGATTCCAAGGAAGAATTTTATTTTGTCAAATTGAACTTATAGACATGTCAAACACAAGATTTAAGGTGGGTGCGCCATCAAAAGGTGGAAAAACTACATTTTGTTTTTGAAAAATACTTATTTTACCCGAAAAAATTATTTTGTTCTTATACCGTGTTCTAGAAAATGTGTAAGATGAATAATAATAAAATTTAAAATTTAGTTAATATTATTCATAACGGCTAGTTCATAATAATATTAATATAATATATCGTTGTTTAGTAAAACCCGGTATTGCGTACAACACACGCTATCGAGGAAGGTCGTGATTGTGTGTAAAGCAATCCAAGTCAGGGTTACGTGTTGTGCAAGAATACTTTATTGTTTTGTATAACAGAATCCAACCATATTTCATTTATACATTGAATATATATATATATATATACACTCAATGTTGCGTAGAATAACTATTATCAAAATTGTGTGGAACACGATCCAAGAATAGTGTTTCATATACTGCAAGCTAATACGGTGTTGCGTATAGCGCAAGGTAATCTTGGTGTAGCATAAAACACAAGACATTAATGAAGTTAAAAGAATATTTTTCATAAAATCTCGGGGTGTTACATTATCCCAAGCCCAAATGAGGTTAAATGTAGGTAATCCCTTTCCCAAGAGAGGATACATAGGACATTATCCCATACCTGTATTAGGTACATGGTTGTTTATACCAATCCTAACATTTTATGAATGTATTTTTGGGTACTCTTGACTTAATAATTTATATACTTATATGTATTTTATAAATCTTTAACTTATTCCAATGTTACGATCTCACGGAATATTTTCATTAATTCCATTATGAATCATTTCTTATGAACTACATTGATTTATTCCATGATGTAGTAGTATAATCTATGATATATAGGGAATGGGTTACAAATATTATTCTCATGCCCCCATACCTATATGAAATTGTTATGTCGATAAATCCCTTATTTATCCTTTCTGATCATCTTATTTCAACCTTTTTTAGGATTATTTTTCCAAGGTTATTAAGAAAGGTATTTTGTATGGAAATTATAATAACAATTCTAGTTATGATAAACCTAGTGGAAGGTAATTAAGTTAACCTATAAACAAATTTTTTATGTATCCATGTTTCTAAAGGAATAATCCTTAAATTATTATTTTTTGGATCATTATGTTATGTGATAAATATTTACATACTGTAATTTGATATCTTTTTATGAGAAGTGTTGGTCACTATAGTGGTTATAAAATTCCAGTTTAAGTATCCTTTTGAAACTAGGATGAGAAAACTTCTATGAGAATCCTAGGGATATGTCACAGGATATGTCAGAGTATGGGAAAATATCATCAAATTATGGTGAAGGATAGAGTGAGTGGACTCCATGAAATTAAATCCATGTCTATAAACTACAAGTGGATGTGGCTCTGGTATGGTTGTACCTATGGGTAATCACTCTTAAATGGACCCATTGGGATTTGACTCGATCTTCAACTGGTGCATGAAAACGGGTCTTCACACTTTGTTTGACAATCCAAAGGGAAATTTTATTGATTTCAAAAAATTATTTTCAAATGATCATCAATAATTTTAATAGAGGATCACCATTAATGAACTTATTTTAACCTAATATGACATAGATTAAAAATAAATTCTCATTATTTAGACATCATATAAATGGGTTTTCATGATTATGTGGTTTACCCACTATGAATTTTTATATCACTCTGCTTTTTGGTTTTAGTTAAGGGATGGAACTAAATGAAATAAAGTTAGAAACGAATGTGATGTAAAATTTTGGGATTAAGAAAAAACAAATTTGATTATTACTAGAGATAAATATATTTTTATTAATCCTAATGAGCTATCACATTATATAATTAAAATTTATTGTTTGTTGGCTTTCCAAAAACATCAAATAAGAGGAATATGAATTTTTATGGAATTTAATATGGTAATGAACCTAGAGAAAAGATGATTTTACTTCATACATTTAATGATGTTGAAAAGGGGAACCTATATGAATATCTCAAATACATAGGAACATGTATTCTATGTGGAAATTATGTTTATAGAGAAATGAATTTCCACATAATTTGATGTCTTATATGTGGTGAACATGGTAATTATCTGAGTCAATTCCCTAAACTAGGTTTTGTCCCATAGACCAAGGAATGACTAATGTTATATTAAATGATTAAATTAAACGGGTTTTTGTATTTATTTATATGGGTTCATGAATTATGTTGTAGAATAATTTTTTTACCAATGGATGCTTGGTTATTTAAATCATGAAACATCTTATTATTGTGTTAATTTGGGAAGCATATATGTCTTTAAGTATGATTAACTTGTGATTTTCTGATACCATAATAGTTTTACGATTTTAATGTTTGTCATAAGTAAAAAAGTATTATTCATCCCATTTTAGGTTCTATGTGATGGGATTTTAATGTGATAAATGAAATTTTGCGAGATGTTTTATTATAATAATGTACATATAACTCTTAGGCTCACCCTAAATTCTTAATTTAGGAAGAATGATATTTTCATAGGTTTAAAGGTATCGAAAAAATTTCGGGTTTATATTATGCATAATTATTAAGGACGTTCTGAATATCTCTTTGGATGTAATAATAATTATATTAATGTGATTTTATTAAAATGGAGAACCTGCCACATCTGAAATGGCCATGAGGCTTGAAACTGCAATTGAAAGGAGATAAGTGTGAAATTCCTACCACTAACCAACATGATTTCATGGTTAGTATGAATTTTTTAAAATTATGTGATAGGTAAATATTAATCTGATTTTGGGAAATTGATTTTTATTATAGATATGACCATGGAATTTAATGATATGGTGATAACTTATTCCACACAACAATTGAAGTTTCATGGGAAAAATTACCCAACCCATGATTTGAAGTTAGATTTCTTAATATTTTTGAATTAAATTTTTTTAGGGATTATATTTATAGAGAAAGGATTTATATATAAATACTTATTATAAGAGTTTAAAGTATATATTCTCACATATTGAGTAAAACATGTGCACGAAAATATTGTTGAAGCTAATTTCTGATTATGATTGGTCAATATATTTCCACCCTATAAAACAGAACAAGGTGGGTGATGATTTCTTTTAAAATTATTAAGCTAGATATTTTATGATATGGATGATAAAAGCTCCATTGTTTTTGGATTTTTTAAGGATTGATCTTGAAATATTTAAGGAAATATAAAATCTTTACCAATTAAGTGTTCACCTAACTAACCAAGTGATGTTTAAATAGCTGTAGAAGGAAGATTTAGAGATACAAAATAAGGTGATAAATATTCTTGAGTTTAACCTTTATAATGATGTAATGATAATTTTGAGGAACCATGTATGTGTTCGATCCATGTGATATTTGAAGAAGGATATTTTAGAGTAGGCTAACAGTTATTCATTCTCTATTCATCAACGAAGTACAAATATGTATAGATATTTGAATTACTATTTCTAGTGTGAAATATTGAAGGTATATATATTAGATTTTTCATTTTGATTCTTGTAATTTCATTAAGTTAATTTTGAGGGAAAAAATTCAATAGTTATGTAAAACCATTACCTGTACCATAATGGAAATGGGAAAATATCACCCTTGATTTTTTCATAAGACTCCCCAAAACATATAAAGTAAACAATGATATATAGTTTGTATTCTATCCCCTTACAGTGTCATAACATTTAATTTATATTAGATAATAATTCTCTCTAGATAATATTTTCAGTATATACATTAATTAAGTGGTGAGGCTGCACAGAGTACCATATTCAATTATATCTTATTGGGATCTATGATTTACCTTTATGTTCAGGAAATGTATATAGAAATCTCTTGATTCATATTTCATTTTCATCATTATTTATCATCTTTCAATATGTGTTTAGTCAGAGAGAACAATTTAAATCCAATAGTATTTTCTAATATATTTTCTTATGTATTTTTAAGGTGGCTAAGATCAACAAATTCCCCGAGTCATGTATTCATACATGAATAAATTTTACAAAATAATTAACATTGATCCATATGATGACCTATGTGGAAATAAGTGTATGAAGACAATGTGTTGGGATAATTAAAGAATGACATATTTTGGGACCTAGTCTGATTGATAAAATTTTAGGTAAAGTTATATTTATTCAATAACACATCCAGGAAGCTTAGATTCAACCAAGAAGTTATAATGACAATCATTGGAGTGATCTGGAGTTTCAAGATGTTCCAAATGATTTCATGTCAATTTATCCATGGTAAAACAAATATGAGATTAATGAAGAAAAGAAAATTTGAGACCTAAGTATTTTGGACCATTTGATATTTTCAATCGTGTAAATATGGTATCTTATTGTTTAATGCTTCCATAAAACCTCCCTCAATTCCATGATGTTTTCTTTGTATCTCCATTGAGGAAGTACATACCTGACTATGAACATGTAATAAAATCAGATAGTGAACCAATATTTCATGATAAATCCTTTGAGTAACAAATTTTAGATATTTTGTTACATAGAGATAATGTTAAATGAAAAATGTCCACTCACCTAGTTAATGTATTATGAAAAAACCACCAACTTGAAGAAGCTATGTGGGAACATGAGGATATCATGACGAAGAAGTGTACACCATTTTTTGTATGAAATGGATGGAATTTATAGAAAAACAATTCATTTTAATGGGGGTAAAATGTGAAACCTATAGGTTTTATGAAATATATTTTTTTCATGTTGATTTTATTTCGATTTCTTCTATCACGCGGAACACATAGCTTTAATGAACAATAATATACAATTATTAGTAGTAGTTAAACATGACTATTATAACATACACATTAAACATGGTGGAATGAATATGAATAAAAAAAATTAAATTAATTATATTGGTTTTAAATTAATAAAACATAATTATAAAAAAGTAATTAATCTTTATTGAAGTATATATATGCATTAAAAACACTTTCTTTGTCAAAAAATGTACTTTTTTATTTTTTTAAGCAGGTAATAAAAGTAATTTTTACTAAATTTATAAAATTTATTCAAAAAAATAATTAATTTTTTAAATAAAAATTAAAAAAGTATCTTTGAGTTCATTTATATTATTTTCTAAAAAGAATAAATTTTTGACGATTGGTGAAAACTACTTATTTTTATTGTCATTTTCTCTTTAATTTAAATAATTTAAGAATAATATAATGTTTAATAATTATTTAAAAGTAAAATTAGTTCTTTTTTATTATTATGAATCCAATTTTGACCATTTGAATATTATTTGTGTTCTTTTTTTATATATACAAACATTTTATACTTAGGAGAACTTTTTCCTTGGAAAACCATTTTTTCTTCACGTATACTAGTTTAGTTTTAATATAAATTATTCCAATTTTATTAATTTGTTTTCTAAAATGGTTTAAATATTTGAAATTATAATAATTAATATTATATGATATTTTCAAATTTATTTTCTTCCTAATAAATAGTAAAAATAGTGAAAATATTTATCACGGTTAAGGTTAAAATGGGTTTACTAGCGCTAAAAAAAAGATAAGGATTAAAATGACCATAAAAATTGTAAAAACCATATTTAATAGCCATTTTTCAACCATAATATAATCTAATTTTCTATAATTTTACATTTTCGATCCTTTTTGCTTGTGTAAAATGTGGTTATAACATTTTCCTGTCAAAATTTCCAAGTGTATTCGCTCCCCTACTGATAAATGTGAACCCACCCTAATCTGCACTTCACACTACAAAATAATTTTTTTATGAACATAACTACCCATATATTATAATTAATTAACTCTATATATTATAGAATCATTATTTTTTTTATTTAACCCTCCAAATAACTCTTTTAGGGATAACCTAAGGAGGTTTTCTGAAGAACATTTATTATTCTTAACTGAGAATTTTTATTTTATTTCTTCTTCCACCACCTTAAAATATTATTAATATATGATGATATAATAATATAATTATCTCCCATATAGTTATATGTTATTATGTGAATGGATAAACTATATATATCCCTTCCTCTATCAAATGGGAAATAAAATTGTTGATCATGTGTAAGGTGAACAACCACCTCACGAACAAATTTGATTCATTCTCTATCACTTCCTTTCAATAAATGATATAATGATGTATTGAACATATTTATATGATATTTATGAGATAATTATACTTTTATATAATAGTATAAAATCTAACTTCTTAACTTTTCAAAATTTGGAAAACAATAACATCGCTCATGCCTATGTGTGGTCTATCGCCCCCACGAATCGATGTGATATGTTTTTTAGTTTATTTTAACATGGATAGAAATAAAGATATATTTATTGAATATTTTTATTTTTATAATATATATAGTTTCATTTTTTTTATATTATTTAATGGGTCTTATGATTCAATTGTTTTCAAAACTGTTAATGAATTTTTGTATCAATTTTACTTCCATGATACACATGCCATATTCACCATTTTTTTCTTTTGTGTAGTACATATACTACACATGAATGAATTTTATGATTATTATCATGAAAATTATGGTATATAAATATAAATGTAATGTTTTTTATTTCATTTTTCTAAAAGTCCATATTTCACCAAAGTGGTAATGTTTTTATGTTTCAATCTCATTTTTTATATAGTTTGATGAAGATTAATTTTACAAAATGAAATATTATGATATACATCTCATTTAAACTCAATATATTTTTTATCCAATTATTATTTAGGGATATTAATTATTTTCCTTTCATTTTCCTGTATTTTTTACTCAATAGTTCAAAAAATATTTCTCAAGAAAAATCTACTTTATTTCTCCCTTAAAAAGAAATTCATAATATCTTATATGGAAATGTTTTAAAAAAAGGTTTTAGTAATATTTTTCCCATTATCCAATAATTTTTTAATTAAATTTTTACCCATTTAAAAATTTATTCAATATGGTATAAAAATTATATTATTTTGATTTTTTTAATAAGGCCCTTTTTAGTTTTTACAAAAATGTGAAATAAATCTATATTTTAACATGTATGACATGAATAGTGTTTCCTGGTATCAAGATCACTCATTGATTAAATAATTACGTTACATTTTTCCAAATATATGTTCCAATAATATATTTTCTTCGACACTTTTAAAAATTTTAAATTTTAAATAATTGTTTTCAAAATGAACAATTCATTTACCCTAAGAAATGTTCCAATCGATCATTTAAAATCATTTTCCATATCTTATGAAATCCTTTCACATTACACAATTTTAAATTTGGATATGATCAAATGATACCATACATATCATTTATATGGATATTTTATGATTATTATGAAGATATTTTTATAAAACCTATTTCTTTTCAACTATTTATTCAATGATTAAATTTTTATGAAACCCGTTTTCTTTTGAAATTTTAAGATATGATGAACATTTTTTGATATTATGGGACACATATGTATGATATTCAATATTTTATGGGTAGTAAAGGAATTATATATCCTTCCAATGCATTGGGTAGAGATTAATGTTCTATTGGCTCAAAGGGTACGTGGGAGGTTATCTCTTTCCCAACATATGGTACATATAAGGTTATCCCAATCATAAAAGAGTGTATATGGGAGGTTATATCAACAATTAAGTTGGTACATTGGTTTTTAACCCAATCCAAACATGTTATCAAGGTATTTGTGGGTATCCTTGACATAATATTTCCAGTGCTTCTTTGTATGCAATAAATCAATGTCTTATACAGATGTTATGATCTATAAAACTATGTCCTACGTTTCCTTTATGATTCATATATTTTTAACTACCATTATTTATTACGTGACTAAGGTCTATGATATATTATATACAAGGTGTGGTTTTTAAATTCTATTCTCATTTCCTCATATAATTACTCTGATTTTATGTGGATAACTCCCTTATTTATCATTTCTGAGCACTTGGTCCCACCCTTTCTTCTTTTCCATTCCCCATGTTATGAAAAAGGGAATTAAATATGATATGTCTAAAATGGGTTCTATTTGTAAAGAACATAATTGTATAAAATGTAGTTAAAAAATGAATTAGTTATTTATGTAACCAATTTCCCAATGGAACTAAATATAAATGATTCAGACATGGATCGTTAGGTTATGTAATGAACATTAATCAACCAAAATGGGATATATATTTATGAAAAATGTGGTTCTATGTAAAACATATCCACATAAAATAATTTAAAAGTCCTCTAGTTTTAGGAAAGAGATTAATTTTTCTTTCATATATAATTGTGGAATAAATTCATGGGGTTTATAAAGAAGGGAATGCATCATCCTGGAAACATCTCCACTTTGAGATACGTGGTCGAATTAGAGTCATTTATTATTGAATAGTATTCCCACTAATCACATCTCATGTAAATTTTGTGTTCCATGTATCTCTCATAAGGAATCACCTACCATACTAATCACATGTACTAAATCTGGATGTGGTACCATTGGAGAATGATCTTTTATACATGGATAAAATGTTAAATATCTTAGATCATTCAGACAAAGTTATAGGAAACAAGATAACCCACCTTTTCAAACTACTGTGTAAGAACCAAAAGTTTGAATAAGAGACATGAGAACTAAAAGAGGTGATGAAAAAAAGTAGGCTTATCTATATTACTATATGAAATGAAAATTTCAAGGGTGAACTTATTGAAGGATGAATAATTTAATGACACAAAGTTTTATAAATGAAATTACCATTTAAATGGGTTAATTTATTATTAAAAAATGAAATTATAGAAAATATAGATATTAAAGTTGTTTTTTACCCATTATAGGTTATATCATTTCATATTTAAAAGGTTGTTAATAATTATATTCGTTGATAGTATAGTATTCATACAATGATCCTACGATTAATATGTATGTGGGGATATGATAAATCCAGTTAACATAGAAAAAATAAGTGATTGACTCAACTAGTTGGATCATAAACTATGAAATTCAAATATCAAATCTTCGAAAAGGGTTAAAATCATTGGGATTTACCCTTTACAAGACCAATCTGAGGTTCAATGTCTAAATCGTGATTGAAACCTTTAATGAGAGATGTTCAAGGTCATAGAGGTGACAACCTGAACTATTCTTATTAAACCACACCAAGAAAATCTCATCATCAAATAGTACATCATTAAGGTATTCATTGGTATTGTAAAGGGATATGTATAAAGACCCTAATAGTATCACTGTGTATGTTTTTATTACATTAAAATAATGATAACATTTACTCAATTTTTTCATTAATTTTTAAATGATTATTCAATGAGTTTAATAAAAATCATATTTTGATATGATGAAACACAAATAGTATTTTTAGGAAATATATAGTTTCAATCAAGACCCATTTTTTGATGAATTAATGAATTTTAGAAAAAAATTAAAAATTACCAATAAAATAATATTTATTAAATATATATGATAAAATATTTTTATGAAGTCTAATGTAATTTTATATAAGGGTTGAAAAACTGTAATTATCAAAAAATTATTTTTTACAAATTAATTTGGATTTTTTATTTAAAAGAGTAAATTATCATATTTAGAGAACTATTTTGTAGATTAAATAATTTTATAACATTTTCAAAAAATTTCAATGGTGAATTTTACATAATTTATGGAGACAGTTGAATTTTTTGGTAAAAATTAAATATGGTATAGACATATGGTATATATTCCGAGATATTAAAATAAGAAAATAGAAGTAATAAATACTATAGAGTATCCAGGACTAAAATAATTATTTCTCTTTAGAAAAAAAAATTTCTTGTTATTTGATTAATTTTATAAACCCTTAGTGAATCCTCTAAAACCTATATAATATGTTGTGGTTTTAAAATAAATTCATTATAAACATGTCTCGCTTCCACATCCCCTAGGATATTATTTTAATTATTTATATTTCTTTCCTTATAAAAAATGAAAGTAACTTCTCTTTTGGTATAAACAATGGGAAAACCCATCGGATGGTCTGTGTTTTAGATTAATTTATCATATATAGTTCAAAACCAAGGAATAAAAATTAATAAACAATTTCTATCTATTTTTCTATATAATCCCACCCAACAACCCATTCATCTTCATTAAAAAAAATTAGTGAATTATGTTACTCTAACCATTCATATATATATCCCTCCCATGGTTATATCAAGATATTATGAATCTCCTCCCAAACATTTATAAGATCCCTTTCATGATATGAGATCATCTCGTTCTCCTCTTTATTCAAGAACCTTCTTTATATTATGCCTTTTCATCAAATTATACATGTTGGGTAATATTTTTTTCACATCCCTCTTATTTTAATTATGAATTATATGTGATTAGAGACATGTTTAACTCAAATTTAACAATTCAATTAACATTTATGTACCCCCATTATGCTGAAAAATTTATCATGGGATTTTCCAAGCCAAACATTTGTGTAGTGATTACCCATCTCCATTTTCACTCAAAGGAACTCATGTAGATTTACCTATAGATTATTGATCAAATATTTTCAAATATGTAACTAAAAATACTTAATAGTATGATTAAAATTTATTATATATGTCCTAATGTTTTAAGATATATATGTCACACAAATCAATGTACATGTTATGAATGTGACATGAATGCCTGATAGTATATATACCTCTAATGCATTGGGTGACATTTTTCCCCATAAGAAATTATTTATGTGATTAGGGAGTGAAACTAATCCATAGTGGAACTCCTTCCACCATGTGATTTTGTCCTAGTAGTTAAGATTGACTTATGATTTTTTTAGGTTTAATATTATTTCTACATTCCCATGTTGACTTTATATTTTCATCTTTTATAATTATTCTATATTAAAGTTTATCATTATCATACCTATTATTTTATATTGATAAAAAAATTACTCATATGTATTATTTTAATCATATTATGATTTAATGACTCACGTATTGTTTTTTATAACACTTCCCTTTCTTATGTACGTCCCTTGTTTATCCCATGAAGTATTATAAGATCAATAAAATTTAATATCACGTTATGTAGATTTCGTGTAAATATTTATATTTATATTTAAATATAATATTATATGTATCTAATTAAAGAAATATACTAGGAATAATGATTTTATAGGGATATATTTTGGGTATCTTTATGAAATAAATCATAAAATAAAGTGTATGAATGATATGAGTTGGCATAAGTATACTTGGATGAAATAATTGGTAGATTCTTCAATATATAAGTCTAGCATGAATTTTCTCTAATATTTGTACTCATACACAACTCAAATATAAGGTTGCACAAAAAGATGTGTAAGGGATGATCTATATGAAATGTAAAGGTTGAACTTGATGATATATAAGGGTTGATCAGAATTTATAGAGGACACTTAAAAGAAATATATGAAGTTGGGTTAGAAAATTTGAAATTTTTATGATATGTAAGAGTTACTGTGATATGTAAGTGTCACAAAAATGGTGAATTATTTGACATGTAAGGGTAACTACAACATCCCAGGTAAATAAAGAACATGAAATTTTCATATTTACTAATATTTTTTGGATTAAATATTAATTTCACATTAAATAGGATGCTATGTTTTATGGCATACCTGATACGCAATAACGGGTTTCTTTGAAATCTTATCTTGCATACTAATAATGTAATATTATTTTTTAAATGTTAGTTAACGCATAGCAATTTTATTGGTAGGAATAGATAGAACTAACTAAAATATGATTATATATGTTTGTTAAATGCTTTTACATTTATCCAAAAAATGATAGTGGCTTAAAATATGAATGAATCAAATTTTAATCACAAATAATCTAATATTATTTAAAAGGTCGGTTTACCACCTTTTAATGGTGAACCATCTTTAAATATAGTATTTTTCCCTTTTATATGATCTATTTGTCAAAATAAATTTTTTAGAATTGGGATATCAAAATTTACTTTGGGTAAATTTTTGGTATTTTTCTGATAAAGTTTAATTTTTTATGAAGAGTGAAAAATACTATATTTTAATTCAAAACTGCCTTTTAATATAATTTATATATGTGGTTAGAGTATCTTTTTAATTGGTTTTAAAGAATAATTAAATTATATTTTTACCATTTAATCCAATTTTGGTAGGTGGAATTTATTTCACTCTGAAATTGGACATAAACAAGTGTCAATCTATTGATAGTTATTGTTTCTTAAAAACACACTTTTTATTTTGACAACAAGATTTAATTTTAAAATAATTAATGCAAATTCAATGTTTCTAATTTGGTAAAATAGACATCATATTTTAATTTGTAATATCAAATATATCTTAGGCTTAATTTTTGGTATTTTTTAGAACAACTTCAATTTTTGATGAATAGTGAAACCACTAGTTGTAGTTCAAAACTGAATTTTTCATTTAAATGCAATTTTACAGCTTCTGTTAATTAAATTTAAAAAATACGACATACATGGTTGTTATTATTAAGGAAAATGTGGTTCAATAAGATGAAAATAATTTTTGGTGAATAGTAACTTTTGACTTTTATTTACCGCGGTTAAAGATAAATAGGGTAATTTAAGGTAAAAAGAATTTCACAATAATACTAAATTACCTTAACACTCGTCCGAACCTTATTGGATGAGTAATTTCATACCATGGTCATCCTTGGGTCTATTTTGGGACCCCATGGAGCCACTTATGAATGATGATGACACATTATTTTAATTAACTTAAAGTAAGGAAAAAATGAAGTAAACAAATATCTTTTAGTAAATCAATTTTTAAATGGGGGTATATAATTCATTTTTTTACTATAAGTGTTATTTGGAAATCTAAAAAGATTTAATACATCATGGTATTTTTATTATAATTTGTAAATATCAATTAATTTAAATTATTTATGATATAATAATGATAAAGTATTTACCTCATTAATAAATGATTTAAATAAATAAGATTATAAATATTAAAATAATATCCAAAACCTATCCAATTATTTTTGGATTATTTTATTTATACCATGAGTCATCTTATCTTAAACTTTAATAACTTTTTGACCTTTATAAACCGAATATAATTATACAATAAAATAATATTTTCACACTTTCATAAAGAGCCCCTCCTCCCCCTTATAAAAGGACACCACATCTAACCAATTCCTCACACCTCTCAGGCCTTTTGGCTCATCCAAACACTACCCACATAAGCTCCCAAAATACCTCTACTCTTCCTATAAGCCTTACCCTAGGTAGAATGCACTTTTAGAAGTCCTTTTGGTTCAAACTAAAAGAAGTTACCAAATTAAAGGTTACAGATTCTCTTAAATTCTTTTGTTCTATTTTGTAATATTTTATTTCTCCAACCCCCTAAAATATGTTTATTCCATTATTTTATAACAACATCAGTGTCCTCAATGTACTATGATATTTTTATGGTATGTATTTGAACTACACTTACACACACCTCCATCTAATGGGTGAAGAACATACTGTTTCTGTGGATGGAAAACTAACGCCTCACGAAACGATGATTGTTCGATTATCTCCTACCGCCTATCATGGTGTTCAGTAAGATAAAACTCTATTTTTATATGATATATATTATGTTTATATTTTCTCTAAGATTTTTTATTTTTCTATTATATCATACCATTATGGTTTCCATTAAGGATAAACACGATAATTTCATTTGAGGAAATGCGGACTACCTCCCCCTCAAAAGTGATATGACTCATTAATGCCATATGTGGGATATATAAAGGATGGTGTTAATGATATTATATATGATATTATACTGGAATTAAAATATAACTATGTATCATTATGTATTAATTCCATTAAAATAATAAAT
This sequence comes from Viscum album, assembly GCA_963277665.1. Classification (NCBI taxonomy): domain Eukaryota; kingdom Viridiplantae; phylum Streptophyta; class Magnoliopsida; order Santalales; family Viscaceae; genus Viscum; species Viscum album. The sequence goes on along the minus strand of OY728160.1, from coordinate 614,430,609 downwards.
ATAAATGAATGTAGCGTTCATGCGTACGTACGGCTTACCGTATCCATGAACGATGCATTTCATTCCTTACTTCCAAATGATATGTTCATTTATAAATATATATATATACTGGACATATATGATATATATGATATCTAAATAATGAATATTATTATATATATAATGGACTATTGACCACATGGACAACTTGTAAATATATGGTGTTCATTGTTGACACAAGTACCAAATATCGACAAAATGATCATTATTAACTTAAATGATTACATAGTGATTATAACATGGTAATAATTGATATAAAAGGATTAATAAACTTAAAATTGGTTTTTAATATATTATAAATTAACTTTAGTTTATAATTTAGTATATTAAATAATGAACAGGTCAAGTCAGACCATGAGGTAAGGAGATTTCTTATCTCACTTTTAATTCCATGAGATTTCCATTATTCGGCACTTATTCATTGCATGTTGTGTATTGTGTACTACCATTTGATATATATTATCATGATTCTAATTATATTCGTGTTATTATATGATTCATTTGGTGGTTATTAACATTTTTTCATATGACTCAGTTGATTACAATGTGGTAACGAGTCTCACCTCACTTTTTATTCCCGTGAGATTCATGCAATATTTGCCACTATTTACTTTTGTGTGGTGTATGTATTTCCCATGATTTCACTTTGTGTATAATATAATTTTATTTATGAGTATTTATATCTTCATTTTATGATCCTTTTTTCATGTTTTGTACGTTTTAAAAGCTACCAAATTAGTAAGGGAACCTTTCACCCACACCTTTTTAAAAGACTTATTTTTGTTATTTATTTTAATTTAAATATTATTATTTAGGGATATGTTCTTTTATATCCTTATTGATGTAAATTTTATGTCCAAGTTATGAGATACCCTTTTTATCTCATCAAATCATTTTCTTACTTTTAAAGTGATGCCCTTAGGTTGTCGAATTTTTGCAAAGGAACTTCTTAACCCAATTTCAATTTGTTGGGTTAAACTTGTACATATTGAATATGTCATCTTATGAATATGTGTGAATGAACTCTTGTTTTTTTACACTTAATATCCACATATATTGGGTATATTCTTATTTTTCATACAAAATTATGTAATTGATGTATCTTTAATCAAAGGATGCCATATTTATAAGGGATTTCATCTCAATTTATATTCCATTGAGACTTCATTGTTGTTATTCACCAATTCAATCTATACGGTGTATATAATATTCTTTGGATTATTATATAATGAATACCATTATTCTCATGATATTATAAATCATTGATTAAATGTTATTCTATAATTATTTTTATTCAATTATCTCTCATTTTGTTAAAAACACTTTAACTAAAATATCGTTTTAAATGTTTTAAAGAGTAATTCTTCTCAACATTTCACATTAATGTCCACATTTTCAAAATGGATTTTATGTATTTATTTATATTTATATTAATGTTTAAAAATGATAAATTCCGTTAAAATCATCAAAGTGGTATGGGACACTTTGATTCGAAAATCACTTTTTAAATTGTTTTTAAAAATGGATTGATTATTTCAATATCTCAAAATTATTTCTTATTATTGAAAATGAGATGTTATGAGTGAAATGTTTATATTTTAAATATTTTATGTGTAATTATGTTACTCAGACATTTGATGGGTGGTTACGTGATAGTACAAATAATGGGTGGTGTCGTGATAAACCTGGATGGGTGGTTATGTTATAACCTCCAATGAATTGGGTATGGAAGTCGGCCGTATGGATATTCCATTTAGTGATATGTGTGGAAGTTGACTGTATGGATATTCCACTTAAGAATTTTTATGTCCCTAGTTACCTTTATATGTTATGTGTTCTTTATATAGGTTTTATGGTAATATTTTGGTTACATAATGGTAAGCAGTGATCATGTATTCAGTGAAGATTATTTACTACTTCTTAAAGGTAAAAAGTATTACTTATGGTAAAGTATTCATGGTTTACATTTTTTTTTTGAAAAACTAATAGTTTTCCTTCTTTGTGTATCCCTTACTGAGATTTTTTATTCTCATACCATGTTTTTTAAATGTTTTTCACAGGACATAATGTTGAATAGGTTCAAGGATGGGATCATGGAAAATTCATTCTATCTAAAACATGGAACTAGACATGTCTCGTTTATTCAAGAGTTCTTATTTTTTGAAAAAAATGGAAACTCAGTAGAAGTGTCTACTTTGTAATTTTTTGAGATGTAATGTAATTGTTATTCCTAATTCTCTAAAAATCTAAACTAGAAAAGATCCTCAATGTGAATTATTCATTTAATTCAAGATTATGTAATGTTTAAGGTTGGGCCCTTATAGTTGGTATCAGAGGTAGGTTTAGATCACTTTCGAGGATAGGGTGTTATCTAAGCCTAAGTGACATAACCATAATGGTTAACATATTAGAAAGAATCGTAGTTATTTTGAATGAGTTTGAGATAACATGAATAATTATATATTAGTATTTATTCTAATCATAAGATATTATATGATGATATACTCACACTGACCTTTTTGGCTTTAGTAAATGGATGAATCTAGAAGGCACCAAAGTAACAGTGGATGTGTAGAAAACTGTGATGGTTTTCTAAACGAGCAACTGAATGAAATGGGAGCTGAAATGAGGACACTTGTTATTCTTCTCAACCAACTATATGGAGTCATCATTGACAACCCAAACCTTGGTGATTTTTATAAGGCATTGTTAATGCGAGAAACAAATCCCTATGGATGTTCAGGTAATAATCATAAAGGTAAGTACGTTCAAAAACCTATATTTCAAGGATGTAGGAAGAAACACCTAGGAAAATGCTTCAAAGGGACGGGAAGATGCTATAGATGTGGGAATTAAGTTCATAAATCTAGTACCTACCATGGAAAAGGGAAGCATCCAGTTGACTCTAGGAAAGAGAATGAAGTTCTTTATGAGGGATCAATTAAATGTTTTAAATGTGGTGTGCATGGTCATTATACAAACAGATGTCCTATAAAGGTGTTTCGAGAATGGGATCACCAGGATCATAAAAATATATGTTTACCAATACATAATTTCATTCCAATTGAGGATGAATAAACTGAAAATGACCAATGAAAGTTATGGATTATTTCTTAACATATGTTTTGACATTATTGAATCTTAGGATATGATTAATGATTTTGTTTGCAGGAAAGAATTATTTCAGAATAAGTTGGTAAATAATGGTTAATGGATCATCAATAATGTTTAATGAGTAAGAAGTCAACATATAAGGGATTCAAGAGTTATGATATATTTTAAGATGATGAAATACTTAAATGTATTAAGGTTTTTTTATGATGGGATTATATTGGAAGAATTTTTATAGTATGTGTATCCCTGATGTTTGATATATGAAAATTTTATTCAAGGAATCATTATATTTTCTTTGGAAGAGTAATGGTGGAATTTTATTTTTGGAGAATCTCTGTTTTTATTATGGAAATATGGTGATTTGGGTTTTTTATTTAAATGATTAACCTATCACAGAGAATATGTGATTTGGTTAATTAGACTTCAGTATGAGACTTTAAGTGTAGTCAATTTTTATTTGGAGATAAATGTTAAGATTTATTGTGGAAGACTATGTGACTAAATTCTTCTGAGTTTTGGGTTATAATATTATTTTGGGTTATTTTGAAGAATTTTAAAGACAATGGTATATTGAATGATCTTTAATGATCTTTGGGTACTTTTTTTTTAATTTTAGAGATTAAGAGTTGTGTTTCTTTTTATAAAGGAATAACCTTTTTGGGGATTATATGATCTCGTACTAACCATTTTTTGTTTGGATTAATGTCTATAGATAGGGAAAATATATAGATTATTTGTGGACTAGGTGGTTCTCTATTAGTTGATTCTTGGGATTTTGATGTGACTAAGTCTTTCAGAATTCTCTTTGTTTAGAGAAAATATTGGTTTTTGGTAAAAAAAATTATTAAAGGCCGACACTCTACTTGAAGTTAAGTATATTTTCATATGTTCTTATTCAATATAGTAAATTAATTCCTAAAATTATGAAAAGTATCTTAAAAAAACATTGTTTGTTTCTGTTTCCTAATGGGTAATCCAAGATCGGTTAACACATCACAAGTTTGAGATTTTCTGTTGGTTAAATTTCTCTTAATAATAAGTTCTTTCACTCTCCATATGAACATGATGGTTTTTTTTCTCTTCCATATCCATGTTTTCCTATATGGAATCCTAGTATAAGTTATCTTGAGTAAACGTTTTTTGTTTTTTTATTTTAATGTGATAGTTTTATTGACTTTTTTCCGATGTGGGACTTTAAATGATGTTTCTGAGCCCTATTTGAAAATTTCAAGGATGAAATTTACAAAATGGGGGAAGGATGTAACATCCCAGGTAAATAAAAAACATGACATTTTCATATTTACTAATATTTTTTGATTAAATATTAATTTTACTTTAAAGGGGATTCTATGTTTGATGGCGTACCAGATACGCAAAAATGGGTTTCATTGAAATTTTACAATGCACACTAATAATATAATATTATTATTTTAAATGGTAGTTAACGCATAGCCATAGTATTGGTGGTAAAAGATAGAACTAACTAAAATATGATTATATATGTTTGTTATATGTTTTTTCATTAATCCAATAAAAGTTTGTGGCTTAAAATGTGAGTGATTCTAATTTTAAGCACAAATAATCTAATATCCTTTAAACGGTTGATTTACTACCTTTTAATGGAAAACCCTCTTTAAATATAGTTTTGGTCACTTTTATATGATCTATTTGACAAAAATAAGTTTTTTTAGAATCAGGATATCAAAATTTACTTTGGGAAATTTTTTGGTATTTTTCTGATAAAGATTTGTTTTTATGAAAGACTGAGAAATACTGTATTTTAATTCAAAACAAACTTTTAATCTAATTTTTTTAGATGGTTATATTATATTTTTAATTATTTTTAATTTTTAATTAAAATATATTTTTACCATTAAATCCAATGTTTTCCATTGGAATTAATTTCACTTTGAAATTGGACATAAACATGTGTCAATATTTTGATAGTTATTGTTTCTTAAAAACACTCTATTTGTTTTGACAGTGGGAATTAATTTTAAATTAATTAATGCAACTTCTATGTTTTGATTTTGGTAAAATAGACATCATTTTTGAATTCATAATATCAAATATATATTAGGCTGAATTTTAGTTATTTTTTTTAATAACATCAAATTTTGATAAATATTTTAACCACTTAGTAGTAGTTCAAAAACTGACTTTTTCATTTAAATGAAATTTTAATGCTTCTGTGAAATGAATTTCTTAAATCAGACATACATGGTTGTTATTATAATGTAAAATACGGTTCAATAAGATGAAAATAATTTTTTGTGAATAGTAATTTTTGACTTTTATTTATCGGAGTTAAAGGTAAATAGGGTAATTCAAGGTATGAGAATATCATAATAATAAAAAAATTACCTTAAAACTTGTCCAAACCTTATTTTATTAGTAATTTCCGACCATGGGAATCCTTGGGTCGATTTTGGGACCCCATAGAGCCACTTATGAATGATAATGACACTATATTTTAATTAACCTAAACTGAAGGCAAAAATGACAAAAAAAATATATTTTAGTAAATAAGTTTTTACAAGGGGTTATATAAGTCATATTTTCAACTAAAAAAATTATTTGGAAATATAAAACTATTTACTACATCATGTTATTTTTATTATAATTTTTAGATATCAAATAAATTAAATTATATATGATACAATAATGATGCAATATTTACCTCCCTAATAAATGATTTAAATAAATAAGATTATAAATATTAAAATAACATCCAAAACCTATATAATTCTTATTGTACAATTTATTTAGTCCATGATTCATATTATATTCATCTTTAATTTGTTTTGGACCTTTAGAATCCGAATATCATTATAAAATAATATAATATTTTCACACCTTCCTAAAGAGCCCCTCCTCCCCCTTATAAAAGACACCACTTATAACCATTTCCTCAAACCTATAAAGAATTTTGGATCATTCAAACTCTACCCCATTAAGCTCCCTACATCCCTCTCCTATTCTTAGAAGCCTTACCTTAGGCAGAAGGCACTTTAAGACGTCTTTTTGGTTCAAACCAAAGGAAGTTACCCAAATTGAAGGTAACGATTTATCTTAAATTATTTTGTTTTATTTTGTTTTATTTTACTTCTCCAACCCCTAAAATATTCTTATTAGTTTATTTTATAACAACCCCAGTATCCTAAACATACTAGTATTTTTTAAGGGAATGATTCTAACTACACTTACACACACCTCCATGTAATGGTTGAAGAATATATTGTTTCTGTGGATGGAAAACTAACGCCTCATGAAATGATGATTGTTCGATTATCTCCTACAAACTATCATGGTGGCCATTAATATAAAACTTTATTTATATATGATATATATTATGTTTATGTTTTCTTTATTATTCTGTATTTTTCTTTTATATCATACCTTTATGGTTTCCATTATTTGTAAACACGATAATTTCATTTGAGTAAGTGTGGACTACCACCACCTCAAAGTGATATGAATCGTTAATGACATATGTGGGATGTATAAAAAATGTATTTAATTATATTATATACGATATTATATTAGAATTATAATATACCTATATATCATTATGCTTTAATTCCATTAAAAGAATAAATAGAAATGAAAGAATCATTCATGCGTACGTACGACTTACCGTCTCCATGAACGGTGCATTTCATTTCTTAACTCCAAATGATATGTACTGTTATAAATATATATATATTGGATATATATGATATATACGATATCTAAATAATTTGTATCATTTTTTATATAATGTACTATTGACCACAAGAACAACTTTTAAATATAAGGTGTTTATTTTTAACTCAAGTACCAAATATTGACAAAACGACCATTATTGGAAAAAATGATTACATAATGTTTATAACAAGGTAATAATTGATATAAAAGAATTAATAAACTTTAAAATGGTTCGTAAGCAATTATAAATTAACTTTAGTTTTTTATTCAAGGGATTCACGAATGAACGAGTCAAGTCGGACAACGAGGTAAGGAGATTTCTTATCTCACTTTTAATTCCGTGAGATTTCCATTGTTCGCCACTTATTAATTCCATGTGGTGTATTGTGTACTGCCATTTGATATATATTATCATGATACTCATTATATTCATGTTATTTTGTGATTAATTTGGTGGTTTTTAACTTTTTTTCATACAACTCAGTTGATTACAACGTGGTAAAGGGTTCCATCTCACTTTTTATTCCCGTGAGATTCATGCTATATTTCCCACTATTTCCTTTTGTGTGGTGTATGTACTGCCCATTATTATACTCTATGTGTAATATGATTTCATTTATGGGTAATTAAATCTTCATTTTATGATCCTTCTTTCATGTGGTGGACATTTCAAAAGGTACCAATTTGGTAAGGGAACCTTTCACCCACCTCTTTTTGAAAGATTTATTTTTGTTATGTCTTTTAATTTACATCTTATTATGTTGGGATATGTTCTTATATATATATATATTGATGTAAATTTTATTTCCAGGTGATGAGACACACTTTTTTATCTCATAAATTCATTTTCTAAATTTAAATGTGATGATGTTAGGCTGTCGAATTTTTGCAAGGGAACTTCATAACCCAATTTCAATTCTTTGGGGTAAACTCGTACTTCCTGAATATGTCGTCCTATGAATATGTGTGAATGAACTATGATTTTTTTACACTTAATATACACATATATTGGGTTTATTCTTATTTTTCACACATTATTATGTAATTTATGTATCCTTAATCAAAGGATATTCTCTTTATAAGGGATTTCGTGTCAATTTGCATTCCACTGAGACTTCATTGTTGTTATGCACCAATTCAATATTGTATGTTGTATATACTATCCTATGTAATATTATATCATGAATAACTTTATTCTCATGATATTATAATGTTCTGATTAAATTTTATTCATAAATTATGTGTATTCAAGCATCTATCATTTTGTTAAAAACTCTTTAACTAAATTATCGTTTTAAATGTTTTGAAGATTTATTCTTCTAAATATTTATCATTAATGTCAATTTTTTCAAAATTGGTTTTAAGGATTTATTAATATGGACATTAGTGTTTTAAAATGATAAATTTCTTTAAAATCTTCAAAGTGGCATGGGACACTTTGATTCAAAAATATCTTTTTAAATGGTTTTTGAAAATGGATTGATTATTTCAATATTTTGAAATTATTTCTTATGATTGAAAATGAGATGTTATGAGTGAAATGTTTATATTTGAAATATTTTTTTTGTTATGATGGTACTTTGAAATTTGACAGGTGGTTACATGATAACCAAATGACGAGTGGGGCCTTGATAAACCAGGACGGTTGGTTACGTTATAACCTCCTTTTCATTGGGTATGGAATTCAGTAGTATGGCTATTCCATTTAGTAATATGTGTGGAAGTTGACCGTATGGTTATTCCACTTAATAATTTTTATGTACAAAGTTACCTTTATATGTTATGTGTTTTTTATATGGGTTTTACAATAATATTTTGGTTAAAAAAGGGTAAGCAATGATTATTTATTCAGTTAAGAGTATTTAATACTTATTAAAGGTGGAAAGTATTACTTATGATAAATTATTCACGGTTTACTTGTTTTTTTGAAAAACTAATTGTTTTCATTCTTTGTGTATCCATTGATGATCTTTTTATGCTCATCCCTAGTTATAGAAATGTTTTTCACATGACATAAAAGTGAAATAGGGTCAAGGATGGGATCAAGGAAAATTCATGTTTTGTAAAACATGGAACTAGACATGTCTCATTTATTCATGAGTTTTTATTTTATGAAAAAAATGGAAACTGGGTAGAATTTTCTACTTTTTAATTTTTGAGATGTAATGTAATTGTTAGGAATAATTCACTAAAACTCTAAACCTGAAAATATCCTCAAAGTTAATTATTCATTTAATTCAATATTTTTTAATGTTTAAGGTCGGGTCCTTATAGTGAATAAAATTTTCCATGTGAAATGTAAGTGTTACTCTGATATATAATTATTTTATAATGGTAATATATCTGAGGAGTGAGTGTTTGGAATATGCTAAATTATTTGATTCTTAATGGTGAATATGATAAGTAATGGTCACTTTGTCTTATGTAATAGCTACTTTATTATGTCTAAGGTTAACATTGATAGGTAAATGAAAATCTATACTTTTCTAAAAACATAGTATGATGGTTAATTGGTCACATTGTAACTAAGGGATACCATGTTGTGATGGGTAGAATTTTAACAATGGATTTTTTTATTGGTATAGGTCCATTATGTTGACTAGTTGTTTAACCATAGGGGTTTTCTCATATGTGATCTATTGTGCCACAACTGGATCTTTTCACTATAAAGAGCATGAAGTAAAAGTATCTCTAGGAGAACCATAATGGTAAAAATTTTCTGTTAGGGGAAGGATCACACTACAAAATTTATACTATGTTGGGGGGGGGATTCTTGAGGGGGAGTATCACGCCAAAATAAGTGTAATATGCCCTATATAGTCCTTATGAAGAAATATATTTTGATTAATACTGCTGTTTGGTTACACCATGAATGATAGCCTGATTTTGTAATGTGAACATGGGTAGTGAGGGAGATTTTTTGTTTCTATATAGGATAGTTTTGATATGTCAGGAACTAAAGGGACACCCCACAAGGGCTGTCTAGAAAATGAGTTTCACCATGAGACCTAGGGGTCATACTATAATGGAACGATTGTGAATTTTTTTAACTAATGAAAATGGTTCATTTTAGATTATTAAAAATAACCCTCCCTCTCCAAGATCTCATCATTTATAGGATGTATGAATAGGTGTAGGTCCATATCCTATAACATTCCTCTTCTCCCTTTTATACTCTTTCATATGTTCCAATTGAATGCGGTTTTAATCAATATTTAAGAAATTGTTCTATCTTCTGTTCTTGGTTCTTCCCAGTACTTTTTTAATAAAATTTTACAATTAATGATATTTATTAATGTCTGTTCCATCATTTCATGGTGGAAATGAGGACAATATGACAGGGATATAGTTTATCTTATATATAGAAGATACTATGAGGATGACTCCTGAGGTTTTCTATTGTTTCATTTTGGATATTTAATGATCAATATTATTTACTGTTTTTTGAAAAATAAAAATTTAAATGATTGATGAATAATAATTGGAAATTAAATCCTTGTAAATTATGGTCTCATCGATGTTCTAGTAGTGATCAATGCTCTGTTATATGAGGTTTTAGTATCATTATGGAATTTAGTGAGAAATACATTTCTTTTGTATGAAGGAATAATTTATGGAATTAATTGTTTGAATGAATTTTTAAAATGTTATAATTAATTGAAATGGACATTGATTAATCTAGGGTATTGTGTGGTTATACATTTACATATGAAGATGGATCAAGATTGGTCAGTGTTGGTGGTTGGTATTCTCTTAAAGGTAATAACTCTGAATGAGATAGGTTGTTCTAGAACAATTCCCTTTTTTAATGAATTATGTTACATTTCAATTTATTTGTAGTCCCTCCACTTGTGTATGATCAACAATGAATTGAAAATTTTTTGTTCCTTTTAAATAATGTCTGTAAAATAAAAGTTATGTGGGCTATATATACCCTTGAACAAAAAGAATTTTTCCTCCTTCCTCAATTGATATCGGATTGACAATGAATATGATCTTTGAGGTATTTCAACCAAATACATGGATATAAATTTAATGATAAAATAATAATGGACCTTTTATTGGCTTCCTTAGTCCCCTTTAGGTTGGTTATGTGATTATTTTATGTGTTGGGATTAGTGTGGCTAATGTATAACCTTGTGTTCTACCAGATTTCCCATGCCTAGAAAACTGAGAAATGGGATGGGTATTCTTTTTCACATGCATATATGATTATATGATTGTACATTGGTGATTACTATATTTTTGGTTGTTCAAGTGTCGAGCAACCTAGAAGGATTCAATTTGAGACAAATTTTATGTCCCCATTATTGTGGATTTTCTATCATGTGAAGCGGGTCTATTAACCAAACCCTTGTGGATGTATAAAAATGTTTTGAGGAATCCCATGTATTTACAGGATGGGTTTAACCATATAGTATTTGAATTATATAAGTAATTCACTAGGGTTTTATAAACATTGTTATGTCCTTGGGGATCATAATGGTTTGCCTAGTCTTATATTGAATTAAAAGAGGAATAGAACAAAGAGCTTATATGGTTATATCCTAGTGAAAATTTGGTTATGGTAATATTTAGTGTGCTAGAGATTACAACCTAGTTAATGTATATGAAGTTTGAGTGAGTTTCCATCCCTCGTGATTATGATATATAATGATATTTATGTTTACCCCTTACCCCATAATGATTGTGATATATGGTTATATTGTGTTATGTAGATTATATCCTTAATGAGTATGATATATGGTGACATTTGAGTGGGACCCTTATCTTCCCAATGATTTTGATATTCGGTTGTATCAATCAAGGACACTTATCCACTTAATGATTGTGTTATTGGAGGTGGTTCTTGGGAGGAGTGATATTGAGGTAATTAATGTATAACAAAAATAAATATGGTATCATTTTATATGAATATTCAATACATTTTACAATAATACATGACCAATAATTTTAATACTTTAGTATAGTATATATTGAAATTAATACATAAAATATCATCAACATCTCCCAAAATTTTCTTCCCTCATAATACCCTCATTATAAATTTCTTACTTAAAATATTTCATCATAACCTGAGGATAATAGAAATATTTAAAAAATTGAGATCATATTCTTAGTATGGGTAAACATGGGAGATATAAAATTTTTGTTATATAAAATCATAAGAAACATATAAGGGTGTCATATCATGTATATAACATTCCAGGTTCATACCCAATCATTACAATATCATAAATCATGATTCAAGGCATAAATAATTATCATTTCCAAAGATTTGATCCAACAAAATGAGGAATCATCATTAATTATTAACGATCTATGATATTATATGATAAGAAAAATAACATCTCATTGTAATTTTTTGGCACTAAATAACATCTCATTGTAATTTTTTGGCACTCTCTTAAGAATAGAAAATCATTTAATTATTCATGTCTCATTACCAATAGAATAATAGTGGACAAAGTCCCATAGTGGATTGGGTTCACTCCCCATTTTATCATTTTCTTAGTCTATGCTCACTCTCAATAATCTCATAGTGGAAAGAGTCATATACTAAACTAGGTTCACTCCCCCAATATAGTATGTATTATATAATGACATATCTATAATTATCCAATTCATTGTAGGTATTTAATTGACCCGTGCATTACATAATGAAAACCATAGATATGTGTTCCATTAGTTCAAAAAACATTCATTTTTACATCATAGAATAACCTATAAAGAGATAAGGGTTTCATAAATATTTCATCATAAAATAATCATAAACCATAAAAATAAAAACATTGTTGATATCATTATACCATACCCTAATAGAATCATATTAAACATAAAATAACGTTGACATAGATTAAAAAATTGTTTTAAAAGTGTATTTGAACATTTCTTTGAAAGTATAGGAAAATATCTTTTTCCTTAGATATCTATAAAACTAAAAAGTTATAAAATATTTATAAATATAATTACATTGAAAAAAATGGAATATTATAAATAAATAATCAAATCATGGAATTTTTATCGAAGGTTGAAAATTAATTCATGTGAAATACATGAAAAAAATATAACATTAACAAATTTGGTTAAATGTAAAAAAAGTACCTATTTTAGAAAGATACAAGAATAATCCTTCTAAAAAATTAAATGAATTTGAAATATAGTTTAGAAAAAATTTAAATAATCATTTTATCATTTTTAATAACATTATGGAAAAAATTCTTAGACAAATTTTAAAAAAAGGCATAGAAGTAAAATCCCATTGACCAAAGAAGAAATACGTTGGGGTTTTCATACAAATATTTTATCATTCATTTTATATACCAAATAGTGGATAATGATAAAATTACTATAAAAATATATGGATAACAAAAGTAAAATAAAATATAGTGGTTTTAATGTATATGTTTTATATGATTTCTCTCAATAGAAATTTAGCATAAACAATCACCAAAAGAAATCAGATTGTTACATAAAACCTTACCTAAAGTCTTTCCAATATTCAAATGTGCTAAAATATTATATATATATATATATAATTTAAATTTTTTTATAAATATATTATAGGACCATATTCCTTCATAAATTTTTAGTCATCATTATTTTATAATTTCTAATTATCCTTTTATTAACAATTATTCATTAAAATTACCATTGGGGTGAAAATTAGTCAATTTTCACTGCATGTTCAAGTTCGATGGTTTCATTCCATACACATTGGTTAGTTTTTCATCATATATATAATATTATTTATTTAATAACTATCATATATATTCATTATAAACATTTTTATAACAATTTGTGTAAATTGATGATAAAAAATTGATTACATCACTTCATGGAGATTGTAGTTTGTATGTCCACATGAATGATATTTCCACTTTTCAATGGATGAGATAAATAAAAGTTAAATAAAGATTAAAATTTCAAAAATAATAATTATATCATACATATCAATAATATTAATTAAATATATCTCTATAACCAACCATGTAAATATAAAATGAAAAATGAATCAAAACGCATTAGGGACAAGGTAGTCTATATGTACGCATGAGTGATGTTATCATTTTTCAATGAATAAGAAATAGATAGAATCTGGATATAATATTAACATAATAACATATAATTATATTAAATATACTTTTTAAATCATGTTAAAAATTTTGTAGAACATTTTTATTATGATTAATAATAATGAAATATAAAAACAATTTGGTAAAATAAAATACATCTACACTGGTAATCCTCCTTTGAAAAGCACATTAAGGAATCTTGGATGGGTATTTTGGGAAGGGTGTGACCTAATAGTCATTAATATGAATTCGTAGATAGTATTAATGAAGATATTTGTCAATTTAAAGGGCTCAAGTAGTGTGTAGTATATAGGAGACGAGGTTCTCTTTTATAATTGGGTGGAATGGCACACTTGTAATTATTAAGTATATTAAAATTTAATAAAGATGCTCTCATGGAAATTTAGATCCAATTTGGATAAAGATAAAATATATGATGATATAGGATTTAAATATATTAATAAAATATTATATATAAATGTATTTTGGTAATTCTAACCCCTATCTATTTAGTTTAACCCCTCATTAACCCCTTTTAACCTTACCGTTGTAATAGATTTTTACATTGGTCACTATTCACAATGACCAAAAAATAATGTGGCCAAATTAAAATAAATTTTACATGATAATTACATATTTGGATACCATTTTCTAAAATTAAATTCTTATAAGTTATTGAAATTCATTTTAAAATAATCGAGTAAAATCTAGTGAAATTAAAATTTGGAAAAATGCATTTTTAAGCTTAAAATTGAATTTAATTTCATTAAAATTCTATAATTAACTATTAAATTAATTTTAAAATATTTTATATTACATATTATTTACATATTTTATTAAAATAATACATCTATGTTATTAATTTAATTTATTATGATATAAACACATTGCATGTATAAAAACAGATTTTCAGAAGAACATCTCAATTTATTTGAAAAAACTATTTTATTTTCATTTATATCCAATTTGTGAACAATAATTTAATTTTATACATGTGTAGAAAATGATTTTCTATAATTTAATTTCACCTACTCAAACCCTCCAATCCAACAAATATATGTTAAAACTGACACATTTATTAATAATATTTCAGTATTAAATCATGGTTCATTTAAACTCAATATTTAGAGTAAAGAAACATATTAAAGGAAAAAACTATTTAAAGATAAATATATGAAAAAAAAATATCGGTGTTACATTCCACCCCCTTATAATAATTTTACATTCAAAAAAATTCACATTGATACAAAAAATTGAGGATATTTCTGCCTCATCACATCCTTAGATTCTTGTGTTGCTTCCTCAAATTTATGGTTTCACTAAAAAACATTACCAAGGAGATTAGTCTTATTCTATAGTAATTTCATTATTCAATCAAAAATATCACCTGGTAGTTCCTCATAACATTCAACATTATCTATTTTCATAACCTCTGAGTTATGTATATGTAAAGGATTAGGTATCTAGGGGATATACCTATTTTTTATTTACAAGACTTTGAAAAATATTATGGAATGTTTTTCAAGAAATTCATTGAAATTTAATAATATTTTGAGTCTTATAGTGTCAATTTTGATGAAATAAAGATAAAAAATATATTATATCATTCACATGTAGTTTTTCAAAAATAATGGTAAAACCTTTAAACTATGCATCATATTGAAAATTTGAGACCGTTTTTTATACAAAATGTGAGGTTTACCCTTGGTGTGGTAAAACATTTTTTGTATTGGGTATTTTGTGAATGTTTCTTCCTGAGCACGAATAATAAAATAAATTATTTTAATTAATATATTGGTTTTTTAATGGAGTTACCTAAGCCTCTATATAAATATATTGTTTTGTAAAATTCTCATGATTATCCACATACCATAGTAGATTAGTTAGAAGAGATATTTTATCATTGGAAGATTGGAATTTAGGAACACCGATGAATGGAACAAGGTGAATCGAGAGACAGATGGAGAGTACAGTGGTATTATCATCTTCTTCTCTAGAAGAAACATTATTCACAATTAATTGATCAAACATGGGGGAGGTAATTTTCTTTATTTGGGTTTATCCCATTTTAAAATGCCATATAAAACATGAACCAATTCGTCTAACAAATTGGTTCACAGATCGATGGTTGATTTTGGATAATTATTTTAATTTCAATGGCTTAGGAATTGATTTATTTATATTCCTATCATAGGATCTTTATTAATTTTTATAATTTTAACAAATCAATGCCAACAAAAAAAACTATTGATCTTTGTTCCAATCTTATGCTTTATGGATTCCTTCCCTTAATCTACACACATCCTTACTAGTGTTTCTTTCCAGTGGAAAATAGACCAATACTCGTTGTATGATCATTATGTATTTTACCTTTCACACAATGTATTATCACTTCATGTTTGATTTTTTTAATGAGGGAGTGATCGAGGTGTGATAATGGTACTGGATGATCAGAGGTGGATCATGGTTGGATTGGGTCCCGTAATTCCCATTTTGGTGTGTACTGAAATTATGAAGTGAGGGAGGATTTAATTTTAGTGGATTGTGTAGCCAAAATCTAGAAATAGTCATTAGTGAACCTTTTTAAATTAGATATTACACCTCGGGTATATTTTTCAAAAGAAATTAAGGTGAAGGTTGTGTAGTTGAACACATAAAGAGTCTCAAATTTTATACAAATTTATATCTACATGATGTTTACTTTAAGAAAAAAAACATCATTTATTCCCCCTGGTGAAGTGTTGTAATTTTTATGCAATTAAAAACATCACATACCTCATGACACATGCCATGCACCATGTGACCCTTAACTGAATAGCTTGTAATGTATAGGGACTAAACACCCAATAATTTATGTGGTTTTACACGTCACGTGTTCCAAGTCACACATCGTGTAACCCTTTTTGGATTTCTTCACATTGTCAGGGATTGCACGCCTAGATCCCATGTGTCCTAACATGCAGTGTAAGGTGGGGAACATTTCATATAAGTGGGACACACACCATGTACATCATTTTTTACTTGAGCATGTGTAGAGTAACATGCTGAGTACCGACCCAGACCACTGCACATAATGTGATATGAGGAATGCGTTTTATACATCAAAAATTACTCAAAAAGGACATTGTACACATACATACCTTGATTACATAGGAACGAGACTTAGTATGTGGCCTAGAAAAGATGGTATTCCGAGTTTGAAACATACATCTACATAGAATGAACCCTTTAGGACATGCTATGTAATTTGTGAAATACATGTTATTGAATGAAAAACATGATTATTTCTAGGTTTAGTGAGACACACAGTGTTACCTTATAGTAATCATCATTCACAACTTTAAGGGAAGTTTAGTTCTCTTATTCTTCTTATTTCAGCAATAGTATGAGCACGAATATTTTTCATTGGACTTTTTTAATATAAAGAAATATAGGTTGAGTAATTTCCCATGGTATATACCTATGATAGTAAAATGTGGTTCTATGTTCTCAACATATGATTGTGAACCCCTCTATGATTTGAGTCCTAGAATAAGTTTTCGATGTCCCTCAATATGACAAAGGTTGTAATCCTCTATCATTATTTCTTCCATCCTTGGTAGGGTTCATGGTATCGGTGTGACCCCGCAGTATAGGTAATTGATCCCCAACAAAAAAGGGTAATCTAGTAGGGTTCCAGATATCATGGAGTATATGATCCTCTACTTATTAAGTAATTATAGTTGGGTTTGGGGTGTCTCGCAAAAGTCTTGTGGGTGGTCCCTTTTATACGTATCGATATCCTCGGATATTCTGTGTGTATCTTTTTTAGTGAGACCACATAATCAAAACTATTATCCAAAAAAGTTTAAATACCCTGAGAGGTGGTGAATTAGTGTATGTTTGATTAAAAAAAATCTACACCTTCATATCTTTCTTCATCATTAAAAACACTCTTCTCCCCCATTCCCATTGAGATATATGAATAGAAATGAAATCTTGCACGAGACAAAATGATTTTACTTGGATCACCCCCATTGGGATACATCTAAAAAGCATACAACAAAAATTTGTTTATGAACAAAATTTACTAAGGCTCACTTCCAATTAAAGATTCAGGATTGATCAACTATATTCCTAGGCTCACTTCATTTACCATTTTTAGGGAAAACACACAACTTATCAATGTTCTATCCCTAATTCTTCCTTCTATGGCCCAATGATAGTGGAAAGGATCACCATACACATAGTTTTGATAATATTTAGGTCCCTTTATTAGTAGCAATGAATGTGTCTTAAACTATAGGTAGATTCTCTATTGAAGTTCTATATTCATTCACTTGATGAATACCACTTTACCATAGATTCACTAATAAATCCATTTTTATCACTTTCATGATACTCACAGCCTTTTCAAAGCTCTCACAAGCTTCATCAAACTACCCAATTATTTATAAGTATATACTACCTTGACTAAAACCATAACTTTTTTCAATATCACCTCTTTTGAGAATCTCAAAAATCCTTTATGAAGCAACATACTTTCATGAAGCTCAAACAATTTCAAAAAACTCACTTTTCCTTCATGAAGATCACAACTTTTTTTTGGTTTTTTATAGCCTTCATAAAAATAATTTGTTCAAAATCTTTTAGAATGAACAACCTTCATAAATCCCCTTCACGAATCTAGATCCTTAGAATCTTTTTAAGGTGTTCTCTTGTTTTATGGGGGGGTACAATACTATTTATAGTCATTTCTTCCCATTCTAGAAGCTTATATATATGTCATAATACTTTCATAAAGCTCTGAAATATCATTCATGGAGCTCCATATTTTTTCCAACCGCTAGTGGAATTTACCCATTCATGAATCTTCTCATAATTCCATAGAATCCCTATCAACCCTTCATGAATTCTCGCTATTTGACACCTTCATAACATCCAGCCTTTGTGAACTCAGATTCCTACACGAAGCTCCATAAATTCAAAAAACTCTATTCTTCTTGAAACATAATGATTTTCCCTATTTTCAAAAGGAATTCTTGGAAATAAAAATTTCGTGATGATTAAACCATCCTCCATATTTTGTTTGATTATTTTAAGTCGTCCTATTGGGTATTGTTATAGTCCCACATGTAATAGATCATCCTACACTTTTAAGGTCTTATATTGATGGTAGGACTTTTTATAGAGTATTTGGAACACCCAGATCTAATGGATCAGATTTTGGGTTAGATCGACTGAGGTTCAAACTAGTTTTTCAATTGATAGCAGTCCCCTCCTTGTGAGTGGGTACGAAAATTATTTCTAATTTGGTGGGATGGTATTTTTCCCTTATTATTTATAGTTCTTTGTCAAACTCTTATTTTGGGGTATTTATGTATGAAATAATTTTTTATTAGTTGTACTTTAAATTCATCATTTTTTTATACGTGTTTGTGAATAAAGGTACCTTTGTAAAAGCCTCCAATATTTCTGATGTTCCTACTCATCAATGGTCGACATCCCCTAGACCATTGGAAGTAAGAAGGGGGTTTTCTTTCTTGTCTTATAGTAGGATAGATTTTCCTTGATGGTTTTCTTAGTCATAGAGTGTCATTAGAGTGTGGTTATACCTTAGGAATAGAGTTTAGATATTTTATTGATATAAAATTGGTTTAGAATTTATAGAAATTGTGTTGAAGTGTTTCGATTTCATCTTTTATACCAGGGAATCTAGTGTTGGTGTGGAATATGAAATATCCATTCACTGGACTTTGAAAACTAGATTTATGACTTAGTACATGTAGGAACTGATTATAGGGGAAACAATTTGTACAAGTATCATATAGTAGTGGGTTGTGGTTTCCACATTCTTCATGAGTCCTCACCCTAGATATACTCATTGATCGTGGTACGTCTTAACTTCTTTCCAAATGTATTGATGATGAAAACAAGTGAATTTTTCATAGTAGGATCATGATTATGACTTGATGAGTGATGAGGCCTCTATGAAGGTTCCTATTTAGGATGTGGTTTTCCTTCTAGGTGGGAAAAAAGGGGTGAACCTTCTAGATAATTATTTCATAAACCAGCCTTCCGTGATTTAGGCAGATGTTTCAGGTTAGACTAATCCATGGATGGATTATTTTAGTGATGGATGATAATTCACAGTGATAGACCATGTATCATAAAATTCCATGATAGGGACCACTTTTGATCCTAGTAAACAAGGGACCACTAATTCTAGGTGTGTGATTTAGGTCATGTCCCAATAGGTTACATCATTCATGAAGACCTAAGGGTAAGCTCAATATTTCATAGAATATGAGTTGTTATGCTTATGATGGATGAGGTAATATCACATGATATAGTCATACCCATCATGCCACAGACCGAGATGCAATCAATAGACCACCCATGTAGTGGTATCAGTTGGAATAAGGAGGACTATAGGGTAGTGGGAGGGGCATATGATATTGCAGAGAAGCATAAGGTGGTTGTCACATTGATATATTTCCAACTCAACCACTTCCAAAAGGTCCACACTAGGATAAATGATCTAGTGGTCTAGGGAATGGGTAGATACGTGCACTGGAGGAATTTTACCCAAACGATTCATAAGTGATTCATGGTTTGTTTTGTGCCTCTTCTACTTTTGCAATAGTTTTTATAGTCACAAGAATCAGCCAATATCTTTTATTTCTATGCCCCTTTTTGAATCATAGATATTCTTGTTGATCACATAGCTCATACATTGTGTTTTAAGACTCCAATAGAGTGGATAGGTGATCACATAGTTTTTTTATTATGTGTCCTAACACTGAGAGAGATAGAGATAGAGAGAATTTTTTGGAACCTTTCCATAATAATAGTGGAACCCTATTATATTTTCCATAGTATGTATTTTTTTAGACCATTCATGCTCAGTTGACTTTTACCTATGAGGGTTTTAGTGAATTCATGTTGAGTGATGGATTTTATCATCCTTTGGAATGGAGAAATCATATAAATGGAAGGATGATCTCATATGTATGAGGATACAGTCAACTTCTTTTCTGTTGACTAGTATAACCCTTGGAGTAGAGGATGTTATGAATATCATGTTCTTGTGATGTGGTAGAGTTATGAGGATATCTCACCTGGATATATCTCAATTATATATCCCCCAATTAAGGTTTTTTTCTACATGTACATGTAACTGGGGACAGTTGGATATCTTCAATATCATACCAGATGACCTCGTCCAACTGTGATAGAAAATGAATTCGTTACAGGAATCATTTAGAGAAGTGTATCTGTTAGACCGCATGTGTTCACCTAGGTAGCCTTATGTTGTTCACTTAGGAGGAGTATAAGAGTGAGAAGTTAGGTGTGTATTAATTTTACCTAAACCAGGTGAGATGAGTACCCACCTATAAGAATCAATGACTTCATAATCCTATGGTTAGGGTTAATGTAGTTCTTAGTGATTGAAATCAAAATGGTTTATCACCAGCACTAGGTTTGAGTGGAGGATATACGAAAGGTTCCTTTATAAAGATAATATGGTTTATTTGAGTTCATAGTGATACATTTCAGCATGTTGAATGCCGTAGTGTTTTGTGACAGTTGTGAACTAAGTCTATTAACCAATTTTTGGATTGGTTTATGGTATTCTCCCTTGTTTACGTCCTATTGTACTCATCATCTATGGTGGTGCATTTGAAACACTTGATGATGGTTATAGACATGGTCTGAGAGTACCAACTTTATGGGAATATCTCAAATCATCCGTTCTAGATTCTAGAGGTCCATTTATTGAAATTTATTCTCAAATATTGGAGTGATAGTGGAACTAGTATGAGAAGAAGGATTTCAAAATTCAGATCCATCCAAGGGTGTAGTCATAGTAGCATATTCTCACATTAAGGATTTTCATCAACTATTATTGATTGAGTTGATGGAGTTGATGGCCTATTTTTAGTAGACCCTTCAGGAAAAGGATGGTGTAGTATATATCAAGTAAATGGTCATTACCCTTATAATACTTAATAGAATCAGGGTGGCATGTCTTGGGGATAATTATTATGATATCATGTGTGAATAATTATCCTCTATATTGTCTTTACGTATTTTTTTTATGGTGGGGAGTATGTCCTACTTCCGAGGGAAGATGATGTCAACAGTAATGTTACTTGAGGAGGTGATGAGGAGGTTGTTTTCCCTTAGTAGTACGTCATGGGAAGATGAGTATTTACGAAGATATTTTGGCATAATATTTAGTATCCTTGTATGTTTAAGATTTTTTTAGGTTTAATTATTTAATTATCACCTATAAATTGGTGAATACCTTAATAGATTAATGAAGAGTTTGGGATTCTTGTACTTTCAAGTAGTAGTATGACTTAATGGAATTACCTCAATAGTCCTTTCAAACAATCATGATAACCTCACATCATGATTAGGGAGATGATGTAAGAGGATTTGAGAATCTATTAAGGATAATCATAACTTTTCAAACCCATATATTTGGCTAGCTAAAGTAGACTTTTTAGGTTCTGATGAACATGATTCAAGATTTATTATTATCTTTGGGATATAGTTAAAAGGATCATTTACCATAGGTGTAATTTTTGTACCATAATAGGTACCAATCCACCATTAGTGTATCACAATTTCAGTCCATATATGAGAGACCCTGCATGTCATCACCATACTGGTCAAATCCAGTGGTGGATAGTGCATGATTTCTTAGAGATGGTGCTAACAATGGTTATAAAGGGTGTAGTTTTCCTAGAGGTGGATGGGGACTACCTAGTAATGTCAAAAGTATGTTTGGGACCAATGACAGTGAAATTTGGTGTTATATAATGATATTTTGTGTTATGAATTATCTCCCCTCATCATGGATTATGGGGACTTGACTAGGAAGACAAGGAAATATAAAGGTTTCGTAGGACATTTTTCCAATTGTTGTGTTGGGATAATGAGTTGGTGTAATACTAGACCCTGTGTCTTTATTAAGACTGAGTGTTTGTATTTTTCAACATGACATATTTCTGGAGACATGTGCATGACACTTTGCACAATGTCAATGAGGATGAGATGTACATTAAGGGTGGAGATTCCTTTTTTAGGAGTACGAAGATCCTAGTATAGTTTCAATACAGGCTTGAAAATACCATTCATGGTAATGTTTTTCCATTTAGTTCATTTTTTTATATTATAGGAATCTACATGAGATCTTCTAGGAGTGGGATTCAAATATGAGATCATATTATCCTCCATTTTGAGTAAACCTTTTTTAAGGATGAAAATCCTTAACCAGGGGGAGAATACGATGTCTCTATTTTTTCCTTATAAGAATTTGGAAAATTATATGGAATATTTTTTTAGTCAAGAATAGATATGAAATGATATTCTGATTCTAAAAGAGTCTCAGTTTTAATAAAATAATGATATTATATATATTATATCATGGGTGCATAGTTTTGCTGAAATAATATAAAAAATCCAGAATGGAGCCTTATAATAGAATCCTAAGACTGATGTTTAATCAAGAATGTGTGGTTTACCCTAGTATTGAAATAACCTTTATTAGTTTTGGGAATTTTGTTGTATTGTTTTCATGGGTTCAATTAATACAATAAATTAATTTAATTTCTTTATTTTGATTTTATCAAATCAACCTAACACTCTCTATAAATACATTATTATGGAAAATATTTAGAGTTAGACACATATCCCATGAAGATTAGTGATAATGAGAGATTTTATTTTTGGTGGATCATAATCAAGGATCGCCAATGAACAAAATGGGGTGGTTGAGGGAAGAATGAAGAGTGTAGTGGGGTTTTTGTATTCTTCTATAAAATACATATTCTTCACCGATTATTGATCCAAATCAAGTTAGAGAGTATTCTTTATAATGATTTATCCAATTTTGATATCCCACATTGAATGAGAACCAAGTAATATAAAAAATTAGTTCATGGATGAATGGTTGATTCTTGTTGGTTATTTAACGATTTAATGTTTAGGAATTGAATTTATTTATATTATAATTGGATCATCATTCATCATTCTAAAAATCAAGGACAACCTGAAAAATGTCATAGGGTCATTCCTCTTTTTTGTTTTATTTATTTCTTCCATTTTTCTACGAATTCTCATCACCAGTTTTTCATTAAACTAGTGATTCAATGAATACCTATTAGAAAATCATTGTCTAATTGATCTTTGGTGCCAAGAATCATCACCATATGTACAAGATCATGATTAAGAGAGAAGTTAAGATGTGATGGGGGTGGATGATGACTAGAGGTGGATCTGTATTTGATCATGTTCCCCTATTCCAATTTTGATGTTTGAAAATGCCTTTATACAATGGAGGATGATTTCTAAGTGGATTGGGTGGCTAGAATCTAGCCACCTTTGAAGTTGAACTTGGTTAACCAAGATATTACACCTCCAATTTAGATTATAGGTGGATTCAGAGGTGAATGGAGAATTGGTGAATGAATAAAAAGACTTAAATTTCATGTAAATCCCAAACTACATAGTGTATAATTCAAGAACACACCCCATGTAGTCTCCTCAGTGTGGTTCTAGGGTCTCCATGTTGAGAAAAGTATTCATGTGACATGTCTTTCACACCATTTGACCCTTATTCATTTACTTATTCATGTACAGGGAGTACATGCATAAGAATACATGTGGTGTTACATGTCATGTGTACCAAGACACAAGTTATGTAACCCTTGGTCGATGTATAGGTATGTAAAGGGAGTTCACCCCAGACACTAGTTAAGGATGTGCCTTTCCTTACTGGTGTCTTGGGTGAACTCCCTTTACATACCTATACATCCACCAAGGGTTACATGACTTGTGACTTGGAACACATGACATGTAACACCACATCGATTCTTATACATGTACTCCCGGTACATGAATAACTAAATGACTAAGGGTCAAAAGGTGTGAAACACATGTCACATGACATATAATCATTTGAGTAAGTTCCCATAGTCTATCCATATTTAGGTACAATGTTGTATCACATTCTTAGATAGAATTTTGATCCCCTATATGGGTTGAGTACCTGATTGAGTTCATGGTATCCCTCTATATAACCCATTATGGGATCCTTTTTCATTCATTCATCCACCCTTTATAGGGTTGGTGGTATCGGCATGACCACCATAAATAGGGTTTTGAACCCCTATCGAGTTGGATAATCGAGTTGTTTTTTTCGAATCATCATATATATGATCCTTAACATGGATGTTTATTCTATTTTGGATTGAGTATTCCCCTATTAGTCATGGGTGTGACCCCATATCTAGGTGTCAACATAAAAAAATTGTGAATATTCTATGGGGAGACCCAACGATCATGGCCTCATGGATTAGAACCCTTAGGGAAAATGTTTCTAATGTAATGGAATATTCTGGGTGAGATTTACCTTGAAGCATTGAGCAGAATCCTATGGCTAGTATTATGGTTGAAAAATAATCCAACCAAAGAGACTATCTTAAGTATATATGGTTCTTATTGTTCATATTTTTATGTATCATATCCTAATTGAAAAAACCTTTTATGATCTAATTGGTATCTTTATTCTTTATTTTTGGTTATTTCGGGGTGTCCTATTGATTATTTTTATACACAACCCTTCATGGGATCTTCCCACACATATCATGTCTTATGAAGATGATATATATTTTTATGAGGTCCTTGGATGACTAGGATTAGGTGGAGAAAAGTTTTGGATAGGTAAACCAAGGTTCATACTGTTGTTTTATTTGATAGAAATCCCCTCCTTCTGAGAAGTTTTTAATTAATTTTATGTTTTCGAGGTCTTGTATTTATCCCTTATTATATCCATTATTTAGAATACATTTATTGTGGGATATATCTACCTAAATGAAATAGTTGTATGTGGTAATTTACTTTTAGAATTGTTTTTGGTTGGATATGTGTGTGTGTGTGTTGGAAGATTAGGATAATTTCTCTCATATGTTTGATACACCTACTCAGCGTGGATCACCTACCCATAACCTATTGAAGGTGGGATTTGGGTTTCTATTCTTGTAATATCACCGGCCATGTGGGCCTCAATGGGTTGGGATGGGATGATATACATCATTATGAGATGTACATGCAACACATCGTGTACTTGAGAGAGATTCAGAAGAAGTGTTAAGTGATAAATAATCATACCAATTAGAGAAATAATTTATAAGGGACATATATAACTTGGGATTATACTCTTATTCTTTTCAAATATCATAACAATCTTCTATGGAGGTAATAATGGGAATACATTTTCAACAACATCAAATTATAGATCTTGCTAATGAATGTTGGTATAAATGTTTTTTTGATTATAAGCCTCTTAATTGGATGTTGAATGACTCTAAACTTATTTATCATTTACTCATCTATCTTAGGTCCCAATAAAATTCATTCTCCAACTTCATCCTAGAAATCTTGAATTATGGACTTTGTTGAATTGTGGGATTCATAAGGATATATATAATTCTTCAGTGAATGATTTTGTAGTAAGAATACACTAGTAGTGAAATTTGTTGATCACAAATAAATTTTAAACATATATAATACACTCTATAAATATAATCTAGGGTTTTAATAGACCTATAAGAAATATAATTTGTCTGAAGATGATATTAAGTGAAAACATTCAACTATTTATTCAAATATTTTTGAAGACTTCTCAAGAACTTCTAAGTAATCCTAGAATATTAATCACATATTATCAAGAGTCTTACTGCACACAACCTTAACACTTACCTAAATTATAACCTGGTGAGATGATCGAGAGATAAATCTTCTCGAATATTAATATAATGTGCTGAATTTTTTAGGATATGTACTATAACCCAAAATAACATTATTCCCTTTAGATGTATTGTGGATTCCCATGGTTAGGTCCATGTCTTTTTTTATATTTTCATTCCATTATAGGTAATTGTGGAAACATTCTCTAAGACTTATATAACTCAACCTTAATTTTCTTTTTACTATACATCAAGATACATACTCTACGATATCCCTTTTCATTTTTTTCCATTAGAAATACTCATTTAGATTTTTATACATCATTTTATTTCTAGTATGAACATGTATTTATGTACTATGATCTTTATATAATAGATTCTTATTCAAATATGATATTGATATGACACATACTCTATTCATAAGACTTATCCTTCCAATAAAATCTTGGTTGAACATAAGAGTATGCCTCACTTTCTTATCCATCTCCACATCTTCCTTTCGTGCCTGTTTATTCCTCACATGGATCGATGGATAAGAATTCACCTAAAAAAGATATGATTTGTCTCCTATCATCAATATTTTAATATATATATTCTTAAAATTCTTATATATTTGATCTCTATTAATTCTAATCATGGGAAAATAGAATGAAACTTCCAAATCAGGTATTTAGGCAGTTTTTTCACCTTCCTAGATTGGTAATGTATTAATATATCATAATCGTTAATCAACTAAAACCATCTATTTTATTTAATATCAAATTATTTTGAGGTGAATACATATATAAATATATTATGATCAATATACATATCTCATTTTTTACCACACACAAAATGTCTCCATATTTTTAAAGTGAGAAGTATTACTACCAACTCCAAATCATAAGTCATGTAATTTTTCCCCTGAATTTTTATTTACAATGAGTCATAATCAACAACAATATCATTTTGTATAAGGAATATTCATGATCCATATTTCTATTAAACATTAATGATCAGACACCCTTCTTTATTTTAGGGTAATGTGGGAATAGTTTCATGGACCAACCTTTTCATCAGTTCCTCGAAATTCTCCTTCACATTTTTTTGTCCAAAAGAACTTGGAACCCATATATCTTGGTTATTGGATTAGTTAACAATGATAAATCTCTCAAAAATTGTCAATACAATCCAACTAATCCAAGATAACTATTTATCATAGTTACCATGGTTGGTCTGGATCATTTCTCAATAACATTCATATTTCTGGGATTCAGTAATACCCCCTCTTGAGATTATATAACCCATGAATGATACATTTTTCAAAAAATCACACATTTTAAATTTGGTATACAATACAGCTTTTCTCAAGGTCTTGAACACAATCCTCAAATGATATTCATGATCTTAATTTCCCTTTGAATAAATAATAATATAATTTATAAATACTACTAAAAATAATATACGTAATAACAAATGACTCAATTTATTAAATCTATAAAGACATTAGGGGAATTCGTAAGTCCCAATGAAATCACAATAAATTTATAATTACAATAACTCGATTGGAAGGATGCATTTGGTATATCATAAATATTGAACATAAATTGATTATATCCCAAATGTAGGTCAATAATTAAAATTCATTGAGCTCTGTGAAGTTGATCAAATGACTCATCAATAGTGGGTATAGGTTACTTTATCTTGATATTGATCTTATTATGTTCTTAGTAATCCATGAAAATACACGTCGAGCCAAAAAAATTCATAACCAAAAGAACAATTTCACCACATCATGACATGTTCAGGAATAAGAAAAAAATTTCTATATTCTCCTAGATATTATACTTTAGTTATTTCAAGTCAATCTGGTTCATTCTATATGGAGTATTTGGAATAGCTGTAATAATGGGTTTGAGTTCTATTTACAACTCAACTTCATGATTTATGGGAAGACAGAAAAAAATATTTTCAAAATATATTGTTTTATTCCTAACCAATAGGGACATATTAAATTTTGAGTTTCTCCCCAAACATTTGAGATAAACCCACCACATGAATATGTAGTAATACATTTAAAATATAAGTGATTTATATATGAATTTCATATTATTACTCACACTAAATGATGATCCTAGGTTGATTATAAATATAAAATGTGGAATTCCATACATGTGAATTTATACAAGGTCCATATAAAGGAATCCAATAAACCCAAAAATATTACATAAAATTGAACTAAAGGGAGAATCAAAATATTTTTCAAAAGGCATATTCCCATTAACTTTTGTCAGAGAGAAGCTTTAGAAATAAGATATGATCAATACACCATTAGTATTTTTCATTAATAATTAAAAATTGGATAATTAAAGTGTTGATATCATACCCTTATGAGATTAATCATATATAAAAGAGTGGGTAGAACTAAAATGAAATAAGACACTTATAGTTCTAAAGTGGATGATAAGTGTACCTTACACCACTTCATTATCATTTCCCTCGTTATAATTTGTTGTCACATAATATTTCACCTTATCTCATTGCTTAAAATGTTATTTATGCCAATTTTCTTCATTAACCCTTATATTCAAGAACTTGTTGGAATAATGATTATACTCTTTGAAATTGTAACATTGTAGTTTGGGCGGTGAATCAAACTAATCTTTCACCCCATTATTTTCAGTGTATTAAATATTTATATCTATTAGTGTTATATTTTTCAATGTATTTTTTTCACACATGAAACATTTACCTATCCCATAGAGAAAATATCCCACATGAGTACTGAAAACTAGCATAAATGAAGTTTTACTTTATTTTCTCCAAGGGTTTTATTATTATAATTTTTTTGAAACATAGTATTCCTATTCTTATCAAAACCATGTAATTTATAGAAATATCCATTATCCATTTTTATAATGAGAGATAATCTAATAATTTCTTCAAAACTACTAAATCCTTTTATAAATAGTTACATTTGGAGACTCAGTTTTAGGTCATTGAAAAACCAAGAAATTTCCTTTCAGAGTCGATACTAAAACTAAAATCATACCCCACAATACATGTAATATTTTCCTCATATGTACCATTAGATTCATAAACCTTCTATTTATGCTCTATGAATTCCCATTACATTTTAATGTGAATAGTTTATGGAAAGTATTAACTAAAAAATACACTCGTAAACTCCTCACATTCTATAGAGATAATATCTTCCTCTTTAATTGTATTCTTAAAATGATTACAACATTCATTTGTTTCACCTTCCAAATAATACATTGTAAGAAATAAAATTTCATACATTGAGCACTGATGAATAGAAAAAATATTTTTAGTGGTACTAATCCATTACATAGAGTCTAGTTGATTGAAGGACCCACTAAAATATGGTGGATGTTGCTTCATCAAAGACTCAATGGTGTATTAAACCCTAGTTTTGTCATTTTGAATCCCACCATGATTCACTTCATGGTGGAGTTTTGTGAGAATGGAAATAATATTTTTATTTCCATCACCCATGTTGTATGGTTCATCTAGAGGACAATCATTACATTTTACACCACATTCTTTGTGACCATAATTCCTCCTGGTTCCAGTAATTTAATAATACTAAAAATAATAGTGTATGCATAAAGATATAATATTCATAATGATCAAGAATATAATCATGAAAATCATTCTTGATATATCATAAATTATGATACTTTATTATCAACCTATGACCCTTTTTGGTTCACTCTATATCACTTTCAATTTTTCATAGGTTCTCTTAATATATATCCTCATATTATCCATAACCTGATTTATTAAAATAACTAAACCATTCTATGATAACATGTGAGATGGATCGAGCATATCATGCATACATATTACATCTTTTTAGATGAATATTCAATAAATTTAATAATAACACATTCCCAAGGACTATAATGGTTTGATTTATTTGGATAATAGATACATAATAATTTAATACATAACGTCTCTTTAACTTATACCTGAAATTTATTCCCTAATAATACCCTTATTATATATTAAAAAATTAAAACCTTTCATCATAACTTCTGAAAGTATAAACATAATAATGGTTTAGCTAAGATGTTCAGTAGTAATAAAAAAGGGGGTATCAATCCATGAAAACATGAAATAATATTGTACACATAAGGGTGTGATATCATGATTATGTCTTAAATTCTTCATACCCAATCAATCATAAATCCTAAATCATGAGTTAGGGAATAAATATTAATCATTTCAAAATACAGTATATATAAGAGTGAGGAAATATCATTCATTAATAATAATCCCTGAGAACATATCATAAGAAAAAGAACATGTCATAGGAATTTTAGGTCACAATAATAATCATATAAAATAAATTAATTAGTCAATACTTACTAAAAATAATATCATAGTGGATAAATTCCCATATTAGATTGGTATTAATTCTCATTACCACATTTTATTTGTCAAGGTTCACTCCCAAGACTATCATAGTGGATATAGTCCATAACAAAACTTTGTTAAATTACCATTATTGTTCATGTAATCTATTTTTATATCAATCAATACCTAATACATTGGAGGTATTTAACATACCCACCAATAAAATAATGAAAATAAAACATATTAGTGCCATAGTATCATAAAAACATTCATCTATTCATCATAGTATAACCCATGGAAAAGAAATGAGTTTCGGGAAAATTCCATCATAACATAATCATAATCTATCAATATAAAGAAAATGTATGGTTTCATTAGTCCATATCCATATATAAATATAAATGAAACACCAAAGGCTGCTTACATAGGTGAATCAATTCCGTATATAGTGTAATTGAACATTTATTTGAAAATAGGGGAAATATATTTTTTTCATTCATTATATTTAAATATAAAAATTTCTATAATGTTTATAAAATGAATTTATTTGAAAATAACCAATGAAAAATTTATGGTAATATTCAAATAAAATAATTTTTATAATATTTACGAAATTTATTTCGATGCTAAAAACTAAAATAATGGTTCCTTTCACACTTTTGGTAAAAATTCCAAAATTACCTGATTCAAAAATCGATAAGAAAATAAATTTAAAATATTTGAAAATAAATTCAAGTATTAATGAAAATGAATTTATTTAAAAAAATGATAATTTGAATGAAAATTCTTGAAAATGGTCTAAGGAAGAAGGACCTGGAATAAAAAACTCATCGACCACAGTGGAAATACGCTTGACTTCTCAAGAGAACATTTTCTTGATCATTATAAGTACCAAAAAGATGAAAATTTTACTATTATGTGAAAATTACTTGAATAAATAGAGGATAATAAAATATGTATTGTTTATAGGATAATATCCATATAATAACTTTTTATGAAAATTTTGAATAGAAAATCCCAAAAATAAATGATATTATGACATAAACACATACCACATGTCCGATATGGATTCATAAACATTCAAACCTCTTATATATTAGATATAGATTCATTATAAACATAGTTTATAAAAATATTCATATATAACATATCATTAATCATTCCATTATAATTTCCAATTATGCTTTCATATATAATTCTTCATTAAAATGAACATGCAAGAGAAAAATTATTTGTTATCCATGCATGTTTGGGTTTAATGGTTTTATTACTAGAACCTTTGTCATTGAATCATAGTCTAAAAAATACT
Organism: Viscum album; assembly: GCA_963277665.1. NCBI lineage: Eukaryota > Viridiplantae > Streptophyta > Magnoliopsida > Santalales > Viscaceae > Viscum > Viscum album. The sequence continues at coordinate 614,398,282 of OY728160.1, read as the reverse complement.
AATAATTTAATAAGTATAATATATATTAATTATAAAAAAATTTAAAACCATTTAAATAATGTTATGATGAAAAATTCATTACATCACTTTATGGAGACGATAGTCTATAAGTATGCACGAATATGTTTCAAATTTTTGATTAATGGAAAAAAAGAAAGGAAAATAAAAATTCACATTTTAAAAATAATAATTTAACATTAATATCATATATATTAATTATATATAACCTTATGACTATCCAAGTAAATATAAAATGAGAATCAAATCATATGACATTATGGTGGTGGGAGTCCACACTTATGCATTAATGACATTATAATTTTCCAAAAGAGGTGGAGGAGATATAAAATCAATATAACATTAACAAAAAACATATCTTTATAGTAAATAAACTTATTAAATCCTTTTATTACTATCACATTACATTTTTCAAAGGTTTATAAAGAGATAAACTTGAAAAATATCAATAAGAACACATACCTCTTCTATATATATCCTAATTTTAAAATCACCTAATGGATTATTGGATCGGTCTATTGGAAATACCAAAACCTCAAGGACAAGGACAAGGATTTTGATAGATTATTTTGGTAGATATTTTCTATTACAATGTTCTCATTATTTGTAAAGAAGAAAGGATTTTTCGGTCCCCTTTATATGTGAGGGGAGTGACACACTTGTAATTATATTGAATATTAATATATAATAAAGTCACTCTCGGGATGATGTGGAAAAAAATTGGATCATGATTAAATATAGAATAATTTTGGATCAAAATTCATTCGGATATTAGTATTTCTACATTTTACATGGTAATTTTAAACCTTATTTATTTAGTTTAAACACCCGTTAACATTTTTAACCTTTATAGTAGTAATGAATTTTTACCTCGATTACTATTCATAATGGAAAGAAATTATAATGTCCTCCCCTCAATTTTTGAAATTATTATTCATAATATATAAAATATTTTATAAAACTCAATTACTATGAGTTTCAAAAATTTACGTCAAAATACGCGCAAAAAATCAGATGAAAATAGTTTTTAGAAAAAAGAATTTTTAATCATTACAGTAAATTTATTCTCAATACTGGCCTTATAATAACCATTAAATTAATATAAAAATATTTTACTGAATTTTTATCCACAATTATAGTTAAATTTAGTAATAAATTTTACTTAATTTAATTTATTATTATAAAAGTACATTGCACACACAAAAACAATTTTTCCGAAGAAAAAAATCTCTTTTTTACTTCTAAGTGATTTTATTTCCATTTATAAACCATTTATAACCAATGAATTCATCTTATAAATTTTTATAAAATATTTTTCCATTATTTATTTTTTCATATTCTTACTAAACAATAAAATGGTTAGTAGATAAGAGGAACATTTAATAATAATTTTTCAATAGTATATCACTGTTCGTTTAAACATTGGGTTCCGTGTATAGAAAGTTATAAAAGACATAAAATTTATTTAAATGGAAATATATCATAAAATGGCATGGTGTTTCATATATTCCCCAAAGTTTTTGTTATTATTATATAGTTCGTGGGTGGGGTGTTATTCCCACCAAAGTATTTGTGATTATGAGATGGTTCTAGGGAGGGGCATTGTTCCCCCTAGGTGTTGATGGTTATGATATGGTTTGAGGGTTCCATGTTCTTTCCATATTAGTGATGGTGGTTCTGATCTGGTTATAGGGAGGTTATTTATTCGACAAACACCCTTGGTGTTGATGATTTTTATATAATTCTAGGGAGGGGTTTTTTTCAACCCATCCACCCCCTGATGATAGAAAATTGATGAGAGTGTTCTAGGATGGGGTATTATTCTCCCTTGGTGTTATTGATTACGAGATGGTTCTTGGGTGGGGTGTTAATCCTTGTATGGGTAGATATATATGATATTTTGGGGAGTGTGATATTCCATATGGGTATTTATTTTCCTTTCTTAGTGACATCTATCGATGGTCAATGTAGGTATTGCGACACCCGAGTGATGAGGATAGCATGTGTAGTCGTGATTGGTATTATGTATGTAGTTATATATTTATTCATTATGATTATATCACATTTTTCATGAACTTTATATCCTTATTTATCTTAGTAAAACATTAATTATGGCCTACTGGGTTGTAGTCACACCCGGATCGAGAAGCCATGACACATTGGTTCCTAATAAAAACACATGATCAAAGATGTATAAAGGGATGAAGCCTAGTATTATAAAATTTAGATGGATATCTTGGATATATTAAGGATATTAGACTGATTTTGGGTACATGATATTTTTTTATTTTCAATTATTTACTTTTGGTCTAAGTTGTACATGATTTTTCCAAGAAAGATCACAGTTATATCTACCTGACTTGTGTGACATTTTTGGAAATTTTATTTGGTCATATCATGTGGTGTGTTTTATTATTATTTTCAATTGTTGATATTATGTTTCAATAAAAAATTTCAATATGGTTTTGAATTGTTTTAAGTTATTGTTTTCTATTTTTTGAACTCTGGTATGAGGGTCTATTATTTCATGGTAACACTATAGAACCACGCTTATAATGACCCATACTTTACATTCATTGTTATTACTTCATAATTGAAGCATAATTATTACAACATATAACAAAACCATTGTAGGACCATATAGTTATAGTGTCTTTAGAAACTGGGAAACATAAACAACTGGTTCATAAAGCATCTACATTGTCTCCCATTTATTTCATCATATCTAGAGTCCCTTTTGGAATATCCTACTTAATAACCTTATTCTGGACCTGGGGAAAGAAAACATACAAAATGTTGATCTCAAATGCTTAGTAAGGGTAAACAAAGGAAATATCATATTCATAAGAACAGAGCATTTAGAAAATCTTAACCTGCAAAGGAGAACATAATATCAAAACATGGGAGAAATCATAGTAGTGAAATGTAACCCCAATAATCATAACATAAAACATGAAACTTTGTGTCATACACACATAATCATAGATAATCATTTCTTATTATTCAAGACTCATTTCCAAGACTACATTAGGGGATAAAGTCCATTTCTGAACTGAGTTCACTCCTCGTTTCAGTCTTGTATCACTGAACTGGATTAACCTGTCGTTCCAACCATGTCTATCTCATGAGATATAAATCTTTACCCAATGAATTAGAGGGAGATATAGGTCCCACCAATCCCATAATGATACCATTCTTATGTGTCCCACAATATCATAAATCATACATCATAGCATAACCCATGTAATAAAAATGGGATTCTTAAACATCATGCCATCATAACATAATCCATAAAAGGACATCATAAAAATAACTCCATAATAACATAATCAAATAAATGTAAAATAGGGATAGAAATAGAACCCTATATTTTTCTTATATGGAAAATAATTTTGATAAAACACTTGAACTCCATTCTTGAGGAAAATATCCTTTCTACTTCAAAAAAAAACATTTTTCTTTTCTTAACATGTCATAAAATTTTAAAAAAAGAAGTTGATTAAAAATAAACTTGAAAACATGTAAAGGAATCTTCTTGGAAATAAATTTCTATAAAATCATAAAAATCCATTCATGCCATATAATTTAAAAAAAATTCTTCTCGTACTTTGGCCGGAAAAGTCAAAAAGTATCTCGTACTAAAAACGACAAAAGATTCCTTTAATATCTTTTACAAAATACTCACCAATGGATAAAATTGGATTTAAAAAATTGTAGGTGGATGGAAATAATATTACATATTTAGGAAACATGGATGTGGATGATAAATATACCCCAGTAAATTCTGAAGTATAAACAATCTCGGATAAAAATGAGATTGTGATATTTTCCCTTACCTTAGGTCTGATTTGGTTTGTACATGTCCAAACCTCCTATATAATGATTTAAATTATGTCATTTACTTATTACAGAATCATATTCATTGTTATGATATCATATATGGTCATATTCTTATCTTCTTTATTATTAATATTTGATTGCTACTTGTTATTCAGGTGTTCATTGCTTTATGTTCTTATGCATGTCTTGTCGAATAAATTCTTATTTTTTTAGGTAATAGATACCTCATTTCCAGAATGGTATTAGTGTAACATATATCATATTTATTCATTAAATCCATTTATATAATCATTATTCAATGAAGATCATGTAGAACGGGTCGCATCACATTGTGGAGACGGTAGGCCGTACGTACGCACGAGCGATGATATCATTCCCATGATCGTGGAATTGTATTGAACTGTATGTATAATATTTAATAATAAATATAACTTTACAATAATCATATATAGTCATTCTTTATACCATTATACCCATCCAAGTAAGGTGGTGGTGGAAAACAGATTACACCACGGTGTGGAGACGGTATTCCGTACGTACACACGCGTGGTGATTTCGTTTTTCGTAGGATGGATAGAAGGTGAAATAGGGTTGTTTCATATTTATAATAAAATATCAGTATATTATTAATACTGATGTTAATAATTAATAATGAAACATCTAAATAAGAGAAAGTAGAAGAAGAAATAAATTTGAAAGAATCAGTAACGGACATTAGCTCTTCTTTTAGGCACCTCTTCTTAACCTCCTCTTAGGGCACTAAAGATGGTCTTTGAAGAAGACCAGGACCTCTAGGATGTTTCAATAGAAGCGGAGAAGAGAAATTGGCATGGTTTTTTCGAGCATTAAGGCTCAAAGAGGTGTGAGGAGGAGAGGGAGAAGGTTCCCTTTTATAAGGGAGGAGAGGGGCACCATAGGAAAAACATAAAATATTATTTTATTCTAAAGTCGTATTCGGTTTTTAATAGCTCCAAATTAATTTATTTCGAAGATAAGGTGGTTATGGGTCTAAATCCTCTCAACCAATAGATTTTAGACAGGTTTAGGTTACTATTTTAACAATATCATTTAGATTTAACTCTAAGTTAAATAATTTTAATTCTACCGTGTCTTCTTGTTTTCTTACACTATATGGTTAATAAACTTACTATAACAAGCCAAAAAAACCCCAAGTTGTTAATTATTAATATATATAACATTATCTAAGTCATTTCTCCGAACCTTAGAATTTTAGGAATAAAATAACAATTAATAATATAATATTTCTTTTAAAAACTATTTTATGTCAATTTTGACACTATTTGGTAATTGATTTTTTGGAAAATTGTAACAGCATTATTAGTTCAAAAAAATTTAATTAAATCAATACTGACATGCCATATTAAACTATAAAATTAGTTTAATTCATAAAAAGTCTCAAATTACATTTATTTGGATATTTATAATATCAATTATGTTAATATTTCATTAATAAGTTAATTACTGCATCATCATTGTGTTATAAATAAATTAAATTATTTAATGTATAAAAATTATAAATAAAATACTATTATGTAGGAAATCTTTTTATATTTCTAATGAATATTTATAGTCGAATTTATCTTATTTATAACCCTATATTAAAATTTTTTTAATTATTAAACATCGATTTTTACTATTTTAACTCTTCTTTAAATAAAATAATAATAAATGTCCTAATCTAATCTAAGTGGACCTAAATGGTCATATTTTATTCCCAAGGTTGTTTATGTTCGAATTACACTTATCCAATAGAATTAAGACAAGTTTTAGGGTAATAATAATATCATTTTTACCCTTAATTACCCTATTTACTTTTAACCGTGGTAAATAAAAGTAAAAAAAGATACTATTCACCAAAAATTATTTTTATCTTATTGAACCACATTTAACTCATTGATATTAACCGTGTCTCTCAGATTTTCAAAATTCCACTCACAGAAGTACTAAAAGTAAGTTTTAATATAAATTTGCAAATTCTCCAAGGAGGTGGATAAAAGACGGTGAAAAGCTCAATAATATTTTTATATATCTAAAATTATTATAAAATGACTCCAATGAATTACATTGAACTTATATAGGTATTATGTATCTATTTTGAACTAAAATAAATTTAAATAAAATAAATAATTATTTAAATAAAAATTCGGTTTTTAAATAGTAACCGAGTGTTTTCATTATTCATCAAAAATTGATAGTTTTCAGAAAAATACCAAAATTTCACCCTAGGCTAACTTTGATATTCTGAATCCAAAAATGAAGTCCATTTTGAAGGATAAAATTTATAAAATTTTAAAATTTGGGTATTACTATTCATAACGGCTAGTTTATAGAATATTTTAATAACATATCGTTGTTTAGTGAAACTCGGTATTGCGTACAACACACGCTATCGAGGAAGGTTTCTCTTGCGTATAACGCAAGACAAGACAATGTTGTGTGTAGTGAAATATTCCTTTATATAACATTATACATAAAAACAAAATATTTCTCATAAAATCTCGTGTGTTACATTCTACCCCTCTTAAAATGAATTTCGCCCTCGAAATTCGTCACTTTGAGACAAACAGATGAGGATACCTCTCCCTCATCATATCCTCAAGTTCCCATGTAGCTTATTCTAATTGGTGGTTCTTCCATAAAACTTTCACCAAGCGAGTGGTCTTGTTCCGTTGGACTTTTTCGCTATGATCAAGAATCTCTATCAGTTGTTCTTTATAAGAAATATCTTGCTCCAATGGTACAACTTCTGAGCATAGTAAATGTGAAGGATCGGGTATGTACTTTCTCAGGAGAGATACGTGGAACACATCGTGAACTTGAGAGAGATTCGGTGGAAGCGCCAATTGGTAATCTACCTTCCCAACATGATCCAGTATTTCAAAAGGACCGATATACCTAGGGCTTAGCTTTCCCTTCTTTCCAAATCTCATTACTCTCTTCCAAGGACATATTCGTAAGAACACTTTATCACCCACCTAAAACTGTAGGTATTTTCTTCGGTTGTTAGCATAACTTTTTTGTCGACTCTCAGCTGCTCTTATGTGTTGTTGAATAGATCTGACCTTTTCTGCCATTTTATCAACAAGATCACGTCCTAATAGCTTTCTTTCCCCAACTTCATCCTAGAATGTTGCAGTCCTGCATTTCTTTCCATAGAGAGCTTCATACGGAGCCATCTTAATACTAGAGTGAAAGCTATTATTATAAGAAAATTCCACCAAATTTAGGTGTTGATCTGAACTATCTTTGAAATCCATAGAGCAAGCTCTCAACATGTCTTCTAGAGTTTGAATTGTTCTCTCAGACTGACCGTCTGTCTGAGGATGATAAGAAGTGCTGAAACTCAACTCTGTATCTAAAGTATACTGAAGACTTTGCCAGAACATCGAGGTAAACCTTGGATCTCGATAAGATATAATGGAAATTGGAACTCCATGCAATCTTACCACTTCCTTCACATATATCCTGGAAAGCTGATCCAGAGAGAAATCTTCTATTATAGCAATGAAGTGTGTCGTCTTCGTAAGATGACCAACTATAACCCATATAGCATTATTGCCTTTGGATGTTTTAGGAAGTCTAGTGACAAAGTCCATAGTGATTCTTTCGCATTTCTATTCTGGTATGGGTAATGGTTGTAACATCTCCTTAGACTTCTGTCTCTGAGCTTTAACTTGCTGACAAACAAAGCATCGAGACATATTCAGCAACATCTCTTTTCATTCCATCCCACTAGAAGTACTCCTTCAGTTCCCAATACATCTTCATGCTTCAAGGGTGAATAGAGAATTAAGAACTATGAGCCTCATCCAGTAGCTCCTCCTTTAATCTGCGATGGGAGGAACACAAACCAGATTCCTGAACCTTATTATCCCATCACAAACAAGGTTGAATTTAGGAACATTTCTGTAACCCCCTGAGATTTTGTGATAAGTATTATTGATAATTTATTTTATGTATTGTGTTTTATGATACCCCAATATTATCTTGCACTATATACAACACCGTATTAGCTTGCAGTATATGCAAGACTAATCTTGGATCGTGTTACACAAGATTTCAAGTTTTTTTGATAGTAGTTATTCTACGTACCATTGAGTATATATATATATATATATATTCAATGTATTAATGAAATATTTTTGTATTTTTTTATACTCAACAACAATGGAGTCGTGCACTACACGCAACCCTGACTTGGCTTGCATTAAACACAATCATGACCTTCCTCGATAGCGTGTGTTGTACGCAATACCGGGTTTTACTAAACAACGATATATTATTATAAAATTATTATGAACTATCCGTTATGAATAATATTAAATAAATTTTGAATTTTATAAAATAATTATTCATCATACACATTTTCTAGTACATTGTATAAGAACAAAATAAATATTTCAGGTAAAATAAGTATTTTTCAAAAAATGCAGTTTTTCCGCCTTTTGATGGCGCACCCACGTTAAATATAGTTTTTTATATTTTTATAAGTTAAATTTTACAAAATAAAAATTTTATTTGGAATCAGGATATTAAAATTTACTTTGGATAAATTTTTAATATTATTCTGATAACTTTCATATTTTAATGAATAGTAAAAACAAGCTATATTTTAATTAAAAACAAATTTTTTTTATCGTAATAGTTTATATGGTTAAATTATAATATTGAATGGTTTTAATGTATAAATAGAATATATTTTTACCATTTTAAATAATTTATGTCGTTAGCATTTATTTTACATTGAATTCATAGGTAAAATCATTTCAATCTTTTGCAATGTTTTAACTTTTAAAACTCATTTTCTTAATAGTGGGATTTATTTTAAATTAATTACTTCAACTTATTTGTTTATCATTTTGAAAAATGGTTTCTTTATTTGGAATCAGTAGGTCCAAATTATTTTAATAGGATAATTTTTATTTTTGGGCACTATGAATAGTGAGTATGGTAATTTTTATTTACTTCAGTTCAAGATAAATCGGGTAATTAAGGGTAAACCTAAGATTATAAAATTACCCTAACACATTTTAAAATTGTATTGGATGAATAAAATTAGACCCATATCACCTAAGGGTAGGATTAGATTCATTTTATAGACTTTTGACCATGAAAATAATTTAATTATTATTAAAACCAATGAAAGTGACAACATGTCACTCTTCAATCTTATAAGTATAATAATTTTAATTTAGTGATAAACTTCATGAAAATTAAAACATTAATATAATATATAAATATAAAAAAAATTACATAATTACAATTTATTTAGAATTTTTAGGGATTAAATAATTTTCATTAATGGTGACACAATAGTGATGCAGAAATTGATTATTTTGTGAAAAATCAATAATATAGTTTTTATTAAAATAAAAATACCTATCAAAAGGACCAGAAACCTGACCAAACATTATTTTTAGAGTATATATATACCATAATAATCCAAGGGTCTATTTTTGGACCATTTGGATCCTTATAAAACCGATTACGACATTTATATTATTTTATTTTAAATGATGTCAAATATGTCACCTTCATAATTTAATAAATATAACAATTTAAATGTTGTGATTTTAAGATGATAAATTCAATTAAGAATATTATTTTGAAATTTATTATATTTATATTCATCATAGTATTTTATTTTAAATTTTTATGCAAAAAATAAGTATATTAAATAATTACACAAAAATGTTGTAGTAATTATTTTATTAAGAGATATAACAAATAAATGGTTTTAAAAATTTTAAAATAAATATTATATGACCTATTTAATGTTCTCCACTGCATTTATAGATATATATGACATGTTATGAATCTATTAAAGATTTTATTTCGAACATTTCTTCTGTGAATAGTTTATTTAAATTCAAATAAATGAATAGTGTCAAAATTGACACTATTGTTATTTTACTAAAATAACATAATTTAAAATTGTTTAAAAATAAAAAAAATATTTTAAAATTATAAATTAAAATTTATATGGTCCAAAATTTTATAAATTATCCAATTATGGACAATTAACAATGCATAAGTAATTATTTATGACAATTTAAAATTTAGAATCGTAATACCACAAATAAACTTAAATAGATTAAATTAGGATAAATCAAGTTGATAATGTTTAAGATAAATTCAAAACATGTCTAAATTTTATTTTTTGATGATATTACAAACCTATATCATCTAATATTCTGATTTGAGTCATTTTGGATGTTTATATGTCGGGTTTTAATTTATTATAAATTAATATTTCTTATAATTCCAAAGGTGCCCCTCTCCTCCCTTATAAAAAGGGTACCCCTTCCCTCTTCTCTTCACACACTTTTGAGCCTTGAAGTTTGGCCAACCCCTGCCCATTTTCCTTCTAAACCACCTTATAAACATACTAGAGGTCCTGGTATTCTTAAAAGACCAATTTTAGATCCCTAAGAGGAGGTTTCAAAGAGGCGTGTCGAAGACGAGGTGATATTCGTTACCGATTCTTTCAAAATTATTTCTTCTTCTACTTCTTCTTATTTAGTTTTATCATTATGAATTAATAACATCAGTATCACTAATATACTGATATTTTATTATAAATATGAAACAACCTTATTTCACCTTCTATCCATTCTAAGGAAAATGAAATCACCGCGCGTGCGTACGTACAGAATATTGTCTCCACGCCGTGGTGTAATTTGTTTTTCCACCACCACCTTACTTGGATGGGTATAATGGTGTAAAGAATAACTACATATGATTATTCTAACATAATACTGATTCTAAGATATTATATCATTCACTTCAATTCCATTAAATTAATATGGGAATGATATCATCGCTCGTGCGTACGTACGGATTACCGTCTCCACGACGCGATGAGATTCATTTTCCATGTTAACAATTCTAGAATGATTATAAAGTATATATAATAAGAAATCATAAAATATATGACATAATAATTCTACTAGATTTATGTATATATATATATATATATATGTATGTATGTCATCTACTTAATTCCATTCAATTCAATAAGGAAACGAAAACAGCGTTCGTGCATACGTACGGCCTACCGTCTCCATGAACGGTGTATTTCTTTCCATTTATCGATATATTATATATATGTACATTCTGTATTGATATTATATATAAATCATTTTTTATATTCTGTAATTAATTAATCATGATCTAAGTAATCATATTAATAATTACAAGTCAAAACACGGATGATAAATGAAACGATTTTACCCAAAACGCTATTTTAACATGAATTTACAAAAGAACGGGTAATATATGGTCATAAGTGAACCATATATGATATAATAACAGTGAAGATGATTCAGTAATAGTTCAATGACATTATTTAAATAATTATACATGAGGTTCGGATACGTACGAATCATATCAGACCTAAGGTAAGGGATAACTTTTCCAATCTCGTTTTTATTCGAGATTGTTTATTCGTAAGTATTTACTGGGTTTATTTTTATCATCCATGCCCATTTTTTCTTAAAAAAAATCATGAATTTTTAAAGTCCTTTTTACCCATTTTTTAATTTTACCACATGTTATGAAAGTAATCATACTTTTTTTACCATATGAGGAACTTTTTGACTTTTCCAACAAAAGTACGAGGAGAATGTTTTTTTTAACTTATACGACGTGAACAGATTTTTACGGTTTCATAACGCCTTATTTTCATGAATCTTCCTCTACAATATTTGATTATTATTTTCAACAAAATACGTTTCTTTTAAAATTTCATGGCATTTTGTGAAAAGAAAATTATTCTGAAGAATAAAGGATATTTTCCTCAAGAATTCATTTCAAGTGTTTTCTCAAAACCGTTTTCCATCTTAAATGACATTATTTAATATGTTTGTGTTTATTGTAAAATGTCTCAATTATTTTCATGGTTTTATTTTTATTATGATGAAATTATATCCATTTTTTTATATGGATTATGTTAAGATGGCATGATGTTTAAGAATCCCATTCTATTACATGGGTTATTCTATGATGTATGATTTATGATTTTGTGTTATACGAAAGAATGATTTCATTATGAGATTGGTGGGACATATATCTCCCTCCAATGATTTGGGTAATGATTTATATCTCATGAGATAGACATGGCTGGAATGGTGTGTTAATCCAGTTCAGTGTTATAGGACTGAAATGAGGAGTGAGCTCGATTCAGAAAGGGACTTTGTCCACTAAGATGGTCTTGGCAGTAATGCCTTGGCTACTATGGAAATCATAACATGTGTTGAATGATTTCCACAATTACATGTATTATTTCCATTATATATTATCATGGTTGATGTTCCATTATGATATATTCCTTACGTACTTCCACGATTTATTTCTTTGCTCAAGATTTTGATGTTTAAATTTCATTTTCAAGTTTTTTCTTTCATATGCTTATGGATTGTTTTATGTTCTCTATGTTTTACATTAATGAGCATTTGAGCTCACCCTTTTTATGTTTTCTTTTCCCCATGATATAAAGAAAGTTTTTAGATATGAAAAAAAAAGATCTTTATGGGAGATGTTGAGAATCTTTCACCAAGATTAGAAGATTATGTTCCAAGTTTCCAAAGGCACTATACTATTACGGTCCTTTGGTGTCTATTTTTGTTATGTATTAAGTATTATGAAAATGTAATGTAATTTCCATGTACTTCAAGCTTTGGGTCTCTACAGTTGGTATCAGAGGAATGTTTTAGTTAACCTTTGGAAACTAGGATGCGAAAACTTTAGTGAGATCCATATAGATATTTATAAGGTATGTCTAGGAAAGTCCCTAAGGATAAGTATACATATAGGTTAGAGTCCTAGAATTATAGTAACGATATTATAATTAAACCTAAGATGTTTGATATTGAAGGTACTCCCCCTTGATTATGATTTTTTCCTCTCACACTATTCTTTTTGGGTTTAGAAAATGGATGGAAATTGGAAGATTCCTGATAATGGAGAATATGATGGACAATGGAATGATATTCTTCATGAGAAACCAAATGAAATTGGATCTGGAAGTACACATATCATTATTATTCCAAATCATAAATCTCATAATATGATCAATAATCTCAACTTTGGTAAGTATCTCAACTCAGTTAATAAGAGAAATATTGAGTTTCATGATGATCATAGAGGAAAAAAAGTTCAATTCCACCCATATAAATCATGTTGGAAGAGGCATCTGGGAGAATGTTTCAATGGAACTGGAAGATGCTTTGGGTGTGGAAAATAAGGACACAAATCCATTAATTGCAAAGGAAAAGGTTTAGTTAACACCATGTACAAGGATAATGGTATTTCTAAGACATCAAAAATGGTTAAATGTTTTAAATGTGGAATGTACGGGCATTATGAAAACCAATTCCCTAAGGGAAAGTCTCATGAAAAGAATCATCATTTCCATATGGGAAGTATTTATATTGATGATGATTAAGAGACTACAAATGATATGTGAGATAAAAGAATTGTTGAAGCTCAGTCAATGGTTTAAGAAGGTAGTGTAATGATTGTATGTTTGTCAAGAATAATGTATGGTACAACAGAATAAAGAAAAAAATCTAAGGATTGTTACACTATTTCCTTTTCTTGAGTTTTGAAAGTATATGATGAATGGTACCGGTAACCATGAAAGGTTATTCAAATATTTTTGGAAGGTAGATGATATGTGCATAATGAAAGGATAAGAAGATAATGAGTTGTTTGATAGTATTAATGAGCTCATGACTAGTATAAGAACAATGTGATATCATGGATTGAGTATACAGAAATTTTTGGATTTTGGTATGTGGAAAGTGTTAAATTTTGAAAGCATTCATGTTTTCACTAAGGGTTAATGGATATTCATTTTTCAAGAGAATACATGATTAAGGTATTCACATGTTTGAAATGTGACCAACAAGTTTTATCTTATGATATATAGGGGATAAATGATGGTATTCACATGCTCGGCAGATGACATTTCTAGTAATTTTTTTCTTTATACTATGAGCTTGGACATAAGTATTTTGGATAAGCCTAAAGATTGGAATGGATTATGTTGGACATAAGTCAGTATAGTTTGAGGCTATAATTTTTTTTTCGAAATTATTTATGGGATGTTATAATAATGTAGTTTTAGAAAAAGGACAACCTGTAGGACAGTCGACCACTACTGGAAATCCCATTTTTACCAACGCTTATATCCCAACGGTTTTATAAACCATTGTGAATGGTTATTTATACCAACGGTTTTAAGAAAACCATTTGTATAGAGGCTTTTATGAAGAAATTTACCAACGGTTTGTAAAGCAGTTGGTATAGGCCTCAATTAAGACACTTTTACCAATAGTTATACACTAACCATTGGTATATGTTGGAATCTATGCCACCTTTTACCAACAGTTTAAAGAAACCATTGGTATAGGACTATATTCCCAATGGTTTTTAAAAATCGTTGTGAAAGTTTTCCCCTAAATCTAGTTCGGGTGTCCAGTAGCCCCTCCGCTCGATTGTAGTCCCCCTCTGCTCGACTGCAGCCCTAAATTGAAGCTATCCCGACGGTCTCTCGTTACCCAGTCTCTGAAACTCCATCCATCCTCTTCAATCAAACAATTTTTCTGTTCTACACTTCAAATATGTAAGTTCTACCTCAGTTATAATGTTCTTCATCTATTTTTTTATTTTATATTTTGATTTGACCTAAACGTCTGGGATCTCTATATACAAGACTCGGAAACTCATTCCACACATAGATCCTTCTTAAATCAAACAATTTTGTAGTTCTACACTCTAAATCTGTAAGTACTACCTTAGTTTTAATTTTTTCCATCTATAATTTTTGTTTTCTGTATTAATTTTGTATAAACTAGGTTGTGTTGTTTATGGCATGTGAAGGTTAGTGATATTGATGATGAATTGGATGTTGGTTGGGTGATGGATTGGAATTGTAATGTTTTTTGGATTAAGTTTAGTTAATTTTCAAAGAATTATTTGGGTATTTCCTCCCTTTAACAGAGCCCCCACTCCTCATGGACCCTGGACACCCCCCCTCTTGGACCCTGGACAGTCCCCCCCTCTTGGAACTTGGACAGCCTGGCCCCCCTCTTTCCTGAAACTTGGACAGCCCCCCTCTTGGACCTTGGAAAACCCCCCTCCACCCTCCTCCCATGACCTTGAATAGTCCCCCCTCCTTCCTGGACCCTAGTAATCCCCACACCCTCCACCCTGGACCCTGGATAGACCCCCTCCTTAATGGACCCTGGGCAGCCCCCCCCCCCCTCCTTCATGGACCATAGACAACCCCTTCTCTCCTTCTCCTTGACCCTGGACAGCCCCTCGCCCCCCCCCCCCCTTCCTAGACCCTGGACAGCCCCCCACCCCTCCTCCTAGACCTTGGACATCCCCCTCATCCCCCACCTCAACCACCAAATACCCCCCCACTTCAAAACTTTGAACACCAAACTCGGACATGCTGGATTTTCTCTAAAAAGATAGATTTGATCCTCAAACCACCTCAATAATATCCTAAACAATGCTTATAATGTAGTTTTCACCACATAACATCCAATTGTAAACCATGTCACTAGTCTATCCTCCCTTGGCTAGATTTTACAAAAAGTGTTCAACCTTAAGGATCCAAATAAAAATAAATTGATTAAGACATTTGATAAGGGATTAAAATTTAAAATTGGGATCCAATGACGAATATTTGAGATATTATGCATCATGTCCATGAGTAAATCCATTTTTATATATCCGATAAGTTATTTTTCACAATTTTCACACATTAATTGTTTGTAAAAATGGTACAAACATTTATAAAGGTTCTAATATATAAAAATGAATCTATTTGTGGATGCATCTTAACCAACAATGTCTAGATTGTCTGCCTCTTCCATGATCATCAATGTGCACGTCCCGTCTCCATCTGACCTCGCACGACGGGTGACTCAGCGTCAGGCTGATGACGAGTTCCAGATTCTCTTACTTCCACACCAGATTCAAACCCGCTACACTCCTGAAGTGATCAATCCCACTAAGAGTCCCTGTGAGCTTGATGACATGGCCACCAGTTCTTGTAAGAGGCAGAGGAGTTCTGAGCTGATGGACCAAGACGACTGAACAGTGTCCATCCATATGGCTGAAGACGTAAAACTTAGTGCTTCCTGGGAGGCAACCCATGTTCTAGAGTTTCATTATTTTGATTTTTTTACTTTGTTTTAGGAAATAAACATGGCATGTATGCAACAATTTTTTATCTGCTTCTGATCAGTATGTGCACTTGTCATTACTCTGCATGACTGCTTCTATTTTTTCTGATCCTTGGTGTTATTTTTTATAAAATGATGCGGCTATGTGCTGTCAATTTGTAGATTTTACAGGTACATAAGTATGTGCACTTTTCATTATTCCATTCTTTCAGTGCTTAGGCCGATGGTACGAGGGAGGTTCGTACCAGAGGTAGACGAGCAACTCCGCGTACCCGACTAGACCCTTCCACTCCGACCAAATGCATTCGGATTCTGTTGAAACATAAGGTAAATGATCAATGGATAAAATTTGATGTGTATAAGTCAACCCCTCCTCAATAAAATGCACGGTGTGGCCAGGAAAACTCAAACTGCCTCTCTTTTGTTCAAAATTGACTTATTTTTAAGTGAAATCAACAACTAACATATGGGAAACTGACCAAATGACTTAGGATTGTGTTAAAACTTTATGAAAACGATCCATGGGTCATATGTGAGATGTAAAAGTCTACTCTGCCTCAATACGATGCGCGGTGTGGCCGGTATCACTCCAAGTGTATGTATTTTGTTTAAAATGGACAATATTTTACGTACATACACCAATCCAATAAAACAGATTTTTATTGTGTTGATACATTTTCACAATGATCCATGAATCATATGTGTCGTGTACGAGTCGACCCCGCCTCAATTAGAGGCTCGGTGTGGCCGATACCACTCAAAGTGCCCCTATTTTGTTAAAAATGGACTTAATTTTAAGTGAAATCAACAACTAACATACGACAAACCGACCAAACGCATTAGGATTCTATTAAAAATTAAGGAAAACGATCCATGAGTCAAATTTGACGTGTATTAGTCAACTATGCCTCAATACGTGGCTTGGTGTGGCCGACACCACTCAAAATGCCCCTGTTTTGTTTAAAATGGACATAATTTTAAGTGAAATCAACAACTGACATACGGTAAACTGACCAAACGCATTCTGATTATATTGATACTATAGGAAAATGATCCATGGGTCATATGTGACATGTAAGAGTCAACACTGCTTCAATCCAAGGAGCGGTGTGGACGATACCATTCAAAATGTCTCTTTTTTTTTGTTAAAAATGACTTTAATTTTAAGTGAATACAAAAACTTGCATACGGAAAACCAACCAAATGCGTTCCAAATCTATTGAAACATTAGTAAAATTATCCATGGGTCATATGTGACAGGTAAGAGTCAACCCCACCTCAATCTGAGGCGCGGTGTGGCCAGAACCACCCAAACTGTCCCTCTTTTGTTTTAAATGGACAATATTTTACGTACATACGTCCAACTGATCAAACGGCTTCTGATTGTGTTGATACTTTTTAAAAACGATCCATGACTCATATGTGATGTGTACGAGTCATCCTTGCCTCAATTCAAGGCCCGGTGTGGCCGACACCACTCAAAGTGCCTCTATTTTGTTAAAAATGGACTTATTTTTAAGTGAAATCAACAACTGACATACAGAAAACCAACAAAAAACATTCGGATTATATTGAAACTTAAGGAAAACGATCCATGAGTCAGATTTGACGTGTACGAGTAAACCTTGCCTCAATACGAGGCTCGGTGTGGCCAACACCACTCAAAATGCCTCTGTTTTGTTAAAAATGGACTTGATTTTAAGTGAAATCAACAACTGACATACAGTAAACCAACCAAACAAATTCGGATTCTATTGATACTATAGGAAAACGATCCATGGGTCATATTTAATTTTTACGAGTCAACCCCGCCTTAATCTGAGGCGTGGTGTGGATGGTACTATTCAAAATGTCTCTCTTTTGTTCAAAATGACTTTAATTTTAAGTGAAAACAACAACTAGCATACGAAAAACCAACCAAATGCGTTAAAAATCTATTGAAACTTTAGGAAAACGATTCATGGGTCATATGTGATGTGTACGAGTCAACCCCAATTCAATACGAGGCGCGGTGTGGCCGGAACCACCCAAACTATCCCTCTTTTGTTTAAAATGGACAATATTTTACGTACATACGTCAAACTGATCAAATGGCTTCAGATTGTGTTGATACTTTTGAAAAACTATCCATGAATCATATGTGATGTTTAAGAGTCAACCTCAGCTCAATCTAAGGCCATGTGTGGCTGCACCACTCAAAGTGCCTCTGTTTTGTTAAAAATGGACTTAATTTTAAGTGAAATCAACAACTGACATACGACAGACCGACCAAACGCATTTGGATTCGGTTGAAACTTAAGTAAAACTATCCATGGGTAAAATGTGACATGTACAGGTCAACTTCTCCTCAATCTGAGGCGTGGTGTGGTCAGGACCACTCAAACTCTCTCTCTTTTGTTCAAAATGGACTTATTTTTAAGTGAAATCAACAACTGACATACGGGAAACCAACCAAATGCCTTCAGATTGTATTGAAACATTAGTAAAACGATCCATGGGTTATATGTGATGTGTAAGAGTCAAACCCGGCTCAATCTGAAGCGTGGTGTGGCCGGTATCACTCCAAGTGTATGTATTTTGTTTATAATGGACAATATTTTACGTACATACGCCAAACCAATCAAACGGATTTTGATTGTGTTGATACTTTTTAACAATGATCCATGACTCATATTTGATGTGTGGGAGTCAACCCCGCCTCAATCTGAGGCCCGGTGTGGCTGACACCACTCAAAGTGCCTCTGTTTTGTTAAAAATAGACTTAATTTTAAGTGAAATCAACAACTGACATACGGCAAACTGACCAAACGCATTCGTATTCTGTTGAAACTTAAGGAAAATGATCCATGGGTCAAATTTGATGTGTACGAGTCAGCTTCTCCTCTATCTGAGGCATGGTGTGGCCGGTACCACTCAAACTTCCTCTCTCTTTTTTCAAAATGGACTTATTTTTAAGTGAAATCAACAACTAACAGACGGGAAACCGACCAAATGACTTCGTATTATGTTGAAACTTTAAGACAACGATCCATGAGTTATATTTGATGTGTACGAGTCAACCCTGGCTCAATCCGAAGCACAGTGTGGCCGGTATCACTCCATTTTTATGTATTTTGTTTAAAATGGACAATATCTTACGTACATACGCCAAACCGATCAAACGGCTTCTGATTGTGTTGATACTTTTTCACAATGATCCATGTCTCATATGTGACATTTTTGAGTCAACCCTGCCTCAATCCGAGGCCCGGTGTAGCCGAAACCACTCAAAGTGTCTCTGTTTTGTTAAAAATGCACTTAATTTTAAGTGAAATCAACAACTGACATACGACAAACTGACCAAACGCATTCAAATTCTATTGAAACTTAAGGACAACGATCCATGAGTCAAATGTGACGTGAAAGGACAGCCCCCACCCCCCTTTCTGGACCCTGGACAGCCCCCCCCCCCCCCCCACCCTCCTCCTTGGACCCCGGACAGCCCCCCGGACATGAATACCATTTTCCTTTTGTACCACTGTGTATGCAAGTAAATGAGACTCGTATTCCTTATGTATAATTCTATTACAATTTTATTAAATTTTATACCTCATGGATGATATGTAAATGTAGGCATGTTGATTTCACATGCCTTTTTTAATTTCTTTGATCATGCAATGTTATTTGGGATTATTCCATTTTTGTATGCCTTGAACTATATGAATGACTTGGTAAGCTTATTAGCTAATGCTCATCAAATGCATGTGATGATATGCTATAATTTGAATACAAATCCTTGTTGCACAATCTCCATGACCCCCATACTTGCTCCCTGGAAATCTCCCCTCCCCTCTTCCTGGACAACCCCCTCCCCTCTCTGGACATCCCCCCACATCACATTCAATGCAAGTCATGCATCACTCTAGATGATTCACAAATATTAACCACATTGTTAATTCACTTTATCACACATACCCCTCATACACCAATTTCTATCATAATAATCACCTTTTGAGTAATAAAAAATTGATATGTGTGAACCAAATAAATTGAAATAGGTTAATTGGAAGAGTTTTAGTCATATGAAGATGAAAATGGGGAATTGTAGTACATGGCATGGTTGGAAGAGTGATGTTTTTATGTGTTTTTTTGGGTTATTTGCAATGTTTTTTGTGGTGTTTGAAGTCTATTTATAGATGTTATTTGTGACGTTTTTTATGCAGGTCTATCAGGTGGAGGCATCTGTATGTAGGCTTCTGGTTTTTTGTGAAAATACCCAATACCAACGGTTTAGAACCATTGGTATACTTTGAGCATATATGAATATATACGAACGGTTTATCTAAACCGTTGGTAAAAAGTTATACCAACGGTTTTGAACTGTTGGTATAAGCTCAAAAATATGAATTTCCCAATGGTTTTAAACCGTTGGTAAATCCTTTTGCCAATGGTTTATAGGAACTGTTGGGAAATTAAAACTTTCACCACCTTTTACCAAAAGTTTTACTTAAACCATTGGTAAAGGTCTTTCGCAACACCTTACTTCCCTACGGTTTGGGAAATCGTTGGTATATCTTATACCAACGGTTTTGAACCGTTGGTATTGTCTATATTTCCAGTAGAGGACAACTCATCGCGTCGGACAAGGTTGCGGGAATCGAACCCACAACCGAAGTGAGACGGGCCTTTATCTCATATCACTGGCCTACAGGAAGTCCCTAGTTAGTATAAATTAGTTTTAATTTATTAAGTGGTATGAGATATGAAGTATAAGTCCATTTTAGGAACCATATACGATTAATCGACTTATGTATATTTAATAACTTTTTCTTACCTTTTGTTTGAGACAGATGGAATGACCCATCATTCTATCACATGATCTGCTAACACTTCACGAATAAAAAAAATCAACTTCATTTCTTTAAGATATAAAGTGTAATTTGTTCAAGGCACGAACAACATTGATATTGAACCAGAATCATGTAAGTATTTCTTTTAATTCATCAAAATTAGGGAAATGATCTTCAAAACCAAAAATGTTGTCATAGTGCCCTCATATACGATGAATCAGATGGTACCTTAGATCATCACAAATTTATGTCTTTATTATTGTTGGATTTTTCATAGCCATGTTCTCTACCACTCTCCCTCAGAACATGATGTTTAGATTTCTCTTCCATATCCATATTTTCACCTATTTTCTCCTACGTGGAAACCCAGTGATGAGTTAATTTGGGTAACTGTTATGTTTCATACATCACTTTTTAAAATTAAGTTTTAGTTTTTTTTTACGATGTGGGTTTCTATTAAAGAAACTTTCAAGTAGTAAACCATTTATAAACCCGACGAATTTCGAGGGCGAAATTCATTTTAAGGGGGGTAGAATGTAACACCTCGAGATTTTATGAGAAGTATTATTTTTAATTTATTTGATGTCTTGTGTTGTATGATACACCAAGATTATCTCACGCTATACTCAACCCCTTATTAGCTTGCAGTATATGCAAAACTAATCTTGGATCGTGTTACACAAAATTTCAAGTCTGTTTGATAGTAGTTATTCTACACAACATTGAGTATATATATATATATATATATTCAATGTATTAATGAAATATGGTTGGATTTTGTTATACACTACAACAAAGGAGTCGTGTACTACACGCAACCCTGACTTGGCTTGCATTACACGCAATCGTGACCTTCCTCGATAGCGTGTGTTGTACGTAATACCGGGTTTTACTAAACAACGATGGATTATTATATTATTAATATTAACTAGCCGTTATGAATAGTATTAACTAAATTTTTAATTTTATAACATTATTATTCATCATACACATTTTCCAGAACATGGTATAAGAACAAAATAAATTTTTCGGGTAAAATAAGTTTTTTTCAAAAAAATGCAGTTTTGCCGCCTTTTGATGGCGCACCCACTTTAAATATAGTTTTTGACATGTTTATAAGTCTGATTTGACAAAATAAAATTATAATTTGGAATCAGGATATTAAAATTTATATTGGATAAATTTTTCATATTATTCTGATAAACTTCATATTTTAATGAATAGTAAAAACACACTATATTTTAATTAAAAACAACTTTTTTATCATAATAATTTATATGGATAAATTATAATATTGAATGTTTTTAAGGTATAAATAGAATATATTTATACCATTAAATATAATTTATGTCATTATTATTTATTTTACATTGAATTCATAGGTAAAATCATTTCAATCTTTTGCAATGTTTTAACTTTTAAAACTCATTTTCTAAATAGCGGGATTAATTTTCAATTAATTACTGTAACTTCTATGTTTTTAATTTTGAAAAATGGATTCCATATTTGTAATCATTATCTCCAAATTATGTTAATAGGCTACTTTTTATTTTTGGGCATTATGAATAGTAACTACGGTAATTTTTATTTTCTTCACTTAAAGATAAATTGGGTAATTAAGGGTAAACCTAAGATTATAAAATTACACTAACACATGCCAAAATTATAATGGATGACTAAAAGTCGAGCCATATCACGTAAGGGTTTTATTATATTCATTTTATGGACTTTTGACCATGAAAATAATTTAATTATTATTAAAACCAAAGAAAGTGACAACATGTCACTCTCTTAAATCTTATAAGTATAATAATTTGAATTTAGTTATAAACATCATGAAACTACAAACATGAAAACTCTATAGAAATCTAAGAAAATTATATACATCATGAGAATTTATTTTTAATTTTTAGGGATTAAATAATTGTCATTAATGGTGACACAATAGTGATGCAGAAATTGTTTATTTAGTGAAAAATCAATAATATAGTTTTTATTAAAATAACCATACCAATCAAAAGGACCATAAACTTGACAAAACATTATTGGTCAAGTATATCTATACCTTAAGCATCCAAGGGTCGATTTTTGAACCATTTGGAGCCTTCAAAAACCGATTATTACATTTATATTATTTTATTTTAAATGATGATAAATATGTCACCTTCATAATTTAATAAATATAACAATTTAAATGTTGTGAATTTAAGAAGATAAATTAAAGTAAGAATATTATTCCGAAATTTATTATATTTATCTTCATAATAGGATTTTATTTTAAATTTTTATGCCACAAATAAGTATATTAAATAATTATACAAAAATGTTGTAGTAATTATTTTATTACAAGATATACCAAATAAATGGTTTTATAAATATTAAAATAAATATTATATGAACTATTTAATGTGATCCACTAATTTTCTAGATAAATATGACATTTTATTAATGTATTAACGCTTTTATTTTGGACATATCTTCTGTGAGGATTTTATTTAAATTCAAATAAATGAATTGTGTCAAAATTTACACTATTGTTATTTTATAAAAATAACATAATTTAAAATTTTTTATAAATTAAAAAAATATTAAAAAATTATAAATTAAAATTTATATGGTCCCAAATTTCATAAATTATCCAACTATGGACAACTAACAACACATAAGTAATTATTTATAACAATTTAAAATTTAGAATCTTATTACCACAAATAAACTTAAATAGATTAAATAAGGATAAATCAAGTTGATAATGTTTAAAATAAATTCAAAACATGTAAAAAATTTATTGGTTGATGATATTACAACCCTATCTCATATA
This sequence comes from Viscum album, assembly GCA_963277665.1. Taxonomy (NCBI): domain Eukaryota; kingdom Viridiplantae; phylum Streptophyta; class Magnoliopsida; order Santalales; family Viscaceae; genus Viscum; species Viscum album. Next base: position 614,374,553 of record OY728160.1, on the reverse strand, counting down.
ATATTCAGATTTGAGTAATTTTTGAAGTTTATATGTGGGGATTGAATTTATTATAAATTAATATTTCTTATAATTCCAAATGTGCCCCTCTCCTCCCTTATAAAAAGGGCACTCCTTCCCTCTTCTCTTCACACCCTTTTGAAACATTAAGCTCGTCCAACCCCTACCCATTTCCCTTTTCAACCTCCTTTGAAACATACTAGAGGTCCTGGTCTTCTTCAAAGACCAATTTTAGTGCCCTAAGAGGAGGTTTCAAAGAGGCGTGTCGAAGAAGAGGTAATATTTGTTACCGATTCTTTCAAATTTATTTCTTCTTCTACTTCTTCTTCTTTAGTTTTTTCATTATGAATTAACAACATCAGTATCACTAATATAATGATATGTTATTATAAATATGAATCAAACTTATTTCACCTTTTATCCATTCTAAGGAAAATAAAATCACCGCGTGTGAGTACGTACGGAATACCCTCTCCACGCTGTGGTGTAATCTGTTTTTCCACCACCACCTTACATGGATGGGTATAATGGTGTAAAAAATAACTACATATTATTATTATAAAATCATAATTATTCTAAGATATTATATCATTCACTCCAATTCCATTCAATAAATATGGGAATGATATCATCGCTCGTGCGTACATACGGATTACCGTCTCCACGACACAATGAGATTCATTTTCCATGTTTACAATCCAAGAATGATTATAAAGTATATATATTAAGTAATCATGAAATATATGACATAATAATTCTACTGGATTTATTTATATATATATATATATATGTCATCTACTTAATTCCATTCAATTGAATAAGGAAACGAAAACAGCATTCATGCGTACGTACGGCCTACCATATCCATGAATGGTGTATTTTTTTCCATTTATCAGTCTATTATATATATGTATATTTTGAATATATATTATATATAAATAATTTTTTATATTATGGAATTAAGTAATAATGATCTAATTAATCATATTAATAATTACAAGTCAAAACACGAACGATAAATGAAACAATTTTACCCAAAACGTTATTTTAATATGAATTTGAAAAAAGAACGGGTAATATAAAGTCATAAGTGAACCGTATATGATATCATAACAATGAAGATTATTCTTTAATTGTTAAATGACATTATATAAATCATTATACAGGAGGTTTGGATATGTATGAATCATATCAGACCTAAGGTATGGGATAACTTTTCCAATATCATTTTTATTCGAGATTGTTTGTTCGTAAGTATTTACTGGGGTTATTGTTATCATCCATTCCCATGTTTTATAAAAATGTTTTCATGTATTTTTAAAGTCATTTTTACCCATTTTTTAATTTTACCACTTGTTATGAAAGGAATCATACTTTTGTTTACCACACGAGGAACTTTTTGACTTTTTCAACAAAAGTATGAGGAGAATGTTTTTTTTAACTTATACGGTGTGAACATATTTTTACGGTGTCATAACACCTTATTTTCATGAATCTTCCTCTACAAGATTTCATTATTATTTTCAAAAAAATAAATTTCTTTTAAAATTGCATGAAATTTTGTGAAAAGAAAATGATTTTTAAGAATAAAGGATATTTTCCTCAAGAATTCATTTCAAATGTTTTCTCAAAACTATTTTCCATATAAAATGATATTATTTAATATGTTTTGTGTTTCATGTATAATGTCTCCATTATTTAAATGGTTTTATTTTTCTTATGATGAAATTATATCCATTTTTTATATGGATTATGTTAAGATGGCATGATTTTTAAGAATCCCATTCTATTACATGGCTTATGCTATGATGTATGATTTATGATTTTGTGGCACATGAAAGAATGATTTCATTATGAGATGGGTGGGACCTATATCTCTCTCCAATGCATTGGGTAATGATTTATATCTCATGATATAGACATGGCTGGAATTGTATGTTAATCCGGTTCAGTGTTACAGGACTGAAATGAGGAGTGAACTCGATTCAGAAAGGGACTTTGTCCACTAAGATGGTCTTGGAAGCAATGCCTTGGCTACTATGGAAATCATAACATGTGATGAATGGTTTCCACAATTACATGTTTTATTCCCATTATATTTTATCATTGTTGATGTTCCATTATGATATATGCCTTACGTACTTCCACGATTTATGTCTTTGCTCAAGATTTTGATGATTAAATTTCATGTTCAAGTTTTTGCTTTCAAATGTTTATGGATTGTTTTATGTTCTCTATGTTTGCCCTTACTGAGCATTTGACCTCACCCTTTTTATATTTTCTTTTCCCCAGGATATAAAGTATGGTTTTAGGTAAGGAAAAAAAGGGAGATATTTATGGGAGATTTTGAGAATCTTCCACCAATATTAGAAGATTATGTTCCAAGTTTCCAAAGGCACTAAACTATTACGGTCCTTTGGTGTCTGTTTTTGTTATGTATTAAGTATTCTGAAAGAGTAATGTAATGTCCATGTACGTCAAGCTTTGGGTCTCTACAATTTCTCACATTCTTTTGTAACTCTACATCTTCTTTCTATGCCTCTTTAATTTTTTCATGTATAGATGGTTGAACATTCATTTGAGAAAGATAAGATTTTTCTACTTCCATTATAATTCCAAGATCCATCCTTTGTAAATCCATAAATATTGGATCTTTTGTGATCCTCATCATGGATAAGGTAGCATGGTCTTGTCGACTTAATGCGTCTTCCACCTTGTTTTCTTTCCCAGGATGGTAATGAATTGAGAAGTCGTAATCCTTAATCCTCTCCAACCATCTTCTTTGACACATATTCAGCTCCTTTTGTGTGAAAATATACTTTAAAATTTTATGATCAGTATAAATATCACACCTTTCACCATAAAGATAATGCCTCCAAATATTTAATGCAAATATTATCGCAGCTAACTCCAAATCAAGAGTTGGGTAATTATGCTCATGGATTTTCAACTGTCATGAGGCATAAGCTATCACGATATCATTTTGCATGAGAATACACCCCAATCCCTTCTTGGATGCATCACTGTAGATCACAAACCTTTCTCCACTACAAGGTAGTGTGAGCACAGGTGCACTGGATAACCTTCTTTTCAACTCTTTGAAATTCTCTTCACACTCCTCCATCCACACGAACTTAACTCCTTTTCGAGTCAACCTGGTGAGTGGATTAGATAATCATGAAAAATCTTTCACAAAATGTCGATAATATCCAGCCAAACCAAGAAAAATTTGGATCTCGATTACTGTTATTAGTCTCGACTAGCTTTCGATAACCTCTGTTTTTGATGGATCCATAGATATCCCCTCTTTTGAGACTATGTGACCCAAAAAATGAGACTTTTTGAAGCCAAAATTCACACTTGGTAAATTTGGCATAAAGCTTCTCCTTTCTCAGGGTACTCAATACAATTCTCAAGTGATCTTCATGTTCTTCCTTGCTCTTTGAATAGACATGAATATCGTCTATAAAGACTACCATGAACAGATCAAGATTGTATCTAAAGACTCTATTCATCAGATCCATGAAGATAGCAGGGGCATTAGTAAGACCAAATGGCATCACTATAAATTCATAGTGTCCATACCTTGTACGGAAAGCAGTCTTTGGTATATCCTCCCTTTTGACCCTTAATTGATGATACCCTGAATGAAGATCAATCTTGGAAAAGTATTGAGCTCCGCTTAGTTGGTCAAATAATTCATCAATGCGTGGGAGATGATATTTGTTCTTGATAGTGATCTTGTTAAGTTCTCGATAATCAATGCAGAGTCTCATTGATCCATCTTTCTTCTTAACAAACAGAACAGTTGATCCCCAAGGTGACGCACTAGGGAATATGAATACCTTATCAAGATTATCTTGGATTTGTTTCTTCAATTCCTGCAACTCAATTTGGGTCATTCTATAAGGTGTCTTTGAAATGGGCATAGCACCCGGTATGAGTTCAATCAAAAACTAAACTTCACGATTTGGTGGAAGACCTGGAAATTCCTCTGGAAAGACATCATCAAACTGCCATACAATGGGTATATTCTTAATCATAAGTTTCTCACCAACCATTTGAGATAAATAACCTTCATTTAGTGGAATCAATACCCATAAGATGGAAGAAATTTCCACTGGAAGGTTATGTTCATCCTTTCATCGATAGACGATCATAGATTGATCTGGAATATGAAATGTGACTTCCCTTATTTGGAAATTAATATGAGCTCCATATAAATAAATACAATCCATGCCAAGAATAACATCAAATTCCACTATAGGAAGGATCATAAGATTTTAAGGAAGCACTTTCCCACAAACATCAATCGGAGAAGAATTATAAACTTTTGATGCGACTGTTGTGCCATTAGGTGTTGTCACAGCTAACTCAACATCTAATTGTTGAGTTAATACGGCGATACCCATAGAAAATTCTTCATAAATAAAAGTCTGGGTGGATCTACAATCAAATAAAATATTTTCTACATTAGAGTGGATGGTAATTGTACCTTTCACCACTTCATTATCGTACTCCACATCGATGATAGAAATTTCATGTGACTTTACTTTGTCTTTAGCCTTAAGAGTTTATTGACGTCGATCATCATCAACAACCCTTAGATTATGGAATTGATTAGCATAATGACCCATTTCCTTTCACCTGTAACATTGAAGTGTAGGAGGTGCACTCTATGTAGCCTTTTCTTTGTTCACATCACTAGACATCTTCTTCCCATCATTGCGGCATTCAAATGCTCGATGATCTTCTTTTCCACATTTGAAACATTTACTTGTCCCTTTAAGACAACTCCCTCCATGTTTCTTTCCACACTTTGAGAATAAGGGAAAACTAAACTTCTTTTCAGTGTTCTCTTTATATTTTCCTTTGAATTCCATTGTCCTCTTCTTATCAAATGCATATGACTGATGGGTTACTCCAATCTCCATCTCAACCTTGAGATCACATCGAACGATTTCCTCGTAGCTATTGAAGTCCCTTATGTATAATGCCCTTCGAAGACTTGTTTTTAAGCCACTAAAGAATCAATCAATCTTACCCTCAGGTTAGATAACAATCCCAGAAGCGTACCTTGAAAGTATTGTAAAATTTTCTTCATAGGTACCAACCGATTCATCATCCTTTTGATTTAGTTCATGAAACTCCTTCTCTATCTTTGTTCGAAGAGTACGAGGGAAGTACTTATTGAAAAATAAGTTCTTGAACTCATCCCATTCCATGGACTCAATTTTATCCCTTCACCTCATATTATTAATAAGATTTCACCATTGATCAGCTTCACTTTCCCAACAATATACTCATAAGATGACTTTATCATGTTCAGAACATTGAAGAACTGAAAATATCTTTTCAGCGGTGCTGATCCATTGTTCAGCCAGTAATGGATCAGTAGACCCACTAAATGAGGGTGGACGGTGCCTCATGAAGGATTCAACAAAATGTTGCTCCTTAATTTGATCGTTTGGAAGTCTTGCATGATTCATAGCTTGAGAAAGTTGTGTGAGAATGGATACAAGATTTTTCATTCCAGCTCCCATAACATTTGGTTGCTCAGGGGGAAAATCATTGCATTTCCCATCACATTCAACATTAACATGGTTCCTTCCGGATCCATCCATTGACTAAAACCAATAAGCATAGTGTGAGATGCACTAATAATAATATTAAAACCACATAATCAAGAATAAAATTTGACGCTTTAGGTCTTATCATAGGTTATTAGTGGCCATTTCTAAAACACTAAGATTTTGTCATATGCTTAGACATATCCTTAGGGTTCTTACTAAGGCTTTCACATTCTAGTTTCCAAAGGTTGACTATACCCTTCCTCTGATACCAACTATAACGACCCATACATTACATACATTGTTATTACTTCAGAATTTAAGCATACTTATTACAACATATAACAAAACCATGGTATGAACCTATAGTTATAGTGTCTGTAGAAACTAGGAAACATAAACAACTGGTTCATAAAGCATCTACAATGTCTCCCATTTATTTCATCATATCTAGAGTCCCTTTTGTAATATCCTACTTAATAACTGTCTTCCTGACCTGGGGAAAGAAAACATACAAAAGGGTGAGCTGAAATTCTCATTAAGGGTAAACAAAGAACATATCATTTTCATAAGAACAAAACATTTCTAAAATCATAACCTGCATATGAGATCATAATATCATAACATGAGATAAATCATAATAGTGAAATGTAACCCCAATAATAATAACATAAAACATGAAACTTTATGTCATACACACATAATCATAGAGAATCATTTCTTATTAGTCAAGACTCATTACCAAGACTATCTTAGCAGAAAAATTCCATTTCTGAACCGAGTTCACTCCTCGTTTCAATCTTGTATCACTGAACCAGATTAACCTGCCGTTCCATCCATGTCTATCTCATGAGATATAAATCTTTACCCAATGCATTGGAGGGAGATATAGGTCTCACCCATCTCATAATGATAACATTCTTATGTGTGCCACAAGATCATAAATCATACATCATAGCATAACCCATGTAATAAAAATGGGATTCTTAAACATCATGCCATCATAACATAATCCATAAAAGTAAATCATAAAAATAACTCCATCATAACATAATAAAAGCAATGTAAAAATAGGGATAGAAATAGAACCCTATATTTTTCTTATATGTAAAATATTTTTGATAAAACACTTGAACTCTATTATTGAATAAAATATCCTTTCTACTTCAAAAAAACATTTTTCCTTTATTAAAATGTCATAAAATTTTAAAAAAACAATTTGATTAAAAATAAACTTGAAAAATTGTAAAATAATCTTCATTGAAATAGTTTTCTATGAAATCATAAAATCCATTCATGTCGTATATGTTAAAAAAACATTCTTCTCGTACTTTGGCCGAAAAAGTCAAAAAGTATCTCGTAATAAAAACGGTAAAAGATTCCTTTCATATCTTTTACTAAAAACTCAACAATGGGTAAAATTTGATTTAAAAAATTGTAGGTGGATTGAAATAATATTACATATTGAGGAAACATGGATGTGTAAGATAAATATGCCCCAGTAAATTCTGAAATATAAACAATCTCGGATAAAAATGAGATTGTGAGATTTTGCCTTACCTTAGGTCTGATATGCTTTGGACGTGTCCGAACCTCCTGTATAATAATTTAAATAATTTCATTGACTTATTAAAGAATCATATTCATTGTTATGATATCATATATGGTCATATTATTATCTTTTTATTAGTAATATTTGATTGCAACTTGTTATTCGGGTGTTCATTGCTTTATGTTCTTATGCATGTTTTGTCGAATAAATTCTTATTCTTATTTTTAGGTTATATATACCTAATTTATATAATAGTATTAGTGTAACATATATCATATTTATTCATTCAATACATTTATATAATCATTATTCAACGAAGATCATGTAGAACAGGTCGCATCACATCGTGGAGACGGTAGGTCGTACGTATGCACGAGCGATGATATCGTTCCCATGATCGTGGAATTGTATTTAAGTGTATGTATACTATTTCAGAATCAATATCACTTTAAAATAATCATATATATTTATTATTTACACCATTATACCCATTTAAGTAAGGTGGTTGTGTAAAATAGATTACACCACGGCGTGGAGACGGTATTCCGTACGTACGCACGTGCGGTGATTTCGTTTTCCGTAGGATGGATAAAAGGTGAAATAGGGTTTTTTCATATTTATAATATCATATCAGTATTTTAGTGATACAGATGTTATTACTTCATAATGAAACAACTATATAAGAGGAAGTAGAGGAAGAAATAAATTTGAAAGAATCGGTAACGGACATTACCTCTTCTTTGAAGCGCCTCTTCTTAACCTCCTCTTAGGGAAATAAAGATGGTATTTTAAGAATACCAGGACCTCTAGGATTTTTCTAGGGAAGTGGAGAAGAGAAATGTTCAGGATTTGTCCGAGCGTGAAGGCTCAAAGTGGTATGATGTGGAGAGGGAGGAGGTTCTCTTTTATAAGGGAGGAGAGGGGCACCTTAGAAAAAACTTAACATATTATTTTATTATAAATAAATATTCGGTTTTTTATAGCTCCAAATTGATTTATTTAGAAGTTAAGGTGGGTATGGGTCGAAATCCTTTCAAAAAATAGATTTTATACAAGTTTAGGTTATTTTTTTAACCTTATCATTTAGATTTAACTCTAAGTTAAATAATTTTACTTTTACCGTGTCTTCATGTTTTCTTACACAATATGGTTAATAAACATACTATAACAAGACAAAAGAACCCAAAATTGTTAATTATTAATATATATAACCTTTTCTAAGTCATTTGGAAAAACCTTATATTTTTAGGAATAAAATAACAATTAATAATATAATATTTGTTTTAGAAACAATTTTATGTCAATTTTGACACTATTTGGTAATTGATTTTTGTGAAAATTATAACAGCATGATTTGTTCTAAAAAGGTTAATTAAATCAATACTAACATGTCATATTAACCTATAAAATTAGTTTAATTCATAAAAAGTCTCCAATTACATTTATTTGGGTATTTATAATATCAATTATGTTAATATTTCATTAATAAGGTAATTACTACATCATCATTGTGTCATAATTAAATTAAATTATTTAATGTCTCAAAATTATAAATAAAATACCATTATGTAGGAAATATTTTTACCTTTCTATTTAATATTTATAGTCGAATTTATCTTATTTATAACCCTATAATAAAAATGTTTTAGTTATTAAACATTGATTTTAACTATTTTAACTCTTCTTTAAATAAAATAATAATAAGTGTCCTAATCTACTCCAACTGGACCTAAAGGTTCATATTTTATACCTAAGGTTGTTTTTGGTTGACTTACACTTATTCAATAGAATTAGGACAAGTGTTAGGGTAATAATAATATCATTTTTACCCTTAATTTCCCTATTTACTTTTAACCGTTGTTTATAAAAGTAAAAAGTTACTATTCACCACAAATTATTTTTATCTTATTGAACCACATTTTACTCATTTATATTAACCGTGTATCTCAGATTTTCGATATTCCACTCACAGAAGTGGTAAAATTAAGTTTTATGTAAATTTGGAAATTCTCTTAGGAGGTGGGTAAAAGAGGGTGAAAAGTTCAATAAAAATTTTATATATCTAAAATTATTATAAAATGACTCCAATGATTTACATTGAACTTATATAGGTATTAAGTATCAATTTTGACTTAAAATAAATTTAAATAAAATAAATAATTATTTAAATAAAAATCGGTTTTTAAATAGTAACCCAGTGTTTTCACTATTCATCAAAAATTGAAAGTTTTCAGAAAAATACCAAAATTTCACCTTAGGATAACTTCGATATTCCGAATCCAAAAATAAAGTCCATTTTGAACGATAAAATTAATAAAATTTTAAAAATTGGGTATTACTATTCATAACGGCTAGTTTATATAATATTTTAATAACAAATCGTTGTTTAGTGAAACTCGGTATTGCGTACAACACACGCTATCGAGGAAGGATTCTATTGCGTATAATGAAATCCAAGATAGTGTTGTGTGTAGTCAAGGATTACTTTATATAACATTATACATAAAAACAAAATATTTCTCATAAAATCTCATGTGTTACAACGCTACTTGTCATAAACCTCAGGGGTTCTTAGAGGTACTCCTAAGGTCTCATGCAGCACTGATATGGTTAATCTAATGTTATCCATGTTTGGGTGTTATAAAGTTTTATCAAATCCTAGTTTTATTTTCTTTACTATTTGGGATATGGTAAACAAAAGTTAAGACTAGTTGAAACTATTGATAGAAGCAATGTTTATACCTGAATGACAAGTTCATGAACTAAAGTCCTAGATTTCAGGGATTTGGTATATAATGTTTTTTTTTGATGTTTTAGTTCGGTTAATTATTTCTAAGAATGGTGTTTCTATTTTATTAACTTTTGGTGTTCCTGTTGACCTAAGAAACTGATACGTGTGAGTAATTGTATCCTATCTGGAATGAAGGTTCACATTAAATAAGCATGTTTATGTGGTATTATTCCATTGCTTCTAAAAATAGGTTTTAGTTTTTAAAGTCACAAAAAATAACTTATTTATTATTTTTTAAAATTACTAATTTGTGTAATTTTACCAACCAAACTATATTGTTATGACCTTCCAAATATAAGTCATCCAAGAGTGATATGATTTATATACACATGGATTTGGTCATGATCCTAAAGAATTAGGTCTATTATAGGGAATACTAGAGAGGATTATAATGATAGAGTGGGTAGTTGACATGATAATGATAATCCCGAGACATATATAAATGTCAAAACTAGAGTAGTTTTATTGGGATGGAGTTACATAGTGGTGTCTTATATTGCACCATGGATATTTCTTTATGAGTTACAACCTATATAAGACATGACCTATAGTCTAAATATAAGATAATAGTGGTATTAATATTTCTCTAAGGATATTATTGATTTTATATTATAATTGAGTTTATGGAAACTTTCCTATTGTTCATACATATGATTTTTTATGTGTTCTAGTAGTCTATAGAATGGTTAGTTAAGGATTGTGAGTTCCATTAATGATGGTAAGAATGGGTATATTCTTTGTGTTTGAGATTATTTTGTGGGATTTTCTATCAAGTATTTTATATGGTCTTGGAGATGTTTTTGGTATTTTAAATGTGAAACCACATGTAGTGATTATTTTGTGATTGGTGTGTTAAGAACATAAGATATTATGAGTTAGATAATTAGGTAATCAATCCTAGATTAATGATATGAAAATGATTGTGTCATTTGGTTAGTTGTCACATTAATTGTGTGATCATATGACTGATAGGATATTACTTAATATGGAATGAGTTGAATGGAATTTAATGGTAGCACTGAAGTGTATTATTTTTGGTTGTTTTTTTATAATTCTACATTCATAACATATTGTGATATTGGTTTCATAGACCATCACTTACAATGAATTAAGAGATTGGGATCTTCTTTATCCTATGAAGTAGGTCGATTGGTGTGACCTAAACATAGATTAAGGTAGGTTATATTGGTGGTTTATTTTGAATGATAGGACTTAGATATAATGTGTGATATGATGATGGGTGTTTTTTTAAAATCTCTTAGATAGGGAGAATTAATTGTGTATATGATGGAACCTTTGGTTTTAGATCATTATAGTAGGTGGATATTCATACTTCCTACATATCAAACCTTCCTAGTGTGTGGAATTTCAATTTTTTGGATGCACAAGTTTTGAAAGGTCCTGGTTTCTGATAGGGTTTGTTTTCAGTTTAAATAATGGTTAAATATAATCTAAATGTGTTAATGGAAGGTTTACCATGAGTAGGGAGGGTCTTAGGGGTGTCCTGAGTGTTTGGGGTGTAGAGAAAGGGGAAAGGGGAGCTTACTATGTATGGGGTGGGGTTTTTCATGGATTTCCAAAACCATGCAAGCGGATAAGGGTACCCATGTTGTATGGATTCTCCTTGGATAGTGGTGGATGCACGACTTATGCATAGTTTATTAAAACTTTTTAGTGAATCTAGGAGTCCATACATCCTAGTCCTCTTTGAATGTGGTGAGTTGTAACGTACTTACCTGGGGTCCACTTTACTTGTGTCTTAAGCCGATAGTCCACATGGCCTCATGCATGCCTCCCTGTATGCCAAAGGGTATTTACTAGTATCAAGGGTGTAAAGGTGTTATGGTGGGGATAAAATACCCTATAATTAGAGTGGCACAATGGATACAATCATAATGATAATAAATTAGAAGAAGCATACCAAAAATCATACTAATTAATAATGAAGCGGAAGAATAAATAGAACCAAAAACTTATAATAATATCAAAAATCCACTACAGTAGTATTAGATGCATGGAATTTATGTCAGGTTTATATAAAAAAAGGGAAAAGGAGAACATGAATATATCCATGTTATACAAAAAGTAAAAAAATAACCAAAAGTTGATCCACTCACATATCTATTGAAAGCTCAATCCTATGCTCCTAAGATCCTTTTATAGGTAAGTATATCAATAAACTATTGAAGGCTGCTTTACTTTTTCAATACATGTAGTGAGATAATATTCTTAGGTTCAAAAGGATGATTGATTAGGTTGTGAGATAAAAATCCATGTATTCCACCACCAATGGTGTGTCTGAGTAATCCTAGTAGTGCTCATAAATAAATAGTGTGTCGATATAAACAGAATAGGAAAGATATTCTGAAATAAATAACCATCTTACTCATGTTCTTATAAGACACCTGGAGGGTCGACAATATTCAGCTCATTACTAGAAGGAATGACTAAATAGTTACTATATATATAGTATATATATATATATAGTTTAGTAGTATATTGCATCGACCTATATGAATGAAGTATGTGAGGACATATGTGGCCATATACCTGGAATCCTAGTTGATGGATGGACCAAGGAAAATCACGGACATCCAAGGGTTTCCTAATGAACCTATAATCTCATGAAATAGGGTACATTCACCAGATTTTATTAAAATTGTGATACATCATGCATGAAACATTAGATGGTGAGTGATCTATCATCTCATCACTCAGACAAAGGAACAAGGTGCATCAAGACCAACATACTAATAATGTCAATGTTGTGAGACTTCATGCTCAACACTCGATTTTAGGGAGTATGATACCACCATTCTCAATAATATATTACCATTTTATCATATCCTCTATCTTGGCGTAATCGTTTTCAATATAAGGAATGAGTAAATATATCTCATGAATCTCATTATCCATGTTACATTACATAAAAATCCATTCCATTATCATGTAATAATTTAACAAAGAATAATAAAATATGTGGTCTCACCACACTTTATAAAAAATTTTATATAACCATTTAGTTCTTTGAAGTAAAGGCACCCATCATGAATAATCCATTCCATATAGCATGTAATTAATATTGAAAAGGGAGTTCGTATTTCATAATCCATTCTATATTTTTAATTTATTTTAATTAGTAAATTAATTTAATGAAAAACTCCATTATCAATGAGTTGTACTATATAAACCAATCTATTATATTCATTAAACATGGAATTAAAATTTAATAAGATCAAGGGGTAGGTCCTTTATAAGGGTTCCATTTTCAAAGATGCAATTTCCTACATGGGAAATTCCAAACATAGGTTGAGGAAAATACCTATTTGTGCATTGGGTCCTATAAGAATTCATATTGAAATGAAAATTTCAATTTAACACTAATTTTAAAGATAAAATGGGTTCCATGAAATTTATTAAAATATATATAAGGGGAGATTTCGCTTGGCACACCAAAGGGGTGGCCATAAATGAGGTAACCACCCTCTAAACTACCCAATAAGATTCAATATGAATGTATTGAGTGTAATCATAAATTTTACATGAATAACTCAATTGAAAGGGGACTCTTAACAAAAACTAGTTTGTGACACAACTGCATAGATATGAATCATCAAAACTAATGGAAAAATGATATTACCCCTACCTCTAGGATATAGATGACTCCTTGCATGATATCAGCCTCAGATTCGAAGAAAGTTGGAAGAGATGTGAGAAATGGTCTAGTTTCTTAAAAATAGGGAAAATGATATTTCACCAAAATGTAATGATGGATTCAATGAAAATTTTAAATAGGAATTGAGATACACTATTATCTTACCAAGAAAAATTTGATGCTTCTGAAAGATCATTATTTTGTGCCTTGATGAAGAAGTTATAAGGATGCATAACATGAGAAGATTTTGAACTCACTAGAGAAGCAATAAAAGGCTTGCCAATGGTGGAAATGGTGAAAAGATAAAAGTTGTTTAAGAATAAATTAAGGTCAAAATTTTAATTTGACCCCAAAATAAAGAGATGTATGGTTTAGGTGCACAGTTTTCAATCCAAGTTGAAATTTTGTGTTATTCACTACTATAAGGGGAACACCACATGATTAAGTCCTTTCCCTGACTAACCATGTGAAAAATGTAAAAAAATTGTTCTATTTAGAAACTTATCATACTCATATGGTCGTGAAACTTAGGTTGTATAGTTTTAGACAAACCATGCAGCATACAGGTTCTATTATCTGTAACTGTACAGTTTCAGAGAAACCATATGTCCCTGTATTTTTTCCATTTTTTTAGAACTCTAGGCTCTGAACAAGCCCTAAAATCTCATGGGACTTTCATAGGCAATAGTAAATGTTTTCTGTGATAATGAAAAGGATTCAAATTGAAAAACAAAACAATGCATACCTTCATGAAAAAGAGGGGTTGTTCTAACCTCCCATCTTTAAAATAACCAATCCCCAAGTTATCCTTCTGAGGGTAAAGAGGTGTTATCATAGAATATCTCTAAGAAGTAGCCTCATATATTAGCTTCACATTCCCATGTCTCAACATGTACTCGATTCCACGTCAATAGAATCTATACCAATAGAACTAACCTTCCTAGGAGTGTCTTCATGCTCTGATCCACAATACAGACAAAGTACTCCTCAAAGGAGGTATATACATTCAATTTGACCTCATTAGGATGAAATACATGTGTCAAGTCTAGATAGAATCAGATATTATGATATTTATGAAATACATCATGCATTTAATGGTATCTATGAGGATGATCCAACTTGTAATCCTCTTGTCTGATCAATTTCACAACCTGAAAGGGTCTAATGTACCTCAGTGAGAGCTTACCCTTCTTCTAAATACGTCTATGGACCAAACTAGTCAATACTCGCAAGAAAACACGGTCTTCAACCTAGAACTCAAAAGGTCATCAGTTTCTATTGTAATACGACTATTGTCTATACTTATCAATCATCATGAACTTTTTGATCAGCTGGACTAGCTCTCTAGCCTACTACACAAGATGTGATCTAATAATAGCTGCTTCCCCTACGTCTAGCCAGCAGAGAGGTGTGTTGAATGGCCTTCCATATAATTCTTCATAAGGATCCATCTGGATGGTAGCCTAAAATGTATTTTTATTAGTGAACTTCAATAGGGTGATGTGTTTCTCTCAAGAACCACCAATGTTAAAAACACATACATAGAGCATGTCCCATAGAACCTAAATCGTACAAACCTTCTTTCCATCAATCTGTGGGTGACATTCCATGCTCATAATCACATTTGTTCCCTTTTCCTTCTACAAGCCCTACCAAAAACATGAAATGAAACAAGAATATTTGTAAAAAATGATAGAATTAGGATCTCCATGAAGATGTACAACCTCCATAACATACATCCTTCCAAGATCATCTTCTAATATGGTCTCCCGTATAGAAAATAATTGTGTGGACTTCTTCAAATGATCAATTATGACCCATAATGTATCATTGTCATGAGGTGATCTGGGTAGACCTATCATGAAATCCATCGAAACATATTCTCATTTCCACTTGGTAATATAAAATGGTTGGAAAATCCCTTATAGTTGCTGATGATCTGTCATCACCTACTGATAAGTGCAACACTGAGTGATAGATCTAGAAATCTCAAGTTTCATACTAGCCCACAAGTATTGGATTCATAGATCCCAATATATTTTGGTGACACTAGGGGGAACTGCCCATTTTGAGTCATAAACATCCCACCTAAGGACCACTCTAATGTCTGTTGGGACCCATACACACCCATGGAATAGTAATGTATCATCCCCATCCATGTTCCTGCCTATATTTGTATCAAAATATGAAATTATTACCCTTAAAACAAGGCCCTTGGGATCTTATAGTTGTCTCTACCTCACCAATTCCAAAAGAGAAGAGATCACTACTAATGCCGAGAGAATAGTCTTGCCATGGTCCTCTTAAACCTCAAATTACAACTCTATGAATAAGTCTATAAGCTCATATTCACTGTTGGATTCCTGAATCACTTGTGTATGAGTCTTCTAGCTCAATGAAATAGCTATATAATTTCCTTTAACATGCATGTAGGCAAGATATAAATCAAATTACTTTAAGTACTAAACCCACCTGTTCTATCAGAGATTGAGATCCCATTATGTGAATAGTTACATGAGGCTTTTGTGATCAATAAACACCAAAAAACACCCTCCAAGATGATACCATCTCCAACATCATAAGGCATGAACTACAATAGTGATCTTGTGGTTGTGTGTCGGATAATTATTCTCATGATGCCTCAACTAAGGATGCATGTATGTGATGAATCACTCATCCTACTCCAGAACAGCTCTAATCCTGATACTCGATGCATTATAGTAATCAATATATATTATTCCTATATTTAGAAGAATTAGTATCTTCACTAAATTTAAAATTACACTTAATCTTATAAAAAGAGGGTTCGTAAGATTCTAACCATAATAATTTAACGCTCTTATTTTTCAAGCCCAAAAGTGGAACTACAAGTCATAAAAAATACATTATGAAGTGTCTATAATATCTGTAACTCCCAACAAAACTCCAAATGTCAAATATATTTTTGGAATTCTCACAAGAAACTACAACTCCCACTCTATTGAGGTCTACTAAAACTCCTAAATCTGAGATAATGTGACCCAAGAAGTTGACTTTGTCAATCAAAAAGTGGAATTTACTGATCTTAGCATAAATTTTATGCTCTCTTAGTGTACTCAACATGATCACAATATAGGTTGCATGGTAATTTCTGGATCATGAATACATCCAGATATCATAAAAAATACCACAAAAAATGAATCAATATATGGATAAAAACCCCAATTCATAAAATCCATTAAGATTGTAGGTGTGTTCCATAGTTCAAAAAAAATGACCAAGTACTCATATGGACCATACATGATCCTGAAATATGTGTTAGGTATGTCTGAATTCTTGAAAATCACCCGATGATAGCCTGACATAAGATCTATCTTTGAAAAAAGTCTCCCTCTATGGAGTTGATCAAAGAGTTCATCTATTATAGGTAGTGGATACTGATTCTTTACTATGATCTGGTTCAATTGATGATAATTTACACAGAGCCAAAGGAATCCATCTGACTTCCTAGAAAAAAGAATGAGTAATCCCCAAGGATAAGTTTTGGGGAAAATGAAACTTTATCCTCTAGATCCTATAATTACTTATAATGCTCTATAATCTCTATAGGTTCCATCCTATATGGAGAAATGGTCATTGGTGCTTCTCCAAGAACAATATTAATGGAAAATTCAACCTCTCATATCAAAGGTAGACTAGAGAAGTCATCCTGAGAAAGATTTCTAAAATTCTCCACTATAGGTGGAAAATTAATAGGCCATAACCCATGATCATCTATAAAAAATAGAAATATCATCTATCATTATTCCAAGCCTCTGCTACATTGGTCCATCTCCTGCCACACTTATATCCACTCTCATTTATGCATGTTTCTACCACCCTCTGCTGATGTAAACATCACTATACATTGATAGTAGTAAATATGGGCTTTATAGAGAACTAACAATTATATCCTGATGATTAATTCAAATACTATCATGGGAGGAAATGAATATTCCACAGAAAAATGTTTCTACATATCTCAATTAAATAGTCCTTACAATGGAGAATGCACTCTAATTAGATACTTTCCAGGGTATCAAGAGTCATAATGCCATAGTAGGGATCAATATCAATGTTGAAACTTCCCATAATAGTCTCAAACATAAAATATAGAGACATGAATCTGTCAAATAAATCATGAACTAAAGTGGATGCTACTAGAAAATTACATCATATAGTAGAAGGTCAAGTTATTTTATCCTCTAGCATTTGTTAGACTGCATGTAACTGGCATGTATCATGGCTCTGATTCACTTCCTAAAAACCCTATGCAAGCTCAATCTATTGGAACTATGAATCATAAGTCTTACTACCTCTACCTTGAACACCACTATGGCTTGATTAACTTATAGTATTCCAACTTCCTACCTATCGTGATCATGTTGGCCCCAATATTTACTGAGGAGTAGTTATATATCCTTCTCGACTTGACAATATATGTAAGGTAATGTAGAAGTGCTAGATATATCCCCTCATATGGTAACCTATGAACATGACATGATCCCATAAACCCTAATTCTTCATGTCTCCCAGCTACCCACACCGCTGATAGATAAAAAACTATCTTCATGGGGTTAATTACTACTACTACCTCCATGAGTATCCTCATACTACCTATTTTACTTATAAGAATAACCACTTATAGCTCTATGTTCCATATTAACCTAACTCACACCATCAGCTTCTCTAAAATTTCTCTCTACAATATGGGATTGGTTCACGATTTTTTAAATAGTCATCACCCTAAACACATTGATCTATGATTGAATGGTGTATACCATCCCATCCTCAAATCGCCTAGTGGTCGTAATGTCATCATTCTCTATAGTAGGAGTGAACCATTGTATCTGTGTTAAATGATTAGAGTACTCCAAAACTAACATACTCCCCTACTATAGTTTCATGAATTTTCTACACTTGTCAGCCCTCAAAATCTAGGGAATGATACAGTCATAAATGAAAATCTATAAATCCACCCATAACCTATCATGATATTGATCTACATGTGTGATAACATCCCACCAACACTTATAAGAACCATGTATCATATGCATATCCATCTTGAACCTCCACTCTAGATGAATTTCTATATGCTCTAATATCGAAAAGTTAGTTTTGATCCAAAACTCGTCAACATAAGGCCCACCATCCATTGAAAAGGTGGAGGGATGTAACTACAATAATTCCCTTGTAAACTCTTATATTATTAGGAAAATCATAACTACACCAAGCATAGAGTATAACATACAATGGAAGCCATCTTAGAACTGGGCTCCATTTCCCATATTAGGTAAAGAAATAGGTGTCATAGGTGGCACTTTAAGAGAAATCACTAGTGGCTCGGGTCCTACCACCTCCAGAGCATGGTCATCATAGCCTTCATGTTTCAATACTGGAAGAAATCATGGTGTCATGATTCTATAATTCTAAATGAATTCTCGAGAGTAGATTTAATAAGTTGATAATATTATAGATAGAAACTAGGATATGTATAAGCCATCCTATAAGAACAACCATGCCTATCTTCCTACTCAACAAGCCAGGTATAGATGATAGAAAGATAACATAATAGGATATTAGAAGTTATGATACACCTATATACCCACTACTATGGTTGGTATTAGTTATAAGCGTCATTTTCTCATGTATTGGATAGCCAATTTCACTTTAAGAGTCATAGTAATTTTGAATTAGTGATTATTTATTTATATAAATCACACTAAATTGATGAATTGGGTGGATTACCATTTCCCATATATAATTTCACATACTACATATGAACCATAATATATAATCTCTTAAACCCACACCATAACACATCAAACCCATGTGACCAATGGTCCATTTCTCAATGTGCAAAAATTGATTGCTTAAGTTGATTGACTTGCCCTATTTAGAAAATAACTATTAGGTTAAGTTAGGAACATTAATTATTAATTATTTTTTCTAATATCTACAAGATGGGTTATTGTAATTCAATACAAATTCCAGGCACTGACAACATATCATAGTAAAATGCATGCTAAAACTAAACATGGAATGAAAAAAATGCATGGAATATTTTTCCTATCATTCCTAATATGATGCATGAACTGATATAACACGCTAATTTCATCAAACCATAGAAAATATATTCCCATTTAAATCATAAAAATATAAATAACAACACAACCCAAGTGCATCACTCAATGGTGAAGTCAAATCAACTATTAATGGCATAATCGATAAAAAAACACTTTCCATCCCCTCTAATTTGGGTCTTCCCTATACATGGGTCAGCTATGTCTATGAATCGGGTCAATAAAAAATCCATTTAACTCATATTATCTTATATAATACCCAAATAGTATGTAAAATAGAAAACAAATGTCTCTATGACCACTTTGTAACATCCTGATCGGGGGAATACTAAACCTGTGCCCTGATCTGGTGGATCAGATGGCCTCAAGTGTGCCTCCCAATATTCCAAAGGTTGGCGATTAGCATCAAGGGATTAAATGTGGTATGGTGGTGAGACTATACCCTCTAATAAAATTATCAC
The DNA here is from genome assembly GCA_963277665.1 of Viscum album. Taxonomy (NCBI): domain Eukaryota; kingdom Viridiplantae; phylum Streptophyta; class Magnoliopsida; order Santalales; family Viscaceae; genus Viscum; species Viscum album. The sequence continues at coordinate 614,354,423 of OY728160.1, read as the reverse complement.
AAAAATATGATCATAAAGATAAAACAATAGAAGAAGCATACCAATAAGAATAATGAGTAATAAAGCAGTGGAAGAATAAATAGTACTAACTACTGAGAATAATATTAAAAAACCACTAATGAGGTTTCAGATAAATGAAATTCATTTCATGTAGATATACAAAAAATGGAACATGGGAATAGGCATACAATCAAACTATATAAAAAAGTACAAAAAGTACAAAAATCTACTTCGCTGGTATATCGAGTGAATTCTCAATCCTCAACTCCAAAGATCCATCTATTGGTAAGCATATCAACAACTTGTAGAAGGTCACATTCCCTAATCAATATCGGTAGTTATATAATCTTCTCTAGTACCAAAGGTTTTCCAAGATGGATGTGAGATAAAAATTATAGTAGGATACCAAAAATTTTAACTATGTGTAATCCAAGTAGTTCTTGTAACTAAATAGTGTCCATGTATAAACAAAAAAGGAAAGTAATGCTGAAATAAATAACCATCCTGCTCTGGTTCCTATAGGACACCTAGTAAGTCTACCTGCAATGGATCTTTGTCGGATGGAATTTCTAAACAGTTAATATATATATAGTAATAATATATATATATATATATATTATTTAATTATATATTTCATCCACCTAAATGAACTAAGTACGTGTGGACATAAGTGGATATATACCAAGAATACTAGTCGTTGGCTAGACTGGGGCATAACTCAAACATCATTTAAAATTCAAATGAGCCCATAAGCTCAAGAAATATGGTACATTACCCATATCCCAATAAGATTCTGAGACATCATCCATGACACTCAGGATGGTGATTGATCCATCATATCATCACACAAACAATGGAATATAGCGCGTCAAGCAGAATGACCTAATAGAGTCAATGGTGAGAGACATCATGCCCAACACCCAATGTAAGTGATTTTGATAGTACCATGCTAAAAATACCTTACCCTCATGACACAACCACTATAATGATGTAATCATTTATAATATAATTCATGATGCAATACCTATCATTCATCTAATTATCCAAGTTCCATTACATACAAATCATTTCCATTACCATTTAATCATTTAAAAAAGAATAATAAAAGGTTTGGTATCACCACCATTTAGAAACAATTTAATATAACCATTTAGTTATTTTAAGTAAAGGAATAAATCATGAATTATCCTTTTCATATAGTACATGAAATTCATATTAATATGGGATTCCATCTTGTATAATCCATTTTACATTTTTAATACAGTTAAATTAGTCAATTAATTTATGGAAATCCACCATCATGAATGATCCATCAAATATAATCAAATCCCTTAGATTCATTTAACATGGAATTATAATTTAATAATCTCAAGGGGTTCCCTTTTAAAGGTTCCATGGCCAAAGTAGAAATGTCAAACATTGACAATTCCAAAATTAGGTTGATCCAAATACTTATGTAGTGCTTTGAGTCCTATAATCATTCCTATTACAATGATAATTTTATTTTTAAACTAAGATAAAAACTAAAATGTGTTATGGAAAATTTAATCAATTATCTATAAGGGAAAATTTCAATTGGTAGGCCCAATGGGTGTCCATAGGTGAGGTTTCCACCCTCTAAACTACCCAATAAGATTTAATTGGTGTGTATTAAAGTGAAAGGATAAATTTTACAAGAAGAATCCAATAAAAAGATAATGTAAGGAAAAATCTAGCATGTTTTATTTTGTAAAATATAATGATCATCAAAACTATAAGGGAAAATGACATGACCACCTACCTCAAGGCCGTAGACAACTCCTTTCTCGATATCAACCTTAGATTCGAAGCCGAGTGGAAGAGATCTGGGAATCATTCAAACACTCTGAAAATTATTGAATATGATCTTTAACCTAAATATCATGATGTATTATAATGAAAAATGAAATATAAAGGGAGATACTAGAAAAGAATACCAAGATGGATCAGATGCTTCTAAAGGATGGTTTATTTGGATTTCAGACAATGAAGTTACATAGATTCCTAGCTGGAAAAGATTTTGAGCTCGTGGTAGAAGAAAATCATGGAAAACTACTGGGGGTAGAAGAGAAATGAGAAAAATGGGTTTAATAATAAATTATGTGAAATATATAATTTTACCCCAAAATAAGGTGGTGTGCGGTTTAGGTGCACAGTTTCCAAACCATGTGCAAACCATGAACAAGTAACAAATATAAGTGGCACACTGCACAGTTTGTCATAAATTTTGACTAACCATGCATATTGCATGAAAAATAGATCTATCCCAAAACCTAGTAGACCCACATTTTCATGTACCTCAGTCCGCATGGTTGAAGGAAAATCATATGGCCAACAATTGTTAATTTCTGCAATCGAACTACTTCAGAGAGTCTGTGTGGGATGGGTTGCATGGTTTCTCCCAACCATGTGGCCAAGTCTTTTTCCCATTTTTTCTGAAATTCAGTCTTCTAACAAGCCCTGGATGCTCCTATGACCATTTTTAGGTCATATTTCATGTTTACCATGTGTCTTTTCAAATGGTATAAAAGATGTTTTTTATATTTTGATTCAGTTAATGTTTTTCATGAATGAAAATGATTTTTTGAAATAGTGTATTGATTAAAAAGGATATGTTGACTTAAATGTAATTATAAATGTGTTCTTAGTATATTTAAAATGATATTTTGAATTTTGTGTATGGTTTACCACTTATGAAATTTCTATGGTGATTTATTCTAATGAATTGATGTGAAAGGATGTACTTTGGCCTTATTTGGAAGTCCAATGAGAAAAAAACATGTTAAAGGGTACTTTTGAAAAAAAGTTATTATGTGAGAGGTTTTATCAATCCTTAAAAATTGTTTTTAAGTGGTGTTTTATGAAATTATTATAAATGTGGTGGGACTTATTGAGATGTGGTTAATTTTAAATGTCTATTGGGATCTTGGTAATTAATAAATGATTAAGGTAATTGGATTTTCGATAAATGATATGATAAATATTTAAATTATCAATAATTATATGGTTTTGGTATGTAGTACTAATACTCCACTCCCTAGTTTTTGGTCGACCAGAGTGATGCTCTAGGTACTCCAATCCACTCTAGTTTTTTGAAGGATTTACTAATTCTACTAAATCCAAGAGTACAAACATGGTGTTTTGTATCACGGTTTGGATGGTCAAACATGACAGTTTGAATCATGGTTTGATACATGGATTATTTTCCTTGTTTTACGACTATTGACCCCTTTAATAAATGGTGAAAATGATCATAAATGACGTTCTGAGCCCTGGTTGGATACCTAGATTGATGATCTTATTTTTCAATTTATGAACCCTACAATAAATTATTAGGATTGTTGAAAATGAAATTGTGAATATTGGTTGGATACTTGGACTGATTCTCTACATTTTTTGACCTGTGACTTTGTGATATATAGTAATGATTACCAGCATAAGACAAATTTGGTTTTATGGGATTGGGAATCTTTATAAACCAAGAATAATTGGGGGAATCAAAATATTTTAAAATAATGAAACTTGGTTTATCTACTAGTTTATGTTTATTATTGTACATATGAATACACTATTATTAGAGTAGTTATTACTTTAGAAACCACTGATGGTGGCCAATTGAGTTACACTCACACCCTTCTCAGGCCTCCATTATACGTGGTTACTTGAAAATGTGCTACTTATTTTCTGGTGTAGGATTAAGATAGGGACTTGGGTCATGGTTTATGCAAGGGATAATGGGTTTGATCATTATATATCAGGACCAATTTTGGACTCAAGACCGTATCTGGGGTTTTTCATAGTTATGTTTTTTTGGTTTTACTATATTATATCCAAAATTTTAAAATTATACAGATCATTGTTGTATCATGTTTCCCATTGGTTATTATTTTAACTTTGAATTTTTTATTCCATTTTCTATTGATAAATATTTTTATATCAATTTATATTATTTATATTGTTCTTCACTCTAATAAGAAGGTATATTCCATCCATTTTGCCTCTATATAATAGTACTACTTGTCAAAATCCTCTGGTGTATGGAGATTCACGCTTGACATCAGGAGGTAATCCTACTCAGGGCAACAGTTGTAGTGGCACCTAGGTTAGGGCATTAAAAAATTGGTATCATTGATTTTGTTTTTGTCATACTATTTCGAAACTGTAGTCAGAGGACTAGGATCTTATTAGATCATGGTAATGAACTCGTTCTTGGGAACCTACAACCCTACACATGGAGGAAATCCCATGTTTCGAGCGGTGGAAATTGATTTTTTGCTTTATGATTTTTCAACTTATTGATATTTCCTCTAATAGTGGATAACATGAATGTGATGTAATCGATTTATGTGGTTTAATCTCTTTTCCTCGAATGAAGGGGAGGTTGTTTCATTTCATGCATCATTATAGGCACACAAGATTGAAAGGCCTTCTTTATGTTTCATGTGATTGACTTGTAAATGTCATGATGTTTAACAAAAAAATATCAATATTGAAATGGAAGATAGTTAATAAATTTAAAATTTTACGTAAATGGTATGTTTTGAAATTTGAATTCATGGGTATTTAAAAGTTAATGATAATTAAATAAGAATTTTTAATGATGGGACCTTTAGGGACACTAGTGTGGGTATCCCTAGTGTTGTGATTAGACCCTGTGATTGGGTGGTTTTAATAGTGATAGTTCCCTTTTTTTGAGACCATGTGATATGGGCCATGATACCTTTATGGTTTGGATGTTATGGATAGTGGAATGCTATTTTTTGTCACTTTAGTTTGGTTATGACCTTGTGGTTGTGAAATTTAGTCAGTTCTTGTAAGTTGTGTTTTAGACCCTAGAGTGAGTGTTTATCTCATTGTGTTGATGTATGTGGGAATTTATTGTTATGTGTAAAACCTAATGTATGCTTTTGGTTTTTGTGAGATATGATTTTTCTTTTTTAATATGGTGGTAGGTGTACATACGGTGATCAGTGGATTATCTGGGTTTCAATTTGTATGGATTAGTGGTAAAGCCAATGCATTTGCGAATATGAACTGAGGTTGTGGACTTGATTAGTTGGCATGAGTAATCAAGGGTAACCAAAAGTGATGTTATCTAGGTATTATAGGTGCTTCGGAATGTGAATCATGGGTAGATAATTTGGAGGTGGAGTCAATGCATGGTGGGTTTCGTCATGTTTCTGTAAAAGGAATGGTCAGGTCTTGGTTTCCTTTTTAAAGGAAGTAACTTGTGTGATTTCTAGTTTTCTTTAAGGATGGTTTACAAGCGGTAATAATGGTTCGGATGCATAACCCTTCTATTTTGGAAATATTGTATATGATGATCGTTGTTTTATTTGGATTGGAGAAACATGTTATTTACAAATATGTCATGAATAAATGATCCTGATCAAAAAATGATACTCTTGGAGATGGGTGTTCATGTGGTTGGACCTAACTTTTGGGAAAGGCCATATTTTTACATGGAAACATTGAGGATGCCTTGAGACTGATAAGTATGATGAGCTATGAGACATTGTAAGCTGTTTTATTGGGTGCATAATCCTAGTTCTTATGATGTATAACCCGTGTGGTTTTTGAGCGGGGATTGGTGAATAGTTACAAGAAAGAATTAGACTGATAATTCTAGTAAGGTCATTTTGATGTGAACATTATGGAAATGCAAGGTTCCATTTTAGATATGTGAACATGTGGCTTAGAAACAAGCACCTGCCATTTTTTAGGGAAAATGGAGGTGATGGGTGCTTGTTTTTCATGAGACCCTTTGGTTTTGAATTAGTGATATAGAATGTGTGAATTTTAAATTAAAATCATTTGAATTGTGCTAGAGGAATTTGAGTACTGTGGTGAAGATAGTGCCCTAGAAAATGTTAAGTTCATTACTGCTCTGTAGAGATTAATTAGGTAGTTTTGAGTTTTGGTTAATGAATACATGTTGAATTATAGTGGCTAGTGGTTGAAGATATGATGATGTAAGGTAGGTATGAGGCCGCTGAAGCTAATGGTGTGTCACTATAGTGATAACTGGCATTAGGAAGAATCATTTTTTTGGTATTCATCAATGACATCTTATCACACTATCATATTAAAGACGGTCATTCTTAATATATTGAAATTTTCCTGAGTACACTGGGAGAGATAATTTGATACATTCCTAGATAATTAAAGGTATTATTCCAGTTAAATGGTGGGTAATCAATAAGGTTTTAACCATGGAGCAAGGTAGGAGAATATGGGTGGTGGTCGATGAACCACTAGTTGTTTGGGTCTGAGGTCCTTAGGAAGGAAAAGATGTTGAAGAATATCACAGGTATAATTATCAGAATATGTGAATGTTCAATGACTAATGTTTCATTTTTTCACTCAATTGAGAGAGATATGTCTTTATCCACTCTTGGTTTTGGTAGTGGTTGAGGTTTTGCACTATATAGAATTATGATTTCTTGAGGAATGTGGTGAAAAAGACACTCTTAATGTAGGGAGTGGCATGTATTTCATGGGATTATGACCCTCATGTTAGTAGGCTTGTTGATTTATAGATAATATTGTGATTTTCTTATGGTGGCATCAAGGTTCAAATAAAGAACCAATGAGGTGCATGCTTGGATTCCATAGAAAGTCCAAGTGGGCCTTGGATATGGTGGTTGATGGAGTCGAGCATTGGATTCATTTTCAGGGTGGTTCTAAAATAAAATTGGGGTTTTTTTATTAGATATTTTTCAGTGGGTTTAGTATAGAATAATGAAAGTTTGGGGAGCGATGGATTCTTTGACTGTTGAGTTCCATTGGAATTCAGGGATAGATTCTGGTTGGCACGTTCAAATGGTGGAAGTGTTTTCTAAGTGAGAATGAATTGTGTCCTGATAAATTGGTAAGATTCCAAATGTGGGAGTTAGGCATTTCCAATATGATTTCAATGGGTATTGTCCAACACAGCATAGAAAATTGAACATATGTGCTAAGTTATTAGACACATATGGTCTGATGTTTTTGAAATGAAAAGTAAGGTTCAGGAATAGAAACAAGCTCTTAAGTAAAAGATGTATTATTCTTGGTTCATGAATAGATGATGGTATGTATATATTTCTATTGTATTTTAATGGTATGGATTGATGTTAATATTTTATGGTTATATCATTAATTTTTTGGTTTGGTGAGTTGGGAAGCATGCTTTGTAAATTATGTGATATTGACATTTAGGTTCTTGTGGTCTTCACTAATAGTGGAGGTTCCAAACACAGAAAGTAAGTGGTTGTGAGCTAAACATGTCATGGGAATAACTATATTGGTTGAGTGGTTAGTTTATTATGTTATTTGAATTTTTATTTTAATTATTTTTCATAAGATTCATCTTGGTGTTTGGTTTTGGAAATGGGAATTAGACCAATTTTTGAACGGTTCAGTGTCTTGGGTTGATGGCTGTGATTTTGTTATGTTTCAAGTGTTCTAAAATGGAATTATGGAATTGGGTCTCATGTTGTGGAATGGATAGTTTTATATTCCTTCTTAGGATTCCTATTTTGGTTCATCATCAGGTTCAAAAATATGGTAGGTTGTCACCAATTGTGTTAGACTATTGACTTTGTGGAGAGAATCAAACTGGATGTGTATCGACTAGCTCTCCCATATTAGAATTGTTATTTTATGATTATTTTATTCTTTAGTAGTTTTAGTCATAAAAATAATAATTTTCTATTATTTTTTATGATTGTTGTGATGATATTATGGAATATGCATCATTTGAGGAGCATCCGACTAGTGTTGTGAATCCCAGTGGGAGGGTTTACGAGGTAAGACTGTGCTTTTGATCAGATTGGTGTGATGACATAGATGTGTTCAAAAGGAATAATGATATATGGAAGAGGGTACGTGGTCCTAGTTTCCAAACACATTTCCATGGTGGTTTAGTGAAATTTAACAGTGCAGGACAAGAATTATATGTTGCAAGGTGGGGAGGTTGTAAGGCACCGGTGTTTGAAAAGGTTCATTTTCATTTAAAAATTGTGTTAAACTACAACTAAATTGGTTAATGGATGGTTTACCTTGAGTAGTTAAGGTATCTAGGGGTTCCTAGGGGTTATGGGTGTGGAAAACCTATAAAATGGCGCTTACTATATGCGGAGAATGGTATCCACATTTTTTTTCAAAACCATGTAGATGGATAGGGTAAACCATGTAGTATGGATCCCCCTTGGAGAGTGGAGGGTTCACATCTATCAAAATGGCGTTTAAACCATGTGGGTTATTCTAAGAGATAGTGTGTACTAGTCTCCTTGGACAGTAGTGAGCACACAACCACCATATGGTTTTTCAAATGATGGGGGTGTCTAGGAAAACTATGTGGCTCGGTTTCCTATTTGATAGAGTTTTTCTCATTGCTAGCACGTGGTATGTACATGGAATTACATATCATGGTTTGGATGGTTACACATGATGTTATAAATCCCAATTGGATACATGGGCTAATGATCCTTGTTTCTTAACTTATGAACACTTTAATAAATGGTTTGGATGGTTAGACATGACTTTTTGAATCCGGGTCGGATATATGGACGGATGCCCCTTGTTTGTTTCCATATAAATCCTTTATTAAATGGTTATGAATGTTGGACATCAATATCCAAATACTTGTTGGGTACTTTGAATTTTTCTCTTTGATTGATGACCTCTAAACTCTTTGATATGTCATTCAGACAACCGTCATGGGTCGAATCAAGGTTTATGGGTTTGGGAATCTCTTGAAACTGAGAATAATTGTGGTTAATTTAAATATTGTTAAATAAGAAAACTTAATTTATATACTATTTTATTTTTATTACAATACCTATGCATGCACTATTGTTAGATTGGTTGTTTTATAAGACATCATTGTTGGTGGCCAAATGAGTTTTACTCACACCCTACTCATGATTCCATGGAACATGGGTACCCAAGTATATTCTACTTGTTTTCATGTGAAAGTTAAAGATAGCAACCTATATCTTGGTTAAGTCTTGAGATAATGGGTTGGAGAATGGTATTTTAAGATTAGGATTGGAATTAGGACTTAATTTTATGTTTTTCAATGTATGGTATTTGGGGTTTTACTATATGACTGTTTGTTATTTACATTATACATATCTTTTTTACATCACGTTTCCCTTTGTTTTATATTCGAATGTGGATTTTTGTTATTCCATTTTATATTTATACTGTTATTTATCTATTCATATTAATTATATTATTTTTTATTCTAATAATCAAGTATATTCTACCCATTTTTTCACCATAGACATATGTTTCTTGTCATTATCCTATCGTATATGGGGATTTGTGTCTGAGGTCATGTGGAAATTTGGCTTAGAGTACTTCTTATAGTGGCACCTTGTTCGAGGCATTACATGTTTTCTCCTTCAGACCCATATGGGGCATTTTACTCTAATATGTTCCATTATTTATTCATGGATTATAGGACTCCTTATTTCTTTATCTATAAGTTGTTTTATCATGGGTTGTCAATGAGCATGGTGGAGTATCATGGGTCGATGTTGATCAAATGTGAGATTATAATTCCAAGGTCTGAGACACATTATTGTGATCAACTAAGTGAAAAAGGGTTTTGTTCCTTGATTTCATGGTGTGGGTTGTATTAATTTGGGGATATATTAGGGTATGATAAATTATGGATTGACATATAATGATAAATTCCTTGAGTTATGACTAGTGCATGGGATGAGGTCCATATATAGAAATTGTGAAATGAATAATAGGTCATGAGTATTTTAACATGTCATGATGGATAGGTTATGAATGAGATAATCTATTTCCATTTTATAGATGTGTAATGTGGTGATGAGATTTTTTTATATTTTAAAACATAGAGGGAAAAGGTAACTCAGTTTTATGGCTATAGAATCTGGAGATTTCCACAAATATGGTGAGTGTAGTTATAGTGAGATTTTGAGTTGGTTAACAGACTATTTGGGGATCAGATAGAGATTTAAAGTGATATAAACATGATGGTGACCAATTTCATGTAGCTTATGTTAGACCTATCAAAAATGTGTATATAATGGTTAAGTATTAGTGTTGTTAAAAATGTATTATGTTGGGGGTTTTGGAATCATTGCAACCTTGAGAGCGGTTTTGTATGTGGTCTTATTCAAGAAATATGAGTGGATATTTTGAGTTTTATTGTTTATATAGCGATTTATGTGATGGAAGTTCATACTCATGGATGAGTCAATAGGTGAATTAATTGTAGGGGAGAAAACATGTATAATTTATGAACTTGGAATTCATTTGGTTATTTTTCAAAAAACATAAAGTGTGAATTTTTAAAGGACCCAGTCCAAAAGTGATTTCTATTTTTTTTATGATGCTAGGAAGAAAGATGATGAGTTATGTATAGTAAATAGAAAATACCTAGACGTGTGTCTTGGTAAATGGGAATCAGTTCGATTCATTTTATTCTACCACTCATGGCCTCAGGAGGTGGGATAAAAGTTAGGTGCTACAAATGAATGTGTGTTTCTAGAAATAGACATTTCATGTAACCTATTTTATAGAGTTTCAGTGCTTATGTGTAATAGAAAAATAATAAAAATTAGGTTGAGATTTATATTATAGATATAGTATCAAGATTTTGAATTCAAGTTCCAATGATAATGATATGGTGATTCTCGAGTGAGATATCTTGTAAGGGATGGTCCAGTGTTAACCTATTCCATAAACCTATGTTGTGTTACATCTATAGTTTCAGAATGAAAAAAATGACATCTAGATTATGGAATCACTTTTTTGTTTGTCTAAATAATTAGTGTTTTGGTGTGTGAGATAGAATATTTTTGGAAGTTGTAATTATGGTGTGATACTACCTTTAGTGTTAGAAAATTATTGAGAATGATGGTTTTTAGAGAGTATAAATTGTCCTTTGAAGGAATTTTCTGCAATGAGAGAATCTTAGGTGAAGGGTTCTCGATGTTTTGAGTTGTGGTAATGGTTTTACTACATTTCTGGAATGATGATAACTAATGGAAGACATATAATTTTGGTCATGAATTATATATTGGTGACTGGGATGGTCTATGGAGGATTCACATAGAGACTTCTAGGGGATAAGAATCATTATGGTGGGATGGGATTAACAATCAACAACATTATGGGTTTAAAATATGCTAAATTAAAATTATTGGTCCTAGAGGAGTGTACATTCAGATAATTGAGACTCTAAATTTGATTTTAGAAGATGGAACATGTTATAACTAGGAGATTTTGTTTAGTTTTTTTAAAACTATTAGATTTTTTACAAGTTCATAAAGGATAATATTATAAGTAATCATGAATCATATGAGGAAGTGGTTGGTTACCATACACAAGGGAACAAAATTTGTTTTATTCGGGTTTTAAATTAATATAGTTTCATGTGAATAATTTAGGAGGAGATTATGTTCACGATTTTGATGAAATATATGGGTTTTAGAGGTTATAAATGTTCTTATTCAAGAATATTTGGTATTTATATGTAGTGTGAGAAGTTTTTAAGATGTTTGGAGAAGGTTAGGATAAATAATGGAATTATTTTGTGTTGACTATATCAGGTCATAAAATTTTGTAAAGTCCATAATACAAAATGGAAACCTAGATTTTCTTTTATATTTTTATAGATAAACAACTCACAAATTAAGGTTACCAATATGATATGTAATGTTTGATCTAGATGATACATAAGGGTGGATCTAGATAATATATAAGGTTTGATCTGATTTTCAAAATGTCACATAATAGTATAAGATGAATAAGGAACAAAGAAATGTTAATGTAACTTATACTAAAGGGTTACTATGATATATAAGAGTCAAATAAATAGTAATATATTTGATATGTAAGGATAACCAAAATATTCCTAATTGTATTTGAGGGATACATTGATAAATAAGGGTCTGAAAATGGAAAAGTATCTAATACATAAGGGTTTAGAAAATGGAAATGCATCTAATAAATAATGATTACTATTATATTTAAGGGACACTATTTGATATATAAGGGTTACTCTAGGATACATTATCAAAACAATTATAAGTAAGGGTAAATCAAGTATTTTCCGAAAAAATGATTGGGATATATTTTTAATCACATGGAATAAGAAAAACTCTATTGTGTGTTTGGTAGTTTCATTAGAATTGATTTTTTATTAGGAAATTACGACACCAAAGCCTAATCATTTCATCATGGTTTGATGATCATGAGTGAGATATTGTTTTATAACTTAAGTTATATATTGGAAACTATGTTACATAAGATTGGAATTGGGGGTTACATAAGTGTAAAGTTATGATGTTTGGGGAAGGATAATTCTATGACATATGGGTTTTGTATTAAGGGTTTTAGAGGTGTAGGAATATTCCAATAATATGTTGGATGCACCATGGAGTGTCCTCATGAGTCAATATAATTAGGTTACTCAATTTTTTTGGTCTAGATGGAAGAAGAGGGCCATGAAGCAGCAAGACCCAGGGCAGTGAGGCTATGTTTTCAGTTGCGTCTTGGAATGTCATGACTGAAAACCATTCTATGAGGGGTGTCTAGTAGTGGAACGTTATCATGATCCATAGGGATTATGGTTTAATTTTCTTGCTATATATATTTTTTAACCAAGTGAAATATGGTCTTTACGTCTTTTAAATTTATCCCCCCCCCCTCGTGATTTCTTCATTCATAGAAAGTATGAATTGGGGAGGTTGAGGTCATCTCCACTTCCTCTTAGCCCATTCAACCTCATCGATCCATAACAATTGAATTTTGTTTCCCACAATATTTAAGTTGTGTTTTTCTCCTTACTCATTTAATCCTCTTATTTTTATCAACTAATTTGTTATGATTTATGTTAGTTTTTTATTCAATTTCAATAGGATAATGGAATAATCAGGGCTGATATGATAGGGAATTATCTTTTCTTAGATAAACAGGATCATGGGTGGATGAAAAATCTATTTTTTATGAAATTTATTTCAGGAAATTCTATACCATCTGTAATTTTGGGTTTTTCATCAAATTAAAATATAAATTATTTATGAACTAAATTCATGTGTTTGGACCTATTGAATATGGGATATTGGGTGTTCAGAAAGTGATTTACGCACCATTATATGAGGTTTTAGTGTAATTTCATCATCTAGTGATATATTTCTTTATTATGTCTATTAAAATAAGTTTTGGAAGAAATTTTTATTGTTAATTATAATGATTTTATCTTTAATTGAAATTAATTTTTATGCTATTAGTTTCGTATGTGTTTGGATGATGGATTGTTTCACTTGATTGAGCTTCAAAAATGATGATTTCTAAATTTATCATAAATGTAATAACATTGAATGATGTATGTGATCCCTAAAAATCATCCTAAGTGTTTTATGTGATGTTATGTGTAATTTTTCATGAAATATCACCACTTTTTTGTGATCGAAATTACTTTGAAAATGAAATGTTTTTTTAACCACCCTCAGTCAAAAAAATATTTCTTAAAACATGATAGACCCTAAAGAACAAAGATTATTTCCTCAATAACTGATGGTCATAAGACTATCCATAAATATCTTTTATGTCAAATATTGAATCTTGAAGGGTTTCAATTCAATGAAAAAATTATGGACCTTCAATTTTTCACCATATTCTCTTATGGGTAGTGAAATTGATGTGCATGGGTGTTTGGCTTTTTATGACTAATATAGAGCCTTATGTCCTACCTTTTAACCTTTTTTAAAATAATGGATATATGGGGTGTGTTTTACTACCTTGTACTCATATGTGACAAGATGAGAGTTCCTCGGTGATTACTAGGATTGTTCATTGTGATTTCATGGACTTTCTTAGCTTGATTCAATGTAAGATGGATGTAATATACCAATTCTTGAAAAATGTCTAGCCTAGGATACTAAAATGTTAACCAAATTCAGTGGGAGTTTGGTTATATATTGGGGAACAATATGCCTTTTCCATAATAGTTTGACCCAAGATTCTATGAAGGATATAAGTAACATACAAGGGGTATTCATACCTTGATGTAACCAAGGAGGCATAGTGGGTGCCCCAATCATGCATTTACATTGAATAGAATTAGAGTAAGGGGTGAAAAGGATATATACTAGTATGAATGTGTTCATGTTAATAGGTTTTGTGTATGAGTAGTCATACTTTGTAATGTATATTGGGGTTTCCATTTTTTTGACCCAACTGATTATAATATATGATGATATCTGGGTTTAAGTCTTTTCCATAAAATGATTAATGTATTTGATGCAATCCTATAAGTCTTCTTATACCCAAGATGATTATAATATGTTGTGATATATGGACAATCCACTTATATAGTTTTGGGGGTTCACTTCTCCCCCCCCCCAAATGATTATGATATTGGAGATGGTTCCATGAGGGTTAATTATTTCACACATTTGTTGAATATTTTGGGATGATTTTATAGTGGGGTTTTATATAAATATTGGTTTTGATAATTTTTAGATGGATCTATATAGGAGAACTATTCATTTATAATGTAAATGATTATAAGATGGTTTTGTGGTGGGGTGATAATACCCACATTCTGTTGATGATTATGACATGTTTATAGGGAGGGGCACTATTTTCCCTTCGGTTTTTATGATTATGGGATGGTTTTGTGGAGAAAAACAATTCCACATATGATGTTAGTATATATATATGAGATGGTTCTATGTGGGGTTTTATTCACCCTTGGGTGATGTTGATTATGATATGGTTCCTATGTGGTATGTATTTTACCTAGGTGATTATATATATAAGATGGATCTAGGTATCAGAGTTATTCCATCATGGGTGTTGAAATATCACAATTAAAGAGTTTTATAAAATGATGAAGAAGGAATGGACACACTCAAGCGTGGGATAGTACTCATTCCCAAGACAAGTATTTCTTATATTGTTGTTTATTTCTTCCTTCTGAGAATATCAAATTATACCTAAAATGTATAACATGATTTTGTAAGGGAAACCATATGTGGTGGCCTGTTAATTTTTATTCACTCCCTACTCGAGAAACACTGGGAAATTAGTACCTTATAAGATCTTAGGATTATAGGAGAAGATAGGTTATAGGAATGGTATTTTATGGATGAGTTGGATATCTTTGATGGAGTTAGGATTTGGGATCAGGGTGGGATGTGTGGATAGGTTGTGGTTTTAGTTGTTTACTTTTTCTTTGAGTTATATATGATCAACCAACTGAAATGTATCTTCTTTTTCCTAAATCATATGAAATTTGGGATAGATTTTGTTTTCATATAATGTTGTTCATTTTATTCTTTTCTTTAGTTTTGGTTATGATTTTTCATTTTATTCTATTGGATATTTTAATAACTGGTTTTATAATATTTTTATTATTTTATAATACTCTAATATGTGGGTATATTCTTTCCATGTTATCTCCAAACACCCTCACTATTATTTGGTATCCTTATGAATACAATTAGGAATTCCAAAGGTTACATGGCACTCTCTCAGATAAATTTACTGTTATATAATTTAGGATATTATATATCAATTCTACTATTTATTTTTTATTAGGTATAACATGGTTTCTATTATTTGAACGCTATAAAATTGTTTTAAAAAATTGATTCCCAAAAGGTGTTTGATTAAATTTAAAACTAAGTTCATCTCAATGAATTATAAATAACCTAAATTCTTCATTATTTTAATAATTATCATGAATTTTTATAATGTTTTTACTAGGGTTCTCAAAGGGAGAATTTTTTCTTTTCCATTTTAAAAAAGAATAATTTTTATATCCAGAACATTATTGATTTATTTTTTTTCATGACTTTGAGGTGTTCTCATTTTTTTAAAAAAAAATTAATTTCATACTTTCTTCCTATTTTATAAGGTGTATATACTTGTAAATATTTTTTTAATGATATATTGATATTTGTTTTAGTTTGAAACCATTGAAGATGATCCCCTTTTTATCTCTTATGGTTAAAAATCAATGTCACCATGTCTTCAAATGATTATTGATCCATGATCTCATTATTTAATTTGAATATGTTATTTGAAATGGGGATTCTTCTATTATGGGTGATTGGAGGTGTGGTTGAGTTATGATTTATTTTTATTTCATTATAAAATTATGTGTTATTCTTATTGATTTCTCACTTCAACTTTCATGTCTTGGGAATCCTTGGGTACCTTTCTGGGAATTCTTGTTATGAGTACAATACTGTTTAATAGGTTTTTCTGGCCAGTAGCATCAAGTTATATATATTTTATAGTTAGGGGATTTTACCTCTCAGTTATTCCTACAAGTTTAAAATTAAGCTTTTTGGTAGCTGAATCACCTCATAAACCAATTATATAGATTTTATTTTGATGTTTTCTAAGATTTTCTCCAAGGTTCCAAGGTGATCCAATGATGATTGTGGGTTGTTTATCCCATTCATGATTTTTTATGGTTGTTTCATAATATTTTTCTCCATTGTTTTTCTTATTTATATGATCATGATTATCTTACTTGGGGTTTTCTCATCTTTTTATGGTATATATGTCAGTATGTTTTCTATAAATGTGTAACTAATTTATCTCCCATTTTAAAGAAAAATGATTACATTTAAAATAATATAAATTTTTATTTTGATAAGAAACTAATTCATATTTCCTTATTCAGTTAATTTTAAATTTGTAATGTTTAACATGGATATTTATAATGAAATATTTTTTAAAAAATCTTTACACCTAATGTCATTCTTGAATAAAATTTCTACTATGTATATTTGATTTTAAAAAGTATATCCATTATATATTAGGCTTAACGGTGTCTTATAATGGCTATATTTCATGTTTTATATATTTAAATTAAACTTTTTCTTTAAGACATGTATTTTAAACTAATATGTAATAGATTTTATTTGAAATTTTGTACATGGTAAAGGGGGAGGCTACCGACTATACATTTTATGCTCAAACTAACATAATATATGTTCACTATAGGTATTGATTGGAAATATTGGTATTTCCATATATAGATTCATCATCCCATCCCCAAAAAGATACTAAAATTATGGGAATTAAATGGTGACTACACAAGTCTTACTTCCATTAGGCCCCATGATGGAAAAAATCATCAAGGATATAGTAAACTAACATATGGGAGGAATTACACTCTAAGAGAAACATGATGAAGAGAGACATTATAAGGTCAAAACAACCAACAAATTATCATACATATATATATAAGAAAATAGAGGTATCATCATGAAATGTAATACAGTACCAAAACACTGATAAGAAAACTATAAGTTGAAAAAATTTAAAGATGACAGCAACCATGAAACCCAAACAACTCATGTTCAATCCCAAGCTAGTAATATCCATCCTAATCACCAACCTATTCCGTATGACCTAAAAAATTGTTTATATATACGTTGGGGGAGTAAAATAGTATACATAATTGGATCCTACATGGATCCTTTCATTAAAAAGATAAAGATATCATTCTAAATCATATTGAAAAACAGAGAAACGAACTCGTCACCTAAATATGTGTACAAAGTTTCCAGCCTCAATATAGAGAACTATAACCATGTATTTCATAAAATAGAGTATATAATATAACAGAAAAACCTCAAGGGTACCCATGCCCTTCTTCCCCAATGGTTTTCCACTCTACCCCCAGCATCGCACATCCTAATCCATCTCTCTCCCAATGTAATCTAACCCAAAGACACTTCGGAAATGTATCACAAATGCACATTGTGCAAAACATTACTCCACCATCCTATATCACAATCCACAAATAGTGACCAAATAGTCTTCCAGAGCCACTATATCCAATATGGAATATGTCAAACATCAGGTATTATACCCCAAGTCATTACAGCCCATACACTGAGTATGTACTTTCATACATCATTTCCTATACCTACCATACCTATAATAATACATTGGATACTATATCTGGTAATACATGCGTGTGAAATAACCAAAAGATACCACATCCCTCTATAAACATATGTGTTAAAATATAACTATCATGCAAAACATAAAAAATAACTACCAAGAGAATAGAGAGGGGATAAGGGTAGTCACTCATCCATCCTCTTATTGGGATGTTGGGGAAAATCACTCATAGAGTATAATAGGTGTTAGTTTCCCTAACTGTCATGGGTGGGTAAGAATATGAAATCGTAAAATATACATGCTATAATATAGATCACAACCACACAATGGATGTAACCTATTCTTAGACTTAACTACAGTTAACTTCAATCAGACAAAAAGCTGAAACTACTAAGACCAAACATCCTATAAGGACAAAAACATAAAAAGGAGCTACTTTAATTACTTCTTTCATTAATAAATTAGAATTATTTTAATTAATTAATTATCCAATAATTAAAAATTTAACATTATTCCTGATTAAATTGTTTCACATTACATTACATTAGAGTAAAGTCTATGCAATACAGGCATAATTCCAAACTATGGACTTGGTTTTCCAAGACCAATATCTTTTATTAATTTACATTTCATTATCAACCAATCGCAAGGGATAAACATTTATTCAATAACTATTAGAATTATTCCATATACCAGGTACTATAGGAAAACCATCCTAACCTACCACTAGGAGAAAACATGAAACCAAGAATATCGACCTGCGTTGAGAAATGAGGAAAAGGAATACAGATAAAACAATCAACTCATCTATCCTTCATTAAATAGATTCAAGAAACCATACCTTATCTCAGCTTCTAATCAATGGGTAAGTCCAAAATTAACTTGTTCCATAACATCTAGTGACACACCTGACACCCACATACATATAATGATGTATCATACCATAATATGCATCATCTGTTACCACATTATACAATCCTCCCTATCCACATCTCACCACATCCATCTTAGACTTGTCTATCACAGGCTCACCTCACATCCAGACCTCCATGTCCCATATCACAACAGTCATCCCCATCTCAAGAGTATTAGCATCATATAAAAATTCCTTTTGTAAAATCACATAATAAGTTAATAGAAAAAATCAAGAAAGAATCAATGGTATTTATCCCTCAAAAAAGGCATTCAGCCTCCTCATGAAAATGAGCTCTCACATCTCTAAATCAAGGTACTCTGTCTTCTCAAAAACATTCGAAAATCATGCCCCAAAATCTATATTCATCACACAAATGGTTCTTACTCCATATCTAATTAACCAATTCATTTATTAACATGTCCCTACTATGAGAAACCTAAGGCAACAAGATATAACAATACATCATGGAAAAACATGCTCTTAGTAGTTATTCTGATTTCAAAAACCAATAGATGTAACATTATCAAATAAAATTACTTTTTAATTCTTATAATCATGTATAAACAATATTTAAGTTCATTAACCAATTTTATCTACTCAATTAATCATATGTAAGATCAATTTAAATTAAACATTAACATTACATTAATTTTATTATCATCAAATTACATTAACCAACAGAATACAGACATGCCTCTTCTTTACATAATCATAATCCAATTAATTAACAATTAATTTCTGATTTATGTACTTTAAAATTTTCCATCAAGAAAAATATTTTAATATATAGAATAAACAAACTTGTTGATAAGAAATTCAAAAATATAACACTATATAAAAAATCATGAGGAAAACTGAAGTTACAGTGTAAAGAAATGACATCACTAATAGTCAATAAAAAGTTGATTATTTAATCTGGTTCAATAATTATTATGTTAATTTCATTGACATATAAAGGGATAATATATATTCTATTTAATATTTCACATAAATAAAAGAGAAGAAACAAATCTCATACATAAAATCCATAGAAGTTCTTCGCACAAGAACAGACCACATCATGGATCTCTGATCACCTCTCCCATAAGAGCATCATTCATCCTGGGATTCCATGGAACTACTAAACTAACCAAAAACAAGAGAAACCTCATCAGAAACATGGGATATAAAATGTTATAGCATGACGAGATGATATAGGGGGAAATGAGATCAAGCTGGGAGAAACCACTAGAATACCAAAAGGAAGAATGCGCCTTGGATCAACACGGAACACAATGGATCAAAGAAGGAATCCTAAGGATTGATTCCCTATCAAATAAATCTTCATAAATACTAGAATGGAGCCACTGGTCACCTATATTTGGGTGCAGTTGTTGGGTTTGTAAAACTCAAGTTGCTGAAAATGATTATAAAAACATTTCAACAGAGATTTATGTGGTGTTAAAAACATTTACACATCGTATAAATGAAGCGGTTCATAGATTTATGAAAAACACATCACTTTTCTATTATTTAAACTCAAAAATATACACATCATAAACCATCCTCATGTAGGACATGAATTGTAGATACATTACCTATATTATTTACATTCCATGTGTTCACCCTACTTTTATCATTTCACAAACAAATCCTTCCAGACCACTTTCAAGCCTTCTCTGAGGTTCATAACCCTTTGAAATAGAAAAAGGGTCGATCTTCGCATATTTGGGACCATATAGATAGTGTTTTATGGTTATAATGTAGTTGTAAGGTGATGTTATTTTCTTGTCACATTGAGATGGATTTGGATTGTAGTTGTGTTATCTACCTTTTATTTTGGTATTTTGGTCATATTATGTATCATTTTAAATCATATTTTATACTCTAGTTTTTGTTTTATCATATATAGGTTCTTGTAATTAATGAATAATCATTGTGATGTTGGTTTTTTATGTATTTTAATTGGTTTTACTTTTGATTTATGAGTTACGATTATACTTGTGTCCCTTGATTGGTTTCATAATTTTTTAAAACTATATATTTACATTTCCAGGATTCTTTTACTTATAGAGTTATCATGTTGTAATATTGGGTCGAATTCCTATTTATTTATCATTTTATTAGATATGATCAATCCCTATGGATTTTTACTTGATGCACCAACACAAGGTTCTAGCATGGGGAAATCTAGAATGGGTTCTTTTACTTTTCAAATGCCATATAGTATTTTTATTTACATAAAATAATATAAATCTCAAAATAATTGAAAAATGGCGCAAAGTGTTTATATTTTCAAGACATGGATCGTCAAAGAAAAACACAACTCACCCAAAAGGATATTGGAAAGTGTTAAAAATAGTGTCGTATCACAAACATATAACCCTATTTTACCCTTTTTAACAGAATAATTATGAAAAAAATTTACCAAGTTTACTATTCATAATGACTAAAATTTAAAGGGACCTATTAATAGAATTTGATCCTTAGGATTAAAAATATATAATCCTTTTTTCAACATAAATATTTTATTAGTGGTATAAATTTATTTTAAAAGACGTCTATAAAATAAGAAAAACCCTTATTTTTAGAAAAAAACCTATAGATTTTATGATATTTCCCTCTTTAAATAATTTTTTTTCTTTGAAATATTTCTTTAAACGCAAAATTAAGTTTAAACAAACCATGATTTAGTATGGTGATATTTTATTTAATGTGATAGTTATATCCTAGCCATTTTATTATAGGATAACAATATGACTAAATAAATTATGAAAAAATTGTTTTTTATAATGAATTGATTAGTTGTTAATTGATTAGAAATGGGAAATAAAAAACATTTCATGGTAAAAGTGATGTTTTCCTAAAATAAATATATACCCACAATGTGTTTTCATCTTAACAAATTATATTGATCACTATTTGTGAATGATTTTACTGATATATATATATTATATATCCAATAACAAAATATAACATTTTCCAAATTATTTTACTAGTTTTGGGACAAGAATAAATCCAATTCATGCAAAAAAAATAGTATTTTTCAAAAAAAGGGGTTTTTATCACATTTTGTGCTCATATTTTAAAACTGACTTCTCTCACTTATAATGATTAAATATTTAAAAATTGATTCCATATTTGGAATCAAAATTATCATATTTAGTAAATGGTTCTCTTTAATTTTCTGTCATTATGAATTGTATCCTTTGTAAATTTTGGTCACATCAGTAATGGTGAAATGGTTAATATATAGTTAAAAATTTAGGATAAACGTTCAAATTTTCCATGAAACATTACTTTAACCAACAAATGAGTGGATTTTACTCATTGACATCCATGTATCAAAAATAAGGCCACTTGGTGCCATTTTTCATTGATATTTTCTATTATATAATTTTAAGTAAACAAGAATACAAAATCACTACAAGAAAAATGATTTATACCAACCGAAATTTCATGAAATATATTATCTCCAATGTTAAAAAAGGAAAATTCCAAAATATATTAACTTTTATTGGTATTAATTTAAACTACCAACACATATTTTTACCCACATATATATCGGTAGATATTGATCATTCAAAACCAACATATATTTTACCAATGGTTAAATCAATTTCTTCATCATAATGTTACCATAAATATTTTTTACTAACACTTTAATTTGTTAGAATTAATTATAATTTCCAAAAAATAATTTACCATCAATAAAAACTTTACAATAATAAAAAAATGATTTTATCGATGACCAATTAATAGAAAAAAAATTTATATATTATTATTTTTATTACCAAAGTCAATATCCATTTTTGAGGTCTTGTTAAAAATATCTCATTCATTTATTTATTTTTTTATTTTTTCTTAATATAAATAGTGCTTATATTTTTTTAATGTTTTTTATTTAATATACATTTAAATAATTTTTATAAAAAACATTTTAAATAATTCTGATATTTGATATATCTAAATATATGTTTGATAATAACTATATAAATGATAATTTTTTATTTAAATTTAATAATCATAATTAGATCTAAAAATAATAATTTCAACAAATTAACTATTTAAATTTTGTAAATAAGAAATATAAAAATCAATTAAGTAATATTATTTTATTAATAATTGATATCCACATGTTGAAATTTTATTTTATATTACAAAATAAAAAAAAAAATTTTTATAAAATTTTATAACATTCATAACTATATGTAATATATTTTTATTTTTATAAAATGAATGATATTTGTTATTTTATTTATTTTATTTTATTTTTACACATTACTATTAATATATGATCAATAATTCTCCCCCAACACACCATTTAAAAATCTACTCCACCTCTCTATGTTGTTGCCTCCTCCTCTGTGATCCCCTACTTCCTCGATGGCCACTTCTACCCTCAGTAACCCCCGCCACATCCTCCACCACTCTTGGTCGACTCCACCCACCACCTGGGAAACCCCAATGCCACTCCTATGCCACTCCTACTATTCAATTGACCCCCTCGACCATGAATTGATCCCATCTTTTATACCATTTCCCCATGCATATCATCCCCACCGAATGACCCCCATTATCCACATTTGACCCACACCATCACTAGCCTTCCCCACTCGATCCACATTATCCCTGACATTCCTCATTCGATCCTCACCATCCCCATCCATCCCCACAAGACTATTCTTAACTTTTGTTCAGCATATTACAATGGAATAATAAACCAATAGAGACGTATTTCTAAATATTTATTCAGTTTAATCAGTTCCCCTTTGGAACGATTGAGACTAGGGTGGAGAAATTTGATTTGAAAATAGTCAATTTTATTGATCTCGAAATAGTTTTGTCTGTAAAGTACATGATATGTAAAAGTATCTGAGAACCATGGACACCCTCAAAAATTGATTCTTTACCTATTCCATTCCACCCCATTTCAATTCAAACCCATTCTAGATAATTTTATGAATCAGTTGGATATTGTAAGTTGTTTTGTATTCTACAAGAACAAAGTGAAAACTCTGTAATAGAGGCATTAAGAATTTTGGATACTACTTTTTCTAAAAATTTTATGCTGTTTAGGAAGATTCCTATTATAGGTATGGAATTTATTTTGTTTATAGGGAACTTTTTTTTTATTTTTTTGGTGGTTGAGGATTTTCAAACATTAACAGAACGTGCTATGGAGTCCATCCTAGGTAATAACATGATTTGATGGGTTGAATGGTCTGACATGGTTTTATAGGAAGATATTGTGAATGTATAAAACACTCAATGAGTATAAAAATATTATTTTTATGATTTAGCACTTATTTTTTTGACAAAACCTTGCCTTCAATGATGATATAGAGAGAAGTGTGGATTCTTCAGAGGGGTATGTTCTTGGTTTTCTTGTTAGAATCTTGAATATTTATATAACATTCTATATAAAAATTCCTATATAATGTATTTATTAATATAATCCTTTTATAGAACGGTTTAATGTTTCCAGATTTGGTATTATATAAAAAAACTGCAAGTCTATCATTCTAACTCTCTCTGTTTTTAATCATCTTGAATATTTTTTGTTCTTCTTGAATGTCTCTGCATATGATAATTTATGGTGTGGGTTTTTAGTCATCTTCATCATTGATACTGCATGTGAATTATATAGGAATATGTATTAGAGTGGGAAATGATATTTATATCCCCATTGATTGGGTCATCAAGGTTCAGGTGCAAATGAATTTTCTGACCAAACATTTATAGTTTTCTTATCTTTACCTTGATTCTCATGATCTTGTTTTAGAATTATAGTGGATATAGTTATATCTACTATTAATTTTATTTGGTATTGGGCATTATACGTGACTCGTGTGTGGTGGCTTATTGGTTATAGAATCTAATAGGTAAGTAGCTTCCTCCTTAACCCCAATAATTTTTGTTTTTTTGTCTTCAATTGTTTGATAGAGGTGGATTTGGATCTTGGTTTGATACTCTAATGTTTTTTTCTCCTATAAATTTGATCACATTTTTAGAGTAGTCACATTTTTTCATATTCATTTAAAAATAATTGAATAGTTTTTTCAAAAAAAATAGTATCTACCACTAGTAAACATATTTTTATTTTAATCATTGATCATAATAATTGATGTTTTTTTTGGTTTCAGGTTGTTGGAGTTACTTTTATTGATTCACATTAGTGTATTTGATGCCTTTTTGGGTCACCATATTTTTAATCAACCCCATTCCATTTCTCTATTTCTCTACTAATTCATTCAATGGATTTTTAATGGAAAAAATATTCATTTATTTTTTTTGAACAAATTTTGATTCATCCTCTAAAAAATGTTTTTTTAATTACAAAAATGTAATTTTATTAAATATCCTCTGTTATTGGATTTTAATCTCCTAGGAAACTGAGAGAATTTATTAAATCTATCATTTTATTCTCCTATAATTCCTAAATTATCTCATTACTGATCGCATTGACGATAATAGACATTTGAAATCATTAAATTTTCTCTCTGAAATGTTCATGAATGCTAAAGTATCTCCAAATAATAATTCTATGTTGGATTATTTTTTCAGAGATGTCATGTATT
This sequence comes from Viscum album, assembly GCA_963277665.1. Classification (NCBI taxonomy): domain Eukaryota; kingdom Viridiplantae; phylum Streptophyta; class Magnoliopsida; order Santalales; family Viscaceae; genus Viscum; species Viscum album. The sequence goes on along the minus strand of OY728160.1, from coordinate 614,329,025 downwards.
TAGATCCAAAAAAATTTCGGGGTTTCAACAAGAAATGGTTCCAAATTCAATGTATAGTCTATTGTAATGTTACACTCATTCCACCCACAAGCTGCATCAATTTACACTCAACTTTCATATTTTCTCAGGTTGTTGCTGTGAGAATTTATAATGATCATTTTTGAATATTTATTATTTGAGTGTAATTTGAGGTTTATTGGTTTCTTAGTACTTAAAGAATTGATTAAAATTTAAATTTAAACAATTTAAAGGTTCTCTCTAAAATTTCATGAATGCTAAATTCATAGCTCCTAATACTAAATCAAAGTTGGCTTCTCTTTTCAGTAGTGTCGTGTATCTAGATCCTGGCCAACATTTTGAAGCTTTATGAGTAAATCGGTCCATATTTGATGTGTATGCTACTATAGGTCCAATTCAGGGTTATGTCTTCCTTGGAATCTTCCTATAAAATATTACCACATCAATCCTCTGCAAATCAAGTTTTTTTGTACCATAAACCTCTCTTAGTATATTACAAGAAATAATTTCCCAAGGAACTGGTTGGCATCATCATCTCTTCGATTATAAATCAAATATTTCAATAGGTATGACTTTTTTTTGGATGAATGTGATGTTCAAATTTATATTCATTCAAACAAATTTTGAGGAAATAAATTCCAAAAATAAAGGTTCTCAAGACCATATCCTTCATGTCTTTTAAAATTTCACGGGCATATTTGGAGGTTCAACAAAGTGTTCAGGTGGGAATCTATGATAAATTATTTAATGGTAAAAATTATCATAAAAAATATAAAATGTTATGTTAATGAATTTTCATTCTCATAATAACTTATTACCTTCACAACACATTTAATTTTTTTTAAAATACTGTAAGTTATTTCATTTAAATAGTTTTTATGTATCAAATTGAGCCTTATTATGATGTTCATGAAATCGAAGTAGCCTCATATTTTTAGGTTATTCTCTGGTTCTTATTGATGTAATGGTCTTGTTAATTCTCAGCATCAGACAAGGAACATTGTATATGTTAGAACACAATGAATCAATTTTATGGTAATATTGTATGATTATATGTTTAATAGTGCGTTATTTTCAATTTTAGATTTATCCCCAAAAAATAACTGATATTTATTATAACATTGTATGTATTGACTACATTTAATGTGCTAATATTCAGTGTATCTTAAACATTATCCCTATATTACATCAGTGATTAAATTCATTGTAATGGTATAATTAGAGGATACACTAGCTATAAATCAAGTATAAAGATTAAACACATACATTTCTAGTACGGAGAAACATTCTATGGATGTGATGTTGAAAATGATAAACTTTTTCAGGTGTTCACATTGTCAAGAATTTAATTTCCTGGTGTGATCCAAAAAAATTAAGCAGATATAGATGGTTGAATATTTCCATGTTTCTATATTATGTACCTTGAACTATAATGTTTTATTAATCCATTTTTTCATTTTTTTCTTAATTTAATAAGTATTTTTTCCACTCAATGAATTTTATTCTCATTTCTTGTAACCATTTGGGAAAACAACATAAATTACTTATGTTTATTTCTTGTTTTCATTGATTCATATGTGATTTTTAATATTTTTCATAATGAAGTGATTGTTTAAAATATCAAAGAGGGTGTTTTCTTTTTATTATTATTAAATTTTTTACAATAATTACCCTCATATTTTATAAATAATATGAAAAAATAATAAGTAAAATAATAACTTTGTTGAATATTGACTCTGTTCTTTTATTTTTAAGTATTTATAATAATCAACTCATGTGGATGAATTATTTTCTTATTATTATCAATGTAACTTGAAATTTAGAATGATAATGTATTTAATCCTGTATAATTTTCTTCATCATAGGTGAGAAAATTTTTCATTGAGGGTTTGATAATCCTACTACGTGATTGTTATACTTTGTGATAAGCAATACATATTGAATGATGGCTTGTCATCACCAGCTTGAGTAGCCCTCATTCAATTTTGGAGTTCAGTGCTAGTAGTTGGACTCATCCTTCTGTAATAATTAGGTTCTTCAATATTGTATCATTTTATTACTTCTCATGTTATGGAATGAAATTGGAAGTCTAATTTATGTTCAAGGATTCGAAAGCTATACACAAAAATTAATATTGAAGGTGTCTGGAAGGAATAATCTAGTGGTAACCATAGACCCAATTGACTTGTTTCATAGGCATGTCATACCATTTTTTCAAATAAATCCTTTATTCCTAGGCACTTTTATATTGTATGTGTACTCATATTTTTAGGTTTAATATTTTGGATTATGGACTTTTTTCTACAATTATAGATCATCTCTTCAAGATATGTTGGACCATATAATTAGGTAGTGTTATAGATTATTTTATATAATTATTTAACTCGAGGTCAAGGTATTGTCTTGAAAATTGTATCATGTAATTCATTTTCATGTCTTGGAATTAATGCAGAGTTTGAATGATATTTATTCATATGAACGGTTTGCACAAAATTGATGTTGAAGGTGGATTGAATGATTGATATAAAGCCCAACTGACCCAATGACCCTTATTCATGTGTCTCCCCTATTCAAGCATGATCTATGTCAGTATCTATAATCATTTACATAGGACTTCTAGATGACATCTTATAGCTTCGGTTTTTGTCGGTAGTTTATCAGAATATTTTTTTCATTCACATTATTATTTTTCAAATTATACTAGAGTTTATAATCTAATTTTCTAGTTCCTTATTCAAAAGTGGACTTTTATATTTCTAGGTGTTTATGTTATGTTTATTATTTCTTGGATATAGATTAATAGGAATCGTGGTTGGGTTAGTTGTTTTTTCTATTATTTTCCATGATGTTAACAAACTTCTAGAAGTTTCATGTCAACTAATTTTCTAATTATTATAAAATAATTATAATAGTCATTCACTATGTAATTATATTATTGTATATAATGTTATATATATGGGAATAGAAAAGAAAATTTTTTATTTAAAAAATATATTAGAAACATATATCATTGTTGGTATTAATTAAAGAAAAAAAATATTATCTATCAGTATTGTTATAATTACAACAGAACTATATTATCAACTATAATAAAATATAGCAATAGATTTTTTACTTAAATTTTAGTGATAGGGGCATATTTTTTTCTAAAATTATTTACCAATTGATATTCCCCTATTGGAAAAAGTTAAATATTTTGTACTGATTGTCACTCACTTGACTTTAAACTTCTATTTTATTTTCATATAGGGATAAAATAAGTTGTCAAAAAATCCTAAAAATTATTTTTTACATAATAAAATTATTTTTATGATGGTAAATTATTTATAATTTTTCTTGATTATATAATTTTCATAATTTCTTGCGCAATTCTGACACAATATTTCACACATTACCCAAAAAATAAAATAAATTATTTTATAAATATTAAACGTAATTATATTTTTAATAATTACCTTGTTCCATAAATTTTGTAGATTAATTTATCATATTAGTGATGTATTTGAAGTAAAATTAAATGAATACTATCAAAAAGAATGTTAATGATATTTTATGAAGATAAAAATTAAATTATATAAAAATTATCAAAATATTTAAAGAGGATAAGGGGGGTAATATATGGTTGGTAATTTCATTAATTTTCCATTTTACTGAAAATTATCGCCTTATAAGTAAAATTCTAACCCTTTATTACTTAAAAATTCATTAACATGGTTAAGATTAAAATTAGTTAACCAAGGGGTTAACTAAAATATAATTCTTAAAATGTCACCAAGAATAGTATAAATTTTATTGGATGATAAAATTTCAAACATAGCCTCTTTTTATTTAAATCTCTATTTATTTTGAGGTATTTTTATTTAGAATTACTAAGTTGTGTTTTAATCTTTTTTAGTCCAAGTGTGTCCTTTTCATCCCATTATAAAAGGAAATATCACCCATATTTTCATTACACCACTTTAAGAAATATAACTCAACCAAGACCTACACATATCACTTCCCAAAATCCATATCTACGTAATTGTGGTCATTTTCTTCCCAAAAGATAAACCATGGGGTCATCAAGTGGAGATCTAAATGAGTTTATTCAAAGAAGATTTTATCTCCTTAATCAATCACTTTTTTTACTTATTTTTACTACTCCTATAAATTTTTTATTTATCCAAAAAAATAAATTCATTGTCCTAAATATAATAAAATTTTATTTTGATTATGAAACCATTATTATAAACTCTCTTTTCTATCAAATGTAAAATTATAATATTGCCTATTCATATTTGTGGACTATCACCTCCATGAAGTGATGTGATTCATTTTTTTATTATGATTTACATGGATGGTAATAAGGGTATATTTGACAAGTGTATATGATATATAAGATATTATAATGATTCTATAAAGGTTAATTATTATTAACCTTTCTTTCTTCCATCTTTCTATAAGTGAAAACAAAGTTTATGAGTGTATATGGCTTGTCATCTCTATAAATAGTATAATTTATTTTTCTATATATAAAACCTATAGGTTACTCTAAATTGAAATATTTTTAATATATATGATACTTATATAACAATTAATATTTTTTAGATTATGTATCCATGATCAAATTACAAGGATTAAAATTACCAAAAAAATATACATGAAAAACGAAGCAGATTTAAGATGGAATACTGATTTTAACAATCAATTATTAATAACTTGTTTATAAAAGATAATAAGTAAATAATATATGGTATGATTTGTAACAGTTTGGTTTTTATATTTATTTATATTAAATCTATATTAATTATAAATTAGGTTTGAACTTGTACAAATCATGCCTGGCCTGATGAAAGGGTTTAATTCGCATCTCATCATTTTTGGGATAATTTATGTTTTAGGTTTAATTTGGAGAATTATTTAATGTTTCTATATTAAACCTAGCCTATTTTACTCTACTATGATTATTTTTTAAAATTAAAAATTTTTATTTAATTTTCTTCTTTTTATTTACACATGATTCTGGAATAATTATTTCAAGGAAACCAAACCTTGTTTTTCTACTCGATCGGTAAACATTCTCATCCATGTCCATATTTTCTATAAAATGACTAATTTTTTTTAATATTATCTAATGATTAATTAAATACATTTTTACCCATGATTGAATTTTTTTAATAAATTTTTTAAAATGTATCTTTTTATCATTTTTGGAATAATGGACATTTTGACCTTTTTGAAAAAGTGTGAAAGGTATGTTTTTTAACTTATATGGCTTGAATAGAATTTCCCAACATCATGGATTCTATGTGATTTGAATATTACTTTTCATGTTTGAAATAATTTTTCAAAAACAATATTTTCCTTAAAAGTTGTGAAATTTTTTGATTTAAAATATATGATTTCAATGTGAAAAACTTTAATTTTCCCAGAAATAATTTAGTGACATTTTTATAGTATTTTCATAATTATATAAATCCTTGGTTTAATATTATTATATTTTGGGGATATAATCTAATGATAACATCCAAAAAATTATGAATGTTTTATGATCAATTTTGTCTTGGAAAGTATTAATATTTCATATTATAGTTCTTCTAATACTGATAGTTATTATTAATAAGGAATGTTGATTACGTTTTTTTTATTACTTCATATGTTGAATGCATTGTAATTATTAAGTTATTGATGGGAATCAGAATTTCATATCCCCTCATTGCATCAGTAGGTCTTAGGATATTAAATAGATTAGTTATTTGGTCAAGTCCTTTCCCATTTAAATTAGATGTATTAGAATGATTCCTTAATGGTATATTTATTTGTCTTTTAATGAGGCCTCAATATTATCTTCATATATCTAGAATTATGCATTATATCATTTTAAAACTAGTTATTAATATACTTATGATTATATGAATAGTTATGATATCCATTGATAAGTTTCTATCTCATTTTATTATTGATATTGCTAAATTTTATTATCATTTATTCCTTTTATATAATTCATGAATTTTTATATTATTTTATTCAAATAACCTTACTAAAAATCTTAGCTCACCCCATTATAATTTTTCCTTTATATAGGATGTAATGAGGTGTATTATTATTTAAATTCATGGATATGCTAAAGGTTGTAATGGTGTTCTAAAAGAAAATACTATATTCTATTTTATGTTTTCAAATGTAATGTTAGATTCAAGGATGTATTTTTTTAAAAACTATTAAACTATTTTTTTATTTGGGATATGATTAGTTATATCTACTACCAATATAATAAATTAAACAACGAATCTAGACTGCTTGGGTTAGGGTATTTACAATTGGTATCAAATAATTTTTTTAGTAACCTTAGGAACAATATTTAGGAAATCATTGATTAGGGAATATAACTATATAACTAAATTTAGGGATAAGTTTATATATAAGATAAAGTCCTCACATTTTTAAAATATAGGGATTATGTGGTTTCCCTAAATAAAATGCATCCCTATCTAGATACTATATTTTTATGTAGCTTTTCAATAGATTTATCTAGGTTAAATTACCCTAAAAGAGTTAGTTTATTATATCACATTTATCATTCTAATACACTATGAGTGTTCCCTTACTAAGAACCTAGTTTGTCACCCTTGGGGAATATACACGGATTAATTAAAATTTTCTTTACAAAACATTTTTTAATATCTAAAAAATATGATTTGAGGATATTCCAAAAGAAATAATGTCAATGATTCTGATATTATCTATGCCTAATTTTTTTTAATATTTTTATTTGTCTCACCAGTTCTAAAATTATACATTATGATTCATAATGTCATGGTCTAAGATAGTGTGTTCTATTGATTATTAATATATTACGGATGAATGAATCTAAATACTATCAATGCACATAATCCATGTAGTAATTTTCCTCTAGGGTAAGACAATAAAGATGAAGCTAGATCTATAGTTAGAGCTGAAAAATTATAACTATATTCGGATAGCTGACTCATGTTATGACCAATAACATTGCCCATATAGAGTATCCAATTGATCCAAAACATGGTGTAATAATGTCACACCACTTAATGAATTAGTATCATCTATCATTTAATTGGATTATAAATCCATTTAAAATAGATCAATGGAAAGTACACTTTGATAAGATATTTCCCATTTTGGGAAGTAATGAAATAGAGAAGGTTTTCATGGAATTTTATCATCTCTATTGGGATTCAGATCAATGGTGGTCATTAATTCAAAACAATAAATAATAGTAGGAAATAATTAGTGTAAAATGGAAGGATACTAAGGAATATTTCATTAAAAACAATCCTTATAAAAATAAGGTGTATATAGAGAGACAATTATTGAGTCTCAGACAAAAGCAATAGGAAAATGTTTCTATGTATGAAGAAAACATTACATTTTGATATATTCATGTCACGGAATATGTATTTAATCCAAATAGTAATATTTATCATTACCTTTATGGGTTAAATCCAATCCTTCAAAGGGTACTAGTCTCCAAAAAAATATAATCATATGAGGATATAGAATCTTGTGATATAAATATAGAGGAAGAATTATACAAGTCTTTTGGATTCAAAGGAAATATAAATAAGAAGGGAGAGATAGAGTACAAATGTAAAAGTGGAAGAAGAGAAAGGGTAATTTTCCAAAATGTGTTACTTGGGGAAGGAAACACTTTGTACATACATAAAGGAAGAGGAGTTTTCTTTTAAGTGTGAATAAAAGGGCCATAATGCTTCAGAATTCATGGGTAAGGGAGGACTCATCATTATACAATGATTTAACTATAAAGAGATGGGGAACTAATCCATAAAATGACACAACCATCATGGGAACATACCATAAAATAATCCAAAAAGATAAGGTTAATCTTATGCAATTATTATAGAAGACCTGGATGTTTATATAGATGTGGTGAAAGAGACACTTATCGTCCACTCTAGGATTTAAATTTTTTTATTTTTTTTGTTCTAACAACTCTTTTATATTTGATGTATTTTAACAATTTTCATATCACCACCTTAATGATTAGATATTAATATGGTGTTGAAAACTTATAATGGTAAGATGATCACTTATCAAGTATATAAATCTTATTCAATAGAAGTTTATGGGAATTTTCTTCTTGAATATATTTTATTCTTCCTCAAGATTAATTTGATGGAATTTTTGGTATCAATTCTCTTACTCAGCATAGATCCCAAACCAATTTTCAATGAAGGAAAGTTACTTATGATATTTTGAATTAAAATTCTACCATTAATGAGTATGATGAACCTGAACACCCAATGTATATTACAACCATCATGTGAGAGTTTCTACCTATTCATGGGGTATATTTACCATAAATGGTTGGGGGAAGCTATACATTGAAAATATTCCTACTATTTGGTAATATAATGATGTATTTTCTCAAGACATACCTTGTCTTTCCCCAAATCATGAAATTGAGTTTTCAAAAGAACACATACCTGGTGTTTCACATCTTTCAAGGACTCCATAGATAATTGATCTAATTTAGTAATGGTAATTGAATAAAAAACTATAATATAATCTAGATAATACATTTATTCAGCCTAGTGCTTCCCCATGTGGTGTACTTATTCTTTTAGTCAAGAATAAATATGTGTCAATGCATATTTAAATTTATTATCAAGAACTTAACAAGATCACTCTTAAGGAAAAGTTTTATCTACCATATATTGATGATCTTTTTGATAATTTATGAGGAGCTCTATGTTTTTACATTACTAATATTTGATCTACATATCATTATATAAGGATCAATAAAGATAAAATAATCAATAAAGGATTCTGTATGTGGTATGGTCATTATGAATTTTTATTAATGTCTTTTTAACTTCCCAATTATCCTACTAGCATCATGAATTTAATGAATAAAGTCTTTAATGGTTAAATTGATCAATTTGTGGTAGTTATTATATATGATATTCTTATATGTTAAAATATAAAGGTGGAGCCTGAATAATATTTTATATTTGGTTTAAATACCCTAAGGAAAGACATGTTGTTAGTTAAATTTACCAAGTAGGGATTTTGGATTCTAAAATTATCATTATTATGTCATATGATCTTATATAATGGTATATCAGGGGATCCATAAAAGAAAAAAGTTATTGAGAAATTTCATGAACAAACCACATTACTAAACTCTATAGTTTTCTAAAGTTGGATAGATATTACTGATGCTTTGTATGATATTTATCATGAATATCTAATCAACTAATTATGTTTTCTCGACAAGGGATTAAGTTATTATAGATATATTAATGTGAAAAGAGTTTCAAAGGACTTGTGAAAAGGTTGGTTGGTGTGCCTATTCTTACACTGCCTTGTAGTGGATAAGGGTTTGTGATCTATAGTGATATATAAAATAAGGCACCAGGTTGTTTCCTCACACATAATGACATGGTGATAGAATATTCCATTTTTCAATTATAAATTCATAAGAAAAATTTCTCGACCATTGATTTTGAGTTTGTTGTGGTCATTATAACATTGATTATTTGGAGTAATTATCTATATTTGGAAAGGTGAGATATTTATAGTGATAAAAAACACATGAAATATATATTTACCCTAAAATAGATAAATATTATCCAAATAATATGGTTATAGTTTATTTAATATTGTGATTTATCAATACATCACCACCAAGTAATGTCAAACAAGGTGGATGATGCTCTTAGTTTCAAAGACAAAAATAGGATGTCTATAATGAGGATTAATATAGGTACTATATTATGGATTTACATAAGATGTTTATTGAAACCATTATGAAAGGGTTTTGGTCTAATCTTTCTTAGATGAGTGGTTGACCATCCATCTATGAAAGTATTAAAAATTCATGGAAGGAAGATATAGAATTAGAAAAGAATGTGAGAAATGATCCTATGTTAAACTATGATCATAATGAAATGATAAATTTCAAGAATTGATTATGTTTCCTATCTATATCAGACTTAAAGACGGAGCTATTATATGAAGCTTGAAGTTCATTATTTTTTATTCATCCTAGAAGTAAAAAAAATATGTATAGAGATCTGAAAGAGTATTTAAGCTAGGAAACCATGAAGATAGGTAATGCAAATTATGTATCTCAATCAATGGTATGAAAGCAAGTTAAGGCTGATATAATTAAATCTATGGTGATGTTACAACCATTTCCCATACTAAATGGAAATTGGGAAACATCACTATCTATTTTGTTATAAGAATCCCCAAAACATAAAAAGTCCATAATTTAATTTGGGTCATAATAAATCTCTTTAAAAAGTTATTACACTTCATTTCTATCATATAATATTTATATCTTGACCATATTACTATAATATATATTAGTTAAGTGCTATATATTCATGGTGTTACATATTTTACTGTATCTAATCACGATCAGAGTTTTACCTTGATGTTTTGGAAAATTATTCAACAAGATTTGGATACAGAGATTGGATTTATTACTTCTTATCATCCTCTTATAGATGGCCAAACTAAGAGGTAAATTCAAACTCAAGAAGTCATGTTGAGATATTTCTCTATAGATTTCAAAGGGGGTTGGTATCAACACCTTCCTTTGTTTGAATTTTCTTTCAATATTGTCATTGACTCATGTATTCAGGTGGCCCGTTATGAATCTCTATATATAAATAATTAGAGAAATCCCACATTATAAAATTATGTGGGAGAAATAAATTTATTGGGTTATGATAATGGTGATGAAATGGAAGATAAAGATACATTCATTCAGCATTATATCAAGTAAGCTCAAAGTCTACAAAAAAAATTATTCTAACAATCATCAGTAAAGTCTAGAAGTGAATTTTTGTACTTGGTATTTAAAAAAATCTATCCAAAAGAGGATAATGAGATTTGGAAAGAATGGAAAGCTTATCTATAGGTATATTTTACCCATTGATATTATTTATCATATCATAATGGTAGCATTTCACATTCTGCTTCTACCAAACTTCTCTCAAGTTCATGATGTGTTTAATGTAGATCTCTTGAGGAAGTACAAACCTAATCCTTCACATGTAAAACACTCGTAGATAATACCACTATATATTGTCTTTAATATGATTAATATCCAGTATAAATAATGTATTGAAGAGTTAAAGTCCAATAAAATAGAACTACCCATCTGGTTAAGGTTCTCTTGAGGAAACATAAATTTGAAGAAGTTACAGGGGATCTAGAGTATTGATAAAATAGATATATCCTCATTTTTTATATCTGAGTAAAAAAATATCAAGTAAAAATTTCTACTTAATTGGGTTATAATTTAACACCCTATGATTTTGTGATATTCATATCATTAAATAAATTTTATTTCTTTGATAGCTTTCCATACATAAAACATCTGGTTTAATCATACCACAATATACTATAGAAATATTGTTATTTAATGTTCCAGTTATCACTTATCTGATTGATTGGGGGTATGAAATGGAATAGTTTAATTATGATAATTTTATGATTTATAGTTAATTCATTAGTTATTAATTGATGATAAATAAAAATAAGAAAAATTTGAAGGTAAAAGTGATGTTTTTTTAAAAAAAACTATTGTATGCGCGCATTGTATTTTTAACTTAATAAAATAAATTGATCATTATGGGTGAATTATTTTAATGAAATAGGTATATTATATATACAATAAAAAATTGAATTCATATAATTATGTTACTAGAAATTGGATCAAAATATATATGTATTTATTCTTAACACTCTCTTTCTTTAAAAAGCATTTTTCACCACATTTGGCACAGATATTTTAAAATTAATATATTATAATTATATAAATTGAATCATGAAAAATATATTCAATATTTGGAATCGGGATTATAATTTTTTTAAAATAACCCCCTTTTATTTAGGCCATTTTGAATGGTAATCTTTGTAATGTTTTTTCACATTAGTGAGGGTAAAACTTGTAAAATATGGTTAAATATTTTTTATAGGACATTAAAATTTCTCTAACACTTTACGTAATCCTATTTTATGAATGGATTTCTCTAATGATAGTCCAAGTCTCAAAACTATGGCCACAGAATTCCATTTTTCTTTGATAATGACCTTTATATTATTTTATGTAAATAAGAATAAAAATTGTCACTCTCTTGAATTTAAATGTCCTTTTATGTTCACATAGGGATAGAAATGTCTTCAATATATATTAATGTGTATTTAGTTTATAGTAATATTATTTTTACAATGGTAATTTATTTATAATTTTTAGTGACTATATAATTACCTTATACTCTTTCAAAACGCTGATATGTTATTTATTCAACTAATGTAAAAATAAAATAAATGTTTTTAAAAAGATTAAAAGTAATAAAATTGTTAAAAATTATTGTTTTATAAGAATTTTTTTGATGAATATATCATATTAGGTATTTTTGAAATAATTATATTCAAATTTCATCTTTTTTTTGGGGTATTTAGAGTCAAATTAAATAAATATCCTAAAAATAATATAATTATATTTTATGAAATTAATAATTAAATCATTAAAAGTTTATAAAAAATTTGAAATCATAAAAGGGGGATATGATATATTATAAAATTTCATCCCCTTTCAATTTATGATCTAATTTTTTCCTTATAAAAAAAATTATTAGAAATTAATATTTCAAATGTCATTACCATGGTTAAGATTAAAAATAGTTAAACCAGGGGTTAAACTAAAATATAAGGTTTAAAATATCTCTAAAAACCTGTATAAATATCATTGTATGATTATATTTTGACCTTATCTACTTTTTGTTCTAATCTATTTCCATTTTGAAGTATTTTTCTTGATAATGAATCAGTTGAATATTAATCTTTTTTGTAATTACAAATGTGTTCTTTCCCTCCCTTATAAAATGACACCCCTTCCTTATATTATTTTCACTAATTTGAGAAAATTATCTCAACCAATAACATTAATTTTATATTCCCAACATCCATAGAAATTTACTAGAGTTTATTTTATTCTAAAAAGACCAACCTTGGGGTTAAGAGGAGTTCTATAATAGTTCTTTCAAATAAGTGGTAATTGCTACAACTGATCTCATTATTTTTACTTATTATTTTACCTCCTATAATTAAATGGTATTTATCATAATATATTTAATTTAGTATCATAAACATGCTAAAATATTATTTTTATTATTAATCCACCATTATCCACCCCTTTTCCCATCAAATTAAAAATGAAAACGTTGCTTGTGAGTACATGTGGACTACTACCTTAATGAAGCGATGTGATTCATTTTTTCATTTGTTCTTTACATGGATGTTAATAAAGGTATATTTTAAAAATATGATATATATGATATAAAAATTATTATTTAATGGTAAATTACTATTTAAATTTCTGCTATTACATTCATTTAATAGATAAAATATCATTTATGCATGCATACGACCTATTGTCACCATGAAGCGGGTAATTCATTTTTTATGTCTAAATATTATAGATTATAATAAATAAATATATATTGAATATAAATTATATTTATATCATTATTAAAATTCTTTAGATTATGGATCCATTATCAAATTACATGTAATTAAACTACTGAACCAAAATATACATGAAAAACAAAGCAGTTATTACACGAAACAGTGATTTTAACATAGAATTATTTATAAAAAAAAGTGTTAAAAGATAATAAATAAGTATTATATAGTAATATATGTATGATTTTGGTTCTTGAATATATCTATAATAAATATAAATTTATTATATATGAGTTTCAAATATGTATGAGGGATATTGAACATAAGGTAAGGGTTTAATTCACAAACTCATCATTATTTGAGATAATTTATGGTTAAGTCTCCACTAGGATAATATTATAATATTTCTATTTTTAACCCTATTTATTATATTATTTTATTTTTATTTATATAATTTTATATGCTCTCCTTTATACTTCCTCTCTTTATGTAGTTAAGATACTGAAATAATGTTTTTAAAAAAAATTGACCATGCTTTTTGACTCAGTCGAGAATCTTTCTATAACATGTCAATATTTTCATTGAAATATCAAAAATAATTTTTTTAATAATATATATTGATTTATTAAATAAATATTTACCAATTTTATAGATTTTAGAAAAAAATTAAATGAAATGTAATTTCATTTTTCGAATGATGTACTTTTCAACCATTTTACAAAAGAGTGAAAGGAATTTTTTTAGTTATACAACATGAATGGAATTTCCTACCATTATAAATGCTCATTTAATTGAAAAATAATTTTCAATTTTATATAATTATTTTAAAAGAAAATATTTCCATTAATATTTCTGAAATTTTTATATTTTAAATAAATGATTCGAAATGAAAAAATTTTATTTTCTTCAAGAAATATTTTGGTGACCCTTTGGAAAAAAAATAATCACTGTCAACATAATTTGTTGGATATAATGATTTACTAAGGATATATTAAAATTATACCATGCACTTTTTTTGATATTTTATTACTTATAATGTAGACAATTATTGATTTTTAGGTATGTTGATTAAGTTGGGTTTCCAATTCATATGTTGAATTCATTATAATTATTAACTGATTATTAGGGACCATAATTATATAGCCCCTTGATGCATTAGTAGATTTCATGATACAAAATATATTGATTATTTATCGAATTCCATACCCACTTATGTGAGATTTCTTTTCATGGTTCCTTGATATAATATTTTTGATATCTTGTAATAAGGCCTTGGCTATATTTTTCATATGTAAAACATTATACATTCCATCATTAATAAATTTTTTATTAATATACATGTCATTATTTGAATAGTTATGATATCCATGGTTACGTTTTCACTCTTGTGGTTATTTTTATATCATTATTGGATTATTATTAATTCTTAACACATTATTAATGACTTTTTATCTTCTAGTGTAACCATACCCTTACTTATCATTTGATCTCACTCATTTCTTCTGTTTCCTTTCCACAAAATTCCAGAAAGTGTATTATGATTTATATGAAGAGATATGATAAATGGAATAATGGTGTTATCAGTGATAACAATATGTTGTATTTTAGGTTTTCAAATGTAATATGAGATTAGAACATGTATCTAGTTTTCCAAGATGACTTAACTATACGGTCTATTAGGATGTGATTGCATGTATTTATTACCAATTTAATAATATAATCAATGAAACTAAGTTACTTGGATTGGTGTCTTTAGACATATTAGGTGATGTGGAAGTTCAACCCAGGTTGGTTCATGATAATGAGTCTCTTATATTTAATTAATCTTTTAGTGAAGAAACATTATTATTATTGACACTAGGTTGACATGAGACACCCATAGGGGGGTAAATTTGGGTGTATACCAATTTCAAACATTTAAAATTATCATTGTCCATTATTTTTTTTAAAAAAATTCCAATGTTCTTCAAAACAAGGTTAATAAATCCTCATTCTCCCACACTAATCATGCCAAATAAATAAACATGTATTAATTAAAGTAGGCATAGGATACTCTTTTTTCTTTTTATAGATGACTATAATTATAAATTAGAATTATACTCCTTCATTTATTCTATATAAAATAGATGTAACAGTTTTCTTATCTCCTTAACTCAACCTCGAAGGTAGGAAAGATTTTAGGATATATTCAGCTATTCTCATTAAATTGTAAGTGAAATTTTATTACGCTTTTTACAAAACTCCTACAACTAGTTTTATAAGCTACTTAAAACCAACCCCATTTATTTGAGGTTTTTGATAAATCCTCCTTCTTAAAATCAAGTGATATCTTTCAATGTATAACGCATGAATCTAGAATGATCATTAACTTCTAATTAATATGAATTTTTCCCATAAATATAAATTCATATGTCCATTTAATGCCCAATTTAAGACTCTAGATAATATGAAAACCACATATTCATTTCCTAGAAACATACTTGATATTAATAATTTTTCAACATCACTAATCTTTAGGAATGGTATACTCTAATGTGGTGTGTTCTTTATCAAACAACATATCCACATTCTCATGTGAAAAATGTGACTTTTAACACTTTTAAATATTATGGAGTAATATTTATATTATTAACAATAATTACGTTGTTGTGTTTTTATAAATTGGAAGTATATTTTATGTCATGCGATGAATCTTGAATAATGTTTATTTGATTTGTACTATAGGATTTATAGTAGAAACAAAAACAAAATAATTTTTCTAGGTATTGGAACATGTTGTGAATTGGGTTAAATTTGGGATATAGGAAATATCCCTCAATTATAAAGATTTGTTTAATGCATGACGTTATTTTATTAATAAATAATATTCTATCCATTATAATTTTCAGAATAATGGTGGTTTTAACCATGGTAAATAACACCAAAACACAATAAAAAAATGGTGAAATGTGGAAATGTGTAAAAGAATATAAAGAAGTAAAAAAATAATGAAAAAAATATGTATAGGTTGTCTAGTTATTTCACAATATTTATTAATTTTATAAATTTTATTATTTTTTATAAAAAAACATAGACAAATATCAATTTCATGAATATATATCTATGTGTGTGTGTTCTAGTGGTTCTGTGGATTAGGATATTATTGCATCGTAGAGGACATGTTGCACCACAATAGAATCAATCATAAAATACAACTGAATCGGTCAAAACTATAAAAAGTATTTGTACTAAAAATAAATCAATAAAAATTAAGAATAATTTTTTAAAAGTTTGGATCCATTATTAAAGAATTATAGAAACTTTTTAGTGGCTCTAGATGTTTGGGAACATCCACTACCTAGAAACAATTCATCAATAATAGATCCAGAGATTGTGAAAACCATGAGGTGATTACACTCTAATTTGTCGAAGGCCGAATGTGGGATTAAAACACATAATTCGGATCTAGTTTCTTAAAATTAAAAATTCTATAGTTTAGGAAAATATGTTGTAATATTAGTGTTTATGATAAATGATGTTTTATAGATGGATATCACACTATAAACACAGTTAATCCAGGATATTCTAGCTATTCGAATATATATTTAAAATCATGGGTGTTAGAATACTTAATTGGTAGTTAATTGGATTTTTATGACCCGTTAAGTGTATTATAGTTGGAATATTTATGGAAAATGTTTTTTGAAAATTGATTCCCTAATTTAAGATAGAATCAATATTATAAGAAATAAAGAAGATGATACATTGTTAAATCTAAATATATATATATATATATAATGTTATATGTAACACCCTCATGTTATTGTAGTAAAAATTATTTAATTCTTATGTTATTTTTATATTCATAGGTATTACTAACATATTCCATTATTTTCAATATGTTTTGGGGAGTTCAATTCTAGATATAAAGCATGTCATGTCATAACCCTAGTAGATAATACTACAGTTAACCCCTTTACTTTATAGGATTTAAAGCATGAAGGGTGGATAATCCATGGAGAACGGGAAACATCGTAGCCGATTATATAAAGGGGTATTGTGTTATGGTTATAGAGGAAGCACATTCCATAAGAAATGGGATGTATCATCGAGGGATTTGTTTGAGGTTAGTTTATATAGGTTTTAGGGAAGAGGGATATAATGTAGGATAAGGTCTATATTTTAGTGGTTGAATTATCGTGTTCCCTGGTTCTACCTACTTGAGGAGATCCATGGTGCAGGATGGAGGCTACACTGTGGAGTTTATACAACAGAGGAATCAATATCATTTTGTAGAGGACTTCACCATAGTGGCATAGGTTCTTAGGGGAGTTCTAGCCCTAACCCTGGGAGGCCCTCCAAACCATATCCTAAGGGCTATGCAATGGAGTTTACAGGGGAGGGAGAGCTACATCATAAGGCTAGAGGATATTTTGTAGTATTTTTCTTCATGGGTTAAAATTTTGAGAGTTTAAAATTTCCCACTCTTTGATTTTTAAGTATTTTGTACTCTTTTCCCATATCCCTCTTTCCAAATAATGGGTGTGTTTATAGGGATCTCCTCCTTCTCCCCCTTCATCCTCTTGGCTTCTTTGTTCATTTTCTTTAGATTCCAGTTCATTTCCAGGATATTTTCTTTCTTTCTTCCACTATTATCCAACCCTTATTTGTTTTTTTGATTCCATTTTAATCATATAAACACTAATCACTATATGGGTCAATTTGAGGGTTCTGGTGAATTCTAATCCATGGTTATTTTCATTCTATGGTTTAAGGATGGTGTTTTCTTGCTTAATTGGTCTTTCATCATTGTAGGTGATGAGTTATAACTTGTTTCTTCTTGGATCGAGGAATGTATTTTCATTCTATTACTTTATTATAAATGTAATTATAGGATTAATGTTTTTAAATTTCATGTATATGAGATTATAACCATATATTATATGTATAATAAATGTAATAAATGTTTCCAAGTGAATTATCAAATGAAAATGGCTATTTAAATTTTTTTAGAACTTTTAGATTTGTTTTTTAATATTGTGTGTTTTTTAAAATGGATAACTGGTCTTTTAAAAGAAATTTTATGTTTAATGGTTTTTGACATTAGTTAGGTCATCAAATAAGTAAAAGTTTTATTTTATAAATTTTCTAGAAAAGAAGAAATGTGTTGGGTTCATGAATTGCTTGAATTTTAGGGGTTCAATATATTGGAATGGTTTAAAATGTGAATTTCAACCCTTGTTTTCAAATAATGATTTTAATTAGAATTTAAAATTATTTAAAAAGTTACATGGAATTCGAAGTGAGTTTTATTATGGATAGGCACATTTTAGTGGTTTTGAAGTTGTGTGGGTGCGTAAAACCCTATTGATCCCTTTATTTTATTATATTCTACTAAGTTGATATGTATTGTGACCCCTAAGGGGGATCTTATATATTTTTAGATTGTATGGATAATTTAAAAGGGGTTGTTTTTTATAATAGTGATGTAGGTGAGATGAGATTTATTTTTTTTTATTGATAATGATCACCCAGTTCAATTTATATCTCACCTACCTTTTTATTACTTTATGGGAAAACTCAGGTACATGGGTATGTTTTCCTGGATAGGATGAGGTGAATCCCTTTTATTGACAAGTTTCATCCAATATAATGATTCCAATTATTTTCCTCAACCCACAAAAAAATATTTGATTATGTAGTATGATATTCATTCCATTAATTGAGTTCATTTACTGAATTACTAATTTAGAATATCTAGGCTCCCATAACATAGTGACATGGGTTTTTATCCCATGATGTCTGGTGTATTCGATGATACAATATATGGGATGTGTGCTTTCCTTGTGGAATACCCTGGTTTGATTATCTCTTGTGGTGTTATTGTGTATGTGGTGTTTTTTTATCCATTATTAATATGGTTCCATTTGTAGTGTGTCATTTTAAATATGTGATGTTGATATTTCTTTAAAAATCATATTTTTCATAAAGTAATTTTAGAATGGTATTTAAAAGCAATGAATTTTTTTTTACTATGTGGGTTATTTTTAAAAAAATATTAATGTATTTGTTTTAAAGTGTTTGATTTCCTTTCTATTTCATAAAAGGGAATATGATGGTTCTATATATAATGGAAATGAAATGTGATTTATTTAATTATTCATACTCTAAATACATATTTTTTATATGTAATTAAAATTAATTGAGATGAAATTTCATTATAATGGAATTATAAAAAATAATTAGTGAAATCCTACTGGGCACTTTTTTTTTACACCCTGAATACACCAATCATTAAATATTGTTCCAATTTTTTCCTTTTGGTTTCTTAGGTGATGATATTTTCTTTTTTGATGGTTTTTTCTGATAGGATTTGGTTTAGTATGTGAGGGACTTAGGGTTATATACAGGTAATCAAGAGTTATTGGGATCAATTTTTTTAGTGTTTATATTCCAGACATATAGTTATTAGATTATATTTTATTTAATTTGGTATATTTTGTGATATTTGTTAAATTATGATCAATTTATGTGATTTCTTTATTTATTTATGCTACATACACATTTAATATTTTTCTCTCTATTTGGAATTTCTTATTTATGTGTGGTCATCTTACATATAAATGGATCATTATTGTGTTTCTAAAAGAATATATATTTTATTTTATTCATTACTTGAGTTTGATATCATTCCCATTTGGTAATTTTTTTATACCCCAGAACTGGTTTCTAGATCTGGGAAATTGGGAATGTACCTAGTGTATGTCACGAGCTAGCTATGGTACTTAGTTTAAGAGTAACCCAAGTTGCTTCACGAAAATATGGTATCAAAGTGAGAACTTTTTATTTGGATTCATCTAGGTAGTATAGATATTTGGACTATAATTGGCACTCATGAGGTTTTTCGTGAGTATTTTCTTGATCACTAGATTTTGTGATGACACTTGAGTTTTTAAGGGTAATTTATGTTTGAATTTGTCTTTTTGGATTTCATTTTGATTATTAATGATGATGTTTTGATCCTTTTTGTGATTTTCATTCTAAACTCATCCATTTTGGAGATGATAAAGGAAAATATATATATATATAAATTAAATCACAAAAAAAATTATATAGTGGTATGGAACAAGAATTTGAAACTATTTTAGAGGTTATTGAAAGATTGGTACGGGGTCCATAAAACTAGAAAAACATTCCATATATGGTTCTTAATACTGTATTAGAATGATATTTAAATCTTCCTTGAGTGATACCCAATAATGTGAGTGACTTAATATGATTTTTGTGATTTTTTTATGATTTTTATTTGGTTATATTTTGTTTTTTGGCATATTTTTGTTCATGTAGTGGTTTTTGAATAATTTTTTGGGTGAAAATGTGAATTTTGTGATGAAAATGTATTTATTTTTTAAAAAATCATAGGTATTGATTGAAATTGTTATTTTTTGAAGGTTTTATTTATAAATCCATGATTTCATAATAAAAACAAATAAATTCATTGGGTTAAACACTAGTTTTTATGTTATTTTCTAATTTCAGGGCCCACTTAGAGTGTATTTTCAAAATTGGTTAGGTTTATAATTAAATTCCATAATTTTACTAAAAATATATAATGGGATAATAATTTTAGAATGTAAATTGTATTTTTTTAAAATTAAAATTATATAATGATTTTTGATGCTTGAGTGGTATTCTTATTTTTTTTTAAAAGAAGTTAGTGGGTTTTAAAGCTGGTTTAATTATTCTAAAATTACCTTTAAGAGTTGATCTTATAAAATAATGATTGGTTGTTTTTAAAAGATAATGTTTTTCTGGAAAATGATTTTTTATTCCTTATAAAATGTTGTTAATTTTAAAATAATAAATGGGAAAAGTTTTGTATGTGTTTTTCATGATTTACATGTGCTTTTGTGCTGAGTACCTTCATCTACATTGGGACTAATGGTTTTGGATTGGGAAACATGAATATGATTGATTCATGTTTTTTTTGTTATTTATAGTATTATTTCTAGAATGTTTTTGATGAACGGTAGAAAGAATATCTCATAGGATGGCCCTTAGAGTTAGTCATCTTGATTATTGCGTATCAAACCTGAAGAATTTTAATATCTCATAGTTTTTTATTCAAGGATATTGTTATAGGTGTCCTATCAATTAATCATTGAAGGTTTTTATGGAAATGATAATGGATGAATTTTGGATGTGATCCAAATATGGTTGATTATGTTTTGGGTAGAATCTTACTTAAGTATACTAGAGAAGTTTTGATTTGAGGTGAATTTCATTAGGTGTATCCCATGTATGTTTTATATTTTTATCTCATGTGAGTAGTGGTTATTTTGGTATTTTCAGGCCTCATTGACTAAGGATACTCAGAATTGTTTGTACATGGTATGGAACATGGTATGAAATTATTTTAATGGATAATATTGGAATTTTTTTGGTACAATCTGGGGTGACCAAGATGAGTGGTAGGTTACTGGTTAAACCTTTAGTTCTATCAATTTAGGATTTTATTTTCAAATTACAATGAGTTTTTTTCTTTGAGATTGGACTAAGTTACCATTACTATAATTTTATAACCCATGGTTAGAACCATTCTATTCCAAGTTGTGTTATCATCATTATTATTTGTGTTTATTCTATTTCTTCATGTATATGTTGGGTTGGTGACCCAGTTCAATGGTAATTTAGATATCACTCTATGTTGTGTGCTCTATTGTAGTGTTTGAAGTAGTGATTTATATTTTTTACATGGTTTGGGGAGTATAATCGTTTCTTTTGATGATTTTAGAAAATATGGTTATTGTGGTGATTTTCATTCCCTTAGGTGTGTTTATTTGTACTTCAACCATTTTAGATTAATTATATGTGGCGGGAGACCAATAATATGTATCTATGATTGTGTATAGTTGTGGGATGGGTTATTATTGATTAATCATTATTTGGATTTTAGGGTGTTGGATGATGTGTGTTTTTTCCTCTTAAAAGGGTTCAATTTGGTTTTCCATACACTGCCACTTCTTTATTGGGTGTTGAGGTTTTAGATTTTAAATAGTTAATCCTTTTTCAATGACTATATGGGGAGGAAATCAGTATGGCAGGGATAATTATAACACACCCCATGTTACTATAGTATTAAATTATTTTATTATTTTGATATTTTTATCTTTCTGGGTGTTTCATATGTTCTGTGAGGATTTCTTCAATTTTTAGGAAGTCATAGTTTGGGTGTAAAGTAGTCCATTATATATCTCTAGGATACCACATCACAACTATCACCTTTCATTTGAAAATTTTCTAATGTGAATTTTGGTTGTTTTGTGGTTCGATGACTATGTCATAGCAAGGGATGCGTAGGGGGGTTTCATAAATATCATAGAGGAATCTAATGTCACAATCCATGGGCTACTTCATGGAGTGATGTTAGAACCAATAGGGGCCTATATACCCGGAGAGGGGGGTGAATCAGGGTATGGATATTCTTTTCAAAATTCTTCCTGCCCCACTGGATCTTGACCTCTTTATTACAAGGGTCACTTAGTTTTCACTTGTTTGTTCATTATGACCACTTCTTTTCTTCTTTATCTGATGATGATGCTTTAAATGCAATGCAGGGAAGCAAGCAGGCATACACATAGATTTTTACTTGGTTCATCCTCACTAGGCTATGTCTAAGGAGCATACAATTGCAATGTGTCGTTGTACCAAATTCACTAAGGCTCACTACCGTTTACAAAGTTCAGGATAGATCACTTCTATTCCTAGGCTCACTACCTTTACAATGTTTAGGGTCAGCTCACAGCTTTCCCAAGGGTCACTCCCAGTTTCTCTCTCTCTCTAGCTCACTGCCAGTGGAGAGGATCACCTCTTTCCTCTTCCTTTGCTCACTGCACTGGAAAGGATCCACTCAGAGTTTATAGACCTATAGGTCTCTTCATTATCACTAATGAATACATCCTCTATTGTATGTAGATGCGCTGTTTAAGTCCAACTATCACCTGTAGATGAATCTCACTTAGCACCAAAGATATCGGGCAATCTTCCAGCTTTCACGCAGCCCTGAATCACTGCCATGAATCAACCTTACCTAGCATTCTTCTCTAAGCCGATGCGCAAGTATCAGTGTGCAAGTTATAACTGGTGCACAAGTACACCTCAACCACTTTCACGACACAAGCTTCTGCAAATCCAAACATGTGTGAGTCACACCCTTTTACGCCCAAACCAATATTGGCGCGCAACCAACAACTTTCGCGCTACTACAAAATATGGAATGCAAGTCCACCTCAAACACTTGTGTGACACGTCCTTATTTAACTTGAAACTTGGGCGACTCACTTACTTTCTTGCCCAAACCACCTTGGACACACAACTATCACCTGGCGTGCAACATCTACTTGTGCGACCCACCACCACTTGCGCGACCACCACACCTGCACGAAGGGAGATCTAATTTTCTCTAAGTGTTGAACTCATGTAGAATGAGGAGGGTTCAACCTATATTAATAGGCATTTGTAAACCCTACACGACGGCACGCAAGTCTCCCCTCGGCGCGCAAGTCTTTGTCGTGCAAGTAACTTGCGCTACCAACCCTAAAACTTGAGCGTCCCTTTACCTTTTGCCATATTTTGATGTTTTGATCCTGAAAAACATATGGCATGAAATTTTCCTCTCCTTCAAGTCAATGGCGCGAAAGTCCATTTTCCAAAACCACTTTTCTCCATTTGTCGATTTTCAGGCCGAAAAATTTGGCAAACACTAGAAAACGACGTCACTTTGTATCTATTCTTGTTGAACTACACCCAGATCGATCATTCCTTTTTCTACATTCTTAAATCAAACATGGATCATTAGACACAGCCCTTGAACTCGACATGTCACCATTAAATCCCCTTTGTCAACAAATTTTTATGGCATGGTTTGCTTTGTCAACAATCACAACACAGATGTCCACTTTGTCAACAAACACAATCACCTCAAAATTCCACAATGATACCTTGAGGGGGTTTTCCCAACAATCTCCCCCTTTGGGCTTGTTTAAAAATCTTCCATAAAAAGATACATCGTTAATTCTTCAGCCACCATTCGCTTATTGCGATTCTGATAGCGATCAAGGATTTACTCAACACATACTCTAAGCCCACATGATCAATGCTCGGCCTGAGAAATAAGAGTAAAAGAAAATTTCATCAATGAATCACTTCAACTCTAACACCTACTATTGACACCAAACTAATTCCAATTTTTTGAAATATTCTTACCACATCCCAACACCACTCTTCTTCTTTCATCATGATCCGCAACTATCGTGATATCTATTCTTTTATGGATCACTTCTTGCATCGTCAGATTGAAAACACTCCCCATATCTTCTCATAGCTTTAACTCTTTTCGGCTAAAAATCCTCTTTAGCACTATTTCATGTGTTGTCCAAAATAATCTTTAGCTAAGATCTTTGTACCATCTTCAACTCCCCCTATCTGGCTGCTCCACCTATCAGCTTCTCCCCCTATCATTCATAATTTCTCAAATAGCCACACTGTCTCCCCCTTGAACAATCACTATTTTCTACCCTTTTTCAACAAACCCAAATGTCACTCCTTTGCAGTCTATAACAGAGTAGAGAAAGCATATCCTCACATTAGGGAAAAACACATCATACCTCGGGGAGAGTGGGAGGTTCCACATCCACACTCTTTCAAGTGAGGGGAGTCAACTGAACTCCCAGAGCCAGCTGATGCCTCTCAAAAGCTTCGTTGGGTAAGGCCTTTGTCATAATGTCTGCAACCTATAGCTTTTTAGGAACATACTCCAACTTCACGATTCCTTGGTCGACATTCTCCTTGATAAAGTGATACTTTATCTCAATATTCTTTGTCCTTGAGTTATGGATGAGATTTTTTTTGAGATTTATGGCACTTGAGTTATCACACTAGATTCTGATCGAAGACTTCACTTCAACTCCCATATCTTCAAGCTGCGGCTTCATCCACAATAACCGTGCACATTCTTGAGTGGCCACAATATACTCAGCTACCATGATGCTCAATGAAATGAAATCTTGCTTCGTGCTTAGCCAAGAAATACACAATCCACCAAGAAAGAATTCACCTCTGGATGTTGATGTTCTATCATCCTATGAACCGGCCCAGTCTTCATCAGTATATCCTAATAACTCTATCTAATAATTGTCATTATATGTCAAGCTGAAGTCCACCATGCCCTTGATATACCAAAGTATTCTTTTCACTGAAAGCATGTGTCTTTCAATGGTATTGCTTTGATATATCACTGCTTTTCATGTGGAAAATACAATGTCAGACCTTGTTGCGGTCAAGTACAGCAAACATCCAACAATTTTCCTATTTTCTGTGATATTAACTGCCTTTCCATCCTCATCTTTGGATAGTTTCGTCCGGGTAGCAACTGGATTATTTATTTCCTTTGAATTTTCCATTCCAAACCATTTCAAAACCTCCTTGGCATATTTTTATTGAGAAATGAATGTTCCATTCCGGCCTTGTGTCACATGCGGGCCAAGTAAAAACGTTAGTTCTCCAATAATTGACATTTAAAATTCATTTTTCATGAATTTGGAAAACTTTATACACTAAGATTCATCTGATCCACCAAATATTATGTCATCGAAATAAACCAACACCATCATCCTTTGATTACTTTCATTGCTGAAATAGAGATTGTAATCAACTCCCCCGCACTGAAAACCAAGCTTCTTCAAGTACTGATAAAGCCTTGAGTACCATGCTCTTGGTGATTGTTTCATCCCATACAACACCTTCTTCAGTCTGAAATCCTTATTCTCATCAGTATATGTTCCCTCTATCTAAGAGTATCCCTTGCACACTAGACGTTCTTTATTCCGAATCACTGTGCCATATTCATTCATCTTGTTGTGATAGACCCATTTAGTCCCAATGACATTATTATTTACTGGCCTCGAAACAATCTACCATGTATAATTGTCTTCTGAATCAGTATCAACCACTTTTACTCCCCCTGAGTCTCTTACCACTTCCTCACTTTGAACACGAACCTTTTCACTATTTCATTGTTCAATGAAGTCATTTCTTTCCACTAATTTTCTGATCTTCTTGTTGAAACATTGTTGATACTCTCTCGCAGCTTCTTGGAATCCTGAAAATAGTTAGCTGATACCAAATTGTTAGAACAAAATAGATAATCATGAGATGCATGATTAATGCTGATTCTTGGTCAATATGACTTCTCTCGATATAAAACACATGAGTTGGGTTATCCAATTATTTATTTGATGTATCTTGCATCTGATTTTGTCATTTAATTATCCCCCTATGTTTTGAAGCACTTCTTAGGGTTAGGACCATTATTTAGACTCATAACCATTCTTGTCCACCTGCATCATTTATACCAATCTGGCACATGGAAATGATCCAGTAATAAAATATCTAAGCCTACTGAGTTGGAACTCATTGTAGGAAACAAGAGATAATGTTAATAACACAATCACTTTCTATTGTGCTCTATTTATCCCTTTCTTCTTCAACTCTAGTACCTGATTTGAGTGAATTGAAACTCTGGAGCATATCGATTCTTCACTTTGCATCCTTAGATGCCACATATCCTTGGATCATATCTCCCAAAAACATGAAACATTTGAATCATCATTTAACAGAATTTATATACACAGGGAGAGGGGTGCTTCTGGAATCCTCAGGATGAGGATTGTGGTTTATCCTAACAGGTCAACCCTTTGATTATTTCTTGTAGAGCATCACACTCCTTCCTGGATTCTTCTAGCTGCCTAGCCAACTTCAACTACTCTGGCCATATAACTAAGCATTCATCACCTGCATGCTGAGTCTTTTTCTGATATGATGATTCTGTAGGCCTGTCCTATCTCACCATTTAGGGTTTAAACCCACTAGTACAGATTTCTGTCTTTGATGTTCCACCAAAATTCCATTTCCCTTGATTTCTTCTCTGAGTAGGAATATCTCTTCTTGTCATCATCCCGGGCTCCTTCCTCCATTGTAGGGATCTTCATCTTTAGTCCACTTCTTGTTGTGGCCCACGACTTGCAAATTTTTCAATGCATTCTTTTTTTATTTTTCTTTTATCAATTTTTTGAGTCACCACACTACTTTTCATTGGTGGTAGGTCCTCCACTAAAAATACATTCTTCTTACTCATGAATGTATTGTTTCCTCCCTTTTTCTTCCAGATTTGTTCATGTTCTTTCTTAGAGGGTGGTTGTGAGTGTGACTGATATAACTTTTGTTCAGATTCATGTGATTCCCATGAGGCTCTAAGCTTATTCTCCAACTTACCACTTTGTCTCCCAATGTAAGATTTCTTATTATACATCATTGGATTCAAGAATCTCTTTTTGGGATCCCTTTCCTTTATTGTATTCTTATTGCTTCAATATCTTTCCAAATGCTTATGATTAGAACATATGAAACATCTTCCATTGAAGTCATACCGTTTTTTGTCATCTCTCAGCTGAGATTTTTATATAGCTTGAGTTCTTCCCATGTCATTGAGCGCTTGTGCTTCCTGACACCTATTCATGGTGTGTCCCTTTCTTCCACAGTAATAGCATATAAGGAATTCTTTCCTCTGAGAGACAATTCTCTATGATTTCTCATGATGATTCTCCTTATTCTCATATATATATAATATTCTATTTTCATAGCCCGAAATGTATTCCATAGCCTCTGAACATAAGCTTGATGTGTGTCCATGAATGCTGCAGAAATAACACATGTCATCATTTCTTTTTGAAACTATCCTCTTAGTCCTGTCTCCAAGACCTACAGGTTCTTCTCCACTCCTGGAACTCTTCACAGCTCGCATTCTATCATTTATGGGAGGGTAATCATCAAATCCCATTCCCAATTTCCCCAAAATGGATGGCCTTTGGGATGATACAATCCTTTAATGATTCTCCTCTGATGTATAATATTTGGCTTTCATTTCATCATCACTTGCCAAAGGATAATCAAATAACAAGTGAAGTGCATCCTTCAACTTGGGCTTGTCTTTGGATTTTGATTTTCCATTTATTTATTGACTGATTCTATTTCTTCCAATAGTTGCTGAATCTTCTTATCTCTTGATTGAATTTGATCATCAAGTTCTCTCTTGAGAAGCTTCCCTCTACTCATCTCATCTTCCAATTCACGTGTTAGCTTATCCACCATGTCACTCTGCTCCTTTACATTCAATTTTTATTGAGCAGCCGAATCAAAACAACATGCATTATCTTGTTTTAGCCTTTGATTCTTCTGAACTAGTTCATATAGATGTGTAGCAAGGTCGTCATTTTTAGATTTCAAATTTTGAATCTCATCTAAGTTCAGATTCTTCCCCTTTACACCAGCTATTGATTTTTCTACCTTTGTAGATCTCTTTCGTAATTATTCATCTTGAGAATCATTTTTCTCCTTTAGATCTGTAGCTACGTCAATAAGCCTTTGATTCAAACCTCTTAGCTTGTTGGTCTTAGTTTCTAGTTCTTGGATCTGAATATCTTTAGATTTAATTTAATTAGTGAATTTCTGATCCTGTTCTTTCTCTTTGTGGACAACATCCACTTTTCGACTTCTGGGAGCTTCATCGTCATCAGTAGTTCCAAATTCACTTGACATGTCAGGTTCTTCACTCATTCCTTCATAATCATTGAATGAGTAAGTATTTTCATACTATTATTCATCCAAACCACTCTTATGTTCAATACATGATTCCTTTAACTGAATCACACTCTTTCCATTGACACTTCCACAGTGGGTAATTTCACCAGCCTTCTGCTTCTTCTTTGATGTTCTTCCCTTTTCCATGGCACACAGAGATAATAGCAGACTAATTTAACCACACAAATCGACTACACCAAGTCAGATCAAAAAATATGATAAAATAAACCATCCCTCTGATAGCAATTATTAAGACCAATATGGTCCTATATACCCTGAGAGGGGGTGTGAATTAGGGTATGGATATTCTTTTCTCAATTATTCCTGTCCTACTAGATCTGGACCTCTTTATTACAAGGGTAACTATTTTTGCACTTGTGTGTTCATTATGACCACTTCTTTTCTTCTTTATCTAATGATGATTATTTAAATTCAATTTAGGGAAGCAAGAATGCAGACACATAGATTTTTACTTGGTTCACCCACACTCGGATACGTCCAAGGAGCATACAACAATGATGTCCCACTATACAAAATTCACTAAGGCTCACTTTAGTTTACAATGTTAGGGATAGATCACTTATATTCCCAGGCTCACTGCCTTTACAATTTTTAGGGTCAGCTCACTACTTTCCCAATGGTCACTCAATGTTTATCTCTCTCTGGATCACTGCCGATGGAGAGGATCACCGTCTTCCTCTTCCATTGCTCACTACTCTAGAATGGATCCTCTCACAGTTTATATAATTATAGGTCTCTTTATTATCACTAATTAATACATCCTCTATTTTATGTAGATGCACTGTTGAAGTCCAACTTCCACCCGTAGATGAATCTCACTTTGCACTGAAGGTATCGGTCAATGTTCTAGGTTTTACGTAGCCCTGAATCACTGCCGTGAATCAACCTTACCCGGCGCCCATCTCTAAGACAGCGTGCAATTATCAACACGCAAGTTATTACTGGCGTGCAAGTCCACCTCAACCACTTGCGCAACACAAGCTTCTGCAACTCCAAACTTGCGCGGCTCACACCGTTTTACACCTAAACCAATATTGGCACGCAACAAACAACTTTAGAGATACTTAAAAATATGGAGCGCAAGTCCACCTCAACCACTTGCCTGACACCTCCTTCTTGAACTTGAAACTGGGGAGAGTCACTTCCTTTCTTCCCCAAACCACCTTGGACGTGAAACTATCACTTGGAACGCAACTTCTACTTGCACGACCCCCCACCACTTGCGCGACCACCACACCTACGCGACGGGAGCCCTGATTTTCTCTAAGTATTGAACTCATGCAGATTGAGAAGGGTTCGACCTCTATTTATAGGCATTTGGACACCATGTGCGATGATGCGCAAGTCTCCCCTCGGCGTGCATGTCTCGGCGCGCAAGTCTCTGCCGCTCAAGTCACTTGTGCGAACAACCCTAAAACTTAAGGTCCCCTTTTAACTTTTCCATATTTTGATGTTCTGATCCTGAAAAAAATATGGTGCACAAATTTCTTCTCCTTCAAGTCAAAGGAACACAATTCCCTTTTCCAAAACCACTTTTCTCCATTTGTCAATTTTCAGGCCCAAAAATTTGGCCAACACTGGAAAACAGCATTACCTTGTATTTGTTCTTGTTGAACCGCCTCCAGATCAATGATTCCTTTGTCGACGTTCTTGAATAAAACATGGATCATTAACCATATCCCTTGAACTCAACATGTCACCATTAAATCCTCTTTGTCAACAAATTTTTACATCATGGTTTTCTTTGTCAACAATCACAACCTAGATGTCCACTTTGTCAACAAACACAATCACCTCAAAAATGCATCAATGATACCTTGAGGGATTTATTTCCAACAAGTGAGTGGTATAATGGTATTTTGGGTGTGTGTAGGTGTCAGGATGGAAGTCCACAAGAGTGTTGTTGGATACACCTTAGTGCTCAGGTGATCAGGTTCCTTAGCAACACATAATCGATTTTACCTTTTCTGGAGGCTTCGATGATGAGGGTGTCTAGTAGATGACTAGGTATAAAATCATAGAGGGTTATATTGTAGTAACCTTGATCCTTGGGAGTGTGGTGGACCCTCCCCTAGGAGGTCCTCCCAATTAGATCCCTTGGGCTATCCTGTAGATGTTTCTAGGGTGGGGAAGCTATGTTCTACAGGTAGTGGTTTTGCTGTAGTTTTTATCGACATGGGTTAAAATTTTAGTGGTTTCAAATTTCACACTCACTTAAATTTTTAAGGTTTTTATCCTCCTTTTAAACTCTCCCTCATTTTTTTGTTATAGTTTTGGTTACATGGGGAGTTATTCTTTCTCCCCTTCCTCTACTTGGGTTCCTTTTTTATTTCCATGAGATTCCAAATGATTTTTAAGGTATTTCTCTTCTTTCTTCCATTAATCTCATTCCTTTGTACTCCCCCTCTATTATCCATTTCTATCAAAAATCCTAATCATTATGTGGGTAGATTTTATGCTTCTTGTGATTTATAATCAAGGTTCTTTTGGATTATAGGTTTTAAGAAGAGTGTCCTATTACTTTTTTAACTTTTGTTGTTTGTATGATGAGTTGTTCCTTATTTCATATTAGATCAAGGTAGGTATTTAAATGATCATCCATTATTTGAAATAGAATTAGAGGATTTATGTTCTTAAA
This sequence comes from Viscum album, assembly GCA_963277665.1. Taxonomy (NCBI): domain Eukaryota; kingdom Viridiplantae; phylum Streptophyta; class Magnoliopsida; order Santalales; family Viscaceae; genus Viscum; species Viscum album. The sequence goes on along the minus strand of OY728160.1, from coordinate 614,297,212 downwards.
TTTAATTTTTATGAAATTATAACATCATGTGATAATAATAATTGAATTTTGAAATTTATCATCTAAATACTCACATGGAAACCTGTTTTTTTAATTTATTTACTAGTATTCAATGTGTTTTTTAATAATAAGTGTTTGGTAAAATGTATATAATGGTTTTTTATAAATGGATGTTGATATATAAACAGGGAATGTTTTTTTCCTTCGATGTTTTTAATTAAAATTGGCCAATATCTTATAACAATTTTAAATGTGTGTTTTTATGGTAATTTATAATGGTTGATTTTAAATCAAATTTAAAATGTCTTAAAAAGGAATTAGAATCCCAATTGAGTTTTATTATGTCATGTTTTACACTATTAGTTGTTTTCAAGTTGTTTGGGTGTGTGAAGCCGTCTTGAGATGCAAATTTCTTTGTACTAATTTTTATTGTGACCCATGAGTGGTACGTTGTATATAATATAATTTTATGGATAGTGTTAAAGGGGTTGGATCAATCTATATACTTAGAGGTGAGATTAGATTTTTTTTAATGATTGATTTTTGATATTGAATTTTTAATGCTTTCTTACCTCTTATTTATTACATAATGGGATTCCCCCAGAACCTAATCATGTTGAAATAGATAGAAAAATGTCTATACCAATAGTATTGGTGTTTTCCCAACTTTTTAAGTAGGTTATTCGGTCCCCCTAACTGATAAGTGATGTGGTTAAAAATATATTCTACTGATTGAGGTAATTTCTTTAATTAGTGTTGTAAAACCTACATGTTCTATAACCTTAGTGACTTAGGGTGTTCAACTATGATATATAATGTGTTTTATAATACCATATTTGGGATTTCTTCTTGTCTAGTTTCATCTCCATGTTTCATTGAATCTTGTGGTACCATTTTATGTATAGTGTTTATTTCTTTCTATTATCAATATAATTCCATGTTCAGTGTGTCATTATATTTATATGATGTGTTACTTTTTTAAAAAAGACATTTTTTCTAAAGGTATTTTAGAAATGTATTAAAAAATAATGAAATGTTTTTTAGATAATGTGGGGTATTTAAAATAATGGATTAATGTAGTTTTTTTAATATTAATAGTATTATTTTTTTTATAAAAATAAAAGGTATTGGTTTTTTATAAAGGAAATGATATGTGGTTTGTTTTATTATTCTAAATCATTAATTTTACTTTTTATATAAAATTCAATAATTTTAATAAAAATTAAATTTAAAATAAATAGAAAAAACCTTTGGTGAAATGTTAGTGGGCCCAGTTAGTCTGACACACTACATACACCAATCAATATGTGAAGTTTTTTATTTACATTTTGTGTTTATCTAGATATGGTAATTTTCTTGTTTGATGTTTGGGTTTATCCAATAGGGATTATATTGATAATGAAGTGTATGACTATAGGTCACGTTAAGATAATCAATATTTTCTTGTAATGTTTTCTATTTTGTTCTTGGGACATTTATGAAACATCCCTGAAGACCTAGGATTCAATTTTCTTTCATTTTTTTATATAAGATATTATTTTTTTTATTTCTAATCATTTTATTTGATGTATTTATTTATATATGTCGTGTACTCTATTTTTATGTTTCTATATATTTATATATTCTTATTTATGTGTGTGGGAATCCAAAATATGGGTTGGTCATTTTGGATTTCATTAATGAATCAATGGGTTTTTAATTTAACTCAATAGTGAAATCATTTCCAATTCGTTGTGTTTTTATATCCTCACTCTAGTTTCCATCCTGTTGTAATTGGAAAAACACCTATGGTATGTTTTAGGATACTAGGGTTCCCAATTTAGTGGTTTCCATGGTTAGATCATGATAGAATAACTCCATTAAATATCCAGAAAAAAATAATTAATTAAAGCACAATGACAAAACCCTTGATGGTCTTTTATTAATCATGATGGAGAATTATTTAATGCTATATATATAATGTATTATTTTTTAATCATTATCTAAATGTATTATATGAATATATTTGAAGAAGGAGTTCCCATAGGATTGACAATGAACCTTTCCTAAAACAATTCTAGAATCTACAATGAGAAATGTAAATACCTTGTATATTGAAACACCATTAGTGTATAATCGTTGGACTAGAACTTAGTTTGGAACATTGTAAAATCCATGTTTCCTGGTATTTAATTTTATCATTTTAATGTTATGTTTGATTAAATTATCAACTACTTCATGTTATTATTTCTTACATGATAATAAGATCCAGTGTAGAAAAAGAATAATTGGACACTATCATTCACCCCCCCCCCCCAGGGTGTATTGGGACTATGGTTGAAACAATTGTCATTGGAGTAGAACACAATTTACAATGTTTGATGAGGATTCAGAGGATGAATCAGTGTACGGAAAATCTATTGTAATGATCTAACTAGTGAATACCTAATGAAGAATATGGGTTGAGGTCAATGAGTTAAATATCACTTATGATAAATCTAAAAAATAAAATAATAAATAGATTATGAATATGGAGAACACAACAGTATTTCCTCTTGTGGAAACAACCTCATTTGAAAAAGTAGTGAAATATGAGACATGAGTCAATTATATGAAAGATAAGTTATATAAAATTGATAATAATTTGATTTTGGGGAGGTCAATGGATTACAATTTCATAGGAACAAAGTGAATATTAAAAAATTAATCAATATGTAAAAGTGATAAAAAAAATAAAGAATGATTTTTGTGAAAGGGATATTAATAAGTGGAAGTAATTTATATAGATGAAACCTTTTCATTGATGGATAGAACTATTTTTAAAAGACATTATTTAAATTCTTATCAAGAAATAGTTTATAATATATCAAATTGATTTCACATTATTATTTTTAAAGGAGATTATAAATGGATAAGAATACATGAAACAACTAGTTCTAATTAATGATGAAAAATCAAAAGAGTGTAGATTAAACAATGGATTGGTGACTTAAAATAATAACCATAGGATATGTAGGCCTGACTGGACTCATTATTATAAAATATTTAAAATGAAAGAGTTATATTAGATCAGAATATTTGTGTCAAATCAATAAAGTTGTAAAATTCATAGAACTCTTATATTCCCATGAAGAAATATTCAGTGGAAAAAAGATGAATTAAGTTTAACAGTGGTTATAATTGATGTTATTAGAGTTTTAAATTTCTGTCATTAAAGATATCATATTCTTTATTAGGATGAAATTTGGCCAAAAATAAATATAAACATTTATTTTATAGATAAACTATTATAAGAAGATACTGAATAATTTTGAGATGCATGACAGAAATTGTGTTTCATCACTGATTGTGGTTGGAAGCAATCTTGGAAGAAATGAGGAAGAAAAATAGTTGATCTCACTCATTATAAAAGTAAGACTAGAATATTTTTTTAGTATACAATAATAAGACCTAATATATTCATCAAAAAGTTATTGGAAAATTTCTATAAAAGATACCCCAAGGAGAATAATATCTTGGTAGTAAAGATTATGATGAGTAACTTTCAAGTTATTTTTGAATAAATATTGGTATATTATCAAGAAAATTATAAAAAATTGTATGTCTATTTTTATGTGAAATTTATTTATAAATATTATATTGAAACCCCATAAGTATATTATCCTTTTTCATTAGAAATGAGTGCATTGGGTGGATCAGAAATAAAAAATAATGATCCCCAATCCCAATACAGTATAATCATAGTATCCTTGAGTAAGAAATCTTGTACACAATTATCATGGATGAAAAAGTTTCAAGAGGATCTTATAGGGAGGTGATGCTACCCATGGTAGTCACTTTCGAAAATTAAAGTGCGATTAAGAAGAGAACAAATTTAGTACAATATTCTTGAATAAATAATATTGAGATAATATATAACTATATTTTATATAAGATTGGGTAAAATATTATCAAAATAAAAAATATGGGAAAAATTAAATATTTTGATTAAATAATTACAACATTTTTTCCATATCATCATTTTAAATGCATCGGTTAGACCCCGGTGTTCAGCCACCTCCCTAAGTTTAAGGAGGTTAAAATATCTCCCCAATCCATCAAATATAATTCTTTATTTGGATATTCTTTTTTCATATAAAAATATATATTTTATTTCATGTCTATGAAATATGAAGATTCAATCAAGGTGGAGTTAGTTGTAGTGAGAAGGTATATTGTAAAATTATGGACAATAAAGTTGAAATTAAACCTTTCACTTATTTATTACAATAAATTTTGAGTTAGGTATACATAGAGATATTATTGAAAATTATTCTCTTTGTTTTTGTATAATTGGAATCTTTATGGATAATTTAGATTGACAAACATATAAAAGGATATTATATTGAATTTTATTTTTAAATGTGTGAATATTGGAGAGATTAATGGAGAAAAATCATAGTTGTTGTGGTTTCATGTCACCTGTAGAGGGATATTGTTTAAAATGTTTCAATATAGATATGTGATTATAGAATAAAATCCAAAATTACAACTAGATGGTTTCAAAAAATATTTCTCTTCCCCAAAAAAATCATAACTCCTTTCTAAGGAACTCTATAAAGAACAAGAGAAGTTGGATTCAAATTAAAAATGAGATGATAAAACTATTGATTCCTTAGTCATTATTTTTTTATCAAATCATTTGAAAAATAAAACACCTAGTCTTTAAATTATTGATACAGTACTATTGAAGTATTCCTTGGATGATAAAAATGGTAAGAATAAGGACTACCCATTGAGGAACATATGGAGTGTATATTTGAAAAGGATACGTCCCAAAAGGTGGTGATTCATAAAAAAGTACTTCCCAAGGGGTAAGTGGTGTGACTACCACTTCTAATTAAACTAAGTAAACAATTGTATGAGGAGATGAAAAAGTTAATCGGGTGTACCACTTCCTTATTTTCCCTCTCCCATGGCACATCCCTCTTTCTCATATCTTTCTAAGGATTCTGACATGTTTTCTCTTAACTTTTTCGGTTTCCCGGTATCGATGTCTATTCAAAGTCTTCAGGAGAACTAAATTTTGGTTTTTCTATCACACAAACCCCAACCCCCACAATATCAGTGATAATATACAATTATTGCACAACTATAGGTAGTTTATATCCAATACCCACTTTGAGAATTATATATAGAAATCAATACTTTCTCTTCCGTTTCAGATTGTACTTTTATTTAATTAAATTTCTCATGTTATCCTTTGTTATATTTTATAGGTTTTATAAAATAGTTATTAAGAGCTTAAATAAATACACTGAAGGCAATAAAAATGTTTTATCTCTATATATCACTATATTCTTCATTTCCCTTATTTTTTGTATATACATTTTTAATGAGTGTGGTAAAATTAAAGTGTGGTGTATTTTCCAACTTATTGTTATTTTTTCTGCACTTTCATTATTTATTTATATTTCTATGATTAAATGTTTTGGGGAATTTTCCCATACATTGATACATATTATCCATGATTTATCTAGAAGAAACTATTCACCAACAAAAATATATATTCCCTTGTTTGAAAATGTAAAAGATATTTTAATTGAAAAATGATTTATGTGGATTCAAATTTTTAGAATAAAAAATTGGATTTAGTCGAATCTGGTTCCAAGAAGGAATTATATAAAAAAAAGGGGTGAAAAAAAAGAGAGAAGTTTTACAAATGATTATTACAAATACAGGTGTAGGTTACACCATACATGTGTACATCCACCATTAGAGCACAATAATCCAGATTCCCTAATGACCACATCATGTTCATTTTGGTATCCACCTTCTTTGATAGGGAAAGAACCACTTGATTCCCCTCTCTATATACATGTGAGATAATCAAGTTGAGATGAGTGAAGTTACCAAGGCAATCAATCCAATGAGGTAGGATTTTACAAGGAACATTCCTTGTTCTTGTTTGTAAGACTTTGATAGAATGTTCAGAATCCGACTCAAGACCTAATAAATTCCACTTATATTGCATAACATACCAGACTACATTTAAGATACTTTGTTGTTCTACTTTCTAGGAAACTTGAATTTCAATGTAGTGGTAGAAGCACCCCTTGAAAAATACACAATGTTTACAAAACACGCCTCCCCAAATTGAGTGTTCTGGCATGCCAGAAGTCTCTTCGTCAACATTAAACTTGATCCATGAAATTATTGGTGGGATTCATCATACATATTGTGTTCATTGGTTTTCATTGGAATGTCTATCACACTCAAGATCCAATGAGTGTTGATATCATCAAAAACATTTTGGCATACCTTCTGTTTGCACCATGGAGTAAGTGTATTCTTACTTGTGTAGTGAAATCCCTCCCAAGAAAGTATATGTAATATTTTCATCGAAAATAGTGTAATTACTTACATTTTAGATGGATAAAAAATTGATTCCATTATTACTATAAAGGTTTTTTGGACCTACTCCCTGTTGGAAACTATGGTGACCTACTACAGGAGTTCTTATCCCAGCAAATGAGTATTAATTTTCATCCCAAAAAAATAACCCGCATAGTTCCATAAATTTTGGTCAAATTCACAATCCATGAAGAGATGTTGGAAATATTCTTGAGCCTTAAAATAGAGATAACATGATGAAATAACATAAATCCCAGTTATTTTGATTTGATCATGTGTGGGTAGCATATTTTTTCATATTTACCAAAGGATAATAAATATAGAAGGTTCAATGAAATGTGATTTTAATTGCATAATCCTTTTTGGTGACCTATTGGATCCCCTTTATTATAGATTATAGTGTTACTTGGTTTTGAATTGACCATTCATGTTGTTCTTCCATATGAGTGTATCACAGCCCGTAAGGATATAATTATGGATCTCTATACTAGCTTGGGGGGTAGAAACAATATTTTTCATCCATCTGATGATGTGAAAGTAATTAATCAGTGTTCTTATGTATAAACGTAAGGGGAATTCCTATTGTAATCTTTAGTGGACTTCCCAGCCAATCAGTGGTCCTATAGTTGAGAGTGGAGTTCCGACTTACTAGCCACTGTATATCATGCATGATTCCAATAAAATATTTCTTAATAGTTAACCAGACATATGATTTAAGATTATATATATATATATATCCATTTAGTAGTCTCTTTTTTAATCTGGAAGATAGAAAATCATTTTGAGTGTCATTAGAGATCAATTTCCATGGGAATTTCTTTATGAGACTATAATTAAAAATCCTGAGATCTTTAATTCCAAAGACTCTCATTTCAATGGTCTTAATACAATCATTCCATGAAACACTGACCAACTTCTTTTCATATGTTGACCCATTCCATATGAAATTTCTATTCATTCCTTGATGTTCTTTAATAAGACCTCTTTGTCACCGATAAATAGAGAATCAATAAAGAAGCTTTTTTGTGATCATAGAGTTAAAAAGGAACACCCTTCCATCCATGAACATAGTTTTCCCTTTCCTCCTAGCCATTTGATTAGAAATTCCAATTAATATTCCCTCCATCCATTTTTTCTTTGATTATCCCCATAAAAATTGGACACCAAGGTATCCACTATTGAATCCAATTTCTTCATTATAATGTTCTGTTTTCCAACCCGAATTCCATCTCTAAAGACAATGAAGTATTTTCCCTAACTTATTTATTTCCCCATGACCTCTTCATAATATTTAAATAGTGTTTTAATAGAGTATATGTTTTTCCATGAATTTTGTTAAATCAGAAGTATGTCATCTTTATATGAAAGATGTGAGGGGTAATAATCATTCCTAAAAGCTGTAATTGTTCTATAAAATCCAATTTGAGTGAATTCATTAATACACTAGCTCAAACAATATTTATAAAGTTCAAATAGAATCCCTAGTAGTAGATCACCCGGTATCACACCCCTTTTTCTGTAAAGGAATCCTTTTGGTGTTCCATTAATGGGAATAGACAGTTTCATAGAGTTTATAATGTCATTAATAATATTTCTGAACACATATTAGAATCCAAATATTTTCATAAAATCAAATAGAAAGCTCCATTTTAATGTACAAAGGCCTTGGAGGTGTCAATTATAAGAGATAATTTACCTTCCTTCATCCTTATCATCATAAGATTAACACTCTATGATGATATAAAGAGAAAATTATTAATATTAATCCCCAAAACAAATACAAAATGAGTTGGATTAATAAAGTTACTAAACATTTCTCCCATTATATTCATTATTATCTTGATAATAAGTTTTGGAATCATGTTTCCTAGGGAAACTGGCCTGAAGTCCTTGATATCAAGCACATTCACCTTTTTGGGAATTAAGGAAATTAAGCTTCAGTTTATCCCATGTGGAATTGAGGAGTGTGTGAATAAATCCTATATTATATGAGTTATATCATCCTAAAATATATCCCAATAAAATAAAAACAAAATTATTAAATCCATCAGGGCCAGCATAACTCTCCAGGTTAAGAGAGAATTGAGTTGCTTTTAATTTCCTCCTTGGAATGAACCATGATTAGAGTTTGGTTTTGATTATCCTCAATGAAAAAAATTATGTTTCCAATCATGCTTTGTGGGTTGACCATACCATTATCATAGTATTTTTCTTGTAAAAAATCTAATACTTCTTGTGAGATCTCATTTTTAGAGTTGTGAAGACAACCATTATTGTCGGTAGCCTTAATTCGTGGTTTTTTTTCTCTTATATTTGTCTAATCTATAAATGAACATATATTTCCTATCTTCATGACTTAAACATTTGACATTCTAATGATTTTTATAAATTATATCCTTTAAAATTATAATATCATCAATCATATAGTGGTATTTTATTTCCTCTCTATAAGAATTATGCTGATATTGATTCCTAGTTTTATAGAATGCACGATTTTTTCAGTTGTTTAAATTTATAGGTCCAACATGGAAATAGATTTTCTGCTTCATTCCCTTATTATCTATTTTGAATGTTTTAATTTTATATTGAGCATATAAAAAGGACTCATAATATGCTAAAATTTATATTCCTATAACACAATTTACCTAAACCCAGGAGTCACAAACAATCAATTATTAAATCTGAATTGAATGTGATTTCACCTTGTCAAATGTGTGGAAATTTTTGCAATGGTGGGGTTTTAATATGATTGATGTTTGGGGAGAGTGAAACCAAAAACTGGATTTGTATTCCTTCTATCATCCATTTTAATAATTAAACTTTTATGTGTACTATTTTTTCATCCATTAAATGTTTATCTACTCTATATAAAATCATCTCCTATAATTTTAACCTGAACAATATTTCAATGATCAATATATAAAGAGAACTCCAATGCTAAAATTCAATTGAAGTTAGAACCAGTTTTCTCTTCCAGATTAAAAAAGTATTGAATTTACAAATAATCACCCATTTATGATCCATAATTTTAGATATTGTCTCAATTTATATCCATAACATCCTCCTCATGATGTAAGATGTAGAGGCATAAACAAATGAAGTTGATATAACATGGCCTAATATAGTACATAAGACTATTGTACTCTAAGATTCATTGATACATGTAATCACATTGATGATTTCATTATTGAATACCCAAAGGTGATCCATGTAAGAGGTATGAAAATTATGTGAGATGAATTTATAACCATGAGAATCCCATTTGAAAGACTTCTAATTTTTAAATAACATCTTTGGTTCAGTAATGCCAACAAGCATGGGTTTGTGGTACATGATGAATTGCTTAAGGTATTTAGACATTATGGATTTCTCTATCCCTTGGAAATTCTAATAAAGTACCTTAATTGTTTAAGGGACTTTCCCCATGCTATAGGACCACCTTTTTGTGCCATTTTTTTCCCTTTTTATATTTTTTATTATATTTTTTTCTTTCCTACTCACATGTTGCTGTTTATTCCAAAGTATTTCAGGATTTTATATGATTGGAATTTATCATTGTTATCCTTAGCTAGATTAATCTCAATATTTTCAAGTATTTGTATGCCTTTATCCTCATAAGACCAAAAAACAACACTCAATGGGGTAAACTTATTATTTTATTACCCATATTCAGCACATTTACCAATGGGGATTATCTTTTTAGTAGCCTTTGAGGCATGGAACAATGAGAATTCCCCCTCCAATTCATTGTTTATAGTATGTAGGTTCTATTGGTCTCCTTATTTTTCAGTATTCCATTCTTAATTTGGATTTTAAGCCACATCTATTTCCATATAATACTATGAAGACATATGTGCCTCAATATAATACTCCATTTCCTGTCCAAAAGGGGCTTATGGAATCCCCTTATCATTACTCATCATCTCTTTTCCAGGATGTTCTACTAAAATTGGTGTGATAGTTTGCACATAGCATTCCAATGAGGTAGCTTTATGGGAATATACCTCAATAGAAATCATCCCCATGTGGAGGTAAAGTTCTTTTCATGGTCTTATCAGGTTGGTTGTCAATATGTCCACCCAAAAAGGAATCCTATGAAATCACCTATGTAGTGAAATACTCTATCACTTTATCCTTGGTAAATGATTCCCTGTCAATGAAGAGCTATAGAGTGTGTTTATCCTCAACCTACACAATATCAGTAGTGTGCATCATCCCATAAGGGGTATAAGAACAGCCCAATTTTGTGGAATTTTCATTACTATTGAATGGTCCATATGTAAGTAATCCATTATATTTGGGGGTTATAGCCTTCACTCTAATTTTATAAGGATCTCACAAGAGATCCTTCTAGTTATATACCCCTACACCAATTCAGAAGGTGATATGGGTTGCCCAGAAGCACTAGGATTTTCCCTAGAAGGGTTTTTAGACTCACCTACATTTATGGGGGAAACCCATTTATACTAAGGTTCATAAATATTGACTCCATTACCATTTTTCTTTCTACAGATAGCAACATCATTCCCCTTTAAGTTGCAGAAGCTACATTCTATGTCTCCTATACATTCATTTTTTAAATTAAAAAATAATTTAAAACTCATATAGAATTTAGGCTTACTCTCATATTGAATCTCAAGATTAATAACGTCATCCCATTTTGTAAGAACCACATCTTCTACAAAGGTGGGGTACATATCCAATTCCACCAAGATCCTTACATAATTCTTAAACCTCAGGTTATCAGTTTGTTTTTCCATTCTAATTGGGTTACTAATAGAGGATTCAATATCCCAAAGAATCCATGGATTCCAGTATAGCCAATTGAGTTAACAAATTCATATCCATAATTGATAAAATACATTATAGACATTGTCGGGATCAAAATTCCTATCTTGTTATTTGATTCTCAAGAATCCAAGCATCATGGATGTCGACCCTTTTCTCGAGGCTCTCCTCTTGAAATCATCATATGGGTATACTATGTGGTAATATCCACAACCCATGAATGTCATTTCCTAGTTATCAAATCCACATAAATCCACAATTCATTAGGTGATATCATATAATTCACATATTTGTTCTCCCTTCAAGACAATAACCGGTTTGATGATAGGGTATTTACATGGACTTAATCGTTCTTCCACTATAACTAGTTTTTAGATACATGTCATAATATCCCTTATTTGATAATAATTCTAGGAGGGGGTATCTAAAAATAAAAAAAATGAGATATAGGTAGCATATTTTACAACTTCTATAAAATTCATTTGTGAATTAGTAATATCATTAGGATCCTATCCCACCCACATAGGTTTTTCAGCAAGATGGAAGTATTTTTTAGGCCTGGGGATACCAATTTGAAAAACATGAACTAAATCAATAAACATGAATTTATTTGAATTGTTTGATAAAGGAATGTAACACCTCAAGGGTCCAATTTAAATGGAAATTTTATAGGTCATTCAAACTAGATTAAAATTATCAATTGAGATCCAAACTAATGTTCATTAATATTACTATATTTAAAGAAGGTGTGAGTAAATAAAAATACATTAATAAATAGTTATTATGGTTTGTGATTCTATTATACAAACCCTACTTCTATGGATCGGCTATATCAAGTAACTTTTGGTGGATTCATGTGGCTTGGAATGACTAATTTGGGATTATATCCACCAGTCCAATAAGTTATAAGAAACATTTGTGGGTTGAAAAAATAAATTTGATTATTTTAATATTTATTCAGAGTAATGGGTGTTAAGTTTAATACTAAAATAAAATTAATATGGGAAAAAAATAAATGATTTCCATTTAAGATGGATCAAGGAAGTGAAAAATTGGGTAGTGGATAAGAAACTTGAAAAAAAAAGGTAATTGAAAAGGGAATAGTGAGTTAACATTGAGATCTACTTAAATAACATTAAATTATTCCATGGTACAGGCTTTAATAAGGAATAAAATGGATTCTTTGTTAACATTTTTTTAGTGTATTTCCACATTGGAAAATAATATTTTAAATTTTTTGGAGTTATAAATATTTATTTTTTACACATTTTTAGTATATATTTTTGTATAATTGGTATAGAAATAATATTAGAATACATTAATAATTATATTTTTCATTTTATAATTTATAAAATGATCATGATATAAAAATATCCTAAAATATGGGTTTTCATGATTTTATTATTATTATTAATTTTATTTTCAAATTTTATATACATTAAATTGATTTTTTTAAAAATTATCATGTTATTCCATTTTAAAAAGTTCCTTGCATGTGAACATACCTAACCTGTGGGAGATTAAACTAATACCGGATAGAAATAAATTATATTATACCTTGTGTCTCATATATATCCCTACCAATTCATATGTTGTGCATCATATTAACAAAGGATAAGAGGATGTTTGGAATAATAAATGATGGGTTTAAATTTTTACATTATTAAATTTTTTCCCACATTACATCATAGGATTAACCCATCTGGAACATTGGATATGTAAGATTTTTCATGGGAAAGCACTATCTAGGGATACCTCTATACAAGGGAAATGTCACAATGTAAGAATCAAATGGTCAGTTTGAAGAACCACCAGATTTCAAAATTTATGTTAGATTGAGACAGTTGTTTCATAACTTACATAGGAATCAATAGAATATATATAATATTAAATTACCATGGCATTCCTTGCATCATAATCAGGAGCCTTGATGGAAGCTTATATAAAAGGTACACTAGTAAGAAACAATCATATGTGAATAAAAGTGTTGGAAAAACACTGGTGGATGAATCACTTGAAAAAAACACCCTAGAATGAGTAAGCAATGAGGATCATCCACCATTAGTCATCATCTCCACCAAAACATCCATAATCAATAATTATATATTTTATCCATGTGGCTACCATGCATATTTGGCATAGAAAAAAGGAATATTATCATTCAATCTATTTTTCAAAATCATATATAAACCTGTAAAAGAACCATGTGTAATTCTTCCATGAAAGAAATCAGGAAAAACTAATCATGAGGGATAATTTTCTAGACGAGAGGGATCAATAAGGATGTTTTGTTGATAAATCTATAACACACCATTCTGGTGGAGCTCATCCATGTTAGGGTAAATATTCTTAAATTCTCCCTCTACTGCCTAAAAATTCATACCCTCACATCATTGTAAAGGGTTCGTGAATTAGTTATTCATCCATGCTTTTGAGTAGCATATGTTTCTATTATATACATTATATGTATTTTAATATAATAGAATCACTTCTTCATATTTTATTTTGATTATTTTTTTACTTCATCCTTCAATACATATACTTCTATGGTTATATAATCCTACCCTATTCATTGGTTGTACCTAAATGGGAGATCTCTCAATTCCCTATTGAGTTGTGATTTTACATTATTCTATTTTTATTTCATTACCAACAATAGTGGTGAGGGAATTGGGGGAGCGGTAAGTGATATTGATATCTATTAATCCTCATTTAATATATTATTCCCTTTAATATTTTGAATTAAGGCCTCCTCTCATAAACCAATCGAATATATAGTGTATTTATTTTTGGGGTATTTACAAGGTGATGTAGGATCACCCATGAGAGTGTTGAAAAAATAATGAGTTGGATAAATGGGATTCATAAATATGAGAGGTGAATCTTTGATGGTTGGGTTGTGGTTTGTTCAAGAGTCTCTACCCATTTGGGGGATGAACTCAACTAGCTATCACAAAAGAAATATGTAATTGTTTTTAACTTAGTAGGGTGTGTATTAAGATCATAAAATATTACAATAATGGGTTATAATAAGGGGATGTCATAGAATCCTCAAACTATATTTCAATGAGATTGAATATAAAAAAATGTACAATGATGGAGTCGATTTGGAGTGATCTATATTGGTTTCCATTCAAATTTCTCACGAATATTTATTTTGGTTTCATTTATTATTTTATTTAATTTCATGCTCTTCATAAATCACTAAAAACACAAATCCAATTGATTTTTTTATATATCAGAAAATTAAAAAAAAATAAGTGAAAGAGAATTGTGTGTGAAAGACTATGCTTCTTGGGAAATAACCTTGGTCAGCCCTATTCTACACTATGATTTCTATATATTTTTATTGATTTAAGACTAATAATAGACTCCTTTTAATACACCCTTCATGTATGGTGGGTTCAAGGTCATTTAGCCATTGGATTGGGTACTCTCTCATTCAATACTTCCCATTCAAAAGTTGTTGGTGCTCTATAGGGATGGTTACTCCCTAGAAAGACACTAATTTCATGATAGGGTGTGATTTACCCACTAAAACTCTATGGATGTATCATGTAAGTATTGTAATGTGGATAGTTTGGGTTTTATATGTATTTTTATGTTTTTTAATTTTTTCTACCTTTAATATATACCATATTATAGGGCTGATGGATTATTATTTATTATAATGATTGTAGTCTAAATACCTAAATAATTTTTGGTATTCTTCATGATTTTCTAAATCCTTGGATTTGAGGTAAATTATTATTTCATCTTTACATTGTGTTTTTAAGGTATTATAATCGGTATATTTATACTCCCCCATGTATGGGTGTTGTTCTCACACATGTCATTTCCATGTAGATGATGCATAGTTTATTGGTGACCTTACTGGATGTGAATCTTTTAGAGTTGGTAATATTGATGCATAGTGGAATATAGTGATATATGTTTGTAAAATATATGATTATAGGTCATTAAAAGTGTCCATCTTGGGATAATATGTTTACACATCCCATGAAAATTGTATTTAGAGATAATGGTATTTTCCTATATCAATGTTTTTTTTGAGGTATCTTAGAATAATTTCATACTATTTAGATATGTATATACAATGAAAGTGGGTTTTAATTATATTTTGTATTCGATAATAATATCTATTGTAGGTTATTATAGTCTAAGTCCACCCATGTTTTTTCTTCCTTAATGTAGCTGATTTCTAGTTTCTAGCCTGTTACAGGTGGTCTGGGGGTGGATACTTGAATTAAACAATTCAAGGTATAGTCCAAGTAGGTCAAGTCATGCAAGAATAGTACCAGATTCATTGAGTCTAAGAAACAAATTGTGTACTTAGAAGTTTGGAGGGGATTGGTTTGGTAATATAGAGTAAGGTTGTAAAAGGGCCTTGAGATCAATTTTTTATCTAAGAAATTTAGTGTTTGTGTGGTGACTCATGTTTCCATTCCCTAGGACTACGATAATAAATTAATCTACTTCTACTAATCATTGTAAATTCATCATATATTGGTAATTTATGATCTATCTTAACCATCTTCTTTCAACTAAATTAAATAAGCTCAAATAATATCATGTCAATTCTATCAAATTAAGTGTCCAACCAATAAAAATTTAGCTTAGATGTATTGGTGGGGCCTTGAGGCTCAAAAATCAATAACTAAGCCACTCACCACTGACTAATAGAGTGACAAGACAATGATTTAGGGGCCAAATTAATAGGTATCATTGGCCTGTTATTAATGATAAAATATTTCATTTGTTCAGTATATATTATACCTTATTGTGGAGTAGATGGTTGTTTATATTGAGTAATGTGAGACTACCAATAGGTTGAGCACTCTATTTGAGTTCTTATTTTAGTGACCTTAAAGGATTCATGTAATGATTCATCTTTTTCAGACACTTGTTAACAAGATATCTATTCTTACATCATGACTATTCATGGCATGGTAAACCAATGGAGGAAATTTGTTTACTTAGACTCACAATGGTTTTACACTACCATGGTTTGAGTTTGTGCATTTATCCAAGGAGAATTTATATATGGTGATGTTGATTATTTTTCAAGCTCGCAAGATTTTGGACATTCATCATAGAATTATTCCCTAGTTTTAGTACTCTTTTATGTTAAAAAATATCATGAGGTATTACATTGATGTATTCCATGAAATGTTATTAAAAGAATAAAAGTTTGAGTGGCTATTGTGTTGGTTCATACAATTATCCATCTCCACCAATAATGATTTTTTCAGAGTTTTTGAGATGGAGGACTTTGAATAAGTACCACCACATATAGTTCATGGTATGATCCATGTATTTCTTACATTAGCAAATGTATTCTATAAAAATTATGTGAATTATCTTTTCTCAATTTCTAATGTATTTGGATAAGGTGTACAAGAATCAATAAACTCTTTTGTTCACACTTGAAGCTTGAGGACTGAAACCCAAGACCTCCCTAACACACCAACAGGGGAGAAATCCCTAGGCTATTCCCTATTAGGAAAAATAAAATATTCATGTTATCATGTTCTTTGTGAATCATTAGATCTTGAGTTGGATATTCTAGTAGACCCAATATCCCTATTTTTTTCCTAGAGACTCATCCCAGTAGTGATAACCAAATTATTCATATTTGATAATAGTTTTAAATTTATTCTTCGTATAGAGAGTGTTATTTCATTGATTTTCATTTTGGTGGAGATAAAACCCCTTCATATCATCCAAGTTATGTATGTAATATTCATATTCTGTGGTTTGGGGTATTTGTATCATTTTAGAGTGATATTTCATATTAATGTGTAAAAATTTACCTCAAATAGAGAGTAATGACCTTAGGCTGGATGTGTAGGATTAACCCTTAATGAGGTTATAGCTAATCACTCAATATTTGGAATGGTTTAACATTTTAAGATACTTTTTCAAGAAAGGATAGATTTAATATAGTGTTAGAGAAATTAATCTACATTTACCCAAAGTATATTACACGATTTCACACATCAAGAACATTAGTTCCTATATAAATATGAATTCTAGGTCCCCACTGAAATATTTTACAGTATCTTGTATTTCCCAGTCAATCGTATAGAGTTGAATATGTAATTGGATGGTTTTGTTGAACCTAATGTGATGTAATTTATAAATTATAAAGGATTAGGATGGATCCTAAATTTTAATCTATTATTTTCATATCATCGTATTTGAGTTCATGAATAGAAAATTTTTATGATAGTTTTCAAAAATCTATATAGAAATTATGTTGTCCAAGTGATATTAATGGGAGTGATGAACATTACCACTATATGTTGGATCGATATATAGATGTATATGTATATTATATGGAACAATACAAGAGGGGGGTGAATTGTAGGTTAAAAAACGTGGTGTTTAAACACTTAAGAAAATTAGTTTAAATGATATTAAACTAATTCAATTCACAACAAATGAAATTAACCACAAATGTATTGAATATAAAGGTATGATATGATGTAATACTATAAGAAATGTAAAGAAATTTTTTTCAAAATGAATACAATAATCAGAGTAAAAAAATAGTGAAGGATTCTACCATAAAGAGTGTAGAATCAATCGACACAATATGTAACAGTATGATTGTAATTGAAACAATTAAAAACGAATATGAAATGAAGAAAGGAAACAATACAATTACCTTTCTAAAAAAACCGCAGTGGAGATATAAAGGTATTACAATTATTTTAACCCAAAGAGAAGGGTATCCTTTCACCTAGGATAGGAGGCCTGTCTTACCACCACCTTGGTAAGCCCTTGATATGATGATCAGAACATCTGTCTTGCTATCCCCGAAATCCCACGATACGATGATCGGAATGTCTATCTTTTTATCCCTGTAAGCCCTTGATTTTGTAGGTAATCGTCACCTCTATCTTTCAATCACTTTAAATCCCTCGATACGATGATCGGTAGCACCATCTACCTATCCTCAGCATCCCTCGATTGTTATCACCTGATCAGTCGCACAAAGAAGAAAAAAGCACTTAATGAAATACAAAAACTAAGAGCGAGTCATTCACGTTTTGTAATCTCAAGGATTTTGCATGAAGCAAGAGAGAATTAATAGCATCTCTCTCTAGAATTTTATAGTAGCAAATAATGATCAAATACTCTCATTTGTTCTTCTCAACTTCAAATTACCTTCTATTTAGAGGCCTCGGGTTCCAACAGTCACATTTCCTTCAACGGTCATATTTCCTTTAACGGTCATATTTCTCCAGAAAACTCAGAGGGACTTGGACACCTGGAATTAAAATGGTCATATTGAAACAAAAAACATGGCATAGTTTTTATTATTTTATAAATAACTCTACGACATCGTTTTGGTTAAAGAAAAAGATATATGAAGATGATAAACAGGAGTACGATTGATATGTGTTGTTAAAGGATAAAAACAAGAATGTGATAAGAGTAATATATGAGTACTATTATTATTACTTAGTTTAATGTATTGATATTATACAAAGTGATTATGATTCACAAAATTCAGTACGATTGATAGATTCAATACAATTGATAGAGTCAGTACGATTGACAGAGTCAGTACGATTGATAAAGTCAGTACGATTGACAGAGTCAGTACGATTGATAGGGTCAGTACGATTGATAGATTCATTACAATTGACATAGTCAGTACGATTGACAGGGTCAGTACGATTGACAGATTCAATACGATTTACATAGTTAGTATGATAAAAATATATGAAAACATTTTTGATTTACAAAAAAAGACATAAAAGTAAAAATAGTTCTTTTGATGAAACAATTTTTCCCTTTTTGGAAAGCACAAAACATAAAGGAAAATCAAAAAGAAATACTTATCTCCCCCTGAGTTATTGAAAACTCTTCTGAATATAAAATTGAATACAACTAACTTCCTCTTAGGTATGTACTTTCCTAAGGATTTTATTCTTATATTTTCCTTGATTCATAAGTATTTGATTAAAACATTCTCCCTTTATAAAACATTCTCCCCATTTCTAAAACATTCTCCCCCTTTTTGATTTAGAAAAGAATGGGGTAATCTTGAGTTGGCTGGAAGAGTTAGAAAAGAAATGCAAGGCAATAGGGAAAGGTAACATAAAAACTCATTAAGATAACCAAAGTCTATAGAAATATGGAAATGAGAAATAAAGATACAACAACACTCATTTGTTTTATATTTACTTTTCTTTCTTGATCAGCTCATAAAGAACGGCTTTTATCTTTTGGATTTCTTTCAGGTCTTCAGATATAGAATCACCATGAGATTTGAGAAGCTCTTTTGAACGGAAAAAAGTTGATCCTAATTCTTGATAGTCTCTTCTTGGACTTTGATTACTTCTTCAAGAGTGTCAATTCTGTCTTGAAAATTATTATTTTCTTTATATAACATAGAATTTTTCTTCTTCAAAAAAAATATTTCATCTTTGAAAGATGAAACCTTCGAAAAATATGACTGAAAATCATTCAATCTTTCTTGCAGCTCTTTTATTGAAGGAATATTGGCTCCATGAGTTGTAGTTATCTGATTCAGTATTTCAATGGTTTCTTTGTCATGCTTATTGAAAGCAATAGCAAGATCATTTGAAAGCCTCCTTAGGTCTTCAATTGAGATTTCACGATCATTAATTGAGCTCTTTGTTTTATATGACCACTTAGTCATTCTATTTCAAGACTTTTTATGAGTAGCCTAACTTTCAGATAGTGATTTTAAATCATCATCAATTGACAATACTCTCTTTCTCAGTTCTCTTACAGAACCAAACATCTTCCTTTGATTTTCAGTGATGAAATCAATTTTCCCTTCAAGTCTAGGAAAATAAGCAATATTCTTCTCAATCCTTCTCAAAACATGAACAATGTAATCACTCTTCTTGAGAGAAATTGTTTGTTCTAAATCGGTATCCTCATCATACGAATCTAGTTCATTTGATTGGCTTGAGTCTTCAATTGGCTGTTTTCCTTTTGATTTTTAATTCTCCTTTATTTCTTCTTCTACTTTGTCACTGATAATAATTACTTTTTTATTATGAGAAGATTGAGAAACTTTCATTGCTTGGGAAGAAATTTTATCTAGAGTTTCAAAAGATTCAGCTGGTACTTGATTGGCATGAGGAGTTTGTTGAATGCCTTCAATTTTCTTTTGAAAAGATTTCTCTCTACTCTTTCTAGAACTTTGAAGAAATTCCAAAACAAAACCTCCTTCCTCTTCTTCAACTTCCTGTATTTCTTCCAAAACTTGGTTCCCTTTCTCTTTATCTGGAAGACTTTGTACGATAGGTTCTTGATGCACTTCTTCAGTTAGTTGAGCACTAGAATCATCAACCATTTTCATAATCATAGAAACATCAAAGTCTTGAGATTTTCTTTTCAAAAGAGTCTTATTTTTCTTTTCAGCCTGAAGGGTATCTTCTACCCTTATCCTCTCAATAAAAGCCTTAGCTGGATCAAGACCGAACATAGGATCACCTTCTTTCCTTTGTTCTCTATCTTTCTTCCACTTGGCCACAACCTCCTTGCTGTATTTAGGTTTCTTCTTTGGCTTAGAACTGGTTTGTGGGTCTGACTTTTGAGAAGCAAAAACAGTTGGATTTTCTATGACTGGCACGGGTGCCGATTGATTTGGTGCTGATTCAGCTTCTACATCTTTGACAAAAAGCATTGAATTATGATCAAAAAAATACACAACTTCTTCAAAGTATTATTACTTATCCAGGAAGGCTTCAACTCTTTCAATTTCCCTTTAAAAGGAATATTACAAAACTTTATGCTCTCAAGGATGAAATTTGTTAGATATATGGATACATGATCAAATGGGAGTTTATCGCTCCTAAATTGACATTTTTTATTGTTTTAAAAACGTAACCCATGAGATTTACCTGTCTCAATTTGAAAAGATAGTCTATCATGAAGATATCAGAGACTTTCAAAGTTTATCTATCCCCTTTCCTTGGGATAAGAAAATCATGCATCCAAAGTGCCACAAATCTCTTATCTAGAGATAGATGATCCACTTTACTCTTCTCTTCATTTATAAGAAAAAACGACTTTTCGGAACTTTCTTTATTTAATGTACCAACTTCCTCTGGTAGTTTATGAGATGGACAAAAAAATCACCTTCTGTTGAGTCATTTAAAAAGTGGGCTTCTTGGTTCACAGACATTGAGATTTTTCTATCGTACACAGCAAAGTTGATTGTCATATTTTTGTCAAAAGATACAGTTTTGTATAATTGACTAACATCTTCAATAAGAACCGGATCTTGAGATATAGGTTTTTTCACACAAAGATGTTCCCAGCCTTGAAACAAAATAATTCTTTAGATTGTTGAATCATATGTGTCAAAGAGGTCCCAAGAAACTAACCATTCTCTGAGGAAGTCTTTCTCTGAAAACGTTTTTGAAGACATTTCAGTAGGAGTATTGGCAGAGGATAGAGACATATAGATGCGGCCGATGGAAGATCGTACAGAGTTTTAAAACCAAAGGAGCATAGCTTCACCATGAGATCTAAAAAACATGTGTGGGTATGGGGAGGGGGTCTATTTATAGTAGAAAAAAGGATGATCGTTGATCTTCTACGGTTGAGATTAGAAAGGAAAAAAACAAAGGATAGGATTAAAATTGGTTTTTTTAAAACAAGAACCAATAAAAATTATGTAAAACAATACAAAGTAAGGAAAGAATGTACCTGTCAGAGATTTTAATGAAATTCTTGGTTTAATAGTATTAACATAGTATAATACAATAGAAAAAAATACATAAGTTTGAGGAAAAGGAATACGATCGGTTGTCAGGCTGATGGAAAACAAATTCATTACCATAGGTTTTCAAGCCAATGGAAAACAAAGTCATTTCCATAGGTTGTCAAGCTGATGGAAAATAAAATCATTACCATAGGTTTTCAAGCCGATGGAAAAAAAAATCATTACCATAGGTTGTCAAGCCGATGCAAAACAAGGTTATTACCATAGGTTGTCAAGCCTATGGAAAACAAATTCATTACCATAGGTTGTCAAGCTGATGGAAAACAAATTTATTACCATAGGTTGTCAAGCCGATGGAAAACAAAGTCATTACCATAGGTTGTCAAGCCGATGGAAAACAAATTCATTACCATAGGTTGTCAAGCCTATGGAAAACAAAGCCATTACCATAGTTTGTCAAGCCTATGGAAAACAAATTCATTACCATAGGTTGTCATGCCGATGGAAAACAAAGTCATTACCATAGGTTGTCAAGCCGATGGAAAACAAATTCATTTCCATAGGTTTTCAAGCCGATAGAAAACAAAATCATTACCATAGGTTAACATCCTGATGGAAAACAAAGTTTTTACCATTGGTTGACGTGCTGATGGAAAAAAAAGTTGTTACCATAGGTTGACGTGACGATGGAAAACAAATTTGTTACCATAGGGTGACGTGCCGATGGATAGAAAATAAATACAGTAACCAGGCAAACAATACGAAAAATAGTAGGTAGAAAAACTATAACTAATCAGTCAAGACGATAATCAGAAAGATAGAATAACAAACCAAGAAAATAAACAAATAAAGATCTTAAAAAACACATTAAGTAAAATGTTCTCCCCCTTTTTAAGAGGTGTTTTTTAATGTAAGGATAATTGTAAAACATGAAGTAGATATGAATGATTATTTTAATGTAATCATTCCTATATTCTATTTTATAAACTCAAATATATCGGAAGGTAATGGTTTTGTAAAAACATATACAATTTGTTTTTGCATTTCGATGAATTCTAAAATAATGTCTCCATTTTGTGTGTGATCCCTAAGAAAGTGATTCCTAATATATATGTGTTTAGAACGAGAGTGGTGTGCTGGGTTTTTACTAAGAGATATGGAACTATTATTATCACATAGAATTTGAGTTTTGGAAAAACTCAATCCATAGTCACTGAGTGTGTTTTGCATCCACAACACTTGAGCACAACAACTTCCAGCCACTACATTTTCAGCTTCAGTAGTGGAAAGTGCTACTGAGTGTTGTTTCTTACAGGACCAAGAAACCAAGGATTCTCATAAGAAATGACATGTTCCAGATGTACTCTTTCTATCCATTTTACAACCACCAAATTCAGCATCTGAAAAACTTTTTAAAACAAAATCATTTCCAGAAGAATAAAAAAGTCCTAAATCCAGAGTTCCATTTAAATACCGAAAGATTCTTTTCATAGTTTTTAAATGAGACTCTTTGGGATTAGATTTATATCTTGCACATTATCATATGAAAAACATTAATTCTAGTCGACTAGCTATCAAGTATAACAAACTTACTATCATACCTCTAAATTTTTTTTGATCTACTGTATTCCCAGTTTCATCAAGAACAAGTGTATTTGAGGTACCAATAGGAGTGATAATACATTAAGTATTGTCGTATCCATACTTTTTGATTAAATCTTTAATATAATTATGTTGATATATATATGTTCCGACTAGTTTTGTGAAATTTGATAACCTAAAAAGAATGTTAACTCACCCATCATACTCATTTCAAACTCATATTTCATTAAATTCATAATAGAATCAGTTAAAGACTACTGAGTTGATCCAAATATGATGTCATCAACATAAATTTCAACACTAAAAACATTTTTACTTTCAATTTTTATAAAAAGGGTTGGATCCTATGTACCTTTTGCATAATTTTTTTGTAAAATAAATCATGTAAGTCTATTATACCATGCTTTAGGGGATTGTTTAAGTCCTTATAAAGCTTTTGTAAGTTTAAAAACATGATTAAGATATTTTGAGACTAGAAAACTAGTGGATTGTTCCACAAAAACATCTCTTGAACAAAACCATTTATAAAAGCACATTTAACATCCATTTGAAATAATTTGAAATTAAAGTATGCTGCAAAGGATAATAGAATATGAATAGATAGATGTCTAGCTACCAGAGCATATGTTTCTTCATAGTCTATTCCCTCTTGTTGATTATAGCCCATAGCGACAAGTCTTGCTTTATTTCTTACAATGATTCCATTTTCATCACATTTATTTATGAAAATCCATTTTACACCAATTACAATTATTTCTTTGGGTCTTTCAACTAAGGTCCAGATTTTATTCCTTTTAAATTAATTTAGTTTATCTTGCATTTCTTTAATCCAATCTGCATCACCTAAGGCCTCACTTGGACTTTTAGGTTCGAATTGAGAAAGAAAGGAAAGATTTTCTATTTCATTTCTCAAGGAATTTATGGTCCTTACAGGTTGATTTACATCGCCAATGATGTTATCCCTAGGATGATTCCTAAGAACCAATTGATTTGGATTTTGTAAAACCTGTTCATCAACGTATGGTTGAAAATATTCTGGGGTAAAAGTTTCAGAAAGACTTTCTTGAACATTTTCCTTTTCAGAAGGATCTTCTAATAGAGGTTGATAAAATATTTTTAAAAACACATCCGAAGATGTAGGTTGCGGTTGTTTGAAAATAAAAGGATCAGTTTCCTCAAATTTAACATGTATTGTTTCTTCAACAGTACAAGTATTTTTATTGAAAACTCTATAAGCCTTGGAAGTTATAGAATATCCTATACAGATTCCTTCATCATATTTTTGTACGAATTTGTGTAGATTATATTTAGTATTTATAATGAATACTTTGCACCCAATAACTTTGAAGTATGAAACTTTAGGTTTTCGGCTAGTCCACAATTCATAAGGTGTTTTATTAAGAAAAAGTTTCGTTAAAACATGATTTATAGTATAACAAGCAGTACTAACAGCTTCAACCCAAAAGTTATTAGCAATTGAGTATTCACTCAACATGGTTCTTGTCATTTCCTGAAGAATACAATTTCTTCTCTCAACAACACCATTTTGCTGAGGAGTTCTTAGTGATGAAAAATTGTGAGTAATACCTTTTTACTACAAAAAGTTTCAAAATATGAATTTTGAAACTCACCACCATGATCACTAAGGATAGTTATCAGTGGTAGGTTTTTCTCATTTTTAACTTGGGATCTGAAACTTTTGAAATAGAAAAAGGCTTCAGATTTCTTTGTTAGAAAATAAACCCATGTAAATCTAGTAATGTCATCAACTAAAAAAATACATAGTATTTTCCTCCAATGCTTCTAGTTTGTGAAGCACCAAAAGGATCCATGTGCACTAGCTATAATTCATTAGAAGTTGAAACATCATTAATTGATTTAAATCTAGTTTTATGTTTCTTTCCAAATTGACAAGGATCACAGGCTTTTGAAGAATCATATCTAAGATAAGGTATACCCTTTACAAGTCTTTTCATTGAAATTTTACAAAGGATTATTAGGTTTCAGAGTCCTAGTATTCTATGTTGTAGCCATGATTGGTCTTCTATTGCACTTAAGTAGGATAAATTTTGGCTCCAAAGGTCTTCTAAGTTAATAGTGTATATATTCTCTTTCTTATGGGAAGACAGAATGAATTCATCCTTATAATTGTGAACTAAGCATTTATCATTTCTAAAATTCACAAGGTATCCTTCATCACATAATTGACTTATGTTGATGAGATTTTTCTTAAGACCTATAACAAAAAAAACATTTTAAATAAGAACTTTTATAAGAAAACAAATATTGCATATTCCAACAATATTTCCTTGAGAATTATCTCTGAAGGTAACCTTTCCACCATTTGTTTCAATAATATTTTCAAATAAATCTTTGTTTCTGTTCATGTGTTGAGAACAACCACTACATATGTACCAAATATTCTTGTTGGTACACTTCTTATTTTCCTGAAAAAGAAACAATTTGTTTTTCATAATCCAAACTTGTTTGGATCCAGAAGGATTAGATAAAATAATTTTAGGAATCCACATTTGTTTTGAAAAATGAGCTTTATGAAATCCTAAAGACTTAATTCTATTAAGAGAACAATCTCTTTTCTAGTGTCCACCACATTGACACTTTGTACAAAAATGGGTACTTTGAGGAATAAAATAGTTATTACTAAAAATCAGTTTATATTGAGTATAACCAAAACCAAAATGATTTCTCAACGGTCGAATTTGAGAATACATTTTATCGATGTTTTCCTTGCCATGAGTTAAGTTTGGAAAACATTTCTTCAAGGAAAAATTTCTAAAATTAGTTTTAAAACTAGTTTTTTATCCTCTAAAACGTTTGATTTTAAACTAGAGTTAGGCTAAAAAACATTTTTCTTAGAAGTTACATTTTCAAGATCCTTAGAAAGTTTATCCTTATCTTATTTGACTTTCTCAATGGTTTTTAAAGTACTTTCAAAATCATAAGTTTTCATATCAAGATCATTAGAAAGATATGAAACTTTAGTTAAAATTGAAATTCTAGAATTTTCTTTATCAATTTTCTTTTTGAGTTTAGAATTTTCATTCTCAAGTAGTTTAGCAAACCTAGACACTTCTTCAAAAGAAGGTAATTTATTATCTTCTGATGACAAAGACTCATCATTTGAAGATTCAAGATATTTATTATTAATATAATTTAAATTTAAGGAAAAATTTGTAATATCTTCAGCATTGTGTACCATAGCCATGAAACAATGATCTTCAATTGGTATTCTGGCTATAAGTCCAATATTCCTCTGTCCTGAGGATTCATATTCTGAAGAATCATCTGATGAATCACTACCACTTTCACTTCAAGTATCATTTTCCTTCAAGACCTTTTTTATCTTTGTCTTGGAATACATTTTCTAATTTATTTTAGAATTTTTCTCCTTTCTGTCTTTTCTCTTCAGTAAAGGACAATCAGGTCTTATATGACCTACTTTCTCACATTCATAATAAGTTGCCTCTGAATATTTATTATCCTTCCTATCTTTCTTTTTGAATCTGTATTGGAAGTATTTCATTCCCACAATCTTGTTTATACTTCGAGAAATATTGGCTAACTCATTATCTTAATGATCACAATCACTTGATTATGACATAACAACTTTCTTAGCATTGGATCGTGTTATCCTTTCAGGTGTTTTAGATTTAGATGTGGTAGTAAAAGATACTCTTCCATTTCTATTTTTCTTCTTATTGAAATAATAATCTCTCTTCATTCTAGCCTCATGTTGTAGAATAGTTCCAAAGAGTTCTTTAAGAGTAATTTGGGAAACTTTTCTGTTTTCATCAATAGTTGTCCTTTTTGACGCCCATTCGTTTGGCATTATATCAATAATTTTGTCTACAAGAGCTTCATTATCAAGACCTTTTTCTCCCATAGATTGTAAACTATGGAAAATTTTCATAAATATTTGTTGCACTTTACATACTGGCTCTCAATAAGGAAAAAAGAAATCCATAATATTCTTCTTGTAGCATTGCTCTTCTTGTTTCTATAACCTTGTATGTACCAAAATGTGTGACTTCAAATTTCTTCCAAATATAGTTGGCTGCTTCACAAGATGATATCTGGATGTATATATTCCTAGTCATAGAACATAGAAAATTATTTCATACCCTGTAATTTAGTTGATATTTTTCTTCTCGTGATTGGTGTAAGTACTGACTTCTTTGTTAGGAATTTTGTAACTCCATTAAGCAAAATAAAATTTTCTATACTAGTATTGATAAAAAATTTATTCATTTGATCTCTCCAGTACTCATAATCATTCCCATAAAATATTGGTGTTCTAGTTGGATTTATATTGCCAATTTATTCAATATTCATTCATTCCATTTTATGAAAAAAAATCTTATCCACTCCACATGTTAGTGCAGTAAGTAGTTGAAACAAAAATTAAAAGGAAAAATATAGTACACAAAACAAATCAGTGGAAACCTCCTTTGATACCAATTTTTGGATTGATATATAGTTTTATATGTATATTAGATGGAACAATACAATATGGGAGTAAATTTTAGGTTAAAAACATGGTGTTTAAACACTTTAGAGAATTAGTTTAAATGATCTTAAACTAATGCAATTCACAACCAATACAATTAACAACAAATGTATTGAATATAAAGGTATGATAAGATGTAATACTATAAGAAATGTAAAGAAATTGTATTCAAAATGAATACAATAGTGAAGGATTATAGCATAAATTGTGTAGAATCAATCAATGTAATATGTAATAGCATGATTGTAATTGAAACAATTACAAATGAATATGAAATTAAGGAAGGAAACAATACAATTCCCTTTCTAAAACAAACAGCATCAGAAATGTAAAGGTATTACAATTCTTTTAACCCAAAGAGAAGGGTATCCTTTCACCTAGGATAGAAGGTCTGTCTTACCACCACCTTGGAAAGCCCTCAATATGATGATTGGAATGTCTATCTTGCTATCCCCGCAAGCCCTCGATACGATGATCAGAACATCTGTCTTGTTGTCCCCACAAGCCCTCGATTTTGTAGGTAATCGGTACCTCTATCTTTGAAACACATGAAATCCCTAGAAACGATGATCGGTAGCACCGTCTTCCATCCTCAGCAACCCCCGATCATTATCACCTGATCAGTCGCACAAAGTAGAAAAAAGCACTTAGTGAAATACAAAAACTAAGAACAAGACGTTCACGTTTTGTAATCTCAAGGATTTCGCACGAAGCAAGAGATAAGTCACAGTGTCTCTCTCTAGAATTTGATAGTAGCATAGAATGATAAAATTCTCTTAGTTGTTCTTCTTAGCTTCAAATGACCTCCTATTTATAGGCCTCAGGTTCCAACGGTCACATTTCCTCCAATGGTCATATTTATCTGGAAAACTCAGAGGTACTTGGACACCTGGCATTATAGCGGTCATATTGAAATAGAAAACATGACATTATTTTGATTAGTTTATAACTAACTCCATGACATCTTTTTGGTTAAAGAAAAAGATATATGAATATGATAAACATGAGTACGATTCATATGTGTTTCTAAAGGTTAAAAACAAGCATGTGATAAGAGTAAAATATGAGTACTATTAGTATTACTTAGTGTAAATGTATTGATATGATACAAAGTGAGTATGATTCACAAAAGTTAGTATGATTGAAAGAGTCAGTACGATTGACAGAGTCAGTACGATTGACAGAGTCAGTACGATTGACAGAGTCAGTACGATTGACAGAGTCAATACGATTGACAGAGTCAATACGATTGACAGAGTCAGTATGATTGATAGGGTCAGTACGATTGACAGAGTCAGTACAATTGACATATTCAGTATGATTGACAGGGTTGTTACGATTGAAAAAGTCAGTACGATTGACATAGTCAGTAGGATAATCATATATGAATACATTTGTGATTTCCAAAAAAAGACATAAAAGTCAAAAGAGAACTTTTGACTCAACACTATAGTAATGATAATCCTAAAAAAATAGTTTTCTTTTTTTGTTAAACACACATTTAATCATGGTTAAAGGATTATAATTCCATGTACGTGAGGTTTTGTTCACATAATTCAAGAGAACCAACCATATGAATAATTCATTATATGAAATTCATAAATTCAAGTGATTCATTCTTCTATGGTAATGAATAAAGGATGGTGGAGTAGTAGGTGGTCTTTGGGTAGTTTTTTGTAGCTGTGAATACTTATGTAAGAGTGAAATAGTATTTATATGTTAGCTAATACACTAAGTAAGGGATTCTATACTTAGTTGTTATAGGATGGGTTTGAGAATCCTGCCTTTGTGTGGATTTTTTGATGGTTGAGGGAGATGTTGCATATCTTTAATTGATTGGGATGTCCCATAATTCCCCATTCGGTGAGAATATACTACCTAGGTGACATCAATATTATGGTCTTCCATAAAAACATATACGCAAACCCAGTTATAGAAACCCCAAATCCAATAAACTATAGCTCGAGGTAATTTATAACAATGGTACATAATGAATAAGATAACAACTTAAAAGATTCAATAAGTTAATAATATTATAAAACTAGATAATAACATTAACATTAAATTACATTTAAAACATATCTTATATTATAACAATACATAAAACATTATTATTTCTCCGGAATTTTTCATAAGTTTCATATAAAAGACATCATGGTTACTTGGGGAAATAGGGAAACAAAATAAAGGGTGATCTTAGATGTTGTGCACGGGGTTGCGTACAACTTAAGAATTCATAATGTGAATGAGTAATGCATAATATGGATGAAATAGAATATCAAATAATGTAATATAAGTGATAAATCGGGCATACTATAAACATGGATAACAAAAAATGGAAATAAATAGTCACATTGATAATAATAAACAATATCTTGGTGATGGAATGAATAATTTCAGACACCATGCCATCAAGGAATCACTTCAAGACATCATACATTAATGGGTTGGAATTCAACAAATACCAGAGATACATTGCCTCTTATAACCTACCAATGTACTAAGGGGATATGTAATTCTATGTTACACCAATCACATAATAAGTCCAATACATCTATCATATAGAGATGATAGTTAAAGAATTCAATATAAATGTTCCTTAAGGAACAACACACATAATAAAGGATAAATATTCAATATTTATCTTTATAGAAATAATGGTTACACAAATTGTTATTACTTCACTAGTAAATGGAATAATATTGAGATCTAGGTAAATATCCCACAATAAAATTAGAAAATATTTAATATTAACTATGAAATATAAATTGTCATTATCAGATGGATACTAATAAAGTATAAGGGTAAGATATTTTCATTGTATAAGGATATAAATATTAAGTAGTTAGTGGATTTGATATTTTGTAATTGTAGGAGTCCAAATAAATATTAGAAAAATATCCCTACTAAAGAAAATTATGTGTATATGACACAAATATTTGACACGCATTAGGGATATAAAATTTCTTTATAGAGAAACCTCACTGCTATTATGCATTCCTAGAAATGGAAAAATTCTTACAAAATAGAGCTTCATCAACCTAATACCTAATAGAGGATCTAACTTCTATATCATAATTATACTTCTATAAAAAGGATTTCCCATCAAATTAATTATGCATCCATAATACCATAAATACATTGAATACCTAGGGATTTAGAGAATAGAGTTTATGATTATGAAATAATTTAGCATTGTAATTCCCCGACCTCAGTTACCCATAGTCGGTGCATTATTTTAATACATTGGCGTGATTACAAGGAATCAAGTCCCGAAGGACCGATCGGTTTAGCAGTCTTGGAAAATAGATTACATACATGAATGTTACATTATACATTATAACATACAAAACAACATAAATAATTCTTTATGAAATCCAATATTCCCTTGGCTTAACCCTGCATATCAATCACAATACACTTATTGGAATTCTAGGAAAAATAAAACATAGAAAGGGGGGAGCTCAGATGCTCCATAAGGATAACAATACAGTGGAAACTTTCATAAATAATAATAAACAATTAAGGCAACGTATAACTTAAACAAAATCCTTTTAAACATTAACTTCAGCATAATATGTAAAAAATAAAATGAATTAATTCTATTTACTTATTCACATGGGTATTCTACTAGTCGAATAATCAAAGGCAATATCACTAACCACTTTTATAATGATGGAATGCATAATGTCAGACTATCATAACCACATAGTCAAGGACTTGTGTCAAGACTACAAATAATATTTTGTCAAGACCTTGTGAGAAGACACTAGTTTGTCTCATGAGACCTACCAATTCATTAAGAAGCTATAGCGGGCTCCACCTGTCACTTACTAAGTCTAATGCATTCCACGTATTAAAAGGATTCAACATAACATAAACATTCATATTAAAACTAGCATACGAAATGTCAATACTTTATCCCTAAACCATGAATGGTATAAAAATAAAATATCCATAGTCAAACATATCACAAAACCTTAAATACAATATGGCTTATTTTTATTATAATAAATCAACCTCAGTCAAAAATAATATCCAGTAAAGGATGATGACATAGTTGAAAATGATGAGTAAAACTTTTTGAGAGAAATATACTTTTTTTAAAATCATTTAAAAGTCACATATTCATAAAGGAAGTAATTTAAAAGATATTTTTGAATCAAAGTGTCCCATACCACTTTGAAACTTTTAAATAGAATTACCATTTCAAACCATTCATGTCCATATAAATAAATCCTTAAAATCATTTTTGAAAACATGGACATTAATTAAAAAGGTTTAGAAAGATAAATCTTTAAAACATTTAAAATTATGATCCTGATAAAGATTAATTTTCGCAAATCATTAAATTATTAATTTTTAAATCAATATTATGAAAATGGACATGGATGATAAAAATTTCCCAGTAAATACTTACGCGTAAACAATCTCGAATAATAATGAGATTGAGGAATTAACCCTTACCAATTTGGTAACTTACGAAACATACACCCCATGAAAGAGGTACCATAAAATGAATATGTAAATACAAACAAATTAAAGTTTATTACACAAATAATACACCTCACAAAATGTAATAGTAGCAATATGGCACGAATCTCACTGGAATAAGGAGTGAGATGAAAACCCCTTACCTTGCACTTTCCTTTAGTCGAGAGTATGTTTAACCTCCTGTATGAAGACTATAGTGTGTTATTATATTATACCACAACCATATTAATATTTATGATATCATACATTATTCATTTATGACTTTATACTACCTATTTAATAATAATTTCTATGTTATATTAATATTTCGGGTAATAATCGCTTTCTTTATCATACGTGTTTTAACTTGTTACTCTTGATTGTATCACTTAGATCATGATTTAAATACTAAAATAATATAAAACATGATTTATATATCATACATATTTAGAATATAAAAATTTATAATAGACATATATATCAAATGGAAAACACTGTTTATGGAGACGGTAGTCCGTACGTACGCATAAACGCCATTTCCGTTTTCATAACGTATTGAAAGGAACTAAGTGAATAAAATATATGTAAGTACATATATATATATATATATATATATATTTACAGTAGAATTATTATGTCATATATTACAAACATATTAGTAATATATATTTTTATAATCATCGACGAATGGTGAATGTGGAAATGAATCTCATCGCGTCGTGGAGACGGTAATCCGTACGTACGCACAAGCGACAGTATAATTTCCTTAAAGCTGTGGAATTTGATGGTATATTAATTTTATAGATACATTATAATGTTATTTTAATTATTTATATACATATTACTCATCATTATATCCATCCAAATAACACAGTGTTGAATAACAAATTACACCACAGCTTGGAGACGGTATGACGTACGTACACACGCATGGTGACATTATCATTCATAAGATGGATATAATAATGAATATAGTTGTGAAATATTTATAATAACATCAAAGTATATATAATATACTGGATTTATTATTTTATAATGGAAATAACAAAGAAAAAAGAAGTGAAAGAAGAAAGGAACTTGAAAGAGGGTGGTGAAATCATTACCTCTTCTTCGGGTTCTTCCTTTTTATTAGATCAAAGGGGCTCCTTAGGTTGGATTTAAAATAAAATTAATGCCTCTAGGTTGAATTTAGGATAGTTTAGAAGGTACTTTGTCTGGGTTTGGCTGATCCAAATGGCTTAGAAGGTGTGAATTATAGTGAAATAGGAGTTCCCTTTTATAAGAGGTGTGAGGGGCACCTTAGGAAAAACATAAAATATTATTTTATAATAAATTTATTATCGGTTTATAATGGATAAAAATTGATTTATTTCGTGGATAAGGTGGGTATGGGTAGAAATAAACCAAACCAATAGGTTTTAGATAGGTTTTCGTCACTTTATTAACCTTATCTTTTAGTTTTAACTCTTTGTTAATTAGTTGGACATTTACCATGCCTCTTTGTATTTTTATATTATATGGTTAATAAACTTACAATAAACTTCAATAGACCCCAAATTGGTCCATTAATTATACACCTATCATGATATAAGTTCTTTTGCGGAAACTAAGATTTTTAGGAATAGAATATTAATTAATAATATAATATTTGCTTTAAAAACTCTTTTATGTCAATTTTGATAGTATTGGGTATTTTGTTTTTGATAAATTCATAAAAGCATTATTACTTCAGAAACAATTAATATAACAAATCCTAATATGTCATATTAACCATGAAAATTATTTTATTTCACAAAAAAGTCTCAAATTACATTTATTTGGGTATTTATAATTTCATGTATCTTAATCTTTCATTAATACTATAATTACTACATCATCATTGTGTCACAAATAAATTAAATTATTTAATGTCTAAAAATTATAAATAAAATACCATTATGTAGGAAATAGTTTTATCTTTATAATGAATATTTATAATCGAATTTATCTTATTTATAACCCTATATTATGAATGTTTTAGTTATAAAACGTTGATTTTAACTCTTTTAACTCTTCTTTGAATTAAATAATAATAAATGTCCTAATCTAATCCAAGTGGAACTAAATGATAAAATTTTATTTCTAAGTTTGTTTTTGGTCGAGATACACTTGTTCAATAGAATTAAGACATGTTTTAGGGTAATATTAATATCATTTTTACCCTTAATTACCCTATTTACTTTTAACCGTAGTAAATAAAAGTAAAAAGTTACTATTCGCCAAAAATTATTTTTATCTTATTGAACCACATTTTACTCATTGATATTAACCGTGTCTCTAGGATTTTAGAAATTCAATTCATAGAAGCAGTAAAATTATGTTTTATGTGAATTTACAAATTCTCCTTGGAGGTAGGTAAAAGACGGTGAAAAGTTCAACAACAATTTTATATATCTAAAATTATTATAAACTGAATCCAATGAATTACATTGAACTTATATAGGTATTATATATCTATTTTGAGCTAAAATAAATTTAAATAAAATAAATAATTATTTAAATAAAAATTCGGTTTTAAACTATAACTCAGTGTTTTCACTATTCATCAAAAATTAAAATTTTTCAGAAAAATACCAAAAATTCACCCTAAGATAATTTTGATATTCCAAATTCAATAAGAATTATATTTTATCAAATTCAAAACATAGAAGTTTCATTTATTAATTTAAAATTAATTCTCGCTGTCAAAACCAAAAGGCGTATTTTTAAGAAATAATAACTATCAAAAGTTTGACACTTGTTTATGTCCAATTTAAAAGTGAAATTACTTACAATGAACATAATTGGATTAGATAGTAAAAATATAATCTATTTATACTTCCAAACCATTATAATTTATAAGTTAACACTATAAATTATTTTGATTAAAAAAGTTGTTTTCAGTTAAAATATAGTATTTTTCACTATTCACCCAAATATTAAGGTTATCAGAAAAACACCAAAAAAATTATTGAAACTAAATTATTAAGTACCAATTCTAAAGAATAAGTTTATTTTGTCAAATTTAATATATAAAAGCTTCAAATATTGGATTTAATAAGGATTCTCCATTAAAAGGAGGTAAAATTGCATTTTTTGAAAAATAATTCTTTTATCTGAAAAAAATTGAATTTGTTCTTACATTATGTCTAAGAAACTCATAATATGGATTCTAAAATAATAAGGATTATATAATGTTCAAAATTCAGTTAATACTATTCATAATTGCTTTTGAACGGCTAGTTTGGTATGACGTGATGCGGTTGAACTCAGTCTTGCGTGTAGTGAAAGTTATTGCATTACTTTGAAGAAATAATGTACTATGAAATCTTGGGGTGTTACATTATTCCCTTCTTTTTATAAATTTCTTCCTCGCAATTTGAAATTGTTCTTCGAAAATAAAAGGTTGAAAATAGAAAATACCTTTGTGGGAAAACACACATCGGAAATTGGGTTAATAAAATTTAGTCTTAATAAGAGGAAAAGGGAAATTAAAGGGTCACCAACAAATTATGATATTGATTAGGAGAACATTGGTGGAAATTAGAGACATATAATTGGAGGAAATACATAAATATTTATAAGTAGTGATTGAGGTCATCAATCACAAACAAGTGTAAAATTGAGGGCCTTAAATTCATCAATCTATGATGATTTAAAATACCATCGGTTCAACAAAACATATGGTATTAGGATAACACATTTTTGGTTTTAAGATCCCTTCCCTAAAGTAAATTAATTTCTTCATATAATAAGAGAAGAAGAAAAAATCTACTTGACAAGTAGAGTCCCATCCTTTAACTAATTTCTACCACAAACTCATCTTTCACTCTAAAAGATAATAGAACTTAAAAATAATATTCTATTTATCCTATTAGTATAGGGTTCAAAAAAATGAATTTATAATTCATCTACCAGAATTTTTTTTAAAAAGACTACATTATTCAATCCAGGACATCATGTGGGCCAGTGGTAGGTAATACACCCTTGTCTCCCTTCAGTTGCAGGTTCAAGTCTCACAGCCTTGCCGGACACGACGGGTTGCCTCCCGACCTCCGGGTTGTCCTTTTATGGAAATCAAAAAATAATCTCAAACTAGAAGTATCCAAAATACTTCTATCCAAACTCACAGTC
Source organism: Viscum album (assembly GCA_963277665.1). Taxonomy (NCBI): domain Eukaryota; kingdom Viridiplantae; phylum Streptophyta; class Magnoliopsida; order Santalales; family Viscaceae; genus Viscum; species Viscum album. The sequence continues at coordinate 614,260,577 of OY728160.1, read as the reverse complement.
CAAAATTTATAAGTAAGGTAAACACAATGAAGATCCTTTTTTCCGCGTAATAACATGTGAACACCTTGATCATGTGTTCTTTTAAAACACTGCAACATCCTGAATTTACAAAAAACCTTATTGATTACATTCATGATCCCTTATTCTTATAGAATACTATATATACTCCTTCTATCCAAAAATATTTTAAACTCCAACAATGATGGAATATACAAATAATTAATCAGTTTCAAGGTAGTCAAGAATATCTAATATAATTTATCCAAATCAATCAAGTATTATTCCAAAATCACTACCTCGGTATCAGAACCATATTATGGTTTATCTTTCTCACAACCATATATTTTCCAAAAAAATTAACCTGCTATTGAGTCACTTTTCATGGTTCCACACAATTCTCAAGTCCTTAATGAAATAGTACTGCAGTATAATCCTTATATACTCCATAATTATTATAACCAGTACATTGTTTATACAACACTCAAATGACATAAATCTCTAATAACAACATAAGAACTCTAATTATTCCTCCTCATCTGTGGTAGTTTCATAACTTGATTATTATCCAATAGCATCATTTGGGGCATACTCTAATTATTTTGGACATTGGTTCGCGTAGTGTCCCAATTCCTTACGGATGAAACATTGTACATTTGAAACCTTTTTATTACCCTTGCAGTCACGTACATGGTGTCCTTTTTCTCCACACTTATAACAACCTCACATTCCCTTCAGGCAGGTTCCAGGGGGTTTCTTCCCACAGTTATGACATATGGGAAAATTTTTATTTTCCCTCTTCCCTTTATCCATATTTCTCTATTCCATCATTTTCTTCTCTTGCTTCCCTTCAAATCCATAAGAATCAAATAATTATTTACATATCTTATTAACACATGATACTATTTCTTCATATGTTGAGAATACATGGGAGATTATCTCTCTTCTAAATGCTAGCTTAATACCATGAAAGATATGATCCTTCTTACTCTTTGGATCATACATTTTGTTGGATTTCTCATTCCTTATATTGGGCACCATTTCTATACAATAGCATAAACTAGGTCAGTTTATGAATTGCAATGAATAATTCCAAACTTGTAAAATACCTAACGTAAATTGAACGGTTTATGGATATAATCCATAATCATAAAGATGTTTTCATTGAGAGAGTATATACTTATAAACTCTTCATAATGATTTGTAAAGAAAATCCGAATTATCCTAAGCATATCCCCAGGAAGTGTCGTAACCAAGAGTGAAGCAAGGCCCATTGTCATGCAATAGTTCATGTTCGAGTCTAGCTCAAAGCAGTGTTTTCATGTTTTACCCCTAGTTTCATCTGTGCCAGAGCCGCCTCTACCTACTCGTATCCAGACAGGGATGTATTGATCGGAAAACTCACAAAATCTCTACATTACCAACATTCTAGGAAGTTATTCTATACTAATCCTCAAAGTCTATCTTAAGGATATGTTCTATAATCAGAGTTTATCTAAATCAATTTTCCAAGGTTATTTCTAAACTTCATCTAATACCAACTCTAATGCCCCGACCCAAGTTACCCATAGTCGGTGCATTATTTTTATACATTGGCATGATTACAAGGAATCAAGTCCCGAAGGACCGATCGGTTTAGCAGTCTTGTAAAATAGATTACATACATGAATGTTACATTACACATTATAACGTACAAAACAACATAAATAATACTATATGAACACCAATATTACCTTGCCTTAACCCTTCATATCAATCATAATACACTTCTTGGAATGCTGGGAAAAATAAAACATAGAAAGGGGTGAGCTCAGATGCTCAGTAAGGATAACAATACAGCAGAAACATTCATAAATAAGAATAATTGATTAAGAAATGTATAACTAAAACAAAATCCTTTTAAACATGAACATCAGCATAATATGGAAAAAAATAAAATGAATTAATTCCATTTACTTATTCAAATGGGTATTCTACAAGTCGAATAATCACATGCAATATCACTAACCACATTCATAATGATGGAATGCATAATGATAGACTATCATAACCACATAGTCAAGGCCTTGTGCCAAGACAACAAATAATATTTTTTAAAGGCCTTGTTCCAAGACACTAGTTTGTCTCATGAGACCTACCGATGCATCGAGGAGCTATAGAGGGCTCCACCCGTCACTTACTAAGTCCAATTCATTCCCCATATGAAAAGGTTTAAACCTAACATAAACATTCATATTAAAACTAGCATACGAAGTGTCAATACTTTATCCCTAAACCATGAATGGTATAAAAATAAAACATCCATAGTCAAACATATCACAAAACCTTCAATACAATATGAAACATTTGTATTATAATAAATCAACCTCAGTCAAAAATAATATCCAGTAAAGGATGCTAACATAGTTGAAAATGATGACTAAAAATTTTTGAGAGAAATATCTTTTTTGTAAAATCATTTAAAAGTCACATATTTATAAATTAAGTAATTTAAAAGATATTTTTGAATCAAAGTTTTCCATACCACTTTGAAACATTTGAAAATAATTATCATTTCAAAACATTCTTGTCCATATAAATAAATCCTTAAAATCATTTTTGAAAGCATGGACATTAATTAAAAAGGATTAGAGAGATAAATCTTTAAAACTTTTAAAATTATGATCTTGGTAAAGATTAATTTTCACAAATACTTAAATTATTCATTTTGAAATAAATTTTATGAAAATGGACATGGATGATAAAAAAGTCCAAGTAAATACTTACACATAAACAATCTCGAATAATAATGAGATTGACAAATTAACCCTTACCAATTTGGTAACTTACGAAACATACACCCCATGAAAGAGGTATCATACAATGAATATGTAAATACACATAAATTAAAGTGTATTACACAAAGAATACAATTATGGGGAGTACATACACCACACAAAAGGTAATAGGGGCAATATGGCACGAATCTCACGGGAATAAAGAGTGAGATGAAAACACCTTACCTTGAACTTTATTTTAGTTGAGGGTACATTTAACCTCCTATATGAAGACTATAGTATGTTATTAAATTATACCAGAACCATATTAATATTTATGATATCATAAATTATTCATTTATGACTTTACACTACCCATTTAATAATAATTTTCATGTTATATTAATATTTCAGGTAATAATCGCTTTCTTTATCATACATGTTTTAACTTGTTACTCTTGATTGTATCACTTAGATCATGATTTAAATACTTAAAGAATATAAAACATTATTTATATATCATACATATTTAGAATATAAATATTTATAATATACATATATATCAAATGGAAAACACCGTTTATGGAGACGGTAGTCCATACGTACACATAAACGTTGTTTCCATTTTCATAACGTATTGAACAGAACTAAGTGAATAAAATATATGTAAGTATATATATATATATATCTACAGTATCTTTATTATTTCATATATTACAAACATATTAGTAATATATATTTTTATAATCGTCGATGAATGGTGAATGTGGAAATGAATCTCATCGCGTCGTTGAGATGGTAATCCGTACGTACGCACGAGAGACAATATAATTTCCTTAAAGGTGTGGAATTTGATGGTATATTAATTTTAAAGAGACATTATCATTTTATTTACATTATTTATATACATATTACTCATCATTATATAAATCCAAATAACATAGTGTTGAATAAAAAATTACACCACGGCGTGGAGACGATAAGCCGTACGTATGCACGCATGGTGACATTATCATTCAGAAGATGGATATAATAATGAATATAGTTGTGAAATATTTATAATAACATAACATTATATAGAATATACTGGATTTATTATTTAATACTGGAAATAACAAATAAATAAGAAGTTGAAGAATAAAGGAACTTGAAAGAGGGTGGTGAAATCATTACCTCTTCTTCAGGTTCTTCCTTTTTATTTGATCAAAAGTGATATTTAGGTTGGCTTTATGATCAAACTAACGCCTCTACGTTGAAGGGGGGATAGTTTATAGGGTATTTGGGCAGGGTTTGGCCAAGAAAAATGGCTTATAAGGTGTAAATTAGAGTGAAATAGGAGTGCCCTATTATAAGAGGGGTGAGGGGCACCTTAGAAAAAACATAAAATATTATTTTATAATAAATTAATTTTCGATTTATAATGGATAAAAATTGATTTATTTAAATTATAATGTGGGGATGGGTCTAAATAAACTCAACCAATCGGTTTTATACAGGTTTTCATCAATTTATTAACCTTATCTTTTAGTTTTAACTCTTAGTTAATTAGTTAGACATTTACCATGCCTATATGTATTTTTATATTATATGGTTAATAAAAATACTATACACTTCCAATAGACACCCAAGTGGTCCATTAATTATACACCTATCATGGTATAAGTTCTTTGGCTAGACCTTAGATTTTTAGGAATATAATATCAATTAATAATATAATATTTGTTTTAAAAACTCTTTCATGTCAATCTTGACAGTATTCGGTATTTTGTTTTTGATATATTCATAAAAGAATTAGTACTTCAAAAACAATTCATATAACCAATCCTAATATTTCATATTGACCAATAAAATTATTTTATTTCATAAAAAGTCTCAAATTACATTTATTTGGGTATTTATAATTTCAATTTTCTTAATCTTTCATTAATACGGTAATTACTACATCATCATTGGGTCATAAATAAATTAAATTTTTTAATGTATAAAAATTATAAATAAAATACCATTATTTAGGAAATCATTTTAACTTTCTAATGAATATTTATAATCTAATTTATCTTATTTATAACCCTATATTAAAAATGTTTTAGTTATTAAACATTGATTTTAACTCTTTTAACTCTTCTTTGAATTAAATAATAATAAATGTCCTAATCTAATCCAAGTGGACCTAAATGATAACATTTTGTTCCTAAGGTTGTTTTTGGTCGAGATACACTTGTCCAATAGAATTAGTACATGTGTTAGGGTAATATTAGTATCATTTTTACCCTTAATTACCCTATTTACTTTTAACCGTGGTAAATAAAAGTAAAAAGTTACTATTCACCAAAAATTATTTTATCCAATTGAACCACATTTTACTCCATTATATTAACCATGTCTCTCGGATTTTCTAAATTCAATTCACAGAAGTGGTCAAATTATGTTTTATGTGAATTTACAAATTCTCCTTGTAGGTGGGTAAAAGACGGTGAAAAGTTCAATAAAATTTTTATATATCTAAAATTATTATAAACTGAATCCAATGAATTACATTGAACTTATATAGGTATTATCTATCTATTTTGAGCTAAACTAAATTTAAATAAAATAAATAATTATTTAAATAAAAATGTCGTTTTAAACTATAACTTAGTGTTTTCACTATTCATCAAAAATTAAAATTTTGCAGAAAAATACCAAAAATTCACCCTAAGCTAATTTTGATATTAAAAATTCAATAATTAAGTCTATTTTACCAAATTCAAAACATATAAGTTTCATTTATTAATTTAAAATTAATTCTCGCTGTGAAAACCAAAAGGCGTATTTTTTAGAAATAATAACTATCAAAAGTTTGACACTTGTTTATGTCCAATTTCAAAGTGAAATTACTTACATTGACCATAATTGGATTAGATAGTAAAAATATAATCTATTTATACTTCCAAACCATTAAAATTTATAAGTTAACACTATAAATTATTTTGATTAAAAAAAAATTTTCAGTTAAAATATAGTATTTTTCACTATTCACCCAAATATGAAAGTTATCAAAAAAACACCAAAAAAATTATTGAAACTAAATTCTTAAGTCCCGATTCTAAAGAAGAAGTTTATTTTGTCAAATTTAATATATAAAAGCTTCAAATATTTTATTTAAAAAGGTTTCTCCATTAAAAGGCAGTAAAATTGCATTTTTGGAAAAATAATTCTTTTATCTGAAAAAAAAATGATTTTGTTCTTACATTATGTCTAAGAAACTCATAATATGGATTCTAAAATTCTAATGATTATATAATGTTAAAAATTTATTTAATACTATTCATAACTGCTTTTGAACGGCTAGTTTGGTAAGTCGTGATGTGCTTGAACTCAGTGTTGCGTGTAGTGAAAGTTATTGCATTACTTTGAAGAAATAACGTACTATGAAATCTTGGGGTGTTAAAAGAATTATAATTACTCATAAACGGTGTTATAATGTGTTTTAAAGGTAATTTATCATCAATATTATAATAATGGATGTATAATTTTATAGTAAAAAAATATATGTTAAGGAAATGTAATTAACTCAAAATGATTTCAAAATAAAAATGGGAGGTGGAGATTAACAACCCTTATCTTTCTATGTAACTTCTTAAAACATGAGAAAGATCCCCTTAAATCCTTAAGAGCGAATTGAGAGGAATTTTGAGAGGGAAATTGAGATAATAACCCTACTAATATTTTTTGAAATAAGAGTAAGGGGTTGGATGATAGGTATTTATATTAAATTATGTATAATTGCTTATCATTTTCAGGACTTGGGATTTAGAAATCTATGTCTCGGAAAATGAAATAAAATTGCATTTTATATAGTTCTAATGACTATTATTCCAAATTTGAGGGATGTTTTTGAATTTTTTATGTTTAGTAGCCTAACTCCCTTTTATTTAATTTATTTTCCACGTAAATTCCATTTTCATTCACAATGGATATTTTAAAAACTCTAATTTCTATTTTTGAATTTTCAAAATCCATTATATGATTACAAATTTATTTTAATAAATATAAATGAATTCTTTTAATAAATTAAAATATTTTAGGTTATATATTCATTTATTTTATTTATTATGTCATTTTTAAATCATAATTAATTCATAATTTTTACCTTATATGGATACCATATTCTACTATTTACCCAAAAATTTGATTGTCTCAATGTATTGTGAAAATTTCACTATTGGTTAATTTTGATCTATTGAATCTAAATTTGAAGTCCTTTTTCTAAAAATAATTTTATTTATATAATTAATTTTATTATTTAATAACACTCTTCTTGTATATCAAAATCATGTATTTTACTCCAGATATCTAAAACCCATTTTTAGTGAATTTTACAATTATTCAATAACATATGTGTTTAAATAAATTATTATTTGTTGGAAAATATAAATTATTCCCATGAATTATTTATATTATGGAATTATATTATTTATTTTTTCTAAAGCATTTATATTTTGCACATAAAAATCATATTATTATTACAATGTTCATATTATTATTCCATTTGTTTGATTCCAATAATAATATTTCATTTTGAACAATGTTACGTTATTCATACCTCTAAAATCATTCTCTTAATTCTTAAATTTCCCTTCCCTTGTTTATTTCTTTCATTATAGTAGTAATTTATCTTTTATTATTACTATTCATTTTATAATATGATCTTGTACAGTTTGAGATAATTATATGAAGAGATTATTTAATGTGGTTTGTATCACTGGTACAAAATGATATAGTGAATATAATTTTCTATTTTTGATCTTTTTGTATTATAAAATATATAAAATAATAAGTATTGTTTTCTTTCTTATTCCAATGAATTTTTTATTTACAATATTAGTGTATCATGACTCATATCAACACCTAAAGTATTTATCTGATGTTTGGGTGTACATTTTCCACTACCAATATCAGATAGTAGTATTCCCATGAGACTCATCTTTGGAACCATTCTAAATTGTATTGAACTCCGTTTAACCCAGTGTATCAAGGGTCCTTGTTTGTGTAGGACCAACTAATAATTCAATAATATTCATTGTGTGACAAATATATCATTATAGAAACTGATATTACTCTATAGGTTATGTTTTTTCTCACTTGAGCTCAAAGATGTGACATCTAATGGTCCAGAACTAATAGAGTAGGGACATCTAAATGGAAAAAGACAATCCAATGTGGTGGAATGTGGTATTGATGATATTTATGTTATATTCATGGTTGTTTTATGAGGAAATTTTAACTAAATGATTTTAACATTTTTAGATTAAATAAAGAGACTCAAAATCCCCCATGGGTGATCATTGGCGTTTGGTGAAATATTTTCTCAAATAAGACGTGAGAATGCATGATTTCCACAGATCAAAAAAAATACTAAACTTATTATTATTATTTTCGTATTACTTTTGTGGTGACATTGCTAAATGGCCATTTTACGTAGGAGACGTAAATGTGAATATGACCTTTTGTATCCTTCTACCTAAAACCACTTTTGGGGGCCATATAAGATTTTCATTATGGTAATTATCATCCGAATTTATCAAGGATAGGTTGTTTTTATGTTATAATAACATGTATTTCTCATTAAAGGTGTGAAGAATAATTCTCTTTTATGAGGTAACTTATTAATGAATCCAAAAATATGAGTTTTAGGATTCTTTATTTCACATTATTCTATGAAAATATATTATATATCGATTGATGGGAATTGGGTGAAAAACATAACAATGTTGTATGAAGTGATATAATGTGTTTATTGAGGAATCACTCTAGATAGTTATTGATATGATCCTTCCAATAAGAATAGTATGTTTTTTACTATGTTCTTTTTATTCCTGGTCCACTTGGTGTTCAAACCTTGAGATATGAAGGAATTGGATACAAGAATAATTATTCTTGTATATGATTTCACCTTATTAAATTTCAAAGTTAATAGATCTAGTGATTTCCTTTCCATGTATGAAAAGTTTTAATGGTGAGTAAAATATTGTGACTCTAGTTTTCCCTTGGTCGTAATATAAATCATATTATGATTTTTTGAGTTCTAGAACATAAAAATCCTAGAATGCTAAATTTATCATATAAAATGATCACAAAAATATTTTTTTACTATATTATTGATCTTAGAAAATAGATTTTTCTTTTTGATAGATATTGATAGAGTTTTGATAAAGATGAATTTTAATAGGATATTGAATATTTATTTATTAAATAAATATTTATTTGATGAATTTGAATGAAAATATTTCCTAAATAAATCCATAGATGAAAATTTTGACTCTATAATTGTGTCTTGAATAATGAATTTTTACCTATAAGAGGTTTGTATTTTTTTTGGATTTTGAGATCATATTGGACCCATTATGAGAATTTTTTATTATATCCTCGTTATACCTAATTAAAGAATTATAAATATCACCCTTATGTAACTCAGCTAGGTTTGTTTGTCACATTATATATGAACCCTATAGATGAGTTAAAATTTTAGATATCTAAATCATGGTGGAGCAGATGAATTGTGAATCAACAGATCGATGATGGGAAAATCATAAATCATCAATGTTTTTTACATGATATAGAGCACATAACATTATTATTTTCCTTATTATTATATGGTTATATATGGTAATCTCGTTATGGAATTTTTTTTAATATTCCATAGATTCTAGGGAATTGATTCTTTGATTTTTTATTTTTCATGAATTATGTTTAATTGTTTGGAATAATCAACATTGATTTATTTTTTCCCCATATATTTTTTAGGTGTATGTCCATTCATTATATTGTTTTCTTGAATTTATGATTTTTTAGTTATGGTTATTCATTGTGACTGTATTCTCACTTTAATAACATTATATCTTATCATCTTTCTCAAAAATATTATTTTTAACCCAACAATATGTGCTCTCATTGATGAACTCTTTATGTAGGAAATTTCAAGTGTCCAGAATAACACCACCCACTCATTCCTTCATCTTCGCACTTATTTTTCCCTTTATTGTGAAGAACAATATGAATCTACCTTTTCAATGTATTTTGGTTCAAAAATAGTTCCTCGAGATGGTGGGTTGAATGATGATTGAAAAATATTGCACTGATAGGGCACTATAATGGGAAGGGGTGTGATGACATCATGATATGATAGTGGTAGAGATGAGGCACCAATGTTCATAGTGTGAGGGGGTCCTTTGATGGGGGATTGAGTGTATGTTTAACTAGATAAGATGATGGGTTTTTTTCAACCTGAGGATGATGGTAGCGATAGATGATCATATGGGTAGCCGCTACAGGTGATTTTATCGCATTGGAAAGAATTATAAGAGGTCAAAATATATATATATAATAAAATCATGGTAATGGAAGCTGAATTGATAAAGAGATATAAAATATAGGGAATAAAACTGAATCACATTAGGTGTATAGATTCAGGAATATAACATGTTTAGATTCCATGTGGAAGAAAGGGTTTATGTAGAAGTTAAATATCGAATAGTGTATTATCTAGATATACATTTCTTGTAAGTACACTTAATTATGGATGAGTACATTACTAGAAATTTTTTTCATTATATATGGAATGTGGTTGGAATACACACCATTTGTAACTACACGACACAAAAAAGGATGCCATATAGACCTAAGAAATCTCTCGTGTTCCATGTTTCATGGGATTAAAAGTAAATTTCCAATTTTTTTGGACCACATGACTTTGGTTGTGGTGTCAAAAACACTTGACTACCCCAAGATACTAACACACTATGCCTTGGAGATGGAAAACATTTATAAATATGAAACATGAGTTGATCCTTAGTCAAATACACTCTATCTGACACATGAATCCCATACAATATGTATGTTTGGAGTAAATTCTATACATATTTCAGACACTTGACATGGGTCATCAGGAACATTCCTATTTAAATATTGGGATAAACATGTCATGTCACCCAAATGGAATTTTTTTTATATTTTGACTGTGTATTTAGATAGTGGTAGGTCATTCTTAAATTATTCTCTGGGATCACATGTCGTTTCATTCCAACATTCATGTTTTTTAATTTTCAATTCATATATTTTTTAATATATTCTTACCCCAACTATTTTTGAATTATGAGAAAAAAAATTTGGGGTGTTTTTTTCATGTAGAACATGGTTGTGCAGGTCTCTACAGTGATTTGAGTTCCTTAGATACATAGTGGTGATGACAGGGATTCAGGTAAAATTTATATTGTAGGAATATGGTTAGTAATCCCATAGATATATTTCGATGATAGGGAATGAGTCCCCTAATTTAATTTTTTATATTATACTCACTCTTAGATCTAGGGTATGGGTCCTATAAATTAGTAATTGGTTGATATTCCCTCAATCCTGATAAGTTTTGGGTCCCCCATACTATAGACGGATTCAATATTGTTTCACATAATGGGTTATGAGTCTCCTATTTATATAATTCAATATTCTACCACCTGTATGACTAAGTGTTTGTGTCCTTCATCTACTCTATTCAGTACTCCCGTGATAGATATTTCCCTTTAATGAGGTAGGGATCCTCTATTGTGGTCAATAATTCATTGAAAGATACAATTATCTCAACCGGGTGGGGTTCCCTAGCTACAGATTCAGAGATGCAACAGTAAAGTAAGTGAAGTTTGGAAGCTTGGGTGTTGTAGTCCTTTCAGTATATTGGACTTTATTGACACCATCTACAAATTAATTATAACCAGGTTGATGAATTGGTATTTTTTATGATTATTTTCATCTGAATCCATGATTCATATATGGTATTATTTATATTTAACTTTGTACATGGTTTTGCGATGACTCGTTTTTTATCATTACTTTTGTTTTAATGTTTTACTATTGATAATGATTGTACTAAACCCTATATGGGGTTTATTTTTGATATGACCTAATCATTACATATATAAATATTACATCATTTTATATGAATATTCAATACATTTCACAATATTACATTACCAAGGACTGTAATGGTTTTTCTTATTTAGAGACTAGAAACATAATTATCTTATTTCATAAAATATCTTCAATATCTCGCACAAAGTTATGAAATTTATTACCATTTTAGAAATATCATACATAGAACCATTCATCAAACCCTGGGGATTAATAATATAAAAAAGTTGATCCTGTATACTAAGTAAGTAATAAACATGGATGATGTGAATCATAAGTGATCATTAGATGATCACAAGGGTATGTTGACATGATCAAGTGCTTGTTATAAACCGAAAATATTCATACCCATAAAATCATATTATATAACTCCAAATTCATGTCATATCTAGAAACCTGATTAATATGGTTGTCAAAGAATAAATCATTATTCAGGAATCATAACATAGGTGTGTGGCATCATAAGCATAGAAAATCATAATATTATGAACATAGGTATTCTCATTCATGACCACACACAATCTTGTGGACATATCAATTATCAATAATGTCCATGAATAATATTTTAAACATATTTATTTTAATAATATTCACCAATATCAAGTTAGAATAAATATAAGCAATCATACTCACATATAAAAATGTGAACATAGCCATTTTCAATCATGTTTACACTTATCATCACCATCTCAAGAGATATATATATTGCATTACCCAATGAATTATAGGGTCATAACAGACCAAACCATTTCATAATGATAATCCATACAAATTATTTCCCTATAAAACATGGAAAATTCAGGATTCTATCATCACTTATTTAACCTGGGTAAAAGAAATTGTTTTTATATCAATTTTCTTAATATATCATCATAAGACATCCATGGAAATAAATATGATTGTATCATAAGAACATATACCTTGTGATGAATATAAATCCTTAAATTTTGTTGAAATATATAAAAAATAACTTTAAAATATCATTTAAACATTTCATTGAAAATGTGAGAAAAATATCATTTTCTTTTTATAATGTTTTAACTAAAACCTATTTCCATAAAAAAAATAACCATCGAAACTAATAATGTGGTCTTAAAAGAAAATAATGGTTTTCATATACATGGTTTCCATTTGAGGTTTTATTTCTTTTATATTTGGTCTTTTATTTATCAATTGTATTTCCTGGGTGTTTTTGTGAAAATATAGTTTTTTTACGAGGAAGCAGGTGGTGCATGGTTGGCACACGTTTAGGGGAAATTGTGAGCTAGTTCAGAAGAGAGAGTGCACCCAAACTCGTGGGTATATCTGAGGTTCAACTTTTACTGCACTGGTGTGTTCCCTCTCCATGAAAACTATGTTTCTATTTTCCTCTTGGACAGATGAAGCCACTTAGTTTCTGCATGGTTTGGCATATTGTTCTTCCAAACTATGAGTCATGTCCAAGTCTTTAAAAATATTGAATTCCCACCTTTTTACTTCATCAATTTTAACCCAAATACACCCATTTCCTCCCCCATTTGTTATTTTCATCCCTTATCACATATCTATCTCAACTTTTTTTCCTTGAACCACTAAACCTTGGGTGGTTTTGGTGTCGAATTTTCATGAAACATGAAGTAAGTCCTTTCATTTGTCTTTTTCTTCCTTTTTTTGTTTTTTATCCCATCTTCATTGGGTTATAATTTATACAGAAGATTGGTTTCCCTGAAGTGGGATGAACATTGTTCTATTGGGTATGATCTGGATGTTTATAGTCTTCCATTTTCTCTCTAGGGCTTCCATGTGGTGTGGTTATGTTTTTCCACCAGATTATAGAATTTTCCATGCTTGAGGTAGATGACTCCATGATTTATCATTATTGGATGATTTTATTATGAATTATGTTCATTCTATATGTGTTTAATAAATAATTTGTGTGGTGAAAAATATGTTTTCAAATAGTTTTTTTGTGCGCAATGTTACAAAAGTGGTTCTACTTATGTAAAATGGTGATTTTCACATGTGATTCCATTGTGTGTGTTTGTAGGTATGCTTGATTTTGTGAGTTATGGTTCATATGACTTATTAAATGGAATTGATCATAAAATTTAATCCTTTGTGACTTTTTGGAATACTAGGACTAGTATTCTTAGTGGATTGATGGGGTCAAGGCCTAGTTCCCCTAGTAGTATTGATGATACAACACTAACTACTATATGATGATGATTGGAGACCACCAGAACATTGGATGTATTCCTCACTAGTGTCTCATGCATGAGGATGTTGTGACTCATGGTTTAAAGACAATATCATTGAGATACGGGGTTCTTAGGGTTCTACTAGTTCTATTACTTTAGGGATTACCTGTGATGATCATGTGATTCTTTTCATACCATCAGCATATGGTGTAATTTACTTTCCATTTTAATTTCAAAGTGTGTTTTCATTAAAATGTTTTCCTTTTTATTTTCATAAAAACATGCATGTTTATTTGTCTTATAATGTTATAATATGGCATATCTATTGGACAATATCCTATTGGATTTTGGATCACACCCTATAACCACCTTTGAGTGTATATAGATCATGTTATGTTTGACCTTGGTAAAGAAAATATGTTTCATATTGGTGATGGTGGATCTGGATTTTAGTGGTTCCTCTTCCTATAGGTGCTGGTGGAGGTGGCATGAGGGTTATTTCCCTCTTGTTACATGGATTTTATTATTTTTATAGAGTGTAACCCTCTCTATTTTTGGGTTTTGGTTTGTGGTTAAAATGTAAAATATTTATTTTCTAATGGTTCTATTTCTATTGTTTATGGTTAATGATTATTACATGAAGCATGATTCTTGTGGGTTATTTATGGTTTTTTCTATTGTAAATGTTTACCTACAAAGGGATGTTTGATTCCCAAACACTTGTTTACTGCCCGTGTGGATTTGGAACGACCTTCGGGCCATATAACGGGCCAAGTCAGGTGAAATGTTGGATGGAATCTAAACTTAGTTCGTTAAAAAATTGTATCATATTAGGATTTCTCTCTTTTATTAGGTCATGTTATTTGGGACAGTTTGTATAGACTAGAGAAAGTACTATCAAGGATTAGGTTTTTGGTTTCAAGTGGGGTTTTTTTCCAACACACCTCGTAATGGGCCTTGATTCTCTAGGGGATTTTTGGGATTTAGGTTAATTACTCTTCCTTGTAAGATTTTCAGGTTATATACTATGATAAGATACCGAGTGGGGGTGGAGTGGTCAGACATGTTATTCTGGTTGTATTGGTTTTTTTTGAAAATATAGGAGTGCTTGGTATTTTTTTATAGTGATGAAAATGTTTCAGAATGATGAGCAGATAGTGTTTCATGTGTTATTTGATTGTTATCACAATATGAATCTGCAATGACTTCTTGTGCAACTTCATGAAGAGGCTATAGAGATTTCTCCCTCCCCAGTTGATTATAGTCTAGTGGAAACATTGGATCAAACATTCTATGTTATGGGTAAGGAAGTGTTCTATGGTCAATCTCTTGCTAGGGAAGCCGAATCAGGACCAAAAAATGAAAAGGTTTAGGAGTTCGTCAAGAACAAGTCTCATACCTTCTAGGGTAGCACAGATCCCTAATAAGTAGAGTATTTTTATTTTAATGATTAAAACTATGTTTGTATTTCTTCATACACTTGAGGTAGTTAAGGTGAAATGTGTTTCATTCTGGTTGAATGGTCCTAGTAAGAGGTGGTGGGACTCAGTGGTTCAGAATGGGAAGTGAGAGAATATGGGTTGGAAAGACTTCAAGGTCATCTTCAATGAGCAGTATTACCCCGATACCTTGTGATTCTCTAAGATCTAGGAGTTTTTGGATCTTCACTAGGGGGTCATATTGTGTTGGAGTATTCCAACTATTTTTCTATGTTAGTTTAGTTCACATCGGATATAGTTTCCAATGAGAAGCTAAAGGCTAAACGATTTGAGAGGGGTTTGTATACAAATTTCTGATCCCAGGTTTTCTTGTTTAAGTTGAAGACTAATTCCAAGGTTGTTAATAAAGTGCGGGTGGTTGAGATATATCATGTTATTGAGTCTAGTTTTCTGGGGTAGCTTTAGTAGCGGGATGAGATAGTGTTAGTTCATATGAAATGAATTGAGAGAGATATGAATAGGAAAAAGGTGTGGTGTAGTTCAGGCCATCTTTATTGATCATCTTCATCTATGGATTCATATGCTGGATCAATTTTATTCAATTTGTGTGGAAAAGAAGAGAATATTTGGTCCAAAATTCTAGTTCCACCTAGATATTTCATCAGTGTGAAATTAGGGGTAACAATAAGTGGTTTTTAAGATTTACATGTCTAAACTAGGGTGGTGGTGCTTCAGTAGCCTATAGAGGGATTCTAGCCCAGTCAGATCCATCCATCACAACTCGTTTTCAGTTTTTTGGTCTTGGGGGTAATACCAAAATGTCTTCTGGGTAGATTCACCATAAGTAAGATACATAGGTCAACACTCATTCCCAGGTTCAGGCAGAGATGAGGCATCTTAATGTCTAGAACAGGCACTGACAAAATCTGATGTAGGGCCCATAATATTTTATTGTATGATTCTTATTGAATCATCTATATCTATTAGTATATTTGATACTCGTGATACTAATTTATTTATTTATTCACATATTTTTGATTTTTTGAAATTGTCGATAAATCTCATTATGTATGTGATGTTGTTGGTAAAAACTCTTGGAAAAAAGCGGTAGTAGGGTTTTAGGTGTTCATATTGTCCTATAACTCTATCAGGGGTAGAGATGGAATGGTATTTGATGGTTTTGGAAATGATCCTCTTATATGTGATCCTCGTTATGGATTTTATGGTGCTTTTACAAGAACATGTCGATTTTTACTGCAGGAGACTGAGTTTTGCAGCACCCAATGGGTGTACACATGTTTTCCAAAGAGAATGGGATCCTCGGTAAGGATACTCATGACCTACACTTCTGTATTTTGGAAGTCTTGTTTTTCATATCTCATCATTCATGTTGGAGGATAATGGAAGGGGTTATGAGGGAGGATTAACTCCTTTAATGGATGAGTTCTCATTGGTATTTCCAGATGATTTCTTAGTTTTTCCTATGGTTCAGGATGTGGAGTTCACTATCAATTTAGAACTTGTAAAACAATTAATATTACTTTTATCATATTGTATATCCCCCATCATGTTGAGTAAATTAATTATATATCTAAACTATTTTGAATCCAAAGGATTCATTCACTCTAGCATCTCATTGTGGGCTGAACCAGTTATTTTTACAAAGAAGGCTGATGGGTCTCTTTGGTTTTGTATCCATTACCTAAAGGATAATAATGTAACGATCAATAATAAATACCACTATCCCCATATTGATGATATATTTGATCATCTTAATATAAAAAGGTGTTTTTCCAAAATCAATATGTGTTATGATTATCCCAAAGTCAAAGTTGGAGAGTCTTATGTTTCAAAAATATCCTTCTAAATAACATATGAACATTTAGAGTCTGTGGACATGTTCGTCAGATTGACATATTCTCTAGTGGTCTTTATGAAACTAATAATATATTTTTTCCATCAGTACCTCGATTCCTTTTTCATGAGGTTTTTGGATGACATCCTAGTCTATTTAAGGAAAAAATAAGAGCATAAGAGGCCCTGGAGGATCATTCTAGGAACTATTCAAGACCACTATTTCTATGATAAGATCTAAAAATGCACCTTCTATATTTTGGAGGTCTAGTTTCTAGGACATGTAGACTTAAAACATGTAGTTTTATTGGACCATGAGAAATTTAGTGTGGTGATGTCATGTGGGAAGTTGAGGAACTTCTTTGATATCTGGATATTTTTGGGCCTAGTATGGTATTAAAGGTGGTTTTCTAGAGATTTATCTCATCTCTCATTTCCTATTATGATGCTTACCCATAAAGGGATTACATTTGAATGTATTTTAGAGTGTCAGTATTTCTATTAGGATCTTAAGCAATGGTTGACCACATCTCCTATTTTGATCTTTCCTAAATCAATAAAAGGGTATATGGTTTACTGTGATGCCTTAGGAATGGATCTTGGGTGTGTTTTGATAAAAAATTATCATTTTTTGGTCTATGGTTCTCAAAAAATGTGACCTCATGAAATGAATAACCCAACCCATGACCTATAATTAGCAGGAGTAATGCATGCCTTTAAGATGTGGAGTCGTTTTCTTTTTGAGGAGAAGTTTGTGGTCGACCTTTACCATAAGATCATAACCTAAATATTTTCCAAGAAATATCTAAATCTAATGTAGTGTTGTTGGGTTGGATACCTTATTTGATTAGACTTTTATATTTTTTTATACCATGGGAAAAGGTAATGGGGTAGTAGATTCTTTAAGAAAAAAAGTGTTGGTGCAGGCTCTAAAATTGTCCAGTGATGAGTGGACCATGATGGGGCTCTTTCCAGATGAATCTAAAGGATAAGAAGCATAGTGGAGGTTAATTATTTGACAGTTTTTAGCTGAAACATTCCATTATTTAGTTGATTTGATAAGAGAATATAAGTGATGATATGTGCTAGTGTTTTATTCAGTTCCTATACGGTCGGGATCTGCCTTACTAGTTGTCCTTGTCTCCTGAGGTAGTTTTGTGTTTTAAGGGACATCTCGTGGTGTCATTTTCATTACGAAAGGTGGCGATGAAGGATAGAGACCAATATTAGGGATCCTTTCATCCTTGTACCACCAAGATGTTCTATGATTTTTGTCATCAGGTCTGGTGGTATTGTATGATATGGGATATAGATGAATTTGTATCTAGATGATATGATTTTTAGTAGGTTAAAACAGAGTACCAAAGGCCCTCTAGTTTACTTCATCAATTTTCCATTCCTACCTGGATATGGGATGATATTTAAATGGAATTCATTTTTGTCCTACCCTATACAACCTGAGGAAATAATGAAATTTGGGTAGTGATTGACCATCTAACAATATATTCTCATTCCATTCTGATCAGGGATTTATCCAATGTGGATGAATTGGGATTATTGTATGTACATGTGGTAATGATTATTCATGGTGTGTCTTTTCCCATAGTTTCAAATTGGGGCCCTTTTCCACCTATAGTCTATAGTAAGTCCCTCATAAGTTGATGGTATTTTATGTCATGTTGACTATGGAATTCCATCCACAAATGGATGGATAGAAAGGGTGGGCGAATAAAATCTTGTATGACCTACTTCAGAAATGTGTGTGGGATTTTGAGAGACTCTTGTCATATCCATTTGGTATTGGTAGATTTTTTATATAAAAAATTTACTAATCCAAGATTAGAATTTATTTCTTTGAGGTGATTTATGGTTGGACATGTCAGTAACATTTTTTTTTGGTAGTGGTTGGTGAAACCTTATTGTTGGGACTGAGCCTTCTGCAAGAGAATTATGATAATGTCAAGCTGTTCAAGAAGTTTTTTTATAGTGAGGATCGGCCACTAGTCCTACGATGATAAGAAACTCCTAGACTTGGAATTATCTATTCATTATAATATATTTCGGAATGTGACCCCTCATTTGAGTCACTATTGTCTGGTAATCATGGGAAGCTAACAACAGGGTTTGTCAGTCATTTTGTGGTTACCAAGAGAGTTGGTAAGGTGGAATACAAGTTATCTTTTCAATCCCAATTTTAATTTATCTATCATGTGTTTCATGTATCACAATAAAATAAGAATAATATGGATCTATAACATGTGCTGAATTGGTAATATTTGGAGATGTAATTTGATTTTTTTGTGTTTGAATGACCAGTGCAGATCAAGGATTTCCATGTGATAGGGCTTCGGGGACAGTCCATAACATTTTTTCGAGTTCTTTGGATGCATAGAAATGATGAGCATGATACATGGGAGAGGATATCATGGGTTGATGATAAATACACATTATGATTCTTGGATCAGACTTTGGAATATCTTTTTAAGGGCGGAATGTTTTAACGGTTGGTAGAATTATCACATCCCATGTCTCTATTTGAGGTGTTCTTTATTTTATTATAGGTATTGTATTTATCTCTTGTATTTACCAATATTTTTATTATGAAAAAAATATATTTTTTGGACTTTATAGAATTTGGAAAACTATCAGTGCACAGTTAGGGGAAACCGTGCGCTAGCCCATAAGAGATCATCTGACCTAGACAGTAGAATTTTCAAAAACACATAGCCTACTGCATGGGCATACAGATAACTGTGTTCTTAGACCAGTGGTCTATCTAAGTCACACATTCAACCACACATACATGCAACCTCACTAGGAAAAACATTTATCTTATTTCCTCTTAGATAGAGGAAGCCTCACAGCTGCTACATAATTTTAAATATTGTGCATCCAAACTATGCGGCATGTCCAGGTCATTGAAAATATTGAATTTCCACTATTACCCTTGCACGATTTTAACCCAAATCCACCCATTTTTCCCAATTTAGGATCCACATATCTAGGAACCTCTCCCTCTCCTCTTTGCTCCCTTGGACCACCAAATATTGGGTGGTTTTGTTGTTGAATCTTCATGAAGCTTCTTGTAAGTCTCTTCATTCCTCTTCTTCTTCCTTCTTTTTGGTTTCTTCTCACTTCTTCCTTGGGTTCCCATTTCTATAGAATATTGTTTTCCCTAAAGTTGGATTAACATTGTTCCTTTGAGTATAATATTAATATTTATGGTTTTTATAGCCTCTCTAAGGTCTCCTTGTGATGTAGTTGTGTTTTTTCGCCGAATTCTGGAAGTTTTCATGCTTCATGTCGGTGATTAGATGATGTGGCATTTTATTAGGATTTTAGTATTCTCTATGTGCCTTATAAAGAACATCAATGAATATTTCAGGAGGAGTAAAACATGATTTTAAATGTTTTGGGTGTGAGTGATGGTTCAAAATGGGTTTTACCTATGGAAAATGGTGGTTTTCATGTGTGATTCCATTGTTTTATGTGCTTGAATGTGTGAGTTATGGTTCATATTACAAAGGAAATGGAATTAATAAAAAAAGGGAATAATACGTGAAAAGGTGGGAACACTAGGACAAGTATTCTAGGCTTATAAACGGGGCTGAGGGCCGATTCCCCTAGTAGGATTGATTTTACAACACTAACTAAACAATGATGATTGGTAGCGACCATTAGAACTAATGGATTATTCTATACTATCTCATGCATAAGGACATTGTGGTTCATGGTTTATATACCATATCATAGAGATATAAGGTTCCTAAGGTCCCACTAGAGCTAGTGCCTTTTAGGGATTACCCATGGTTCTCATGTGATGGTTTTCTTAACATAAGAATATGATGGAATTTACTTTCAATTTTAATTTCTAAGCATGATTTACTTAAAAAATTCCATTTAATTTATATAAAATCTTTCATGTTGGTTACTCTTATGATGTTATATCATGTATTATCTTTTGGGTGATATCCTACAGGGATTTGACTCACACCCTATATAGGCCCTCTAGTGTATATAGATCTTGTTATGTTCATCTAGGTAAAGGTATGATGTTCCATTGTGGTGATGGTGGATATTGTTCCTAGTAGTTCCTCTTTTTTCAGGTGTTGGGGGAGGTGGCATGAGGATGATGTCTCACTTTTTTCATGTAGGTTTTTGGTTTTGTAGTTGATTTCCATCCTCATTTTAGTGTTTCGGTCTGTGTTTAAAATTTAAAATGTTTACCTTGTGATGGTTATCATTCCCTTCATTATTCTTCTTTCTTATTATATGATGTATGATTTTTGTGGGTTGTTTTTGGTTTATTCCAATGGGATAAATAGTTCCAAAAAAGTTTCTAGATTCCGAGGAACTTTTCTCCATCCCATATGGATAGAGAACTCCATTCAGGACATGTCATGGGATAGGCCAGGTGTTGAGTCAGATGTCATCTTAGCTTGGTTCATGACAATGGTCATGATGGTAATAAAATAATTCCATCACATATATATTAATAGAGATCATTTTTCAAACATTTTTAAAATAAAAAAAAGAACTGTTCAAAAATTATTTATTTAAAAATATTATTTTTAAACCCATTGAAAATAATGTGAAATTTAATAAAATTTGACTTTTAATAAATTTTTAAGAGAAAGAACATTGAATAAAAGGTTCATCAACCAAAGGGGAGATATAGTGTGTTTTTATTTAAAAAACATTTCTCAAAAATTTTAAGTAACAAATAGTGGGAAATGGTATTCATATATATAAATTTTTGGGATAGCAATAGTAGAATAAAATATTTGGTGTTTAAAGAAAATGATCCATATAATTTCCCTCAATATAATTGTATCATAGAAACCATAAAAATAAATCAAATTGTAACATAAATCTATTATATATTGGGTTACTATTGAATTACAAAACCATTGAAAGAAATAACCTCAAATTAAACATTAAATGCTAGGAATATAAATATATTCATGATATAACATATCAATTGGGTAGTATATACACCACATGGAGTAATTATGTTATGAATATCGCATATGTCTCGTAAATATTTGAGATGAGAAACCCTTACCTTATGTCCAACTTGATTAATAAGTGCTCTAACCTCCTGTATAATAAATTTATAATTATTATAATTCTATATAATAACCATATAAATACTTATAATGTCATATCTGTTCCACATATAACACTTCAACACCATTTTATTGACCATTCTCTATTTATGTCGTCATTTGATGTGTTAACTGCTCCATTTCTAAAGTTGGTTTAGTTTTGGAAGTTATGGTCCTTGAATTTTGATCATGGTTGCATAATATATAAATTGATAATTATCTAATATATATAATATTATTAAATAATATTACCAGTTTTTAACATTCCTTAATAACTCATTTCATGAACTTTATAACATCACTAATATAGGTGGTAAAACTGCTCTAAAAAAGAGCGTGTTATAATGACCGAATAAATAAGAATATGATTTTTAATAATCATAATATTACATTTACATAATATTGTTCATTTAATAATTATAATATATATGGATTATATATAATTTTTTGACCTTGCATAAAATTTGTATATTCAATATTAAATATATCCCTAATGGAGATGGTAGTCTATACGTACACATGAATGATACTTTGATTTTTAAATGGGGGAATGGAAATGAAATATAAAAATAATATTTAATTGTATAATAATTATTCCATAATAAATATCAAATATTTTCTTTATATATTTTCTTATTACTTTCCATGTAAATTGGAAATTAATAACAAATCACATCACTTCTTGGAGGTAGTGGTACACTCATTTGTACGAGAGACGTCAGTGTTTTCCTATTAATATGAAGTTAAGATAGTAGATTATATATTATATTTAAAATATATATTTCATAATTATCATACATAGAAAATAAATCCATCATAATAAAAATCCATTAAATATAGTGATGGGAAATTAATCATATCATTACATAGTGGTTGTTGTCCACATGTGTGCATGAGCGATACTTTAATTTCTCATTTCATATAAATGGGGTTGAAAATTATTGTACCATAATCATAATAAAAACAAAATATATTTATAATATTGGATTCCTCATTTTAAAATTTATATAACATATTTATAGAATGAAGAATAAGAATAAACATTGAAATAGTCAGGTAAGTCATTTACCTCTTCTTTAGGAGACCTCCTTTAGGTTACACCTTAATCCTTGTTAGGATAGTATTAGGGGATGAAAATAAGATATAGGAAAAATTTAAGTATTATAATAATGTATTATGGTAGGTATTTGGTGATTTATAAGGATCAAACTTTGTGAATAAGGTAAAAGATGAGGTGACCTTTTATAAGTGAGGGAAAGGACACACAAGGAATTACTTTAAATATTTAAATATAGTATATTTCATAGTCATGTAAAGTGGCACCAAATCACTCTAAATACGTAGATAAGAACTTATAGATTTTTAAAAAACTCAAAAAATCACATGTGGATATGGTTTATAGATATCTTAAGCCTTATCTCCTAGTTAATCCTCCTTTAAACCCAATTTTACATTAAGAGTGATAAGTTAACTTTTTAACCTAATTACTTAATTATATGATAAACAATAAAAAGGGGAATTATAAAAAAATGTTAATTATGATTATAAATTTAGAATCATTTTTATCATAATGGAAATCTATATGTGAAAAATATTAAGTTTAATTTAACTACAGAAAATGCATGAAAAAAGTTTTCATGAAAATAACTAATTTAGGCGTAAAAATAATTTAATCTTGAAATAAAGTAATAAGTTAATTTTGATGAATTATTTGGGTTAAGTAATAAAAATTAATGATTTTATACTTTTTTATAAATCCATAATTTAATGTAACCTTCCAACCATTCCATTAAATTAAAATACCCAAAAATAACTTTTAATTTTGATAAAATATAATTTATGTTCATAAAAGTCAATCATGTGTTCCCAAATTCAAACTAATGTTTTTAAATACATTATTTAACTAATTACACATATATATGGTCTAAAAGAACTCATATAATTGGATAAATTCATGTGTTATAGATATTTTAAATCTTTACCCTGTATTTTTAATCATGTTTTATCTTTTTTACCTGTAACGAGGTAGTAAATATTTACTATGGTTCCTATTAATAATGAAAAAAAATACAAGAGAAATATTTTCCCAAATTTAATATCATGATTATAAATATAGAATAAAATTTTCAATATTATATTTTTATAAGTAGATGAAATATATATAATAATAAATGCATAAGACATAATAAAAAACATTTTTTAGAAAATTTTTTCTGAAAACCAAAGATTGAACTTTTTTTAAAATCATTTATAATACTAATTTATATTTAATTAATTACATTATTTGTAATTAAAATATCCTAATATTAATTTAATATACAATTTAAATAAAATAGTACTTCGAAATTAATTTATTTAATGATATGATATGATAGTTTTACAAAAATCGGTTTCATTACTATTCACTTCAAAAAACGTCTTTTCAGAAATATCCCAGACATTTATGCTAAGATAAAATATATATTATGATTTAAAAAATAATTTTCTATTCCAATAATAAAATTTCTAAAAATTATATAAATTAAATATAACATTCAATAAAAAAGTTAATAAAAACCATTTTTGAATAAAAATATATTTTTGAAGCCTAAAATGAATTTGGAGAAAGTTGAGTACTTATTTAATATGAATTAATAAATAAAAATTCATTATATAAAACCTTTATTAATAGTTATCATAATTAATTTATTACTATTCATGCCACTCATTTAACATATAGTTTACAACATTCACATTAAAATGCTAACATTTTTATAGTATATTGTTGATTGTGTGAAACATGGTGTTGCGTGTTAAGAACACTATTGGACAATTAATTTTTTTTAAAGTGAAATATATCATAAAATCATTTGATATTACATTCTAACCCATTTATAGGAATCTATCCCTTTAAATTTTGTCACTAAGGTCCAAAAAATAAGGATAATTATGCCACATCATATTCTCAGGTCCCCATGTCGCTTCCTTGAGTTTATATTTTTTCCAAAAAAAACATTGATCGTCTTAGTGTTCTAGTTCTACAAAACATTCAATTTTTTATCCAAAATATACAATATTTTTTCATTGTAATAAAGATCATTCTCTATTGATACAACCCTTGTGTTCAATAAATGTGAAGGATAAGGTATGTACTTCCTCAAAATTGATGCATGGAACACATCATGAACTTAAGAGATATTCAGAGGATGTTTAGAGTGATAATAAACCTTCCAAATATGATCAAGGATATCCAATGGGTCAATATATCTAGGGATAATATTTATCTTCTTTTAAAATCTCATAACCATATTTCATGGATATATTAATTGGAATACCTTATCATAAACTTTGAACTCCAAATCTCACCAACCATTGTCAACAAAACTTTTCTATCGACAATGAGCCTCCATGATGTGATGATAAATGGATATAAACATCTTTGTAATTTCCTCAGTTGTATTGGGTCAAAATATCTGCCCTTCTCAAACTTCATCCAAGAACTTTGGAGTTTTGTACTTCCTACCATAAAAGGATTTATAAGGATCCATCAAAATTATAGGATAAAAACTAGTATCCTAATAAAATTACACCAAAGAACTATGTTGATCTGAACGAACATTGAATATAGAATAATATATCATACAATCCTCTAGGTTTGCAATAGTTTTGTAATACATGTGACCCAACTATAGCAGTTAAACACCATATCCTAAACTATCACACAATGCACACTCTAAAAAGGATTTATTCATGGATTTATTCAAAACGTAAATTTTTTTAATATGATATCCATAAAAATAAATTCATTGATTAATTCAGTATATATAAATTATCTTTTTATGAATTTTCAAGTTTTTTATGAAAAGATTATTTTCCTGTCAAGAAATATGGTTTTCAAGAAGCTTGTAATTTATAGAGCATTATCATTTTCTATGAATGACCAAGAAGTTTAAAAAACCTTTTATGGAATAAAATTTGAATTTAAGGAATAAAAATTTTCATTTTAAAAATTTATTTTAACTTATAAATCATATGTCCAACATTTTTAGAATAATTTTAAATGTAACTTTACTAAAAAATCATTCAATATTTTCTTTGAATCAAGTATTTTCATGGTATATTTGGTTTAAAATTTCTCTAAAATATTAATATCCTTTATTTTGTATAATAAATCAATATATTTCATTAAAATACATATCCATTATAATTTTATTGTATATGTAAATTTAAATCCTAAAAATGTTAATTTTTAAAATTCCATTTTTTTGTGTTTTATTGTGATTATTTTAAAATTAACTTTTCATTCATTTATAAAGTTAATTTTATAAACTTAGTTTTCATTTTTAAATCATAAGTATCTAATTGAATAAATGATTCAATATTAATATTTTTCATTTAAATTAATTACCAAGGTTTAAAATTAAATACAAAGGTAAAAGTAAATTATGGTAAAAGATAAAAAGGTAGAAGAAATGTCCCCAAAACAATAAAATATTTCATAAAAATGAGTTTTTTGGTTATTTTCAAACCAGAATCACTATCACCTCCTATTTTTTCTATTTTATTTATTTACCCTTTAATAATAACCTTAAATTATTGAAAATGTATGGGTTACTCCCAAAACTACCATTTTCCACACTTATAAAAGAGTAACATCTTCACCCATTGAAGACTTGCCTATCCTTCAAATTTCCTCTGCAACATCTTCCAAATTTCTACTCTTATAGCATTAAACCATTTTCAAAATCTTCTATCCACTATTATTTTTTATAAGGCCTTCATTTCAAAGGATACTTCCAATGAAAATTCATGTTTCTGGTGGAAGTATTATCAACCACTTATCTATTCTTCTTAATTATCCTTTTTAAAATTTATTATAAGAACACAAAAATAATGATTTTAGTATAATTTATATATTAAAATTTTATTATATTAATGTTATTGTGATTTTTTTATTTATCCCATCCATTGTGAGAAAAAATCATTGTTCTTGTGTACGTGCTGACTACCTCTTCCACAAGCATCAAAAAACATTTTACAACACCACCCCACATTTACGCTAACTTGATTGGATTTAATGAGAGAATATGATTTTTATGATATCAATAATTTACTAAATTTTCTATTTATTTTTTAAAATATTATATGGATTAAATTTCAGAACATGAGCTGAAACGGAGTGAGATTCCGAGGTCCAGTGAGCCTAACACAATTATTAGAAATGTTTTTTAAATATTAAATAGCATGTGCACATAGTTTTCTTGAAAAAGTAGAATAACTTCTAAACTGGTGACCATATAAAAAAATTGAGGGTACCATTAAGTTAGGAATAGTGACTTTACCCTTTCTATGAACTAACATTGGTCGACATGGGTCATTTGTGAATAAGTAATCGCGGGTGAAAAAATAAATAAAATAATTGAATAAATAATTATATAATTTTTGTTGACATATAGAACTGGGGGATATTTAAATAGATCGTTATAATAAAATTATAGGGTTATCTGTATAAGCCTGGAGACTCTGTATGGCCATTGTAGAAAAATATGTAGAATCCCCTCAAGAAAACAATGATGAAACCTTAGATTGACGATCAGTAAACACTGATCTTGATGGATCTCACCAACGGCGACAATGCGGTGACCGATCATCATCAGTGAGCAATCAAAAATCCATATAGGATGAATTATTTTTATTCTTCATTCTCATTCATGATTCTTAAGATGAATGAGGAGTAATCTGTGAAAATATTATCCAAAAGATTGATCGTATATGTGTAATGGGATGATATTTGGGGGGTTTATTAGGATTTGTTCTTATATATTGATTATTTGATTTGTTTATCATTCTTATGGGAATGGATCAAGGTTTTAATGAACAATGTCCAAGGTTCCTTCCTTGGGGTTTGTTCCTTGTACATTTTTCACCCCCAATTTCTTGCTTTCCTTCTTCATTATTCCCCAAACTATGAATAATCTAGTGTTTCACCCTTGACTCTTGGTGCAGCGATCCAAAATTTTAGATCTGACATTAGGATGACCTGACGAAGTTGCAATTGTGATGCAAGCAGACTTATCAATGTGAATCAGTAGAACTTTTTCTTTGGGTAGTTTGCATTGGAAAAAATTAGGAATGATTTCTAAGATTATTGAAGGCCCAAAACCACTTGTTTTGATGGTATGATGGTGAAAAGAACATAGATCTTGTGTTTTTAGGAAATCCATGCACTGGAGCTGAACCAGGGTGATTGGTCATGGTGATTAGGTGGAAGATGATGAGTTCTAGAAAACACAGAACAGAGGACATCTAATCTAGAAAAAAATTCATGTGTTCATCTTTTAACCACTCATCATGTACATGAGAAGTACACGGACAGAGGGTGGAGTACACCGGTTGCCTACACTACGTGTACTCTCCCACATGGCATGGCCTAAACTGGTTATATGGATTATCCCATGTACTAGTACATAAGAACTGTTTCATGGGTTGAAACCATGTACAAAAACATAGATAAAGTACATAGGTGGACCTTGGATGGAAGGACATGGCGTGTAACCCTTACTACACATTATGTACCCATATTCTACACGACATGTTCTAAAGACACGGTTCATTGCACATGGGTAGTACCCAGGGTTAAGTGACATGACATGTGACCCTACTACATGTCATGTAACCCTTTCTAGATGGCATGATACTCTTGCCCCCTGTATCTTGGAGAGGTTTAGTTAGGGTTTATTCCATTTATCATTTTTATGAAGGTAGGTACATATAAATTCCTAATAATTAGAGTATGATCCCTTTAGAAGGAATTTGTGGATAGAGATTTTTGGAATCCCTTGAGAGGCCCAAAGTATGATCCTCTATTCATTCTATGTTCTCTAGGTGGATTTCTTAGTATTTACATGACCAACACTACATGGGCGTCGATACTCTATTTGGTGGGTTAATCCGGATTGAGTTGTTGGTATCACACCATGGACTTGGCTATGATCCCCATCTATTGTGTTGTATCATATCTCTCTATTCATGTCTATCCATGTATTTCTCTCCCTGGGTGATACCCAACGAGAATTACCTCTCAGATGGACGTCATTAGTGCTATCATACACAAGAGTGTGTTCTCTCGGATGAGTACTTCGTGGATTCTTAAAGAATAATTCCTAGAGTTTGTATAAAGTCGTTGTGACTTAGATCTAGACTATGTGTCATGGTTGAGTATGTCTGGATATTATTGTTATGTGTGTTTTATACATATACATGTGTAGATAGTACTATATCTTTCCTTTTTTATATTTCATTGTGGTTTCTAGGCGTCCTACTGGATATTTTTAGACACACCCCTACATGGGATTTTATTGCACGTGTTGTTTCTTGTACATATGATCGACCTTTTTATGGAGTCCTATTCAAACCAAGACTAGATAGTGCTTTGTAAAACTAGACATACTGAGGTGTGTTCTTCCAGGTAGAGACAATAGCCCCAATACCTTTTTCTTATAGTTTATACTCATGGTTATAGACTCTTTTTGGTAGTCTGGTATTCTGGACTTTTTTACTTTACATTACTTTCTATCATACTCTAGTTGTGGGATATAGTGGTATGCATGCATTTTTCACATAGTGGTTTTAACATTTTAGCATTTTTTGGGAATATATATGTGTGTGTGAATATAGATACAAAGTCAATGCCTTCAATGTTAGTGATATTGCTACTCGGTTCTAGTCAATAGCCCCTAGCCTATTGGAGATGGACTTGGGGAGTGGCGACACGATACCACTAGGATGGGTCTTTAAAGTGGGGTATCATGTGTGTTCAGTTCTACATTAGGACTGAGAGTCTATGAGATTGGTTTAGGGAAACAATGTTAACTGTTTGAAGATTGTATTTTAGGCCAAGGACACTAGTATTGGTGTGGCAGCTGATATATCTATACACCAGGACCCTGATAAGGTACTTTTTGACTTAGTACACGAAAGAACTAGTTGCAATAAAAATAATGGTGCATGCATCATATAGGAATGGGTGGTGGTTTCCATGTCCTTCTTGAGTCAACTCTCCAAATACACTCATTGACTGTGGAACTTATTTTTCTCTTCTAGGATGCCTCAGTAATGCATACATTCTAGGATTCAGTAGCTTTATCATGATGATTACCCCATCTGTGATGAGGCTTCGATACAGAAACCATTTCCCCAGATGTTACCTACAGGTTGTGCACTTGCCACACTACCACCAGTAGATCATCACCTGGTACCCACAGTACCAACAGATGAGGAGAACATGCTAATCACGCTTTATGAGTTTTAGAGACAAATACCCATGTGGTTATAAGGTGATATCAACCCTTAGGTGGCTGGGGAATGGCTTGAGGTGGTGATCCCAGCTTTTCATCTAGTCAGGACACCAGCAGATCAAATGGTGGTCCTAGCGGTGAGCCTTCAACAAGTCTCAGTATGTCAATGGTGGATTTTGGCCTTCCAGACTCACGATGATGTGAATATTTCATTGAAAAAGTTTGAGTGCCTCTTCAGATAAAAGTTATCACTAGTTATGATGAGATCTATGTGTATATAGGATCTTCTTCAACTCTAGAAGGGCAGAATGATAGTGGATTATTATCCATCAATATTTACAAACTTTTCTAGGTAATCGATGGAAATCATTACTTCATATCTTGGG
Source organism: Viscum album (assembly GCA_963277665.1). Classification (NCBI taxonomy): domain Eukaryota; kingdom Viridiplantae; phylum Streptophyta; class Magnoliopsida; order Santalales; family Viscaceae; genus Viscum; species Viscum album. Next base: position 614,229,641 of record OY728160.1, on the reverse strand, counting down.
CCTTTGAGCATGGTCTATGTATAGATATCTGAGCCAGTGTTATCTCTATAAGCATTTTGACTTATGTTGGGGTGCATGAGTGAGCTTTGGTATATGAAGGCTTCTTGGATGACAAGATACAACTAGTGACATTTATCAGTGGATGAGAAAGAGTAGAGAACTCGGTAAAAGGGAGCTGAAGTCAGTCCTAGAGACTTGGGTGTGGGAGAAATTTTTCTAGGATATCCAAGGATAATGGATATACAGTTCATGGATCACGGGTTGGGTCCAGTCAGTTTGGAGATAGGAAATCCTATTCATGTGACAGTAGGGGAGATCTCGCTCGAGAATGTCCAACTTTCCTTACTACTGACAGGGAGACTGTGGATGGACCACTGAGGTAGACACATTGACAAGAGTAGGCATATCCACAATGTTGAGGATGTGGAAGGGGATTTGGGAGATCATTATGAGTTTTTGACATTTTGACTTTCTACCACCACCCCCCCCCCCAGGTGGTCTACACTATGATTAAATATCTATAAGATAGGGGTGGGGATAGCTGCATGTGTTCAAGGAATATAAACCAGGGGATACAAGAATGATTCAAGGTTTGATATGTGACATTTATACTTTATCTGTAGTATTTATGGAAAAAGGTTCTAGTCATTCATTTCTCACAACATATCTTATTCTAGACCTAGATATTCTGGTTGAACCGTTGACTCGTTCCTTACACTTGTATACACATACTAGGGAAGTCTCAATGATCACACACTTGTACCGATAGAGTGACATGACCCATGGAGGTGTGAGTTTTGGTTGGAACCTCTTGGTGGTAGCATTGAGGAATAATGATGTCATTCATAGTATGGATTGGTTATCCACAGTCCATACCTAGATTGACTGTTTTAGGGGAAGGGTGTGGTGTTTCTGCAATGATGGAATGATATTTTTCCTTGTCAGTGAAAAGGAAACCCAGGCCGCATAAGATGAACTCATGCTTATGAGGGTGCAGGTTGTTACACATCAGTTGGCTATCCTTACCCTGGGTGCAGCAGATGTTTTTATCTTCTAGTTTCCAGAAGTAGTGATAGAGTACAAGGATGTATTTCTTGAAGATGTTCCAAGATTACCTCCCCACAAGTAGATAGACTACTATATTGATTTACACCCTAATAAGACATTTATATTTGTACCAACATTTCAGATGGATCCCATAGATCATCACGAGTTGAGGGTGTAGTAGGATGTCTTACAGAGGAAGGAAGTTGTGAGACCCATTGTTTCACCCTTGGAATCCCTAGTTTTGTTTTCAAAAAATGCATATGGGGGATTGAGGTTGTGTTTGGATGACTGATGATTAAAACAAGTGAACATGAAGAACTAGTATCCTCTACCAATAATTGATAACATCTTTGATCACTAGAAAGGGGTGTGATGGTTCTCCAAGGTAGACCTCATATCAGGCTATCACCAACTATGAGTATGGGATGAGGATATACTGAAGATGGCCTTCAGAAGTCATTATGGTCATTATGAGCACTTTTTGATGCCCTATGGAATGACGAACTCCCCAAAAATATTCCTAAGACCCATGAACTATATCATTCATCCATACTTAGACCTATTTAAGGTAGTCTTCATCAATGATATCCTTTTGTACTTAGTGTTCAAGGAGGAACATTCAAGACACTTAAGGATGGTTTTGGAATTACCTAGAGAGCACTATCCTTATGAGAAACTCTTGAAGATCCAATTATAGATTCAAGAAGTCCACATTCTTAGACAAGTTATCTCAGCACATAGAGTGGGAGTGGACCTGGTTAAGGTTCTAGGTAGTGTTATAATGGGTAACACCAAAGAATGTGATAGAGGTGTGGAGCTTCATTGAGATCAAAGGATATTATCAAATATTTATAACTGATTTCTCCAATATATCATCACTTATGAAAGATTTAAACCAAAAGGGGTATCCTTTATTGTATATAGAGAAGTGATAGTAGGCCTTTCAACAGTTGAGGAAGATTTTGATGAGTACTTCAATCGTGATATTGTCGATGGTGGGTGTTGAGTACGTAGTGTTCTTCGATGAATTAGGAACTGGGATTGGTTGTTTCCTGTTGTAGAGTTGATAAGTGATTGCCTATGGTTCATGCTAGTTGAGAAAACATGAGAATAACTACATGACCCATGATCTTATGTTAGAAATTGAAGTCTTCATGTTGAAGATGTGGTGGAACTACCAGATGGGTGAGTGGATTATCATCTACTCTGATCCCAAGAGGCTCAAGTATATCTTCTTCCAGAAGAATCTAAACATAAGAAAGAGGAAATGTATAGAGTTCCTCTAGGACTATAACTTCTACATTGTATATACTCTTGGGAAGGGAAAGGTTGTGGAAGATTATCTTACCAAGCTATGTAGTTTGTAATTACTTAATGGGGTGTCCGAGCGGTTGGTCTTGTTATAGTTATCCTTTGTGGATAGAGATGGAGAACTTACCTCCAGTCGATAGTGGTTACACCACAAATATTAGGGCGATTCAAGTAGGAATATCTTAGAGATATCAACTACAAGACCCTACATGTGCATATATCCCCAGGCTATGCTCTTGATAGATATTCAAATGGTGGGAATCAAATTGTTCTTTTTAGAAGATGCACTATAGTACCAGTGATGTTGTGGGAGTAGTTTCTGAAGGAGTTTCATAAGTCCCCTTTTTCAATACATCCAGTTGTGGTGAAAATGTACCAAGACCTCCATTGTCAGTTTCTTTGTCTAGGGATAAAGAAAATATTTTCAAAGATTTCTTCTTGATGCCTTACTTATTAGTAAGTGAAGGATGAGAACCAGGTCCCAACAGGTTTATCTCATCCCCTTGAGGTTCCAAAATGGAAGAGGGATGGAATATAGTCCAGGGGACATGATTCCATATTGTTTTTCGTTGACCAACTCATCATGTCAGCCCACTTCTTAGCTATCCAAGAGTACAGTTTAGTAGATATAATGGGATGCCTCTATAGGAAAGAGATAGTTCAACTATAATGAGTTCCATCGATGATTGTTTCATACTGTGATTTTTGCTTTACATCCCAGTTGTGGAAGGGGATATAGGAGGTATTTGGGACCTAGTTATGCATGATCATAGTGTTTCACTAACCAATGTATGGCCAGAAAAAATAGACCATTCAGGTTCTGGAGGATAGGTTGTGAGCTTGCATGTTGAACTTCGGTCATAGTTGGTAGGATAACCAATCACTGGTGATGTTTTTATATAATAAAGACAACTATTCCACCATTTGAATGGTTTCATTCAAGAATTTTTATGGGAAACCATATAGGTCACCACTTTTCTGGACTAACCTAGGAGAGTCAGCACTCAGGGCTTCAGATTTGGTGCAAGCTACTACAGATAAGGTTTAGATCATCCAAGATTAGATTAATACTACATAGAGCCATTAGAAGTCTTATTAAGACTGATGACGGAGTTCATTGGATTTAGATGAAGGAGTCCTTGGGTTCCTTTTGGTTCACCTCGACTGGGATTATGAAGATTTGGTAGGGATGAAAAGTTATCTCTAAGGTTTATAAACCCTTTTCAGATACTATGTAGAGTCAGTGAGGTGTTATACCACTTGGATCTACCCCCCACAATTAAACCAGGTGCACAACATCTTCCACGTGTCATAGGTATGGATGTGCATGCATGACCCATCACACATCATTTACTGGGATGAGCTGGATATCGAGGATGGAGAATCCTTTTCTAAGTACCCATTGTAGATCAAGGATCAATATGAGAGTATCCTTTGGGGGAAATTGATTCCTTTATTGTCTCTTCGGTGGTAGCATTAGAATCTATGGGAGAGCACTTGGGAGTAGGAGGCTCATATTCATGCTCAGTACCCACATCTTTTCAAGTAACCTTGTTTTGGATTTTCAGGGATGCAGAGTCCTAAGGTGGAGAGAATTTAATGTATCATATTTTCCCTATATTATTTTTCAATATTATGTGGATTAAATTCAAGACTATGTGCTAAAAAGAAATGAGATTCTGAGGTCCAGTGTGCTAGGGAAAATTGTCTGAAAAACATTAAAATATTAAACAGCACGAGTTCTTGATTTTCCTAACAAAGTGGAATAACTAATAAAAGGTTGCACAGATTATAATTATGAGGACACCAATTGATTTCAGAATAGTGTATTTACATTATGAGTGACCTAACAATGTTTGGTGCAGGACAGTTGTGAAAAAGTCATCACAGGCATAAAGATGAATAAAATTATTAAATAAATTATTTTATTACTTTTTTGACATGGTGATTTGGGGGATCATTAAATAGATCATTACATAGAAATCATAGGGTTAACCACATAACCCTGGAGATGTTGGAGGACTGTTGGAGAGAGATCTGGAGAATCCTTGTAGTAAAATGAAGATGATACCTCAGATTAATGAATCACAAACATTGATGTATATATATCTCACCAACAACGAGGACGTGATGACAGATACTCATTAGAGAGCGATCCAAAATCTAGGTAGGATGCACTATTTTAGTTTTTCTTTCCCATTCTTGATTCCTATGATGAGTGTGGTCTAATCCATGAATATATTACCCACAAATTGATCGTATATGTGATATGTGATGATATTTAAGGTGATTAACAGGCTTTGTTCTTAGATATTGATTTCTATATTCATTTATAGTTCTTATGGGAATGGGTCGAGGCCTAAACAAAAAAGTTTCAAGGTTCCTTCCTCAGTGTTTGTTCCATGCCCATTTTTCCCATAATTTATTTCAAGTGTTCTTCATTCTTCCCCAAACGAGGAAAAATCGAAATTTTCACACTAGATTCTATGCACAATTATCTAAAACTTGAGATCTAGCATTGGGAAGACCCGATGGATGTGCGATAAAGATGGTGGAAAATGGATCACAGAAAATCGATTAAATTCGTTCATCTGTTGGTTTACATCAGAACAAATTAAACTGGATTTCTAAGATGATTAAACACTTGAAACCCATCATTTTTGTGTTAGAATGGTCAAATGAACCTGGATATTTAGTTTTGAAGAAAAAAATAGCACCAGAGAGGAACCTAGGAAATCGGCCGAGGTGAGCAGGAGGAAGAAGACGTGTTCTAGAAAACCCATAACACATGGAATGTAGTCCAAGATACATGATGTGTGTTCATCGTTGAACCACTTGGTGGGTACATAGTAAGTACACAGACATGGGGTGGCATGAACGAGTTTCTTACATGGAGTGTAATCTCCCACATAGAATGTCCTGAACTGGTTACATATATTACTACATGTACTGGTAAACAGGAAAGGTTACACAGGTTGACAACATGTATTTCCGCATGGTTGGAGTACATGGGTAGACCCCAGATGGAAGGACACTGCATGTAACCCTTACTACATGTTTTTTACCCATATTCTATGTGACATGTTCTAAATATATGGTCCATTGTACACAAGAAGTACCCGGGGTCAAAGGATATGGTGTGTGACCCTACTACACACCATATACCCATTTATACATGGCTTGATTCTCTTAACCACCATATCTTGGACAAGTTTTGTTAGGGTTTGTTCCCTTTATCATTTCCCTAAAGGTAGGTACAAGTCATTTCCTACTCATAGGACTATGATACCTTCAGCAGGACTTTCAAGATATAGTTGTTGGAATCTCTTGAGAGGCCCGGAGTAGGATTCCTTATTCAATCCTCATTCCCTGGGTAGGGTTCTATGTATTGATGTGACCAAAACTACATGGGAACCGATCCTCTACATGGATGGTTAATATAGATTGAGTTGTTGGTATCACCCCATGGACTTGGTTTTAATCCTCATCTGTTATGTTTTATCATATCTCTCTCTTCATATCTATCAGCGTATCTCTCTCTCATAGAGAGACTCAATGAGAAGTACCTCTCGGACAGACATCATTAGTCCTATTAGACTCTACAGTGTGTTCTCCCAGATGATTGCTTCAAGGAATCTTCAATCTAAATTCTTAGTGCTAGTATACAATGGTTTTGAATTACCTCTGGGTTTTCTATATTGTTTTTATATATCTTTATATTCTTATTATATGTGTTGTAGACATATACCTATGTAGAGATGACTATTTCTATATTTTGTTATATTTCTTTGTGGTTTTGGGGTGTCCTATAGAGTATTGTTATACTCACCCCTACATGGGATTTTCCCACACGTGTCGTGTATTATTAAGATGATCAAACTATAGATGGAGTACTTGGTGGGCTAGGACTAGACCATTCTTTCAGAGACTGGATAGACCAAGGTGTGTTCCTTCAGCTACAGGCAGTAGTCCCTGTACCTGTTTCATACAGGTTGTACTTGTAGTTACAGACTCTTTTGGTGGAATTGTATTCTGGCCTTGTTTACATTACATTACTTTCCATCATACTGTAGTTTTGGTATATAGTGGTATGTATGCATTTTTTACTTAGTGGTTTTTACATTTCTGAATTTTGTGGGATTGAAGATGTGTTCATGCATATAGGTACATAGGTAACGCCTCCCTTGTTAGTGTTATGCCTACTCGGTTCTAGTCACAAGCCCATGTACTATTGGAGGTGGGATTCAAGAGTTACGAAACATTCCCCCTAAAATAAGTTATGAAAATATCATTATTTTTTTATATAACATATATTATATCCTATTAAAGATATGATCGATAAACTATCATTGATAATTCAATTGTTTAAAATAAGTGTTATAAGAGGAAAATATTTTATTTAAATTATGTAATATTTTAATATCCATTACTTATTCTTATAATTAAATTTTAATTATTATATATCATACTAATAAAAAAATAGATAATATAACTTTTCTTCTATTATAATGATTTTAAAACAAAACCACCCCATAATCATTCCTTAAATCAAGGTATGTTCATTTTTGGTTTGGTTTAACCACCTACTTGAACAATACTATGAATTAATATCACGAATGATTATGGAAACATTTTTACTAGTTTAAAATAATATAAAAGTGTATATAATGATTTTTTTTATTCTTGATCTGTTATATCAATATTTAATTCATAAATTGATAAAAACCCCTTTGATCGTCAAGAATCACTAAAACATACTTTTTATTTATTTTATCTTCAAGGATAATGACTAAAACACTCATGAAATGAATTTAAAACATAATAAATGATTATAAATAATCACTAATACTAACTTTAATGAACTTGTAATAGTTAAATTTGGAATAAGAATGAATTTAAAGAAATATACTATAAAACTAGTAGAAATGATAAAAACAATAAACACATGATGTGGAAAAATGGAAAAATCTGTGTAGATAATGAATTTTAATTAAGAGTAAGAATAATAATTTTTAAGGAACAATGTGAACACTGAGAGGGGGAGGGTAAAAATTAGTGATATTTTTCTTTGTATAGTTTATTATTTATTATGAAATAATCATCACCTCTTATTAAAGAGTTATAACTTTACATGGAATTAAATCAGCAAAACAAAACCATATGAACAGAAGAATTTTAAGGTTCACTGCTCAACAAGAGTAGCTAGTACTTAGCATGGTTCAGAAATGATATAATACCAAAAAGCATCATAGAAAAAATAATTTTTTATGGTTACATTAATCATAGAATATCCATACACTATCAATTCAATATGATCAAAACAATAGTGCATGTTCTTTCAACATAGAGAAAGATTTAATAATTATTACATAAAAACATTTAGAAACCTCTACCAAAAGTCTGAGAGAATTTTCACAATGATGCTTGTAATTATTCACTTTTTATATTCTTCCAAAAAAAATCTTCACTTTCATACCATAAGTAGTTAAGAAGAACATAATTTAGTAGTTTGTATGAACATAAGGTTCACCAATAAAGTTTGTTTAGAAAGATCGTATAATTCTTTCTAAAATCTTCTATAGCTACCTTACACATAGTTCATCTGATTATACCTAATATAAAAGTTTTTATAATGAGTTCTTCTGATATTTATTAATCACAAATTCTTTGTTTTTCATACTTTTAATTATTTTTCTTTATTAAAGTGATTCATTTGTTGGAAACATTTATGTTCCAAACTCTGACTAATAGTATTTTGTCTAAAATCTATATATAAAATCAACTATGTGTACCTTTATCGTTTTTCATGATTGAGAAATATATGTATATGTACACCAAATTTAACATTATTTATATAAATATTTTAGGGAAAAAGGTGGAAATTCAATTTTTATTTCCCTATAAATAATATCTTGAAATTCAAATATCATGCATAAAACAATTTCCTCAGATTATCCTCAATGCTTCTACACAATTCATGAATAATGAAAAACATAAACTTTCTTAAAAATTTAACAAATATCGGTGAGTATTAGGATATTTCCTATTTTATATTTTTAATAACAAAATAATACCTCAAATACTTCATAATTGAAGTCATTGTGAGAAACATTTAAAGAACATTAAACAATCAAACCATTAAATGACTTGATCATTTATACCATTTTTTCTTCATTGTAATTTATATAAATTCTTCCATCTAATTCACCTATTTTTTAATAATTACATTATGAAATTTAAAACATTTAATTTAAATTATTTTTCTATCCAATTACATTTATACCAGAAAGTATGTCCAATAATTCATCAGCAATTCCAATTTTTATAGCTTCAAAAATGTATATCTGATAGAAATTATATTAAAAGTTTGTCAAATGTACTTTGTCTGAAGAATTTATTCAGCATGTTCCACTTTTTTATTATATCATCCACAATTTTATTTGGTAATTAAACTTATTTCCTTTCATCAAACAAATTTTTAAAATTTCAATACTTCATAATATTTGTAAACAACATTCCTATACCAAATCATTATCTGATTTTTTTGTCCAATAAACTATATAAAACATTGAAATGGGAACTTTGTATGAGTGAAAACAATTTTCCCCATTTCTCCAAATTGCATGGATAATTTTACCATTAATAACTCATGTTGTTGGAAAATTTTATAATAGATAATCATTTTAAGATTTTGTTTTTCATAACATTGTAAATCTGAGAAATGTGATAACCTTTTGAAGATAAACTTCTAGTACACAAACTACAGTAGATGAACTTTTAAAAAAAATTCCGTTGATCCTTCTGTATGTTTGATCACATTTTTTAATGGAAAAATAAGGTATAGTGATTTTTATAATTAAAATGGTTATGTTTATAAATATTGATAAATAAGAAACAATTATTCATGTACGCTTCTTATGACTAGAAACATAAAAACTTATTCAAAATAACACCACAATCTTTAAAAACACATTTACTGAAAATTATCCAATCAGTATCCCCTTTTGGATTCGTTTTTCAACTAAGAATAATGAATCACTACAACTTTTAAAATAAAGATATGTATTACTTATCAAATAAATCTAAGCCTTTATTGGAGAACACAATGAAGAAAATGGGAATCATTGAAGAGAAAAACCATGATGTCTATAAGAAGTGACTTAAGAAAATTCTTCTTTAAAATTACCTTAAAAAAAATTCCCTCAAACATTTAACTTTCATAAATTTTATACTTTTTTCCAAAAATACCAATTCTTCCTTCATCCACATCAATAAAATATTAAACATTTCACACATGTATAGATCTTATCTTACCCATTTTAAGATACCCCTCTCAATTTATGACTCTCTTAAAAGGTTAAGCACATACAAATGGATTGATTTATGTAACATTTTATCCCCTTGAAAACACAATCCAAATATATGATATTGAGGGGATTTACATCACATTCCTTAAACATAAAGACAGAGATGTTATGAATAAATATTCATCATAAATTTATAAAATTTTTACCTTGTAAATTATTTTGTGAATATATCAAAAACTTGATTTGTTTTAGGAAAATACTCCATCTTAAGTTCATTATTCTCCACATGATCATTTAAGAAGTGATATTTCAAATTAATATTCATTATATGAGAATGGTGCACTATATTTTTAGTGATATTTATATCACTTTAACTATCAAGACTAATGTGAAGATATAAATTCACTTCTAATAACAAATATTTCAACTGATAATTCATCTATATAAGTTGTGTTAGAGATTGAGTGACACCACATACTCTATTTCATCCATACTAAGAGTTGAAAATTTTTGTTTCATAGAATTATAACTCACACAGCTTTCTCCTAAAGAAACTCTAACAAATATGGTTTATCCTCATTCATCTACACCTTCTTCCCAATCAACATCTATATTAAAAAATTAATATTTCCAAATATTTCTTTTATTATCCCAAAATCATTTATGCACTTGATATATCTGAGAATTCTTTTTTCCCTAAGATGAGATTATTTTAGAGAACTTTGGATTCTTGTACTGAAAGTAAAAACATATTAAATGTATGGACATGAAGTCCTTAAATATAAAAAACCTATAACCAACATCATAAACACCATAGGATACCCCACCTTACCTTCACCATCTTTAGATAACATGGTTCCCATAAAAATAGGTGTGTAAACTGGATTTGAGTCTTCCATTCCAAACTTCCTTGGAAGTTCCATAGCTTACTTCTCATGGGATAGAAAAATATACTTTTTATTTTATGAGAATTTAAATCCAATAAAAATTTTCATTTCTCCCATCATGTAAATTTCAAATAAATATTTCATATCATCAACAAACCTCTCACCAGTTACATCACCATTCCTAGAAAATATTCCATCATCAGCATAAATGATCATATTAAAGGAGACCTGTTATTTTTATTTAATGTCTTGGTTACTATCAACACATCCTTTCTTGAAGTTTAACTTCCATAATCAAGTATCCAATTTGGAATACCAATCTCTCAGGGCTTGTTTTAACCCATACGAAGACTTATTCAATTTATAGACACAACTTTCATCATTTCTATTCATGAAGAAATATAGTTGTTAAATATAATATTCTTCATTAAGTTTTTTGTTAAGAATATATTAATTCACATCCATATAAAAAATTATAAATTCATTTTTATTTTGATAGAAATAAAAATTATGATATTTTCTAGTCCTTCCATTAGAGTAAAGACTCATAAAATAAATGTATTTAATTTTTTCAGTAACCTTTACCAACCAGTCATTCCTTATTTCTTATAACATAACAATCTTCATTCAACATGTTTTGAAACACCAACTTTTTAACAATAACATTTTTATTATTTTGTTTGGGTATAAGTTCTCAAGTATCATTCATCATAATTTTATCCAACTCTTCATTCATAACATCAATCTGTACTTGATGTTCCAAAGCTTCATTGAAATATTTTGGCTCAAATTTTCAATTTAAAGAATTATATGTAACTAAACTTTATTTTCTTATTGTTTAACCTATTTTTATTGATCTCTAATGATGTTTTAAATTTCAACCTACTTTTCAAACTTATTATGAGATATATCAAGTAGTTATTCATCACTAGATATAGTTGAGGTAGTCTTAATTTCGATGAAATGTTTTACTTTTCACAGCTTTAATTTTCTTATCTTCCCTGTAATCCTTATATGTAAATATTTATGAATATTTATTATCATATTTTTCATGAACTTTTACATATATAGAATCAAATATATTTCTTGATTCTTTATTAAAAAATTTGTAACCTCTGTCCTTATGAGTGTTTCCAAGATATATTTTATCAAAACCTATCTAATAAATCCTCCTAATATTTTAACATATTAATTTAATAATGCATGTACTATCGAATCAAACATCCTGACCCAGTATCCACTAAACAGTGCCCTAATCTAGGTGGTTACATGGCCTCAAGTTTACCTTCCCTTGCGCCAGAGGCTACCGACTAGCAGTGTGGTTCTATAGGTGGGATAATAGAGAGATTGTACCCTCTAGATCAGTAATAAAATAAAATAAAAGAACAAATAAATGAATGGTAACAAAATTAAATCATCCTAATAATATTAAAGTGGAAAAGGTCACAACCATTATCATAAAAAATGATCATAGGATGATGGATAAAGTATCAAGAAGATATGGAAGAAGGCCTACACCATTTCATGTATAAAAAAGGGAAATAGATTTATTATACCCAAAATCTATCTCCACATAAATAATAAGAACTTGGATCATTTATTTTCTCCCATCCATGAAAACGTGCATCCATAAGAGGTATCTTCCTTTTTTACTTTACCTACAACCATGAGTTTTATCCATATACCAAACAGCATCCCGAACATGGTGTGAGTAAAACTCAGTAATCCACCTCCAATGGTGTCTATAACAAATATAGTTAGTGAATACAAAATAAAATAGTGTGTAGGTATAATAATAATTAAACAATAATGTAAATAAATTTAACCCATGTTGAGCTCGCAGTCCCCATGGGATGCCTGGTTGACTATACATTCTTCAGTTTCAATCGAAATGTCTCTGAACCTGTATCATCACCCATGTGAATAATAAGTACAATCTAGTACCTGAATCATATAACCATGGTACCCAAATGTAATACTAAAAGTATACACAGAATAATCTAGGAAATCGTGACCAAATAATTCCATTCCTGATCTTAGTGTTTATCCTATATATTAGGCTGAAGGAACAATGTGTATAACTATGTTTATATAAAAACCAAGTATTATATTAATATATCATCCAATATATTCCTACTTGGGGACCCAATTTTTGTTCAAGGGTTGACATGATTAATTTTTCTTCTAAGCCCATCAATGGAATTCCTGCATGGGAATCCATGTATCGCCCAAGCCATAACATAGTTCATCTTCTATATGAGATCGTCCATTGTATTCCAACATGGTAACCCATATATCATCCAAGGTTTAACATATTTCATCTCCCATATGATCCCATCCATGGTATTTCAATATGGTAATCCAAGTGTTTCTTAAGGTGTAACATAGTTTATCTTCCATATGTGGCCGCCCATGCTATTTCTACATGGCAACCCAAGTATCTACCAATGTGTAACATCATTAATTTGACCTATAATCCCATACATGGAATTCCTAAATGGTAATTTAGTATCTCTCAAGATCCAATATTAAATATTGGGTGAATTTACATAAATAAAAAATCATATTCTAGTGGAATCAATCATTCCAACTTACAATTTCATAACACACCACTAAACATTTCTATTATAAGTAAACAATAAGGACATGTGCATACACATATTGATTTATAATTCAATTCATTTAAAATACCTTTGGTCAATCCATTCATCAATTCCAATTCAAACATTATGAATCTCAAATTAATATAATACTAGGTACTCAATTCATAATATATTATAATTCAAAAACAATTGAGTGATGAAAGGAGTTATCCATACTATATAAGAAATTAATTTAATTTAATTATGATGACACACTCTCAAGTCATATTTACATATAAAGTACAAGTATTATACATTTTATTTATCCCCTATTTTTGGATTAATCAACTCAATTGTGTCTTTTAAATTATCAAAGTAATATAAAAATTGATTTGTGGGGTTTTTTCTATGAAAAAAAGTCCTCAAGGAATATGAAAAAACATACACATATGGAGGTTTAGTTGGAGGTCATCAACCTCAAAAATGGTATATAATTCACATAACATGCATGATTCATGGTTTTAAAAAAAATTCTTTTTATTATTAATCATTAAAAGAACAATGCGTAGAAGGTCTTCCATGTGGCACATCTAATGAAATATGTAACGTTTGATGGAAAAGGTAGAAACCACCTATTTAATGGCCGCAACCCCAGCATCCTAGAGCCAGTGTCATACTTCATGAAATTCAAATATGATCTAAGTAATTGTATCCAGGAGGACTGAATATTGTAGTAATGTTTATAAACTAGATACGTGCATGAGTCTTAAATTACATTTGAATACCCAAATTACAACATAGTATTTTTTCAATATATATATTATTCAATATATCATATCCCTATATATTATTCATATTAAACTTCATGGAATCCTAGGAATGGGAAAAATAAGGGTGACATCAAACTATCATTAAGGGTTATGTGAAAAAATGATATCATGAATCAATAAGAATAGTTTACATAGAAAGGTAAATAGCTAAGAATTCATGAAATTTAAATAAATTTAATATCATGATAAGATATTTATGAATAATTATGGAAATTTAAATAACTGAAACACAAGTTGTTTAATCAATAAACTGAGAATGAAATTCATCCACAGATAATTTTATATAGAAAATATCATGGATAGTAAAAACAATTGAATTATAAATGAATGAAATAATTAATTATTGGATTCCATGTTTCCCAGGTACATGATAACTTTAACAATAAGACATTTCATAAGATAGTTTCAAACATACTAGTTAAAACCCCATATAATTTGGCCAACTGATTAATCTCATGAGACAACCAAGGCATCGATGGGATTTCATTTACTTGTACTCAACCCATGTCATAATAGTCCAAATAATTCCTCATATATCAAATAATATATTTAATTCATAAGAAATGTGCCTTACCAAATATTCACATTGAGTAAATGATATAGATTTATTAATATTTCCCCATTTAATAAAATAACATTAAAATAAAACACCATATGTAATAATGGTATAAAGTTCAGGAAATAATCATTTCCATTATACAAAAATCTGGATATTTACTTGAAATGAAATTTATAATGAAAAAAGATTACAATAAAGTGATTATTTTAAGATAAAGTTAAAAAACACCAAAAAGGTGATATTTCATAACAACTTTTACCGCTTGGCAATTTTCAATTTAAATACACTTTGATGAAATAATTTAAATTAGAATATAAAATTCCATTAAGTATGAATGAATCATTATGAGTGGATGAACCAAAGTGGTTTGAAAATATGAATAAAGGGAGAGAGTGAGTGCTTATTTATACTTGAGGATGAGTGTAATTCCTTTAAATACTCAAAAGTATTCACTTTTGGGAGGCCCATCATACCTCATGTGGATCCAAAATTGAATAATAATGGAGGTAAGGGTTTATTTGGTAGAGAAAAACATCTGGAGCACAATAAATAAGTTCATTTCTATAATGTTATTATTTAACTTCTATGTTTCTCAACTTATACCATTTTGTTTATTATTAAGGTAAATAATTTTCTAACCTACGTACTTTTTTTAGTAAGAATAAATTAAAGTAATACTGTTTATAAAAATTTTAAACATTTATTTTAAATATTATATCTAATTTATAAAATAAAAACCCATTTTTGTTGGAAATTATGTTTGAAAGAAGCACCAGTATTGCCTAAAAACACTAAAATAACCCTAACCATGATAAAAGATATTTTACTATATTGGTGTGAATATGATTATTATAAAAGATAAATTGGTCCACTAATAGACTATATTTTATATTTATTAAAATTTAAAAATAACTTGGAATAATATATTATTGTTTTAGCATTATATCTTTTAATAATATATCGTTTTCTATGAAATACCATTAATGTCAATTTTGATATTATTTATATTATTTGAATTTTAAAAATATCAATACAATTATTTAATATGAATTTATTATGTTCACACCTTTTTAAAATGATATATTATTTTTTAAAAATTAATTTAATACAATAATTCATTAAATTTATCTCACTTTTAAATAAAATAGTATCAATTATTTTAATTAATTATGAACTAAATAATTCTTGCGTTGGCATTTTTTATGCAATTAAAGAAATTATTTTATCTCTAAAAAATAAAAAAATAAATTATCATGATGAAATAAAATTATTTAACTTTCTAAATAATATTTATTATTGGACATATTAGGTTTTTCCCCATACCAAAGGCATGGAAGTTTCTCTTTTTGTCTTTGTCTTTACTTAGCATTTTATATAGGTCAATTTCATGAAATTGTATCCAAATAACTCAAAAAAAATATATCCTAAGGTTATAATGGTTGAAATATTCCATAAAATGGTTGTTGGAAATTTTTCGGGTTGTTCATACACCTTATATTCTCCATTTAACAACTAAGTAACTTGTTTTTACCTTGATCATTGTAACTAATTTTAACTATTTTCAAAAATAACTATTGTCAAACATTAAATTAAACTAATTAGAAATTACAAAATATTCTAATTTAAAATATTTAATCCATTTTTCCAGTTTCAATCCACATAATTGGGAGAAATTAATTTGAAATTTATCTTGTATACAGGACGAGAAAGCATATTTATTTTTTGTGAAAATGTTCGAAAGTTTACAAAGTTTTTATATCTAAATTAAATATGAAATTGATTTAAATTTCTAAAATTAGATTAATAAATTAATATTTTTAATATTTTGATTTAAAAAAAAACTAAAAATATAATTTAACATTATAAATTTTTTAAACTAAAAGGTCATTTTCAATTAAAATTCAATATTTTTCCCTATTCATCAAAAAATGAAACTTTCAGAAAAATCCTAGAAATTAACCCTAAGATAATTTTGGTATTCCATTTTCAGAAATTAATATTATTTTTCAATATAAATTTACTAAAATTTTTAAAAACTAATTTTAAATTTTTTATTCTATGCACGATTAAATCGTCTTTTAGAAAAAATATTGTTTTCCATAAAACATTTATTTTTCATTAAAATTTTTATCATTTTATTATTGATTAAATTAAAACTAATAAACATGTGTGTGTTATATATTTCACAAGTTAGTTAATAATATTGTTACCTTACATTCTAATGGATATGTGATAAATTTCATATTAAATAACAATATTAAAAATAAATTGTTGTTTGGTAAAACATAGCCTTATGTGTAATGCAAGATTTCAAAGAAACTCATTATTGTGTGTAAGACAAGATAAAACAACTATTTCATATCACGTATTCTATTGATTAAAATGTTATTCATTTAGACTTTATATTTTTTACAACCTACCCTATACCAAGGAAACCTCACTTGTCAATTTTTAGTCTTATATTCGAGCTGAAATTAGAGAATATAAAATGATTAACAAATTCCATGAAAGTAGGGTATATGATCTAACATTGAAATAGAATCAAATTCGATTAATAAAATAAAAAATGGATTGAATCGTAGTTTTATACTTTCTTTTGGGATTACAACATGATGAAAAATTCTTGAATCAGGCCAAGAATGAAGGAAGAAACACCAAAGGAAGAAGAGAGGGGGGAGGCGTGTGGGATGATACTAGTGTGAAATGGGACAATAAAAGGGTTGAAAACTATTTTAATGTCAGATGGGTAAAACGTAATCTTACCCTTTTATGTAGGTGTATGATTATTCTAACTATGTTCCAACCATGTGTTAACTCGTTCCAAAATACCTCTCATCCACATGGATTCCTCATACAGATTACCAATCATACACTAACCATGTGATGATACTACCTAAGAACACCCCAACCACACACAGTTTTATTTAATGATTAGGTAAATCATGTTCCAACCATTCATGGTTACTCTTCCCACTTTTAACAACTCTCATGGTTTCCCCTTAGGTGCATACACATTATTAACAAACTATGTTTCATTACAAACAGGATGCAATGTTGGGGTTGCACGGTTAGCACTAACCCTATGCCAACTGTGTGCCATGGTCTATTTCACCAAAAACAATGATTTTAAATCCCAAATATTATGAAACTCATATGATAACCCTTGACACATTTTGGACCTTAAAACCCATAAAATTAACACTTTTAAGTATCCAAATTATCTGAATTCCATTTTTTATCTCGATTTAACTTTATTTCAGTCCAGTAATTAAAATTTCAGATTTCGTTGGAAAATTTCAACCGTCCCAAACATAGGACTTTACAGTTGCTTCCAACGTCGGGTATAAATATAGAAATTTTTTAAGGAGTCATTTTAGAGTTAGTTCTATAGAAAAACAAATTCTGAAAATAAACATATGTATTGGCATCCTTCCTCCAAAAAAATGAGAAGTATCATACTACATCAACAATTTTCACCCTATTTCAACTAGACTTATGTTATTTCTTTTAGAAATGACTTTTTTTGTGGTGTGTATGGTTCCCTAAACTCTTGAATAATTCTATATATTTAAAGATAGTCTCTCAACTCTTCATTTTTATATTCACCACAATTATCAGTAGGTAACTTCTTCACATATTGTCCACATTCTTTCTTTACGCTTCTCCTAAAATTCATAAACATTGTGAGATCCTCTGATTTATTCTCCAAAAACATAAAACATGTAATTTTTGTAAACTCATTAATTAAATGAATAAATTTCTTATACTTGCATGTTGATTTTTTCTCCTTGAACCAAAAATGTGATATTGGAGCAACTCTTAGGGTTGAGGTTTATGAATCTCAACATTATTATGAACTGAATTTGTAATCTTACCATTCTAAAAAATCGATAAACACCAATATATTATTTTTTTCATGTTAGTAATATCATTAATACTATCTATATTTGATAAATTTATCATATTCCTCTGAAATGTTTACCATATAAATTTAGGTCATAGATGATTTTCTTCAATCATTCTATGATATAATGAAGTTTATACACAACTAACATAAAACAAACTAGTCCCCAACCCATGAATCTGAACAACATAATCATTTAATTACATATTAAAATAAACACCCAAATAATTTGATTTTATCAAATCATTTAAATAAATTAAATATAGAAAAATAATAGAGTATTCAAATTAAATAAGTTTAAATTTTTATCAATGATGAAATAATATGAATGTAGATATAGTTTATGGGAAAATTTAAGGGAAAACATTGGGGGGAAAGGATATGATGATGAAATTTTCAAGTTGATAAACCCATATAAAAGTTGTTGAAGATTCAATTATTACTATAATCAATAATAAAAATAATAATATGAAAATTATTTCCTAAAAATTAGAAACCCACTGAGGTACGTGAATTCAATATCCATTAAAATTTGTATACTGACTTAGATTTGGATGATTCTTTTACATTTTGTAATTCTATTGTCACTAATTAGAAAGAAATAAGAGAAGAGTCAAATAATTTAGTGCCAATTACTTCTGATCAATATTTTAGAGAAATTAAATTCATAGTTTATGGAAATTATCAAAGAATTATATAGTGGAAGGTCCAATGGGAGATCATGAAAGTGTTTCACAATCAAATAATTGATTTTTGTATCAAATATAACAATATCCTAGATTTAGTATATGTGGGCATAAATATATTCATAATGAATGTCTGTTCTAAGATAAAATAAAAAATTGAATTACTTAAAATACATAAGAAATAAAAAAAATATATTTTCATAGAAAATTAATTGAAAGAAACTATATTCCCTCACAATACGCTGGTGGAAGATAAGAGAAAATAAAAAATGAATATTTATCAAGAATGAAAGAGATTATGAGAGAGAAATATTATAATATTAAGATAATCAGTTGTAGAGAAAATAATTAATGCATAAATTATGATGGATATATCTTTTATTGTTATTGGAAGGAAAGGAAGGTCACATTTGAAACATATATATATATATATATATATAAGTCTCCAGCAAAAATTGGATATGAAGTATCTTAGAAGAATAATGAAACAATGAGACCATTTCTTAGATGTTAATGTCAAACAGGACCATTTATCTGATGTTCTTTTCTCTATTGCAAAGAATACAACATACTAGACTCCATTTCAGCTAATTCACGTAGAGCCTTCATCTTAATTTTACAGGTTTATCTATGGTGTGAGTGCGATTGAGGAATATTTTTTAGAAGAATCTTGGCATGATCCTATACTGGGGAAGCCCAACTCTACTACTTGTATCTTATAATTGTGCATGATCAAGTTTTCTAATTCATGTTGAAATATATGGGTTCCAAGAGTATACCATTCCCTAGTATGCCTTAATATGGGTTCCAAGAGTATACCATATGAGGTTTCTCATTCATCATCCATTAAAAATTCCCACTTATTCCCATAATCCGAAAATGATTCATACCTGAAGAATTGTGAATGACCTATTGTCTTAGCAGCCAAAAAATGAATAACAACCTCATGAATGTCATCCCCACCATAGCGATTTAGGTATTGTGCCTTTAGTAATGCTCTGATATCAGGTCATAAGTGGTGTCATTGGATGTCACTGATAATCTTCAGCCCTTCAAGCAACTTTCTCCACTGTATCCAGTGATACCGGCTGCTGCCTGACCTACTCAGAAGTGTTGTTTTTTAGGATAATTTTGATTTGAATCAATTTTCTAGTTTTCATGATCAGATTCCCAAAATTTCATAATAAAGACTAATACAATTATAAATTTAAATTCTTTACCATGTTTTATAACAAAAAATTTCACTTATTCTAATAATCTAAAAATAAGTCATACATTAAGGAGTGTGATAGACCTACTATCTTAGTAGCTAAAAATGAAGCGTATACTCATAAAGATAATCCCCACCAACACAATTTAGGTATTGTGTCTTCAAGAATGCAATGATATTAGATAAAAAGTGTTGGAATTGGATATCGTGGATATTTTCCATCCCTACAAGAGACCCACCTTTCACCACAACTACCTATGGTGCTAGTAGCTTCCTGGCCTGCTCGATCTTATGTACAACTTTAAGGGGGAGGACATCTTGCATTTTCCCGCAACTTCACACATTAGAGAAAAACTCAAAGACTTCTATGAGATATATAATTTTGAGCATAAAATAATGTTATAAAACATCAATATGAAAAAAATATATAATTTTTCTACTTATTTTTAGTTGATTCCTCCCATACCATGATTTAAATAAATGATCTGAAAATTCAAATAACACATGTGTAAACTCAGGGTATATGCACATAAATATAGATAACTTTATTTCATTTATGTTTAAAGTTGTAGGTAAATTAAACACCATGATGTATACACCTATATGCACATAAATATAGAGAATGATGTGTACACATATGCATAAAATTATTTAAACAATGTAAATGCAAGCATAATGTATGCATATAGTTATATGCATCGCATATTTTTTTAAACAATGTGCATGTATGTTTATAGGTGTAGTTAAATTCAAAAAAATGTATAATGTGAATTTATATGGGAGTGTAATGTAAGTTTACGAAATTTACCTTGTTAAAGTGAATGCAACATCGTTTGGTGTATGGAACATTCTATATTTTTTATATTTTTAAACATAAAATTGTATATAGGAGTGTAATTTATATTTTAAACATTTTAAAATATATAGGTTCATTGTTGATGTGTAATGTATACATTTGTATACAAAAGTGTAATGTAATGTATACATTTATATACAGGAGTGTAATGTATAAAGTACTATATACTATTGAATTTTATAGAACATTTTATATTTCTAAAAATTTTATACAGTATTTTAATGTATTTTTAACCATTGTAAGGAAACAAATAGTATGCATGTATGTTTAAACAAGGTGCACTGTTGAAGTGTATGTTTACAGTAGTGTAATATCACTAGTTTTTCAATAAAATGTTTCTATTTCTTTCTACAAATAGGTCCACATTTTCCTTGGATGCAACATCTATTTTGATCTTAATCCAACCAAGATATGGATGTTTCCATGAATAAAAGATGAATAAATTATAAAACATGAACTAACCTTGAATCCCCAATCTATCATGAATAGTGAGATCCCAAATTGAGTTCCCAAGCAAGTCAGTCTTCAAAGATGTATCCACCTTGATAACAGCGTGAATTTTATTCATGGATGAGTTACTTTTAATGTAGTGGATGTCATAACTTCTTTCATTCCCATTCCACCATATGATACTCCACGCCTCAGTAACATCAATCTAAAATAGATTCATGAATTGGGCATATCCTTCCTAGGTTAAATGGAAATCAATAAAAGTCCTGGAATAAACTGTATTAATATTTTTCACTTAAAATATATAAGTTGATATTCTCTACATATATTAGTCATCTAAAATTACTAGAATATATTTATGTGAGTATACAACATGCTAATTAATGTGTCACTTCCATTAAATCAAACCATGTTCGTTACATTGTAAAAAAATAAAGATGATATGAAAAGGAGAAGTGTTTTCAAAATCTGTTTACATACATGATTATAAAAACCAATTTATATAAGCATGTCCAATCCATTTTGTACCAGTAGCTCAAATTAAAAAAATTCTCAAATAAAATTCCATGAATATAATGAAAAAAAGAATGAAAATATTAAATGGGAGGTAGATTTTACAGCTTTGTAACATAGTGAAATATCAAGGAAATAACCATTAGATCATCATCAGATAGAAGCTGATTAAGCCTAATATACCCAAGAATCATCAAAAAAATGAATACTAGTATAGTTATTGACTTACTGTAGGTCATGAAATAAAATTACATCACAAAATTCTCAAAGAACATACATAGTATAAGAGGTATGCTATAGGGTTTAAGAATTATGTTTAGAGGTTACCCTGAAAATATGGCACTCTCTTAACAATGTTTTGGAATTCCAATAGAATTTCCATGATGACTTGGAGAATAGGTATTGATTTAAATTAGGTCTTTAAATTAAAATACATCATAAAATACTCAGATAACACAGTATAAGAGGGGTGATCTAGGGTTTAAGAATTATGTTTAGATGTTACCTTGAAAATATGGCACTCTATTGATGATGTGTTGGAATTACAGTAGTATTTTCACAATGACTTTTGATAAACATAGTTGAAAAAGTGATAAGTAACTAAATAAAATAATGAGCCAGCAATTAATGATTAATATGAATTTTTGAAAGAAAAAACAACTGAGGTATGTTTTTCTGTTTTGGGGAATTTATCAAAATTGAAAAAATATAACTATAATTTTTATCATCATGTAATTATTTTTTCACCATTTATACTCATTATAAATGATACAAATGGTGCACCTTTCTGAAACTAATCTGATCAACATGTATACATCTTTTCCATCATCGTTGTTGAAGTGTAATGTATACAATTGTGTAATGTAATGTATACATTTTTATACAAGATTGTAATGTAATGTATACATTTGTATATAATAGTGTAATGTATACATTACTATATACTATTGATGCGTATGTCACATTCTATATTTTCAAAAAAAAATTACAAGAGTGTAATGTATGTTTAAACATTGTATGGAACCAAACAATGTGCATGTATTTTTAAATAATTTGTACTATATAAGTTTATGTATACAGGAGTGTAATCTCACCACTGTTTCTATCAAATGTTATTGTTTCATTCAACTTATATGTTCAAATTTACCTTAGAAGAAATATTAATGTATATCTCGATCCAACATAGATAGGGAGTCTGCTTAGAATAAAATATGAAGCCCTTATAATTCACGAACTAACCTTAAATGCCCAATTTCATAAACAGTGAGATCACAGATCAAGTTCCCAACCCAGTCAGCCTTCAAAGATGTATCCACCTTTATAGTAGAAAAAATGTTATTCATGGAAGAGATAATTTCAATGTAATATCTGTAATATACTCTCTCATTCCTATTCCACCATATGATACACTAGGACTCGGTAACAGAAATCTGAAATAGATTCTTTAATTGGGCATATACCTCTATGGTGAAAAAAAATGAATAAGAGTTTTGCTATCAATAGCATTAATATACTATAATTCAAATAGATAAGTCTCTATACTCTAAAAATATTAGTCACCTAAAACTAAATACACATATTTATTTTGGAATACAACACATGAATTAATGTGTCACTACCATCAAATCAGATCTCATTCATTACATTCTAAAAAAAGTAATGATGATATGAAAAATAAGATTATTTTCTAAATCTGTTCACAATCATGATTATACAAAACATATTCTATTATCATGTTTATTCCATTTTGTATGAGAAACTCAAATTGAAAAAATATCAAAAATGCAATTCCTATAATATCATCAAAAAGACCATTAAACAATTAAATGCGGTGTAGATTTTCTAGCTTTCTAACATAGTGAAATATCAATGGAATACCCATTAGATCATCATCAAGTAGAAGCTAATTCGGCCTAATATACCCAAGAAGAATCATAAATAATGAATACCATTATAGGGATTGAATTATAGTAGGTCATCAAATAAAATAACATTGAAAAATTATTAGATAACATAGTATAAGATGTATGCTCTAGGGTTTAAGAATTATGTTTAGTGGTTACCTTGAAAATCTGATGCTCTCTTGTTGATGCATTGGAATTATCGTATTATTTTCATAATGAATTGAAGAATTGGGATTTACTTATAATAGGTCATGAAATAAAAATACATCACCAAATTCTCAGATAAAATAGTATAATTGGTATTCTCTAGGGTTTAAGAATTTTTTTAGAGGTTACCTTGAAAATCTGGAACTCTCTTAACCATTAGTTATAATTATATTAGTATTTCCATGATGGCATGGAGAATGGATTTGATAGACATAAAAGGCAGAGTGAGAACTAAATAAATCGAATAATGGTTTTCCACTTAATGTTTAATATGAATGAAAGAAAGAAAACCCAACTGAGGTATGTTGTGTTTAGTTCTGGGAAATTTACAAAAACTGACTAAATATAACTATAATTATTACCATTTTGTAAGACTATGTTCACAATTTATACTCATTTGCAATAACTCAAATAGTACACTTTTCTGAATGTGATCTGGTCAAAAACTTTATATCCATGTATATTTTCCCTACATATAAGAGATATTTTTTACATAGATATATATATCAGTGTACATGTATATGATTATACATATATATCATAATACATAAAAACATGTACAAATTAAGCTTTTATCTAGTACCAACACTTGTATCCTCCTATTGGAATTCCCTATGTATTGAATTTCTTTACAATGATGAAGATGTCTGAAAATATCCTCCAAAAACATGAATAGAATGAAGATTAACATTAATGAATTTTTAAAAATGTTAAAAATATAGAATATAAACAATAAAAAATATAAGCAGGTGTTTTATAGAAATATATAATGAATACATATAAAAAATTCTATAATTAAAAAACAAATATAAAGTGTCAATCATGGAATGGTTGTATACCTATCATATATATTTTTTGAATACAATACATAATATTGTTATACAAAGTGATTATATATAGACTGTGTATAGTGTATAGTAGTTAATGTATGTTGGGTTTAACATAAACAAAATCAGTAATGCATAGTTATTGTATATTAAATTTCAGAATATGTAATGGTTATACTTTTCAAACATCTGGTAAATAAAACATTGCACATATATATAGTAACCATTCATTGAAAAGAAATAATCGTATTTAATAATTTATAAGAAGGATATTTTTTCAAAGATTTAAATTTATATAGAATTCATAAAAAACAATAATTTTTAATTTCATTAATAGAAAGTGTGGTTTGTGTTTACCATCATATTTTCAAATTCATTCATTGACCGTAAATACACACTACAATATGTACATATATGGGTGGGTTCACCAATTTATATGTGATTTGAAATTGATAATTAATTAAAATGAGTACATGGTGATTTAAAGTATGTGGTGGTTCAATGGATCCACTATATAACACATTTAATTAGAATTATTACATGTATATTCTCTATATACTAAAATATATGAATTGTACAAGTCAACAATTGTTTCTGAAAATTCATGCAACCAAAGGCCTTGAATTCTTTTTAATCACTATATCACTATGCACTAGACTTCCAAACGTTCTTACGATGAAAAATAGAGCATCAATCTATACTGGATTAATAATCGATTTGTATTGACTATGATTTTACAACACTGTCTGAAAGGCCATAACCTAAAAGGCCACCAATTAAAATTTAAACAAATGATAAAGAAAAAAAAAATTATACACTATTATAAGTAAGCGGAAATAGAATTTGAAACACTGAAGGCATATAGAGATGATGAAAATTGGGTTTTTGATAGGATATGAAATAATCAATAAAAATGATTAGATAAATGATGATACATGTGTATGAACCTTAGGAATCTATATAAATGATTTGATAAATGAGAAAATACATTATGCATAATTCTTCAGGAATAGTATGAGAGTCGACCAAATCCAAACCTTTGGAAAGAAATTGATGAAGGTCGTCCAAGTTGAATTGGTTCTGAGCATCGAAGTTGAGCCCTAATTCGATTTTACTGGGTTTTCAATACCATTGGTGGTGCTTCCGGATTTACTAAATTTGGATGTATTTGAAATGATGATTCATTGATGAAACCCCGAGTCCCTTCTAGATCTACAGAACCAAAAATGAAATCATGAATTTTCTCAGAACTGATTTTCTAACTATAGTCAAGACCAAGTGATAGGGTTCATATGGGGAATGGTGATGAGTAATAAAGAATATATGAAGCTGAAGGAGGATACCAGTTGGAGGTGGAGTATCCATATGGGGAATAGGTCGAGGTAGAGTAGCCATAGAAGTAAAGGGAAATGGTGGAGGGATCCGAGTGGGAACCCTAAGAGCATAGAGGAAATTGGTGGGGGCAGATACGTAGATCAATACAGAGGTGGTATCAGTGGTTTTGGAGGTGGATAAATTGTTGGGGGAAGAGGATGAGGCAAAGGAGATGTCAGAATTGGTGGAGGATAAGGTAATTCGGGGATCCACAGGTGTAGAGAGGAGTTAGGAGGGTTGGGAGAGAACTTTTTGGGGTGTTGGGGGGAATTCAAAAGGGGTTGTAGGGAGGTTGAGTGGAGGTGAAGGAGAGGGTGACCCATATGGGTTAAATGTTGTGGATTTGACATGTTGAAGAAAATTTACAAGATTGATTATAGTTAATGGATTTACCTTGGTTCATTAGATGTTAGTAAAAACATTCCCAAAATCTATTCTTTTCAAAAAACAACATATTTTCTAAAAATAAATTTATTACAGTAATAAAAAAATTATGAAATAGTTCAGAGATTTAGTTTCATCCCATAAATAAACAATACTCTTTTGAATTTTAACTTTTATTTCCTAATAATGGATGATCCAACACCTTTGATTCTAAACAACTCATCATTGTAAAAAGTCAATGTGACATATTTGAAATATTTCACATTAATCAAAACATTCAAATATCCTACCATGTTTGAAGGATACCCACTATTAAAAATAGAGGATCATTCTCCTTTTATAGATTTTAGAGCAATTTCAACAATAGGATCTTTTCCAATATTGCCTTTTTTATTTCTTCACATCAAGATTTTGATATTTTTTAAAAAACTTTTTTTATGTTTCAAACATAATTGGAATCCCTTTTTTAAGATTTCTTGACAGTTCAAATATTTTTCCAATATTTTTCAAGGTTTTTAATCTATTTTCAATCTTCACACAAACATTCTCATGCTACCATCTTTGAGTGGGTTACCTCCCCCCCACTCAAACTCTTCTTCTAATTTCTCTTGAAATTATTGTAATGTTATTGATTAGACAAAAACATTTTTTTGTATGGAAAAATCCCCCCACAATATCATCAATACACATATAAGGAATATTTCCATTTGTAACTTCCATATTATTAGAAGTTGTATGACTTCTCTTCTCAACTTTCTTACTTTACACTATATAACTTTTTTTCATCTCAATGTTTTTGTTATCTTATGATATTTTATTCTTCAAGATAGAATTATTTTCAACCTCAACATAATCACTAATAATATCATTTTTTCGTTCATACATTGAAATTTTTTAAGCTTTAGATTTTTCAACTTTGTTGATTTTGGATACAGACATGATTTTCTCAAAATTCTTATTTTTATGAACAAATTCATCTTTCTTATCAACCTTTGAGGATAAATTTTTTTAATCTTTCATAGATTTACACATATAAAAACTTCATCCAAATTTTGTAACTGTTTTTTAGAAATTTCAGATTCCTTACTCCTCTTTTGCAAGTTTTTTATGAGAGATTTTTAACTCTTCATCCTTTTCCTTAAATTTTTTCATATTTTAAATTGAGTTTTTTCTTCTCATCATCCAATATTATAATATTATCAATTTATCTTATCATATTTGATATTTCCCAAGAATAAAATATTGATTACTTGATTAAATATAGTATTTCCTCAACTTCTTAATCTCTTAATCAAGTATAAAAATCTTTAAAAGATATTCATTCAACTCTATTTTCAACAAAAATCCAAATAGAGTCTCCTCTTCTTACAACAGATACTTTCATCACTAGGGAACTTTTCATAATTCACTTTTGAAGTAAAATTATTTTTAGAATCATCATCACTGAAGTCTTTATCTTTTCTTTAGCATTATAATATTCATTAAATTTATAAAAAAATGTTTCTCCTATTGTTTTTAGAGAACATTATTTGTTTCTCCTTATAATATGATTTTTATTTATATATATTTTTATTAAAGGATCATCTTCACTTTTTTCCATACCCTATAATTTATTCCCCTTCCTTTATTAAAAAAAATCTATAAAAAATACCCAATAAGTCTGCAGCCAATTAATTTTAGCGGTAACTTCCCTATGTACTTTAATGTTCCTATTTTTACATTTTTAGAAAATAAAGACATAATTTCATAAACAATTTCACAAACCTAACGTTTATTTTAATGGTCACTAACTTCTGAATTTTCAGGAAATTGTTTTTATATTCAATTTTTAGCAACTTTGATGGAAATATATTGATTACCTTCTCATTTATTTCCATAACATTATATCTTCTCATTTAAAACATGATGAGAGTGATATATAGATCATCCAAATATATATTTTTAGTATCTCTATCATCCCATGATGAAACTTTATCATAAAAATTATCCATACTAATTTGTAAGAACTTTTCAATAGTGCTTGAATTTTAAAAATTCTCCCTAATACATCT
Source organism: Viscum album (assembly GCA_963277665.1). Taxonomy (NCBI): domain Eukaryota; kingdom Viridiplantae; phylum Streptophyta; class Magnoliopsida; order Santalales; family Viscaceae; genus Viscum; species Viscum album. The sequence goes on along the minus strand of OY728160.1, from coordinate 614,200,752 downwards.
TATAGTGGTTACAAGATCATCCATATTTGTAAATAATTCACCAACATATTCATTATTTTCCATTTTAATATACTTTTACTTCAGCCTATAGATTTGTAATTTTTATTTCTAAACATTCTATTTTTTTCATATATATTCTTGAACTTATCCAAAATTCATTTATTAGTTCCAACTTATTTAACTCTATGATTCATTTTTCGAGAGTAAGGAAAGTATATCATTTCTAGCTCACCCATAATTATCTAAATATTTCATATCTACAACTATTAGAATAAAAATCTATATAAAATAAGGGAAATCGTCTATCACAACTTCAAAAACATCATATAAAATATACATAAGAAATGGAAACATTCTATCTTTAAAGATACGAAAGTTATTTCCATTGAAAACAAGAATCCTCTAACCATTAACATAATTTTGAGCATCTAGAGAAACTAATCAATTCTTCCAAATTCATAAATGATTAAATAAAATGAATCTTTACTCTGAAAATAATTGAAAGGACTAATGTGATCATTGAGAGGGGTGAATTAGTGATATAAGTTTTGAAAATTTATTATTTCTTCTGAAAAATCCTTCCCCTCCTATTAAAAAGTTATAATGTTGCTAAAAAACAAGCATCCAAACACAATAATTAGAACAAAACTATTTATAATATTTTCTACTCAAAATGAAGAGTTATTCCTTAACATGGATGAAAATAATCCAATACCACACAATCCACTAAAAAATAAATTTATGTGATAAAAACAAGTTTAGAATATCCATACACTTGCATTTTACTATGATAAAAACAAAATTGCATGTGATTTCTTCACAAAAAAATGAATAAAAATAATTTCATAATAACTTTAAGAAACCTTTAATAATATGTCCAAAAAATTTTCATTCTTCTTATTGTTCTTATTCACTTTTTATCTTCTTGAAAACAAATCTTATTTAATTTATTACCCAACATAAGGTAAGAACCACTAATTTTAGTTTGTTTTCTATTATGAATTTTCATCCATAAAGTTTATCTGAAAATTTCATTCGGTGCCTTCTAAAAACGTTTCTAACATCCTCACACCAAGTTTGTCCAATTTCACCTAACATAAAAGTATTTATATTGAATTTTTATGATTATTAATGATCATTAATTAACTTTTCATTACAAACTTCTTCATATTATTCTTTAACCTAGATATTATTTGTTTGGAAACATCCCTTCTCAAAACTCTAGCTTTCATATGTGTATCTAATGTCTCTTAGAGGACTTCATCTTTTTACACATGTGAATAGTACACATATCTATACTAACACTTATTCCATATTTATAGAATAATTTGAGTTAGAAAAGGTGTGAATTCGATTTTTATTTCCCTCTCAATGAAATTATGAAATTCAAATCTTCTACTCAAAAACAGTTTCCTTGAACTCTTCTCAGTGCTTCTAGGCAATTTGAGAACCTTCAAAAAGATCACACTTCATAAAAATTCTTTAAAGCTTGGTGATTATCATGATTTTTCCTTCTTAATATTTTTTACAATAAAAGACTGGCTCAGCATGTTAATATTTAAAAAATTTATGGAAACATAATAATGAGCATTAAACAAACAAACCATTAAATCAAACGAAACATTGTACTATTTGTTCATCTGATGAACATCATACAAATTCATTAGTATGATTAACCTCCATTTGACACCTTGCATAAGAAAATTCCAAATTTTTAATTTAATAATTTTTCTCTGTCTTATTATCTTTGTACCCAATATTTTATTAGATAATCTAGTATTGATTCCTAATTTCTCAACTTAAACATTTTCTATCTAATAGAGATTGTACAGAAAGTTCATTTGATAAAATTTGTTAGAATATTTTACTTTGAATATTACCTTATTTTTAATTTATCATCCTTGTAATTATTTGGTATTTAATTTACTTTCCTTTATTAAAAAAACTACAGAACATTTAAAGACTCAAAAAACTTTGTAAACAAATTTCCTTTTTCAAAACTCAATCCAATTTTTCTGTCTGATGAACTCCACACAACTCCAAAATGAGAAATTTTTATTCATGATCAAATTTCTTTTAATTTATACTAAACAATTAAATCATTGTATATTTCATAACACATTATTTGGAAACATTCATAATATATAACCAGTATCAAATATTTTTTTTCGAACACTATTTTTTTTATGAAACTATATAACCTTTTGTAGATAAACTACCATCACACAAACTTTGAACGATGGACTTTGTAAAAAAACCTCATATAAACCATTTTACAAATAATCACCTTTTTTGAAATAATTAACAATGTAAATTTATATTATTTACATAGAAAGTTTATGTTTATAAACATTGATCAATAAAAGACAGTTCTTCAAGTGATTTTTTACGACTAGCATCTTTAAAACTTCTATAAAACAACTCCAACAACCATAAAAACACATTTAACCAAAATAATAAACAAAGAATTTTATTATTATGTTTATAAAATAAGTGATTATGATATCTATTTTAATGATACGGGAGGTTAAAGTATTTTCATAAAAGTTTAAAAAATATGTAATGGTTTTCCTGATTAAATTCCTCTATACAAGGAATATTTTGTATTATGCACCTATTTCCCTTCATGATTTTAATATACCCCCTATGTGGGATTTAATATAATTAGAGTAACGTTACTAATAGTATATCATGATCAATTGGAAGACCAATTTTCAAATGTTTTTGATTGAATTGCTACCCAATCCATAAGTGGGATTTTCGTTCTCAATTATTATTCTTTGGGGATCATGTTATATTCACCACTATTTTCATTTTTTGTGGGGAATATATTTACATAGAATACATTTTACCTTATTTATAATTAATTTAAATGGATTTAAATATCTTTATTATTATCTCTCTCTCATATTCTATTGATTCAAGAGTTACCAAAGCCATTATAAAACTGATTCTTTTCCATGGTGAAAAAATCATCATAAGTTTTTCTAATGTTAAACTGTTTTTACTTTCCTAGAAAAAAAATCCTTGTCTAGATAATAGAAATTGGATTCATATTTAGAATATATTCACCTAGGGGTAATCACCTCAAAAAAATTTCTTCGTAAATCATCACTCTGATGGATGATAAATGGTTATAAGTCTGCACACAAGGCTAGACACTCTAAGAGAGAATGCTTTAAAATGTTCACAAAAAAATTATGAACCATGATAGAGGATTATTTCCTACCATTTCCTTAGTCTCCTAGAAATGAAAAATATTAAATTCAATTATAATATTACAAGGATAACCCTTCATATTGATATTTCATCTTCAAAAAAAATTATAAGGATACTTTCTTTTATAGTAATCATACCCCATATCTTCTAAGTTTATTAATGGATGTTCTCCAAGACATTCATATTATTTTTTTTAAGTGGGGATGTATTTTTTATTTTTGTATTATTTGGATATCCATATTTTTATCCAGCCATAGGTTCCTTAGGGAATTATATGAAATTTCATGTTGACTCTTATGGTGAATTCATTGGACTTAATCAGGTGATGGGTGGAGCCTAGAATTATATATCCACTTGATGTGTTGATAGTTCTCATGTGACAAAACATGTTGGTTTTTGGTGTATAACACTTCCCATAATAAGATAGCTGTAAGAACCCAAGTTTTTAGAACGGGTCAAAATCCCGACCCTGTTTTACTTTTTGACTTATTTCTAGAAAAACTAGGAAAATATAGAAAGTTCTGGAATTTTCTAGAGGACACGTCATGTACCCTAAAGTACATTCCATGTATGGGTTAGGTGACTACCAGCTGTTTGATTACCGAGTACATGTTGTGTGATGACTTAGTGGCTTCTCAGTGCTATTATGGGACAACACTTGGTTAGTGAATTTCAACTGTTTAGTTGTTTTTCCTGTTTAGAATTTATTCGTTTGATTATATATGTTATTGATGAATTGTATATACTGGAACCCTTATTGTTGTGTTTAGTGTGGCCCGAATATTCTTGAGTGATGTTGATCATAGGTTTGGCTTGACCTGAGTAACAATGGGTGGTTCTGACCACAGGATTGGGAGTCACGGACGTCGTCTTGAGGCAGTTTGACTGTTAGGTTGGGCATGGCCTAGGTTACATGGATGGCAAGGCCATTAGACTTGAGCGGCATGGTCCCAGGGTCCCGAAGTGTTAGAGAGGTTGTGTCTTGGGAACTTACTTTGGTGATGATCACTCTACCCGAATTTTGAGTAGTGTGTACACAGAGAGACTCCATGATGAGGTCGTTTTGACCACTCGTATGGGTATAGACCCATGTTAGTTGCAGTTTTTGTACTTTTGGTTTGGGGTTGATTTTCGTAGGAATCCACGTAGAAGGTGGGGAGCCTTCGGGGGATAGCATTGAGGCTATTGGGTTGGGTTTAGAGGCTAGCCGTTATTTGGGGGCAGACATCGTTTTCCCTCCGGTTACATTATTTGAGGGCATACATCGCTATCCCTCCAGTTACTTTATTTGAGGGAAGACATCATTGTCCCTATGGTTACTTATTTGAGGATAGGCATCATTGTTCCTCTGGGTTACTATATCTTGATCATGCCTTTGGAATGTCGTTAATTGAGACATGTAGTGTTAGGGGGCACATGGTGCTAGGTTACATAATAGAGATTCTGGTGTTGGCTAAAGTAGGTGACACTTCGTGGTGGCTACAGAGCACTAGTGGAGTTTATTTTTACTTGTGTGTCATATTTTTTATTGTTTTTCTTATAAATTCATGCTTGTTAAAACACATATATTCGGTACGCACCGTTGGGTGGTGTCCTACTGAGATTGGTCTCACACCTTGCACGATCCCTTTGGGACGCGTGTAGACTTTAAGGATTTATGTGTAGGAAAGATTCCAGCTTCAGGAGCTAGACTACATTAGTTGTTTCATGGATATGGTATGGACCTTGAGGTCTTTCCAAGATAATGTTTACTTCGTTTCTCTTTCTGTCCTGTATCAGAATGCTTACATTTTTGTAGCTACAGTTGGTTAGCCATTGGTTCCCTTTTATATATGGATATGTATGAACTATCTTGGATGCATGTTTTTTGTTCAGTTTTAGTTACAAGTGATCAGTAGGTTGTTTTGTTTACTTTCTAATGTTGTTGTTTAAATTTATCGTTTCCACTGTTTATCGATATTGAATGTGCTTCCGCTCTGCGGGTCTCGTTTGAGTCTGCTGAGTCTTTTATTCCACTACATATTTATTATTATACTCAGTCCAGTTCCATTATTATCCTCTGAGATGTTATAGCCTCCCTAATATACCTTTAAGACCCTTACTTCTAGTCAGCAGCCTCTGGCATTCGGGGGGGTGCACCTAAAGTAGTAACACCCAACCCGTTTAGCACTGTTCGGGTAGCTGTTCGGGTCTGGGTTGTTACAAAGTGGTATTAGAGAAGTTGTTGATAGGGATTTAGTAGTAATGTTTTGTTTTATACTAATGATATCAAGGCCTCTCTTTTTATTTATGGTAGTTTTACTATTTGGGATATGGTAGATTGGAGATAGGTTGTGACAGGAACTAGGTTTCTAGCTTGTGCCTGGGTGCCTACAGCCCCAGGTACGAGGGATGGACCATGTTGCAAGGGGTGGGAATTGCAGTTTTCTTTTTTCTCAGATTATATTTTATAATATTCCAACCTTGGTGGCTCACTTGGTGTGTGATGTTATTTGTTGTGATATGTGACCCTTGACCCATTACGGTAAGGGATAATTGGACCTTGGTCGGGTATGGAAAGGTTTGTTTGTTTGGCTTTTGATAGGAACACTTTTAGGGTATTTCAATTTCATAACTGCACGTATGATTTGTGAAGTGATAATTCCATGTGAAATATTTCAATTTCCATGCTTTCTATTCTTCTGGAATGTGAATAGGTGAAATTCTGGATAGAATTTCTTGTTAATTGCAATGTGTTATGCCATGCTTATTATAAATATTGTGAATTGCTTGTGGTGGGATATTTTGATTCTAGATCTTATATGAGCAGGCAGATAATATGAGTGAGGTGATTTTGATCACTAAGATTGGGAGACTCGGTCGTCAGTTTTAGGAAACGTTGGTTGTCAGGATGGGCATGGCCCCAGGTACTTTGATACTTGGCTCTATTAAGGGCGGGTAAGGAGGCCATGAGGATGGGATGTCATTGGAATGGGTTGTGGTGGGGAGGGTAAGGGTAGTAGTTATGCACTACATTTTACTAATTTCCTTATCTAAATTTTTTATATATATATATATATATATATACAGGTTGTCTGACCATTTATGGTATTTTGTGGGTTTCTTTTATGCATCTCAATGGAGCATCAGGTGGGTGATGATACAGCACCACAGATGCAGGATCAGGTTCAGGATTTAGTAAAGGCAGATCATGTGCCGCAGGTACAAGCTCAGGGACAGGAACAAGTCCAGGATCTGGTGTAGGCAGGACAACAGTAGGGTTTGGCAGCATTCGGACCATGTCTTGTTGAGCAGCTCTGAGCTAGCCTAGTACGTGTCGTGCAGGGTATCGACATAAGTGCACAGGGTATAGAGCCATCTATGGAATATCTAGAGTGGGAGATCCAGTGGCAGCACCCACCACATTTTCAGTTTGAGTGTGGTCCACAGGCAGTAGATAACTAGATGTAGAGCATGCAAATGATCTTCGAGAAGATTGAGACGCCTCTGGGGTGGAGGGTCAAGCTGGCGACGTACATGCTGTGAGGACCATCAAAGCGTTGGAGGGATGTGCAGGTTCAGGGTCGTAGGTGCGAAGGGCTAGCATGGAAGGACTTCAATGATAGGTTCTCTGAGAAATTTTACCTAGAGACACTGAGAGTAGAGAAAGCTCGGGAGTTCTTGAGTCTTTAGCGGGGATACATGTATGTCATGGACTATGCAGCTACTTTCACTAAGCTATCTCGCTTTGCACCTGGTATGGTAAGCGATGACGCGACAAGGGTGAGGCATTTAGATAATGGATTGCGACACACCATTCAGATCCAGGTGTGTATCTTTAGGCTGGTTTCATTCTCAGAGACGATGAATCAGGCGCTTAGAGAAGAGGTAAACTAGAGGGATAGGCCCCAGGTTGGTCAGATGATGGCTTCGGGTGATGGTTCAGATAGCAGGAAGCGAGGACGGGATGTGTTCTAGCAGCGCAGTCAGGAAAAGGACTCGTCTAGAACACCTAGTAGTAATTATTCAGTGGTTTTCTTTCAGTGTGGACAGCCATGACATGTTTGGACTCAGTACGATAGGCCTCCAAAGGAGTTTCGGGCATGTGGATAGGTCAGGCATCTTGAGATGTTTTGTAGGAATCCTTCTTAGACATCCCGCAAGAAGGGACCAGGATAGACAATGGCATCTGGAGTTGGTTCAGTTTCATTACCAGGAGAGGGTAGCCAAGGTTCAGCTGCACGTGGAGTACGTGACGAGGATAGTGGGATCCAACTGAGGGGTTAGTGGCCGGTGGATAGAGCAGCACTGTAGGGAGTTCAGGCATCAGGTTTTTGTTCTTAAGGCTAGGTGCACATCATGGATCTACTAGAGGTTGATCAGGCTGGTGAGATAATGATGGTTAGAGGTACACCACGGGTGCAGCCATGATTTCCATGTTTTTTATTTGGAATGACCTGTAGAGGCTTGTACATTTTGAGTGCAAGTGATGCACAGGACCTATGTGTACTGACTAGATGATTGTCAGTGGGATTGGCACCATATCAGGTGCATGATATATTTTTATATATGTATAGGACGTGTAACATCAGGGGCATCGTGGATACAGATTACTTGAAGTTCCATGGCCATCGGATGCGGGTTAATTGAGGTGCATTGGGCATTGGGGTATTGAGGATGCGGGTTACTTGAGGTGCATGGCATCAGTTTTTATTTTGAGTGTCCATGGGATGCAAGACCTCATGGAGGTGAACACCTATGTGGTGCGGGATACGTTTGGGTGTCGGAAACAACGTGGGAGCACCAATGAGGCACATGGTTGACGATGCATCACAAGAGGACCATGCTTCTGGAAAACTGGTTAGTGAACCTTTGCTTGTTTTGAGTTTTTTCGGGTTGAGACCGAGTTAGGCGACTCCTAAGGTGGGGAGTCCCTTGAGGAATTTAGCCAGAACCTTTGAGATCGGGGGAGTCTGGGTTACATAAACTGGGGTGGTATGTTTGGTTCTATCTTCAGGTTTCATTTGATAGCTTGGGAATGAGATATGCTAAGGTGGGGAGATTGTAAGAACCTGAGTTTTTAGAACGGGTCAAAATCCCGACCCTATATGAATTTTTGACTTATTTCTGGGAAAACTGAAAAAATCTGGGAAGTTCTGAAAATTTCCAAACTACATGCCATGTACCCTGAAGTAAATGAAATGTATGGGTTAGGCGAGTACCGGTCATGTGCTCACCGAATACATGTCGTGTGATGACTGTGTAGGAATTTCCTACTACACGGCATGTAGTGTTACTCGACATGATGTGTATCTTTCTTTCTGCGTACCAGCTAGGTTCATGTTGTGTGTCAACCCATGTGGTGAATCCAAGCCATGTGGATACCCCGCTTAAGTTGGAGAATGGACAAGGCCACAACAAAATGTTTTGTTCTTAAATACATGTTGTTTACTTTTATTTTTATTTGCTTAAATGAAATAGTGTCACGTCTTATTTCGTAAAAGACATTCTTCTTCCTCAACTTCAGAGAAGTTTCACTCTAAAATCCTAAAGAACACCCCTTTCCCACGATTATTCATTTGGATTCTATTCTTCAATCCATTGGTGGCTACAAGATTTCAATAGCGAGGATAAACCCATGCACCCTATCCCGTTCTTGATCCTTTACCTCACGCGTCTCAGTTTCCATCCGAGTGGAATAGCTTGGATTTAACAGAAATGTGGATCTATGAATATTGGATTCAAATTGGAGCTTTATTTTAGACATGCCTATGTCTATGAGTCTTGGGTAGGTGGTGCATACCTCTTTTTTTGTTTTCACATAATTTTGGGTGGGGCGGCCTTTGGCGCGTTTTTTGGGTATTTTGAGTGTGGCCGTATTTTACCTGCTATTGCATGTTTAATTGTTTATTTGACCTATGGGATGCTTTTGGGTATGCCTTATTACCTATTTTTCTTGAGCGGGGCCAGGCGAGTGGTCATTTCTCATCGGGCATTTTGGTCGGGGAATGCCAAAATGGTTATAATTGAATTGTATTGTTTTAAACTGTTGAGTTTAGTTTATTAAACCTTGATATAAATTGTTAGAGGCATCTCACTGCTGGTATGGGACAACACTTGGTTAATGTATTACAACTGTTTAGTTGTTTTTCCTATTTAGAAGTTATTATTTTGATTATATATGTAATTGCTGAATTGGATATGCAAAAAACCTTATGGTTGTGTTGGGCGTGGCCCGGATATTCTTGAGTGATGCTGATCATTGGTTGGGATTAACCTGGGTTACATTGGGTGGTTCTGGCCAAGGGATTGAGAATCATGGACTTCAGATTGAGGTAGTGTGACTGTCTGGCTGAGCATGGCCTAGGTTACTTTGATGGCAAGGCCATCAGACTTGAGTGGCATGGTCGCAAGGGCATGAGGTGTCAGAGAGGTTGTGTCTTGGGAGCTTACTTTGCAGATTGCCACTCACCTAGAACTTTGAGTAGTCTCCGCATAGAGAGACTTTCTGATGAGATGTTGTTTACCAATCATGTGGGTGGAGGCCCCTGTTAGTTTAGGTTTAGGTACTTTTGGTTTGGGTGTTCTTGTCGTAAGAAGACACATGGAAGGTGAGGAGCCTTAAAGGGAGAGCATTGAGGCTATCAGGTTGGGGGAAGAGGCTCGCCATTATTTGAGTGTAGAAATTGTTGTTCCTCCAGTTACATTATTTGAGGGAAGTCATGTTTGTCCCTCCGGTTACTTTATTTGATGGTATAAATCATTGTCCCTCTGGATACTTTATTTTAGGGAAGACATCGTTGTCCCACTGGTTACTTATTTGAGGACAGGCATCGTTGTTCATCCGGGTTACTATCTCTTGGGTGTGCCTTTGGGTCGTTGGTACTTGAGACACATGGTGTTAGGGGGAACATGGTGCCAGGTTAGATGACAGAGATTCCGGTGTTGGCCAAAGAAAGTGACACTTCATGGTGGATAGAGATCACTAGTGGAGTTTATATTTACTTGTGTATCGTATTGTTTACTATTCTTCTTATAAATTCATGCATGTTCAAACACTTATATTAGGTAAACAATGTTGGGTTGTATCCTACTAAGATTAGTCCCACACCCTACACGGTCCCTTCGGGATGCATGTAGACTTTATGGATTTACATGAAGGAAAATGGACAGCTACAGGAGCTGGACTGCATTAGCTATTGCATGGAGATGGTATGGACCTTGAGGTCTTGACTAGCTGGAGTTTTCTTTGTTTCTCTTTCTGTTCTGTATTATCATTCTTACTTGTTTTGTATCTATAGTTGTTTAGCCGTTGGCGCCCTTTTACATATGGATATGTATGAACTATCTTGGATTTATGTTTGTTGTTCAGTTGTAGTTACGAGTGATCATAATGTTTTTGTGTTTACATTCTACTACTATTGTTTATATTTATTGTTTCTGTTGTTTATAAATATTGAATGTGCTTCCGCTCTGCGGGTCTGGTTCAAGTCTACTAAGTTCATTATTTTATTTCATATTTATTATTATACTTGGGCCAGTACCATTATTATCCTCCAAGAGGGTATATCCACCCCACTATACCTATAAGACCCTCGCTGCTAGTCGGAAGCCTTTGGAGTTTGGGGAGGTGTGCCTAAGGTAGTAACACCCAACCCATTTAGCACTGTTCGGGTGGCTGTTCGGGTCCAAGTCATCACAATAGTGACTTGAATAAAGGCATTAACAGCATGTTTTGATGCCCAAAATTTTGTATTCTACTAGTATGAGACCAATAATTATTTTTATCCATGTTTTTATTTATTTTCATTGATATACCATGCCATTATTTTTTCATTAATTATGGATTCATGTTTTTTATTTATTCTTGTAATATCACTTATTCCATATTTATGTTTTGAAAGAATCCATTGTGTGTTACTCCTTACTGAGCATCTGGGATCACCCTTATTTATTTTCCTTTACCCAAGAAGTTTAGAGGAGAACTATGTGTAATTTTGAAATTTATAATGGAAGGTATAATCATAATCTTTAAATGTGTTAATGTATTATGTTATGTTTTCAAATGTTATATATGTATGTATCTAGTCTTACAAGACTACTAAGCTATTAGATCTTGAACAAACCCTTTTTTTATATACCAATAATGTAATATAATCAAATCTAGTTTTATGGAGTCTATGTTGTTACATTTGTTATTAGAGTAAATTTAGTAGGAACCATGAGGATTATATTTATAGGAACCAAGTAAATTAGTGCAAGTAATATTACAAAAACCCTCAATATTTTGAGGAAACGATCTATAAAACTTAATAATATTTGTATTTTACAATTTAACATCATGAGATAATTATTTTTTTCATTGTAAAAATATCGTTACTAACTACAAGAATGGGAACTTTATCAACATCCATTGTCAGTATAGGGATATTTCCCCTAAACAAGTTAATGTAGCTAGAGTTGTGATGAATTTGTTCATAGCCATAATAGTATGGTTTATACATGTTTTGAAAAATATCTCCCACCTAGAGTGATAACTTATCCACAACATTGTTTAACTATATTTGACCACTATAAATGAAAATAACCTATATAATTTTTTTGAAATACTAATCCATTAGTAGTTGAACAGTGGATCATGTACATAGAGAAAATCTTTCTCTCTTTGAGAGGTATTAAAAAGGGAGAATTTCATCATAGTGGTTGTTATCTAAATAGAAATATGGGTCAATGGTGGTTTATAATTCAAAACAATAAAGAGTAAATTGAGATCAATTCTATATAATGCGTAACTTTTAATGACGTGTTCTTTGAAAATAAATTTCCTTATGATAAAATAGGAAAAATGAAAAGGCTAATTGCCCATGGGGAGTTTTTTTTACCATAGTGTTTCCAAGATTAGTAATTTATAAAATGAATGTAACAAATCACTAACTACAGTGTATTATAGGATATGAAAATCTATGGTCAAACCTATAAATAAATGGTTGAAAAAATATTAATTAAATAAAATAAACCTAAACTATTTGTGATTTTAATATATTGAGTCTAAGCTAATGAAAATTTCATTGGTAAAGAAGGTGTGAGAATAAAATTTAAATATGATATCAAGAAATAATAAATCCTAGTTCATGGTATGAAAAGTTATTAAATAATCAATGAAAATTTGTTCATTCCTTAGAATTAGGTCTTAAAGATTCCAATGGTCTCGGTAAAAATACCTTCATCACAAACACTCCTTTTCACATGGTCAGATCCTTTTGATTACAAAGTATGGGAAACCCAAAAACTTGTTTAAATAGAAGGAAAGAAAAAACTCCACGGTCATAGAGATAGTATAAACCCTAGATCTCACATTAGAAATATGAATTCAATCAACTTAGGCGATGGACATGCTCAAAGAAGGAAAGAAATTAAATACTTTTCCTAACCATTCTCACAATGGTCTTGCAAGAGGAATCAGGTAAAAGATGGGATTGAAGAACTAACATGAAATTCCAAAAAAAATTGCAATAAAAAATAAAATACCTCATAAAATAAATCTATTAATCATGTATTCCACAACACAGAGAAAACATCCCCTTATGCTAGCCTTGAGAGGGTATAGAAAAAGAATAAAGAAAAATCTAAAAGAAAGCAGTAGCGCTAGAGCTCTATAGTGGTGTTCTCTGGTCCGATAGGCATCCCACATCATGTTTACCCTCCCAGATTCATCTAGTGTGTGGTCAGGGTTGTATTTTTATTAGATTTTTCTTCAAACCCTCATCATGCACGTCTTTAATTTTCTATTTCTCAATAGGTTCATGACATCTAAAGTTTTCACATCATATGATCTTTTAATTTTGACTATGTGAGAAAGTGTTGTGAATTTTGGCTTATCTATTCCAAAATAAAAACCCACAATAAGTAATTTAATACATGATGTGTAAATTTTATACTCTAGTTTCAATTCATCTTTAAAATTCAAGTGTTGCATCATAAGTGAAGATCATGGCCTGAAGTGCCTTTTAGCTCTAAAAATCATCTCTTTTTACTCCTTTTCCAAGATTCAATGAAACCTTCCATAAAACATAAACCAATTAAAATTTTCCAATATTTGGAAATAATTATAAATTAAGTAAAAGGATTAATGTATTTGAACACTATAAAACATATTCATGAAATAAAAACAACAAACACCCCCACACTTGAATTCATACTTTTCCTCAAGGATGGAATCTCAACATACTACAAAAGAATCACACCTTAACATGTTTCAAATTCAATTTAAATAATATAAATTGATCAAATGGGAAATTAAATATTCACGGATCCCATAAGACAATTATTCAATCCCCAATTTTCAAAGGAAACAAGTCAGTCAAGTATTTTACTTTTCACATTTGAAATTGGAAATTTTCTTCATTCTTACATATTATTTTTTAAATTTATTATTAATAAGAATACAATTTTCAATTTACCTTACATGAATTTTTCCACTCATCATAAGGGTATAAATGTAAGTCGAATTCAAGACATACCTTAAAAACATGTCTCTCACTATATTCCTTAAGGCATATGAAATCACCACTACATAAATACAAAGATCAAAATTAATCATGAGGGCTTAATCATTAAGGATCAAATGACCCTAAGGCTTCAAGATAGGTAGGTAAATAATGTAAAAAATAAGGATCAAAAAGGATGTTTTACTATAAAGTTTAATTCATGATATAAAAATATAATCTCATTAAAAATCTCCCTTTATAGATTCCATATCTTTCATCCACCAAAAAATCTCCAAGTGGGCATATGATAAATGTAATAATTATGAATGAGTCAACCTATATTTCTTTTTCTTCATTTAATTTATTTATTTATTTTCAAAATATATGCTTCAGACAAATCTAATATCCACCACCTAACCACATACGATCAAAATATCTTTTCTCTTAAAATGGTTAATTTTTATCCTCTCAAGACACAACCCATCTTTTTTCCTTTTTAAATTTTTTTTTCTATTTTGTTATTTTATTTTTTATAAGAGACTTGAATAATGAATTATAGTAAAAAATAAATGGACTTTCTCCAAATTAAAATGGATAATACCCTTAAAAAATATCCTTAAAAATGTATATCCCATTAAACCCTAGAAAATACCTCCCCTACATTTATTCTTTTAAATATAATAAAAAACATTTAGATAAAGGTAATAATGGATAAGATAGGCATATAACATGGCTCATTTACAAAAAAGTCTATTAATCACTTATATGGGATGAAAAAAGATTAATTTTTGGTGGGTCCAAAGATAAAGGTATAATAAAAAATTTCCTCAATCATATTAAAATTTATTTTGATCATTCATTGCTTTGATAATATGCATATAATGTTCTAGAAAAAAACATTCCTGAGTTTCACAAAAAATATAAGAAATAAACAGTGTGAAATACTAGGGTCAGAATATGTCTATATATTGAGACAAGAGGTTGGGACATAACTAATGGTAATTAATACACATAATTAAATAAATTAATGTAAATAAAAAAATTCAAAGAATGGCCAAAATATATAAAAATTACATTTTCCAAATTTATCATGCTTCCCTAAACGAAGATTTGTCAAATCCAGATCCATGAGATTATCCCTATTAATTTTCCCCCGGTTTTTCTCATTCAAATTTATTGAAAAATAAATCTATATTCATGGAATAGTAATTATACTTCATAATTTATGTCTCATGGTTTTGTTGAGTAAAGAAAGAATCATAAACAATCATGAAATTGGCAGTTAAAGCTCTAAAATAATTTGATGTGGTGATATAATAGAAAAAAATATGAATTGAAACACTTACTACCCTTTCAATTGACACTTCAAAATTGGTTTCTTAGGTTCTTCCTACACCTTTTCACAATGTGTAAGTGTCTCACAATGTGTATTATTTGGCCTTTATGACATGAATGGTGTTCACGGCATGTAGTGGTCCTATTATTTCTTCTTTGTTCTATCTTCTACTGCTAACTATGAATTTGATGGACATGTAAAATTACATATATACAAGTAAAATTATAAACTATTTCAATAATTCTCAAAAATTAAATGTTAATTGATATTAAACACTAATATAAAATTATATCCAAAAAATAAAAAATATAAATTCCTAGAAAGAGATAAAAAATCATATTTTCTTCCATAAGTTTCTCTCTTCTTAATGTTTATTTAGCTCAATCATTCCTAGTTTAGCTAATTGGAGTGTAGTATAATGTTAGTCATATTTTTTTCACCCAATTCTAGATTTTAAATCCACCCTTCTCATCTTGAATTCTCCTTAACAAAATTGGTGTAGAATTCTGAGGTGGTAAACAGATTCCGAATAACATGAGTATCACTAAAAAGATTTTGGAATCTGTCCAGACTCAGTAAAATTATATTTCTTTAGATAATTGTTTGGTTATTATGGAATTCATAAATGTTTTATTCATGTCACATATTGGGATTCCCAATTTCATCTTTTTTTTTGTTGTTTTTTTGTTCCTCGGTGTAATCATCACAGGCTGAAGTAGGCACTATTTATTCTTCTTACAGTGAAATTAAATATTCCAAAAAATCCATGAAAAATGTGACAACCATATAATCCTCTTGTTATTATTCTTACATCTATTTCCTAAATTCTGATTTTGTCTACTCAATTTATATAATGAGTTCTTCATTATCCTATAAACCTCTAATTTTGTGGGCATCATGATTAGAATAAATATATTCTTCAAAATTGGTACTTACCTCACTTCATTGACTATGCTTATTTGTTGTATATGCTCCTCCTAAAATTATGGATCTATTATATGGGGTGTTTTGAATTCAATTCTTAATTGAAATTATAGGAATTCATTAAATTTATTTTTCATCATTTCAATTTCTTCATGTTATTGTGCCATATCCTCCAGTAAGAAGACAAACCTGTCCTCATTGGTAATATTTTCTTATATACCTTCAATCACAACAAAAAATACCCAATGGAGTAAAAATTAAAAAATAGCAAATAAACAACCTATGTTAAAATAGTAATAAAAAATATAAGAGAAGATTTTGTCTTAATTATCTAACTAATAAATTCTCCCCTCCTATCTCGATAAACGGTTCCAAAATTTGATAGCTCATGGGGTTTCATTATTCCCCAAAATATTACCAAATATTGAAATTTGTAACCTGAATCAAAAAAATCACTAAACTAAAATGTAGTGAAATATATGGATTTCTGAGTATGAATGAACAGTTATAGGGTTGGTGAAAATACTAATTAAATAAAATAAACCTATACTATTTGGGATTCGTAGTAATTGAATCTTGTTTAATGAGCAAGTGATTAGTGAAGAAGGTGGGAGAATAAAATATCGGAAGGGTTTAGGGAATCACTGAATCTTGGTTCATGAAATGAAATGGTATGAAATAATAAATTAAAAATTATGTAGTCATCAAAATTAGGTCTTATAAATTCCAATTGTCATGGTAAATTCTCACCATCAAAAACACTCCTTTTCTAATATTAAGGTACCTCAGATTACAAATTATGGGTACCTGAAACCTAATTTAAAAATAGGGAAAGGATAAACTCAATGGTCATGGTGGAAGTCTAAACCGTAGATCTTAAATTATAAAAATGAATTCAACCAATATAGGAAATGGTCATGCTCAAATAAATAAACAAATTAAAACATTTTTCCTAAAACTGTTCACAATGGTCATGTAAGAGAAATCAGGGAAGTTATAGGATTGAATAACTAACATAAAATCCCAACATAAATTGTAATAAAAGAATACCTTATACAATCAATCCAATTCCATCTTACATTCTAAATCACAAATAAATCACCCCCTCATGATAGCCATGATAAGGTGAAAAAAATGAATAAAGAAAAATCGATGATAAAGAGAATGTAGTATGGCTCCACAGTGGTGTGCTCTGGTCTGATAGGCATCCCTGATTGAGACTCCCCTCCATGATTCTTCTAGTTCATGGAATAGGGTGTATTTATATAAGGGATTGTTTCAAACCCTCCATATGTACATCTTTCATTTTTTATTTCCCAATAGGTTCATGACATGTAAAGCTTACATATTGTGTAATCTTATAATTTTCCCTTCGTGAGAATGTATCATGAATCTTGGAATACATCTACCAAAATAAAAAATCACTTCATGTAATCTAATATACGACATTTAAATATTATGTACTCGCTTTATAGAACCACTACATCCTTAAAAATATGGGGTCATGTCGTGAGTGAAGATAATTACATGTAGTGTCTTTTAGCTCCCAAATTCATCTCTCTTTGTTCCTTTTCCATGATTCATTATATGTTTCCAAAAAACATAAACCAATTAAAAGTGTATAAAATTTAGAAATAATAATCAATTAATTATTTCAATTAATGTATTTAAACCCTATAAAAAATATTCATGAAATACAAGCATCAAATACCCCCACACATGAATTGAGACTTGTCTTCAAGGATGTAATCTCAACATACTATGAAGGAAACTCACCTTACCATTCTTGAAATTCAATTTAAATAAATTCAATTGATCAAATAGAAAACTAAATATTCAAGCATCACATAATAGAATTAATCAAAGCTTCATTTTTCAAGGAAACAAGCCAATCAAGTATTTTACTATTCCCATTTGAAATTTCCAAGTTTCTTCATTCATGCATTTTTATTTTCCAATTCATTATTAATAAGAATAGCATTACAAATAAACCTCACATGAATTTTTTTCTCATCATAAGGGTAAATATGTAAATAAAATTATTTTCACACATCAGAAACCTCTCACATTTCATAGGCTAGCAAGTATCTAACATCTCCAGTTCATAAAAATAGATCACAATTAATCATGGTGGTTTCATCATTAATGATCAAATGACTCTAATTCCTGAGGATAGGTAGGTAAATGATGTAAATAAATAAGGACAAAAATATTTGTTCGACTCTAATGTTTAATTAATTATATAAAAATACAATCTCAATTAAAATCTCCCCCTATAGATTCCATCTCTCTTATCCACCCAAAAGGATAAATGTGGGCACAAGATAAATGTAAGCACAATGAATGAATAAAACTCTCTTTATTTTTTTCATTTATTTTGTTTATTATTATTTTTTAAAATTTATTATTAAAACAAATGTTACATCCACCACCTAACAATATGTGATCCAAAGCTCATCGGTCTAAAAGTGGTGATTTTTTATCCTCCCAAGATACAACCCATCTTTTTCCATTTTTTCAAATGTTTTTTCTGTTTTTTTTATATTATTTTTACAATATAGGTGAATAATTAATTATAATAAAAAATACAATGCCTCTACCCAAATAATAATGGATAATCCCCTGAAAAATTTCCTTAAAAAATTATATCCCAGGACACCCTAGTAAATCCCTCCCCCATACTTATTCTTTTAAATATCGTCAAAAACATTTAGAGAAAGGTAAGAATGGATAAGATATTCTTGTAACATGGATCATTTCCAAACAAGTATATTAATGAATTATATGGGATTAAAAGGGATTAATATTAGGTGGGTTCAATGATAAAGGTATAATAAAAAATAATTAAATCACTTTAAAAGTGATTTTGTTCAGTCGTATCTTTGATAAGATGTATAGAAAGATCTATAAGAAAACATGTATGAGTTTCACTGGAAATATATGAAATAAATAATAAGAAATATTTATCTCATAGGATGTCTATTGAATGAGAAAAATTTTGGTATAATAACTCATGATAATACATACACATAATTAAATAAATTAATGAAAATATCATAAATTCAAATCATGGGAAAAAAATCATAAAAATTTCAATTTACTAAATTTAACATGCTTTCCTAAATCATGAATTTTCAAATCATAATCCATATGATTATCCCTGTTAATTATTTTACCTATTTCTCAAATTCAAATTTATTGAAAAAGAAATCAAAATTAATGGAATAATAATTAACTTGGGTATTTTATATCACCAAGTTTAGTTGATTAAATAAAGAAATAAATTAGAGCATATAGTTGGTAGTTAATTATATAAAATAATTTAATATAGGGGGTATAATAGAAAATTTCTAAATTGAAATTCTACTCTAATTTAAATAAACATTTAAAACATGGCTACTTAGGTTTTTTCTACACATTTGTATGACATGTAAGTTTCTCATAATATGTATTTTATCACCTTCATGACATGAATTGTGTTCACAATGTATAATTCACTTTCATCTTCCACTTTATTCTGTCTTCTATAGCTAATGGTGAATTTTATGGACCTAAAAAATTATATATAAACTAGTGAATGTATATGACATTTCAATAATGCTTAAAAAATGGGAATTGAAATTAAATATTGATATAAAATTTAATCTTATGAAAGAAGGAAATGTAAATTCATTGAATGTGATAAAAATAGGTTTGTCTCCCTGAAGATGCTCTTTTTTTAATGGTCGTTTAGCTCAACCATGTCTGGTTTACCTGATTTATGTGTGGTATAATTTTATCCATATTTTTTCACCAAATTATATCTTTAAAATACACCCAAATCATCTTGAATTCTCCTCAATGAAATTATCATGGAATTTTGAGGTGGTTCCTATAGTCTAAATAGAACAAGCATCACTAATAAGATTTTAAAATTTTTCCAGACTCGTTAATATTATTTTTCATTAATAAGTGGTTTATATGTAAAAAATAATCAATGATAACTTAAATTTTCATAGTTGTCTTCTCAGTTTATTATTTTTTTTATTTCTTTTTTTCTTATGTGTAATCATTGCAGGGTGAAACTAGTTCTATTTATTCTTCTTGTAGTATAATTAAATGTTCTAAAAAATCCAACAAAAATGTGGCAACCATGTTATCATTTTTTCTTATTCCTTCTATTTTCATAATTTTTCTTCTATCCACTCAAGTTCTACTGCAAGGTCTCTATTATCCTATGAACCTATAAAGTTGAGGTCATTGTGATTAGAATAAATATCATCTTCAGAAGTTTCACTTACATCTGCTTCATTGTATGTGCTTATTTATTCATGATTCCCCTAATAGAATGTCAGCTCCAGGCTATGTGGTGTTGTGAAATATATAATTGGGTATGGTTGTGGGAACTAATTGAGTTGTTTTTTTATTTACTTTCTTCATGTTGTTGTTACATATCCTCCATCATGAATGTGAAATTGTCTTTAATAGTCATTTTTTCCTGAATCCCTTCCACCACAACAAAAAATACACAATTTGATAATAATTAATGATTATTAAATAAAAACCAAGGCTAAATCAAGAAATAGAAAATATGGTAAAATAACTTGTCTGAACTATTCAAATAAAAATTTATATGCTTTTATCCCTCACAATTGCAAAAAGAATTTGATAGCCTATGAAGCGTCATTATTTCCCACAGGGTTACCAAATTTATAACTTTATAAAATCATTAAAATAAACCACTAAACTATAGGTTATTATAGGATATGAAAATCTAGGTTCGAACCCAAAGAGATACTTTTGGATAAAATATTAATTAAATAAAATAAACCTAAACTATTTATGATTTTTAGTAATTTAATCTAAACTAATGAGCATGAGATTTGATAAAACTGTGGGAAGAGAAAATATGAAGAAAGATCAAGATATTAATGAATCCTGGTTTATGGGATAAAACGGTATGAAATAATCAATTAATAATTATGTAGTCTTCATAATTAGTACCTAGAAATTCCAATGGTCATAGTAGACACTCTATAAAAAACTCTCTTTTTCTCATGGTTGATGTAATGACCCAGGTATTTATAGAATAATACCTTTTTATATCTATTAATATGGTTTAAATTTTTTTAAAGAGGACACTTTGTTCAATAGTGTACTCAACGTGAAACAATGGGTTTCTTTGAAATCTTATGTTACGCACAACATTGAATTATACCAAAAAATAATATAATATTATGTTAAGTGGAAGTTAACGAATAGTCGATGTATTACTGGTAATGAACAAAACTAACTAAATTATGATTAATCATTTTTATTAAATGTATTTAAATTCATCCAATAAATTTTAGAGGTTTAAAATAATAATGAATCTGAATTTAAGCATGGAATACTCTCATATTCTTTAAAAGGTCGATTTACCGCCCATTGATGGAGAACCCTTTTTAAATATACTTTTTTCACTTTTATATGCACTATTTTAAAAAATAAAATTCTTATTTAGATTCTGAACATCAAAATTAAATTTGGGTAACTGTTAGGTATTTTCTTGGTAAAAATTCATTTTTAATGAATAGTGAAAAATACTGAATTTTAAGTCAAAACTCTATTTTCATCTAATTTATTTTTATGATTCTATTGTCCTTTTTATTTGTTTTAAAATATAATTATATTATATTTTTATAATTTAATCCAATTTTGGTCATTGTAAGTAATTTCACTTTAGAATTTGGATATAAACACATGTCAAACTTTTGATTTTTTTTATTTCTTAATAACACAATTTTTTGGTTTTAAAAACCCGAATTAACATTAAATTAATTTCTGAAACTTATGTGATTTGAATTTTGAAAAATTGATTCCATATTTTAAATCAGGAGGTCCAAATTGTGTAAATAGATACCTTTTATTTTTATACATTACAAATAGTAACTTTAGTAAATATATTATTTACCATGGTTAAAGGGTAAATCTGGTAAATAAAGGTGAAAAATAATATTATAATAATATTAAATTACACTAACACATGTTCTAACCCTATTTTATTAGATATTTCAGACCATGGGATTCTTTGGATCGATTTTAGGACCCCAGGGATCCACTTGTGTGTGAAAATGACATTTAATTACTTTTAAATTAATGTAAAGGAAAATATAACCTAAACATGTATCTTTTACTAAAACAATTTTTATATGGGGATATATAAGTGATATCATAGACTATGAATATTAATTATAAATATTAAAATATTTAATACATCATGGCATTTTATTTATAATTTTTAGACAATACATAAATAAATTTATTTATGACATAATGGTGATGTGGTGATTACCTTATTAATGAATGATTTAAATAAATGAGATTATAAATATTAAAATTAATTGATTTTGAAACTTTTCATGCTATATAAAAATTTTAGTAATGATTATAACTTTTTATATTTTAATTATTGATGTTTTTTTAAAATAATCAAGTTTTTATGGATTTTTAAAAATCCCTGATATGAATAGTATAAAAATTGACATAGTTGAGTTTTTAAATCAATTAATATTTTATTAAATGATATAATAGTCCTAAAAATATTATATTCGGCTAAATAACAAATATTATGTGAAAAATTCATTAATGATCCATTTTTGGGTCTCTTGGCATTTGATAGTAACTATGGTAACCATATATTATGAATATACAAAAAGACATGGTAAAAGTTAAATTAGTTTATTATGGGTTAAAGCTAAAATATAAGGTTAATTTTATAAACTAAACTTGTATAAAATCAATTGTATGAGATTATTTTGAACCATACTCGTCATAATTTAGATATATATCACTTTGGTGTTATTATAATTTGAAAATAAATTAATAATAAAATAATATTTTCAAACATTCCTAAAGTTCCCTTCCTCCCTATTATAAAAGTACACCATATCTAACCCTTAATCACACCTCTCAAGCCCCCTTGGCTCATCCAAACTCTACCCAGATAATCTTTCAAAATCCCTCACTTCCTCCTAGAATCCTTACTTCAGGTATAAGGTAATTAAAGAAGGCCTTTTAACATAAATCAAAAGTAGTTACCTGATTTTAGGTAATGTCTTCTCTTAAGATTATTTCATTTATTTTCCTTCTCCAGTCCCATAAACTCTCTTTATTCCAGTATTTCATAAAAAAACAGAATATTAAATATACTAGGTTGTTTTTATGAAAATTATTTGAACTATACTTACTCACACCTCCGTCTAATTGGTATAGAACATACTATTTCTGTGGACGGCGAACTACTGTCTCATGAAATGATGATTTTTCAATATTCTCCTACCACCTCTTATTGTGGAAATTATGATGGAACTGTAATTATATATGATATATATGATATTTATTTTATCACTATGCTTCTGTAATTATCAATTATAACGTACCTTTATGCTTTTCATGTTGTATAAATATGATAATTTCATTTGGGAAAGTGTGTATTACCGCCCTTTCAAAGTGATATGACTCGTTCATTCCATAATATAACATATAAATGATGGTTTTAATGAAATTATATATTATATTATACAATAATATTTATATACCTATATATCATTTAGTTTTCCTCCCTTTAATTATGAAAAATAAATGATAGTAGAGTTCATGGGCACATACGTCTTACCGTCTCCATGAACGGTTCATTTCATTTATTATATCCAAATTATATAGAAATTTATAAATAAATATATACTAGATATATATTATATATATGATATCAAAATCAAGAATATAATTCTTGAGATAATGTACTTTTTACCACATGGACAATTTGTAATTACAGCAAGCTCATTTTTTACTCAAGTTTCGAATATCGGCAAAATGTCCGATATGAAATCAAATAATTAACTAATTGTTATTGAAAGGTAATAAGTTATATAAAATTAATAATAAACATGAAAAATTATTTTAAGAAATTTAAAATTAACTTAATTTTATTATTCAGAAATAATAAGGAACATACAAGGAAATTCTGACTCAGGGTAATGGAACCTTTCACCCTCCTCTTTTAGTCAAAGAATTCTTTTATGTTATATATATTAAGTTATTTTTATCATTTTGGGATTTTTTTCTATATATTTATTTTTGTAAATTTTATGTCCAAGTGATTAGAGACCATTTTCTCTCTCATAAACTTATTTTCTGAATTTTTAAGTGATGTCGTTAGGCTGCCGAATTTTTGTACGGGAATTTCTAAACTAAATTTCCACTCTTTGGGTTTTACGCATACATTTTTTATTATATTATTCCACAATTACGTGTAGAATAACTATTTGTTTATTTTTGTTTTAATTTCTAATTCATTTTGTGTGGATATACTTTTTATACACATAATCACCCCATTGATAAATTCTTACATCATTGATACAATCTTTGTAAGGGACATTGTCTAAATCTTCTTTCTTTGCGGTATATTTTGGTATATACATGACTTGATTTTATACAGTTTATAAACCATTTTTACTTTTAATTTCATTCAAATGTAATATTTTCTACATAGCATTTTAATAAACAACAAAGGGATTGTTTCTTTTTAACATACTCAGTGACAATGACCTTTATGCTGCGGCGATCATTATTTGATATTGGATTCCTTAATAAGACGTGAAGTTTTGAAGTGGAAAATAAATACCATATTCCCTTTTTATATATTTGGTATTTAAAATGGTTTTGAAAGTGGATTTACTATTTCAATATCTTGAAATTATTTCTTGTGATTGAAAAATAAATTTTTATGATTTAAATGTTGATATTTGCAATCTTTTATGTGTGGTGATTAAATAATGGTACTTGGACATTTTATGGGTGGTTACGTGATAAACCAAATGATTGGTTGTTCCGTGGTAAACCAAGGATGGTTGATTAAATTATAACCTCCAATGCATTGGGTATTGATGTTGGTTTTATGGTTATTATATTTGTAATAATGGTTTTTGGAATTCGATTGTGTAGTTATTCCATTTAAGTATGATTATGTACCAAGTTTACCTTTTATATGTTATGTGTGATTTATATGGGTTTTACAGTAGTATTTTGGATACAAAAGGGTAAAATATGAGATGTTATTCAGTGAAGAGTATTTACAACTTCATAAAGTTGAAAAATATTACTTATGATAAATTATTCATGGTTTACATGTTGTTTTGAATAACTAACAGTTTTCCTTCTTTATGTATCCCTTACTAAACTTTTTATGCTCATCTCATGTTTTTAAAAAAAAAATTCACATGAATTAATGTGCAATAGGTTCAAGGATGTGTTCAAGGAAAAGTAGTGATGTTTAATCATGAAACAAAACATTGTTTTTTATGTTTTGGTTTTATGGATAGTGGGTAGAAGTGTGTGCTTTGTAATAATAAAGTGGTTATGTATAAGTTATGGCCTAATTCTATAAATATCTAAACCTTAAAATATCCTCAATTTGAATTATAAAATTAATTCAATATTATGTAATTTTTATGATTGGGTCCTTACAGTTGGTATCAGAGTTCGGTTTAGATAACATTAGAGTTTAGGGTATTATTTAATCATAAGAGACATAACAATAATGGTTATCATATTAGAAAGAGTCATAGTTATTTTAGATAAATCAAATGAGTTTGAGATAACATGAATAAGAATATCTTAGTGTTTACCCTCCTCTTTAGATATTATATTATTATTTTACAGATATACTCACACTGACCTTTTTGGTTTTATTAAATGGCTAGATCAAGTATGAACTAAGTAACTGTGGATGTGAAGGAAACTGTGGTGGTTTTCTATATGAGAAAATGAATGAAATTGGAGTTGCAATGAGAACTATTATTCTTATTCGTAAACAACTATTTGGAGCCATGATTGACCACTTAAACATTGGGGACTTTTCTAATGTATCATATATGTGAGAAAATAATCCCTATAGAAGTTCAGGTAATAATCATAAAGGTAATTATATTCAAAAACCTATGTGTCGAGGATGTGGAAATAAAAACCTAGGGAAATGCTTCAGAGGGATGGGAAGATGTTTTAGATGTGGTAATGAAGGTTATAAATCAATAAAATTCCACAGAAAAATGAATCAACTAGTTGACTCTAGAAAAGGGAAAGAAGTTATTTCCAAAAGATCAATTGAATGTTTTAAATGTGGTGTTTGTGGTCATTATACAAATAGATGTCCTATGATGAAGGTTCAGGATTTGGATTCATAGGATCATACAAATGTATGTTAACCAATTCCTAATACCATTCTAATTGAAGATAAAGAAACTAAAAATGACCTATGAAAGGTATGTATTATTTCTTATCTCATGTTTTGGCATTACTGAAATCATAAGACATTATGCTTGATTTTTTTAGTAAAAAAGTATAAAAGAATAAGAAGGAAAAACCTGGATGAAGGATCATGAAGAATTTTTGCTGATTAAGATGTCCTCATTTTAGGAATTGAAGAGTTATATTGGATCTATGGATGATGATATGTTTAAATATATTAATGATAGGATTACTTTGGAAGAATTTTTATATTATGTGTAACACTGAATTTTTATGTGTGAAAATTTTATTCAAGGAAGTATTATCTTTTATTTTGTGGATATAGATATAAAGAACTATTTGGGTTTATATTATCCTTGAATTTTAGTCAATTATAGGTTATTAAATTTTGGTATGAAAATGCGAGGTATAAGATAACATTTGTGGTTGAAATATGTTATGGTTATTTTTTAGGAATTTATATAATTTTTTGGAATGTTATAAAATTATATATTTTTTGAAAAGGGACAACACGTAGACCACGTAACAACCCGTTATGTCAGACAAAGCTACAGGAATCGAACCCACACACAAAGTGTGATATGGATTTATCACCAACCACTAGACTACGTGAATTCCCTATTTAGTACAACTTATTATTTTTTAGTCAAATGATTTTATGGATCAAAAATAAGTTTATTTTGAGAACTTATGTTTTATAAAATGGATATCCTTAGTATAGTAAAATGATTTGGTAATTAAGTGATAAATGTTCTTTTAGAAGACATTCTCTCTTTTTGGAACACTATACACTAAATAAATATAGAATACTATGGAATATCATTTGTGGAGTAATGGTTGAAATTTTATTTTGGAATAATCTGTGTTTTTATTGTTGACATATGGTGATTTTGGATTATTTATGGAAATTATTAACCTATCATAGAGAATATGTTATTAGGTTTATTACATATTAGTATGATACTTTAAAATTAGTCAATGTTATTTGGAGATAAATGATAATATTTATTGTGGAGGAAATTGTGATTAAATCCCTTTGAGTTTTTGGTTTCAATATTAGTTTGGATTAATTTGAAGAAATTTAAGGACATTTGTTTATTGAATGGCCTTTTTTGAACTTTGGGTATTGTTTATCGAATTTTGGGGATTAAGAGTAGTATTACTTTTTATAAAGTATTATCCTTTTAGTGATTATATGTTCTCATACTAACCATGTTGGTTTTGATTAATGTCTAAAGATAGGGGAAATATATAGTTATTTTTTTAGTTTATGTGATTCTCTAGAAGTTGATTCTAGTGTTTCAGATGTAACCAAGTCATCTTGAATACTCATCAATTGTAAAAAAGATGAGTTTTTGGTTGAAATTTTATTAAAAAATGAAACGCTAATTTTCTAGTAAGATTGTTTCCTTATGATCATAGTCTCTGTAGTAATAAAATTCTCAACTTTATGAAAATGATCTTGAAGAAAAAATATTTTAAGCTTACTTTTATCATCATACATTTACCCAACCACAATTTTATGGTATTGTGGTGGTTAACTTTTTGTGATCAAGTTCTCTATCACTCTCTATTAATCTATGAGAGTTAGTTTCTCTTCCATATCCATATTTTCCTACATGGAATACTATTATGTGTTGTCTCGGGTTACCTTTTTAATTCTATTTATTTATTTTAATGTGATAGTTTTACTGACACTTTTTCTGATGTGGGACTTTCTGTGATGTTTCCAAGCCCAATTTTAAAATTACGAGGACACAATTTCTAAAAGGGGGAAGAATGTAACTACCTAGGTATTTATAAAATAATACTTTTTCATATCTATTAATATTTATGAATAAGATATAAATTTTAGTTAAATATGAAACTTTTTTTGATAGAGTTCTCAACATGCAACAACCGATTTCTTGGAAATCTTATGTTCCACACAACATTGAGTTATACCGAAAAATAATATAATATTATTTTAAATGGTAGTTAAATCATAGTCGTTGTATTACTGGGAATGGACATAACTAACTAAATTATGATTAAACATTTTTATTAAATTTATATACATTTATACAATAAATTTTAGAGGCTTAAAATAAGAATAAATCTTGTTTTAAGCATGAAATACTCTGATATTCTTTAAAAGGTCGACTTACCACCCTTTGACGAAGAACCCTATTTAAATATAGTTTTGTCACGTTTATATGTTTTATTTTAAAAAATTACAATATTATTTAAAGTTGGGGCATCTATATTTACTTTGGGTAAATTTTTGGTATTTTTCTGATAATGTACATTTTTTAATGAATAGTGAAAAATACTACATTTTAAGTCAAAACTATCTTTTCATCTAATTTATTAATATGATTATATTATCCATTTAATTGGTTTTAAAGTGTAGTTAGATTATATTTTTTTTCATTTAATCCAATTTTGGTCATTGTAAGTAATTTCACTTTGAAATTAGACATTAACACGTGTCAATCTTTTTGTAGTTTTTACTTCTTAAAACAAGCTTTTTAGTTTTAACAATAGGAATTAATTTTAAATAAATTTTCGAAAATTTTGTGTTTTGAATTTGGAATAATGGATTATATATTTAAAATAATATATTCCATATTTGGAATATTGAGGACCAAATTTTGTAAATAGGTACATTTTATTTTTAGACATCATGAATAGTAACTTTAGTAAATATTTTATTTTCCATGGTTAAAGGGTAAATCTGGTAATAAGGGTAAAAACTAATATTATAATAAGATTTAATTACCCTAACACATGTTCTAACCTTATTAGATGAGATATTTCTGACCATGGAAGTCCTTGGGTCGATTTTAGGACCACATGGAGCCACTTGTGTGTGAAAATGACATTTAATTACTTTTAATTTAAAGTTAAGGAAAATATAACCTAAACATGTATCTTTTACTAAATGTATTTTCATATGGGGTTATATAATTTATTTCATTGACTATAAATAATAATTATAAATAAAAAAACATTTCATACATCATGGTACTTTATTTATAATTTTTATATATCATACAAATAAATTTATTTATGACACAATGGTGATGTAGTGATTACCTTATTAATGAAAGATTTAAATAAATTACATTATAAATATTAAAATAAATTTATTCTGAAAATTTTAATGCCATACAAGAATTTTAGGGATGATTATTACTTTTTATATTTTAATGAATGATTTTTTTTGAAAGAATCAAGTTGTTATGGATTTTTAAAAAGTCATGATATGAATAGTATAAAAATTGACCTAAATGTGTTTTTAAATCAATTAATATATTATTAAACGATATAATAAGCCTAAAAATATAATATTCAGCAAAATAATATATATTATGTTAAAAATTTTTTTAATGATATATTTTTTGGGTCTCTTGGCATTTTATAGTATCTATAGTAACAAAATATTTTGAATATAAAAAAAGACATGGTAAAAGTTAGATTAGTTTACTAAGGGTTAAAGATAAAAGATAAAGTTAATTTTATGACATAACTTGACTAAAATAAATTTTCTGAGATAATTTAGACCCATAACCATCCGATCTTAGGAATATATCACTAGGGTGTTATTATACTTTGAAAATAAATTAAAAACAAAATAATATATTCAAACTTTCTTAAAGTATCCCTCCTCTCTCTTATAAAAGGTCACCACCTATAACTCTTACTCAAACCTCTCAATACCACTCGAATCATCCAAATTCTACCAAAATAATCTCCCAAATTCCCTATATTCCTCATATAATCCTTTCATTTGGCAGAAGGCGATTAAAGAAGACATTTTAACTTAAATCAAAAGAAGTTACCTGATTTGAGGTAATGTATTCTATCAAGATTATTTCATTTATTTTCCTTCTCTAACCCCCTAAACTCTATTTATTAAATTATTTTATAAAAAAAATATTTTTAATGTACTAGTTTTTTTATGAAAAGGATTCTAACAACACTTACACACACCTCTGTCTAATGGGTATAGAACATACTACTTCTATAGATGGTGAACTACTTCCTCACAAAATGATGATTGTTCTATATTATCCTAACACCTATTATTGTGTCCATTATGGTGGAATTGTAATTATATATGATATATATGATATTTATTTTATCTCTATGATTCTTTATTCTAATTTAGAACAAGCCTTTATGCTTTTCATGTTGTATAAATACGATAATTTCATTTTAGGAGGTGTAGACAACCACCCCCTCAAAGTGATTTGACTTGTTCATGACATTCATTGAACATATAAAGGATGTATTTAATGAAATTATATATGATATTATACTTGAATTATAATATACCTATGTATCATTTAGTTTTCACTTCTTTAAATATTAAAAATAAATTAAAGTATTGTTCATGCGTACGTACGGCTTACCGTCTCCATAAACGGCGCATTTCATTTCATATATACAAATTATATAGACCATTATAAATACATATAAACTAGATATATATGATATATATGATATCAAAATCATAAAAATAATTCTTTAGATAATTTACTTTTTACCACATGGAAAATTTGTAATTATAATAAGTTCATTTTTTACTCAAGTTCCGAAAATTGGAAAAATGTAAGATATGAAATAAAATAATTAACTAATTTTTATAGCTAGGTAATAATTGATATAAATAGAATAATAAAATATAAAATGGTTTTGATGAAATTATAAATTAATTTATTTTTATTATTTTGGAAGAACAAGGAATATATGAGACAAGTCGGACTCAAGGTTAGGGAACCTTTCACCCACCTCTTTTAGCCAAAATCTTATTTTATGTTATGTCTTTTAAGTTTCATTATATCATGTTGGGATATTTTATTATATATCTTTATTTATATAAATTTTATTTCCAAGTGGTGAGAGATCCTTTTCTCTCTCATCAACTCATTTTCTTAATTTTTAAGTGACGCTGTTAGGCTGCAAGGTAATTTCTAAACTAAATTTCCAGTCTTTGGGTTTTACATATACTTCATTGATTATAATATTCCATGATTATGTGAAAAATTACTATTTGTTTATTTATGTTGTAATTTCCACTTCCTTTTTTGAGTATTTACCTTTTCTACACATAATCACCCCATTGATAAATTCTTACATCATTGATACAATCTTTAAAAGGAACATTGTCTCAATCTCATTTCTTTGAGGCATATTTTGATTTATAAATGACTGGATTTTATAAAGTGTATAAAAACTTTTGAATTTTAATTTCATTCAAATGGAATATTTTTCTACGTAGCGTTTTACTAAAAGAAAACGGTAATGTTTCATTTTAATGTACGCAGTGACAATGACTATTCCATCGCCGCGAGCATTGTTTTATATTTGGCTTCCTTAATAAGATGTGAAGTTTTTAAATGGAAAATAAATACCATATGACCTTTTTATATATTTTGGTATTGAAAATGGTTTTGAAAGTGGATTTTCTATTTCAATTACTTGAAATTATTTCTTGTGATTACAAAATAAATTTTTATGATTGAAATATTGATATTTGTAATCTTTTATGCGTGATGATTATATAATTTTACTTGGTCATTTGAAGAGTGGTTACTTGGTAAACCAAATGACGGGTGGTTCCTTGAAAAAACATAGATGGGTGGTTACGTTATAACCTCTGATGCATTTTGAATAAAAGTTGGCCGTATGGCTATTCCATTTTTAAGAATGATTTTTGGAATTCGACCATATGGTTATTCCATTTAAGTGTGATTATGTCCCAAGTTTACCTTTTAAATGTAATGTGTGATTTCAATGGGTTTTATGGTAATATTTTGGTTATAAAAGGGTAATCACTGAGCTTTTATTCATTTAATAGTGTTTACTACTTAAAAAAAGGGAAAAGTATTACTTATGATAAATTATTCATGGTTTACTTGTTGTTTTAAATAACTAACAGTTTTCCTTCATTATATATCCCTTACAAAGATTTTTATTCTCATACCATATTTTTGAAATTCTTTTCATAGGAATTAAGGTGTAGTAGGGTCAAGGATGGGATCAAGGAATCATTGATAGGTTTAATCATGAAACAAAACCATTTTTTTCAAGTTTTTGTTTTATGGATTGTGGGTATAAGTGTCTAATTTTCAATTATAATGTTGTTATGTATAAGTTATGGATTAATTATCTAAATCTCTAAACCCAAAAAGAACCAAAATGTGAATTATTAACTTAATTCATGATTATAAAATGTTTATGGTTGGGTCCTTATAGTTGGTATCAGAGGTAAGTTTAGATAACTTTAGAGGTTAGGGTGTTATTTAAGAATATGTTACATAATTATAATGGTTAGCATATTAAAAAGAGTAATATTTATTTTAGATAAATCAAATGAGTTTAATATAACATGAATAAGTATATATTAGTGATTACCATCCTCATAAGATAGTATTGGGTGATTTTATAGATATACTCACAATGACCTTTTTGGTTTTAGTAAATGGTAGGATCTAGTAAGAACCA
The DNA here is from genome assembly GCA_963277665.1 of Viscum album. NCBI lineage: Eukaryota > Viridiplantae > Streptophyta > Magnoliopsida > Santalales > Viscaceae > Viscum > Viscum album. Next base: position 614,168,049 of record OY728160.1, on the reverse strand, counting down.
AAGTAAGAGTAGATGTGAAGGAAACTGTGGTGGTGTTCTAAATGAGAAACTGAATGAAATTTGAGCTGCAATGAGAACTCTTTTGGTTATTCTTAAATAACTATCTGGAGTCATGACTTACCACATGAACCTTGGGGACTTTTCTAATGCATCATATATGCGAGAAATGAATCCCTATAGAAGTTCAGGTAATAATCATAAAGGTAAGTTTATTCAAAATCTGATTTGTCAATTATGTGGAAAGAAACACCTAGGAAAATGCTTCAAAAGGATGGGAACATGTTTCAGATGTGGTAATGATGGTTATAAATCAATAACCTTCCATTGAAAAAGGAAGAATTCAGTTTACTCCAGGAAATTGAAAGAAATTCTTTCTGAAGTATCAATTGAATGTTTTAAATATGTTTTGCATGGTAATTTTAAAAATAGATGTCCTATGATAAAGGATCGGGACTGGGATCAGTAGGATCATACAAATGTATGTTTACCAATACCTAATGAATTTACAATTTAAGAAGAAGAAATTGAAAATTACCTAAGAAATGTATGTATTATTTCTTAACTCATGTTTTGATATTACTGAAATCTTATGAAATTATGCATGATTTTGTTTATAGAAAATAATTACAAAAGAATAAGATAGAAAAACATGGATAAAGCATCATAAATAATTTTTTATGATTAATATGTCTACATTTTCGGAATTTATGAGTTATATTGGATCTATGGATGATGATATGTTTAAATGTATTAATGATAGGATTACTTTGGAAGACTTTTTCTAGTAGGTGTAACCCTGGTGTTTGATATGTGAAAATGTTATTCATGGAAGAATTATCTTTTTCTTTTGTAGATAAAGATATAAAAAACAATTTGGTTTTATATGATCCTTGAATTTGAGAAAATTATAGGTTATTACTTTTTGGGATGAAAATGAGAGCTATGGGATAAAAATTGTGGTCAAAATATGTTATAGTTATTTTTGAGGAATTAATCTCATTTTTTGGAATGTTATAAAATTATATAGTTTTTCAAATGGGACAACATGCAGACTGTGTGACAACTCGTCGCATCAGAAAAAGCTGTAGAAATCAAACCCACAACCAAAGTGCAATTGGGATTTATTGCCAACCACTAGACTATGTGAAGTCCTTGGTTAGTATGACTTAATCATTTTTAGTTAAATGATTTTATGGATCAAGAATAAGTTTATTTTGGGAACTTATTTTTTATAAAATGGATATCTTTAGTATAGGAAAATGATTTGGTAAAAAAGTGATAAATTTTATTTTTGAATACATTCTCTCTTTTTGGAACACTATATACATAAAAAAATATAGAATAAAATGGGATCTCATTTGCAGAGTAATTGTTGAAATTTTATTTTGGAAGAATATATGTTTTTATTGTAGACATATGGTGATTTGGGTTAATTATGGAAATAATTAACCCATCATAGAGAATATGTGATTAGGTTAATTACACTTTAGTATGAGACTTTTTGAAAAGTAGATGTTATTTGGCGAGAAATGATGAGATTTACTATGGATGACTATGTAATGAAATCCTTCTATTTTTTGGGTTTCAATATTAGTTTGGATTAATTTGAAGAATTTTAAAGGTAGTTGTTTATTGAATGGTCTTTAATGAACTATGGGTATTGTTTGTCAAATTCTAGGAATTAATATTAATATTTCTTTTTATAAAGTATTATCCTTTTTGGGAATTATCTACTCTTGTACTAACCATTTTGGTTTTGATTAATGTCTAAATATACGGGAAATATATAGTTCATTTTTTAGGATTATGTTATTCTCTATAAGTTGATTCTAGCGTTTCATATGTGACCAAGTCCTCTTAAATACTCATCATTTGGAGAAAAGATTATTTAGTGGTAGAAAATTGATTAAAAGATGGGACAATCAATTTTTAGTAATTATATTTCTTTATGATCATGGTATATTTAGTAATAAAATTATTCAACTCTATGAAAATGATCTTGAAGAAAAAATTATATACCCTTGATTTTATCATTATACATTTACCCAACCATAGGTTTATGGAATTGTGGTGGTTAACTTTTTTTGATCAGGTTCTCTATCACTCTATATTAATAGTATGTGTTTTCTCTATTATATTTTTACTTCTATTTATTTTTTTAAAGTTATATTTTTATTGACTCTTTTTTTGATGTGGGTCTTTCAATGATGTTTCTAAGCCCAATTTTAAAATTACGATGACGCAATTTCCAAAAGGGGGGAAGGATGTAATGACCCATGTATTTATAGAATAATAAATTTTCATATCTATTAATATTTATGAATAATAAATTGATTTTTGTTAAAGACAACACTTTTTTTAATATCTTACTCAACAGGAAACAACCGGTTTCTTGTAAATCTTATATTGCACACAACTCTAAGTTATATTGAAAAATAATATAATATTCTTTTAAATGGTAGTTAACGCACAATCAATGTATTACTGGGAATGAAACTAACTAACTAAATTATTATTACACATGTTTATTAAATGTCTTTACATTTATCCAATAAATTTTAGAGACATAAAATTAGAATTAATCCAGTTTTAAGTATGAAATACTCTGATATTCTTCAAAAGGTCAATTTACCGCCCTTTGATGAAGAACCCTTTTTAAATATAGTTTTTTTCACTTTTATATGTATAATTTTTAAAAACAAAATTCCTATTTAAAATCGGGAAATCAATATTTACTTTGGGTAATTGTATGGTATTTTTCTGATAATGTTCATTTTTTAATGAATAGTGAAAAATACAGCCTTTTAAGTTAAAACTGTCTTTTCAACTAATTGATTCATATGATTATATTTTCCATTTAATTTGTATCAAAGTGTAATTAAATTATATTTTTATCATTTAATCCAATTTTGTTAATTGTAAATAATTTCCCTTTAAAATTATACATAATCACGTGTTAATCTTTTGGTAGTTTTTACTTCTTAAAAACACACTTTTTGGATTTGACAACAGGAATTAATTTTAAATAAATTTCTATAAATTATATGTTATGAATTTAGAAAAAATTTATTATATATTTGGAATTATGAGGACCAATGTTTTTTAAATCGGTACCTTTTATTTTTAGACATTATGAATAGTAACTTCAGTAAATATTTTATTTGCCATGGTTAAAGGGTAAATCTAGTAAATAAGGGTAAAAAATAATATTATAATCATATTAAATTAACATAAAACAAGTACTAACTCTATTTTATGAGATATTCCTAACCATGGGCATCCTTGGGTCCATTTTAAGATCACAAGGAGCCATTTGTGTGTGAAAATGACATTTAATTACTTTTAATTTAAATTTTCAGAAAATATAACCTAAACATGTATATTTTACTAAACATGTTTTTATATGGGGTTATATAAGTAATATCTTTGACTATAAATATTAATTAAAAATCAATAAATATTTTCTACAATATTTTATTTTATTTTTAATTTATAGATATCATATAAAAAATTTATTTTTGACACAATGGTGATGTAGTGATTACCTTATTAATGAAATATTTTAATAAATGAGATTATAAATATTAAAATAAATTTATATTGAATGTTTTTATGAAATACACGAATTTTATGGGTGATTATTACTTGTTATATTTGTATTAATTAATTTCTTTAATGAATCAAGTTGTTATGTATTTTAAAAAAGTCATGATATGAATAGTATTAAAATTGGTATAAATGAGTTTCTAAATCAATTAATATTTTATTAAATGATATAATTGTCCAAAGAATGTAATATTTGGAAAAATAACATATATTATGTAACAAATATCATTAATGATCCATTTTTTTGGTATCTTGGCATTTTATAGCAACTATGGTAAGCATATATTATGAATATACAAGAAGACATGGTAAAAGTTAAATTAGTTTACTAAGGGTTAAAGGTAAAATATAAGGTTAATTTTTTGACATAACTAGTCTAAAATTTATTGGATGAGAGTATTTAGACCCATAATCATATGATCTTATAGATATATCACTTTGGTGTTATTATAATTCAATGGTAAATTAATAATAAAATATTATTTTTAATCTTTCCTAAAATACCCATCCTCCCTCTTATAAATGGTTCACCACCTATTACCCTTACTTTCACCTTTAAATCCCCCTTGTATATTCCAAAATCTATGAAAATAAGCTCCCATGATCCTTATATTTCTCATAGAAGCCTTAAATTTGGAAGAAGGCAATTAAAGAAGATATTTTAGCTTAAATCAAAAGGAGTTACCTGATTTGAGGTAATGTCTTCTCTCAATATTCTTTCATTTATCTTCTCTCTCCAACCCCCTAAAATCTATTTATTCAATTATTTTATAAAAAACAGTATCTTCAATATTCTAGGTTTTTGTTATGATAAGGATTCTGACTACACTTACACACGCATCCGTCTATGGGGTATAGAACATACTATTTCTGTGGACGGTGAACTACTACCTCACGAAATGGTGATTGTTCAATATTTTCTATAACCTCTTATGGTGGAAATTGTGATGGTAATATAATTATATATTATATTTATGATATTTATTTTATCTCTATGATTCATTAATTCTCATTTATAACATACCTTTATGCTTTTCATGTTGTATAAATATGATAATTTCATTTGAGGAGGTGTGGACTACCGCCGCCTCAAAGTGATATGACTTGTTCATGTCATACATGGAACGTATACAGGATGGATTTAGTGAAATTATATATTATTTTATATTTATATTATAATATACCTATGTATCATTTAGTTTTCATTAATTTAAATATGAAAAAATTAATGAAAGTAGCGTTCATCCGTACGTACGGCTTACCGTCTTCATGAACGGTGCATTTTATTTCTTATATCCAAATTATATAGACTATTATAAATACATATATGTTGGATATATATGATATATATGATATCTAAATCGTGAATATAATTCTTTAGATAATTTACTTTTGACCACATGGACAATTTTTAATTATAACAAGTTCATTTTTCACTCAAGTTCTGAAAATCGGCAAAATGTCTGATATGAAATCAAATAATTAACTAATTGTTATAGAAAGGTAATAATTTATATAAAAGGAATAATAAAATTTAAAAAGGTTTTAAGGAAATTATAAATTAAATTAAGTTTATTATTTATGAATAACATGGAACATACGAGACAAGTCGTACATTAGGTAAGGGAACCTTTCACCCGCCTCTTTTATCCAAAGACTTATTTTAAGTTATGTCTTTCAAGTGTCATTGTCTCATGTTGGGATATGTTCTTATATATCTTTATTTATATAAATTTTATTTTTGTGTGATTAGAGACCATTTTCTCTCTCATCAACACATTTTCTTAATTCTTAAGTGACGATGTTAGGTTGCAGAATTTTCATAAGGGAATTTCTAAACTAAATTTATACTCTTTGGGTTTTACAGATACATCGTTGATTATAATATGCCACGATTATATTTCAAATCACGGTTTTTTTATTAATGTTTTAATTTCCACTTCCTTTTCTGAGGATATACTTTTTTTACACAAAATCACCCCCTTGATAAATTCATGCATCATTGATATAATCCTTGTAAGGGACTTTGTCTCAATCTTCTTTCTTTGAGAAATATTTGGATTTATACCTAACTTGATTTTATACGGTGTTTCAAACATTTTTAATTTTAATTTCATTCAAATGAAATATTTTTTCACATAGAGTTTAATGAAAAGACAAAGGTAATGTTTCATTTTAACATACGTCGTCACAACGACCTTTCTGCCGCCGTGAGCATTATTTGATATTTGGATTCTTTAAAAAGCCGTGAAGTTTTTAAATGGAAAATAAATAATTTATACCCTTTTTATATATTTTGGTATTGAAAATGGTTTTGAAAGTATATTTACTATTTCAATATGTTGAAATTATTTCTTGTGATTGCAAAAGAAATTTTTTGATTGAAATGTTGATATTTGAAATCTTTTATTTATGATGATTATATAATTGTACTTCGACATTTGAAGAGTGGTTATGTGACAAACTAAATGATGAGTGGTTCAGTGATAAACCATGGACGATTGGTTACGACATAACCTTTGATGCATTTTTTAAGAAAGTTGACTGTATGAAAATTCCATTTGTAAGAATGATTTTTGGAATTCGACTGTATGGTTATTCTATTTAAGCATGATTATGTCCCATGTTTACCTTTAATAAGTAATAGGTAATTTCTATGGGTTTTTTGGTAATATTTTCATTACAAAAGGGTAAGAATGAAACTTTTATTCAGTGAAGAGTATTTACTACTTCATAAAGGTGAAAAGTATTACTTATGATAAAATATTCACGGTTTGCATGTTGATTTTGATAACTAAAAATTTTTCTTCTTTATGTATTCCTTACTAAGATTTTTTTTCTTATCCCATGTTTTTGAAAAAAAATTCACTGGACATAAGGTGTAATATATTCAAGGATGGGATAATGGACAAGTTGTTATGTTTAAGTATGAAACGAAACTGTGTTTCTTTTCAAGTTTTTGTTTTATTAATAGCATGTATAAGTGTCTACTTTGGAATAATAATGTTGTTATGTATATGTTATGTCCTAATTATATAAATCTCTAAACCTGAAAAGATTCTCAATGTGAATTATTAAATTAATTTATGATTATGTAATGTTTATGGTCGGTTCCTTGCAGTTGGTATTAGATGTCGGTTTAAATAACTTTAGTGGATAGGGTGTTATTTAAGCATAAGTGACATAACCATAATGGTTAGATTATTAGAAAGAGTCGCAGTTATTTTAGATAAATCGAATGAGTTTAAGATAACATGAATAAGTATATCTTAGTGTTTACCATCCTCAAAAGATAGTATATGATGATTTTTCTAATATACTCACAATGTCCTTTTTGGTTTTATTAAATGGAAGGATCTAGTAGGAACCAAAGTAAGAATCGATGGGAAAGAAACTGTGGTGATTTTATGAATGAGAAACCGAATGAAATGTGAAATTCAATGATAACTATTGTGTTTATTCTTAAACAACTATTTGGATTCATGACTGACCACTTTAACCTTGGGGACTTTTATAAGGAATCATATATGCAAGAAATGAATCCATATGGAAGTTTAGGTAATAATAATAAAGGTAAGTATATTAAAAAATATGTATCCATGATGTGGAAAGAAACATATAGGAAAATGATTCAAAGGTATGGGAAGATGATTCAAATGTGGTAATAAAGGTTATAATTCAATAACTTGTCATTAAAAAAGGAAGCATCTAGTTGACTCCAAGAAAGGTAAATAAGTTTTTTCTAAAAGATCGATTGAATGTTTTAAATGTGGTGTGCATGGTCATTATACAAATAGATGTCCTATGATGAAGGTTTGGGAGTGGGATCATCAGGATCTTACAAATGTATGTTTAACAATTCCCAATGAAATTAAAATTGAAGGTGAGGAAATTGGAAATGACCTATAAAAGGTATGGATTATTTCTTAGCTCATGTTATGACATTACTAAAATCTTATGAAATTTTTCCTAATTTTGTATTTAGGAAAGAAGTATAAAAGAATAAGATGGAAAAACATGGATAAAGGATCATAAATAATGTTCGATGATTAAGATGTATACATTTTAGGAATTGAAGAGTTATACTGGATCTATGGATGATGGTATCTTTAAATGTATTAAAGATAGGATTACATTGGAATAATTTTTCTTGTATGTATAACCTTGAAGTTTGATATGTGAAAATATTATTCAAGGAAGAATTATCTTTTCTTTTTTGGATATAGTTTAAAAGAACTATTTGGGTTTATATGATCCTTTAATTAGATTCAATTATAGGTTATTACTTTTTGGTATGAAAATGTGATGTATGAGATAACATTTTTGGTTAAAATATGTTATGGTTATTTTTGAGGAATTTATCTCTTTTTTGGGAATGTTATAAAATTATATAGTTTTTGAAAAGGGACAACATGGTGACCATGTGACAACCCATCACATCGGAAAAAACTATTGGAATCGAATTCACAACAAAAGTGTGATTGGGATTTATCGCCTACCAATGGATTACGTGAAGTCCTTAGTTAGTATGACTTATTCTTTTTTAGTTAAATGATTTTATAGATCAATAATAAGTTTATTTTGGGAACTTATGTTTTATGAAATGGATATCCTTAGTATAGGAAAATGATTTGGTAACTTAGTGATAAATATTATTTTGGAAGACATTTTATTTTTTGGGAACACTATATGCTTAAGAAAAATCTAATACTATGAGATACCATTTGGGGAGTAATGGTTGATATTTTATTTTGGAAGAATCTATTTTCTTATTTTGGACATATGGTGATTTGGGTTATTTATGGAAATGATTAACCTATCATGGAGAATATGTGATTAGGTTAATTACACTTGAGTATGAGACATTAAAATTAGAATATGTTATTTGGAGATACATTTCAATATTTACTATGGAAGACTATGTGATTAAATCCTTATTAGATTTGGGTTTCAAACTTAGTTTAGATTAATTTGAATAATTTTAAGTGCATTTGTTTATAGAATGGTCTTTGTTGAACTTTGGGTATTGTTTACCACATTTTGGAGATTAGGAGTAGTATTTGTTTTATAAAGTATTATCCTTTTGAGGATTATCTACTCTCGTACTAACCATTTTGGTTTTGGATAATTTCTAAAGATAGGTAAAATATATTGTTCTTATTTTTAGATTATGCTATTCTCTATAAGTTTATTCTAGCATTTCATATGTGACCAAGTCATCTTGAATACTCATCGTTTGGATAAAATATGAGTCTGTGGTAGAAATTTGATTAAAGGATGAAACATTAATTTTCATGTAAGTATATTTCCTTATGATATTAATCTAGTTAGTAATAAAATATTTCAACTCTATGAAAATTATCTTAAAGAAAAAAATTTATACACTTTCGTTTTTCATTATAATTTTAGCAAACCACAAATTTATGGTATTATGGTGTTAAACATTTCATGATCAAGTTCTCTATCACTTTCTATTAATCTATGAGAGTTAGTTTCTCTTCTATATCCATGTTTTTCTACATGGAATCCTTGTATGTGTTATCTCGGGTGACCTTTTTACTTATCTTTATTTCTTTTAAAGTAATATTTTTATTGACTCTTTTTCTGATGTGGTACTTTCAATGAAGTTTTGAAGCCCAATTTTAAAATTGTGAGCATGCAATTTATAAAATAGGGAAAGGATGTAATGACCCAGGTATTTATATAATAATAATTTATCATATCTATTAATATTTATGAATAAGATATTGTTTCTTATTAAATAGGGTACATTTTTCAAAAGTGTATTCGACACGCAACAATAGGATTCTTTGAAATCTAATGTTGCACAAAACATTGAGTTATACCAAAAAATAATATAATATTGTTTTAAATTTTAGTTAATGCATAGCCTTTGTATTGATGGGAATGAACATAACTAACTAAATTATGATTAAAAATGTTTATGAAATCTGTTTATATTTTTCAGATAAATTTTAGATACCTAAAATAATAATGAATCCGATTTTTAGCATGAAATACTATGATATTCTTTAAAAGGTCGATTTACCGCCCTTTGATAGAGAAACCTTTTTAAATATATTTTCTTTCACTTTTATATGTTAAATTTGAAAAAATAATCTTCTTATTTAGAAAAGGGACAACAAAATTTACATTGGTTAAATTTTTTGTATTTTTCTGATAATGTTCATTTTTTAATGAATAGTTAAAATACTGCATTTTAAGTCAAAACTATCTTTTCATATAATTTATATATATGATTATATTGTCCTTTTAATTTGTTTTAAAGTTTAATTAGATTATATTTTTATCATTTAACCCAATTTTGGTCATTTTAAGTAATTTCACTTTGAAATTGGACATAAACAGATGTCAATCTTTACGTAGTTTTTACTTCTTAAAAACATGCTTTTTGGTTTTGGCAACATGAATTAATTTTAAATTCATTTCTGAAACATTTGTATTTATAATTTCGAAAAATGGATTCTATATTTGTAATAATAACATCTAAATTATGTACATAGGTACCTTTTATTTATAGACATTATAAATACTAACTTCTGTAAATATTTTATTTGTCATGGTTAAAGGGTAAATCTGGTAAATTAGGGTAAAAAATAATATTATAATAATATTAAATTACCCTAACACGTGTCCTAACCCTATTGGATGAGAAATTTATGAATATGGTCATCCTTGGGTCGATTTTATTACCCCATGTTGCCACTTGTGTGTGAAAATGACATCTAATTGCTTTTAATTTATAGTTAAGGAAAATGTAACCTAACCATGTATGTTTTACTAAAACAATTTTAATATAGGGTTATATAAGTTACATATTCAAATATAAATAGTAATTATAAAAAAAATATTTCATAAATCATGGTATTTTATTTATAATTTTTAAACATCATATAAATAAATTTATTTATGACACAATGGTGATGTAGTGATTACCATATTAATGAAAGATTTAAATAAATGAGATTATAAATATTAAAATAAATTTATTTTAGAACTTTTGATTCCATCCAGGAATTTTAGGGATGATTATGACTTGTTATATTTTAATTAATAAAGTCTTTTTGAAATAATAAAGTTTTTATTGATTTTTAAAAAGTCATGATATGAGTAGTTTAAAAATTGACATAAATGAGTTTTTAAGTCAATTAATATTTTATTAAATGGTATAATAGTCCTAAAAATATAAGATTCGTCCAAATGACATATATTAAGTAAAAAATGTCACTAATTATCCATTTTTTGGTCTCTTTGAATTTTATAGTAACTATGGTAACCATATATTGTGAATATACAAGAAGACATGGTAGAAGTTAAATTAGTTTACTAAAAGTTAAAGCTAAAAGATAATGTTAATTTTATGACCTAAACTTGTCTAAAATCATTTTTTTAGAGTATTCTTACCCATAATCATCTTCTTCTTTAAATATATCATGTTTCTGCTATTATAATTCTAAAATCAATTAATAATAAAATAATAGTTTCAAACATTCCTAAAGTGCACATCCTCCCTCTTATAAAAGGACACCACCTCTAACCTTTACTCACACCTCTCAAGATTCTTTCAATTATTTTCCTTTTCCAACCCCCTAAACTCTCTTTGTTAAATTGTTTTATAAAATAAATAGTATCTTAAATTTACTAGGTTGTTTTTATATATATAATTCAAACTACACATACACACACCTCTATCTAATGGGTATAAAACATAATATTTATGTTGACAGTGAACTACTACCTCACGAAATGACGATTGTTCAATATACTACTACCACATATTATAGTAGAAATTATAATAGAGATTTAATTATATATGATATTTATGAAATTTATTTTCTTTATATTCTTATATAATTCTTATTTAGAACATACATTTATTCTTTTCATGTTTTGTAAATACGATAATTTCATTAGAGGAAGTGTGGACTACCGCCCCCTCAAAGTGTTATGACTCGTTCAGGCCATATAAGGAAAGTATAAAGGGTATAGTTAATGAAATTATATATTATATTATACTGTATTTATAATATACTTATGTATCATTTAACTTTCATTCATATAAATATGAAAAAATGAAAGTATCATTCATGTGTACATACTGATTACCATCTCCATGAATGGTGCATTTCATTTCTTATATCCAGAGGCTATAGACTATTCTAAATACATATATACTAGATATATGTGATATATATGATATAAAAATCATGAATATAATTATGTAGATATTGTACTTTTGACCACATGTACAATTTGTAATTAAAAGAAGTTTATTTTTGACTAATTTTCTGAACATTGGCAAAATGTTCGATTTGAACTCAAATAATTAACTAATTATTATAGTAAGGTAATAAGGGATATAAAAGGAATAATAAACTTGAAAAAATTTCTTAAGAAATTATAAATTAACGTTTCTTTATTATTCAGGAAGAAAAAGAACATATGAGGCAAGTCAGACTCGATGTAAGGGAACCTTTCACCCTCCTCTTTTAGTCAAAGACTTATTTTATGTTATGTTTTTTAAGTTTAATTTTCTCATGTTGAGATATTTTATTATATATCTTTATTTATGTCTTTTTTATTTTCAAGTGATGAGATACCATTTTTTCTCTCATAAACTCATTTTATGAATTTTTATGTTCTGTCATTAGGCTGCTGAATTTTGGTAAGGGAATTTCAAAACTAAATTTCCACTCTTTGGATTTTACACATACTTCGTTGATTATATTATTCCATGATTATGTGTGTAATAACTATTTGTCTATTTATGTTATAATTTCACTTCATTTTCTGTGGATATACTTTTTCTACACATAATAACCCCATTCATAAATTCTTACTTCATTGATACAATCATTGTAAGGAGCTTTGTCTCAATCTCCTTTATTTGAGGAGTATTTTGATTTATACACGACCTTATTTTATACAGTGTATAAACCCTTTTTAATTTTAATTTAATTCAAAGAGAAAATTTTTCTATGTATCATTTTACTAAATAAAAAATGGAATGATTCTTTTTAAAGAATGTGGTGACAATGACCTTTCTTCTGTCATGTGCATTATTTGATATTTGGCTTCCTTAACAAACTGTGATGTTTTTAAATGGAAGATAAATACCATATACCCTTTTTACATATTTTGGTATTGAAAATGTATTTCAAAGTGGATTTCGTATTTCAATATCTTGAAATAATTTCTTTTGATTGCAAAATAAATTTTTATGATTGAAATGTTGATATTTTCAATCTTTTATGTGTGATGATTATATAATAGTACATGGAAATTTAAGAGGTGGTTATGTGATAAACCAAATGATGGGTAGTTATGTGATCAACCAAGGATGGGTGGTTGGGTTATAACCACCAATGCATTGGGTATGGAAATCATCCATATGACTATTCTATTTCTAAGAATGATTTTTGGAAGTCGGTTGTATGGTTATTCCATTTAAGTATGATTATGTCCTAAGTTTACCATTTATATGTTATGTATGATTTCTATGGGTTGTATAGTAATATTTTGGTTACAAAGGGTTAAGAAGTGATCTTTTATTCAGTGAATAGTATTTAAAACTTCATAAAGCTGAAAATTATTACTTATGATAAATTATTCATGGTATACATGTTGTTTTCCTTCTTTATGTATCCCTTAGAGATCAGTTTTTCTCATCCCATGTTTTTTAAATGTTTTTCACAAGACTTAAGGTGTATTAGGGCCATGTATGGGATCAAGAGAAAGTTTTATGTTTAAGAATGAGATTAAACCATTTTTTTAAAGTTTTTTTTATGGATAGTGGGTAGAAGTGTCTACTTTGTAATAATAAAGTTTTTATGTATAGGTTATGGCCTAATTTTATAAATCTCAAAACCTAAAAATATCCTTAATATAAATTATTAACTTCATTCAATATTATGTAATGTTTATGTTTGGGTCCTTACATTTGCTATTAGAGGTTAGTTTTGACAGCTTTAGTGGTTAGTGTGTTATTTAAGCATAAGTGACATAACCATAATGGTTAGCATATTATAAAGAGTTATGGTTAATTTAGATAAATAAACTGATTTTAAGATAACATGAATAAGTATATGTTAGTTTTTGACCTCCTAAAAAGATAGTTTATGATAATTTTATTGATATACTCACACAGACCTTTTTGGTTTTAGTGAATGACTGAATCTAGTAGTCACCAAAGTAACAATGGATATAGAGGTAACTGTGTTGGTTTTCTGAATGAGAAACTGAATGAAATGTGATCTTCAATGATAACTCTTATGGTTAATACTAAAAAAATATATGGAGTCATTATTGACCTCATTATCCTTGGGGAATTTTCTAAGGAATCATATATGTGAGAAATGAATCCCTTTGTAAGTTCAGGTAATAATTATAAAGGTAAGTATATTCAAAAACCAATGTGTCAAGGATGTGAAAATAAATACCTATGAAAATGCATCAAAGGGAGGGGAAGATATTTCATATGTGTTAATGATGTTTATAAAGCAATAACCTTCCATGGAAAAAGGTAGCATCCAGTTGACTCTAGGGAAGGGAAAAAAGTTCTTTCGGAAGGATCAATTGAATGTTTTAAATGTGGTGTGTATGGTCATTATACAAATAGATGTTCTACAAAGAAGGTTCGGGAGTGGGATCAACATGATCATACAAATGTTTGTTTACCAATTCCTAATTCTATTCTAATTGAAGATGAGGAAACTAAAATTTACCTATGAAAGTTATGGATTATTTCTTAGCTCATATTTTGACATTACTAAAATCATAGGTCCTTATGCATGATCTTTTTGTAGGAAATAAGTATAAAAGAATAATATGAAAAAACATGGATAATGGATCTTGAATAATGTTTGATGATTAAGATACCTACATTTTAGGAATTTAAGAGTTATATTAGATCAACGGATGATGATATGTTTAAATGTTTTAATGATAGGATTACTTTGGAAGACTTTTTTGTGTATATATAACCCTGAAGATTGATATGTAAAAATGTTATTAAATGAATAATTTTATTTTATTCTATGGATATAGTTATAAAGAACCATTTTGGTTTATATGATCCCTGAATTTTATACAATTATAGGTTATTACTTTTTGGGATTAAAATGTGAGGTTTGATATAACATTTGTGGTTAAAATATGTTATGGTTTTCTTTGTGGAATTTATCTCATTTTTTGGAATGATATAAAATTATTTAGTTTCTTGAAAAGGGACAACACACAGACCATGTGACAACCTCTCGCGTCGGATAAAACAGCGGGAGTCGAACCCATAACCCTAGTTCGATTGGGATTTATCTCCTACCACTGGACTATGGGAAGTCCATGGTTAGTATGACTTATTCTCTTTTAGTTAAATGATTTTATAGATCAAGAAGAAGTTTATTTTGGGAACTTGTGTTTTCAAAAATGGATATCCTTATTATAGGAAAATGATTTGGTAATTAAGTGATAAAGGTTATTTTGAAATACATTCTCTCTTTTGGGAACACTATACGCTTAAGGAAAATAGAATACTATGGGATCTCATTTTTTGATTAATGGTTGAAATTTTATTTTGGAATAATATATGTTTTTGTTTTAGACATATGGTAAATAGGTTTATTTATGAGAATGATTAACCTATCATATAGAATATGTGATTAGGTTAATTACACTTTAGTATGAGACTTTAAGAGTAGTCGATGTTATTTGGAGATAAATGTTAAGATTTACTGGGGAAGACTATGTGATTAAATCTTTCTGAGTTTTCATTTTCAATATTAGTTTGTATTAATTTGAATAATTTTAAGGTAAGTTATTTATTGAATATTATTTATTGAACTTTGGGTATTGTTTGTCTAATTTTGGATATTAAGAGTAGTATTACTTTTTATAAAGTATTATCCTTTTTTGAGATTATATGTGCTCGTACTAACCATTTTGGTTTTGGATAATGACTAAAGATAAGGGAAGTATATAGTTCTTTTTTTGGATTATGGGATTATATAGAAGTTGATTCTAGCATTTCAGATTGACCAAGTCATCTTGAATACTCATCATTTAAGAAAAAGATGAGTTTTTCGTAGAAATTTTATTAAAGTATGAAACGCTAATTTTAAAGTAAGTATATTTCCTTATCACCTTTTCCTAGGTATTAATAAAATTATTCAACTATATGAAAATTATAGTGGAGAAAAAATGTTTTACACATGCTTTTATCATCATACTTTTACCCAACCACATGTTTATGGTATTGTGGTGGTTATCTTTATTTGATCAAGTTCGCTATAACTCTCTATTAATCTATAAGAATTAGTTTCTATTCCATATCCATGTTTTCCTCTATGGAATCCTAGTATGTGTTATCTCGGGTGACCTTTGTACTTATATTTATTTCTTTTAAAGTTATAGTTTTATTAACTCTTTTTCTGATGTGGGCCTTTTAATGATGTTTCCAAGCCTAGTTATAAAATTATGAGGACGCAATTTCCAAAAGGGGGATGGATGTAATGACCCAGGTATTTATAGAATAATACTTTTTCATATCTATTAATATTTATAAATAAGATATTAATTTTTTTAAAAGATTAAACTTTGTTCGATACCATACTCAACATGCAACAATGGGTTTCTTTGAAATCTTATGTTGCACACAACTTTGAAGTATATTGAAAAATAATATAATATTATTTTAAATGGTAGTTAACAAATAGTCATTGTATTACTGGTAATTAAAAAAACTAACTAAATTATGATTAAACATGTTTATTAATTGTCTTTACATTTATCCAATAAATTTTATAGTCTTAAAATAAAAATGAATCTGATTTTAAGTTCGAAATACTCTGATATTCTTTAAAAGGTTAATTTACCACCCATTGATGGAGAACCCTTTTTCAATCTATTTTTTGTCACTTTTATATATTCTATTTGAAAAAATAAACTTCTTCTTTTGAATCAGGACATCAGTATTTACTTTGGGTAAATTTTTGGTATTTTCTGATAAAGTTCATTTTTTATTGAATAGTGAAAAATACTGCATTTTAAGTCAAAACTGTCTTTTTATCTAATTTATTAAAATGATTAGATCGTCCATTTAATTGGTTTTAATGTTTAATTAGATTATATTTTTATTATTTAATCTAATTTTGGTCATTGGAAGTAATTTCACATTTAAATTGGATATAAACACATGTCAATCTTTTGGTAGTATTTATTTCTTAAAAACACATTTTTTGGTTTTGACAACGGTAATTAATTTTAAATTAATTTCAGAAACTTCTGTGTTTCGAATTTATAAAAATTAATTTCATATTAGGAATATGAAGTTCCAAATTGTGTAAATACGTACCTTTTATTTTAAAACATTATGAATAGTAACTTCAGTAAATATTTTATTTACCATGGTTAAAGGGTAAATCTGGTAAATTTTGGTAAAACAATATTATAATAATTTTAAATTACCCTAACACATGTACTAACCCAATTAGATGAGATTTTTCCAGACATGGGAATCCTTGGGTTGATTTTATGACCCCATGGAGCCACTTTTGTGTGAAAATGACATTTAATTACTTTAAACTTAATGTTAAGGAAAATATAACCTAAACATGTGTCTTTTACTAAAACAAGTTTCAAATGGGGTTCTATAAGTGATATCTTCAACTATAAATAGTAATTATAAATCTAAAAATATTTCCTATATCATGGTATTTTATTTATAATTTTTATACATCATATAAATAAATTTATTTATGACACAATGGTGATGTAGTGATTTCCTTATTAATGAACGATTTAAATAAATGAGATAATAAATATTAAAATAAATTTATTTTGAATCTTTTTATGCCATACACTAATTTTAGGGATTATTATGACTTTTTATATTTGAATTAATAAAAAAAAATCAAAATAATCACGGGATTTTTAAAATGTCGCGATATGAATAGTATAAAAATTGACATAAATGAGTTTTTAAATCAAATAATATTTTATTAAATGATATAATAGTCTTAAAAATATATTATTCTACCAAATAAAATATATGATGTTAAAATTTTCATTAATGATCTATTTTGGGGTCTCTTTTAGTAACTATGGTAACCATATATTATGATTATACAAGAAGACATTGTAAAAGATAAATTAGTTTATTAAGGGTTAAAGATAAAAGATAAGCTTAATTTTTTTACCTAAATTTGTAAAAAATCTATTTTCTGAGATTATTTCGACCCATAATTATCTAATATTCTTAATATATCACTTTAGTGTCATTATAATTCGAAAATAAATTAATTATAAATTAATACTTTCAAACTTTCCTAAAGTGCCCCTTCCCCCTCTTATAAAAGGACAAAACCTCTTACCCTTACTCGCACCACTAAAGCCCCATTTTCTCATCCAAAATGCACCCAAATAAGCTTTCAACATCTTTATATTTCTTCTATAATCCTGACTTTGTGCATAAAAAATTTTATGAAGGCCTTTTCACTTAAATCAAAAGGAGTTACCCGATTTGAGTTAATTTCTTCTCTCAAGATTATTTCATTTATTTTCTTTATACAACCCCATAAACTCTATTTATTCAATTATTTTATAATAAAAAAATATGTTAAATATACTAGTTGTTTTTATGAGAATTATTTTAACTACACTTACACAAACCTCTGTCAAATGGGTATAGAACAAACTGTTTCTGTGGCGGCGAACTGTCTCACGAAATGATGATTGTCCATTCTTCTCCTACCAGCTATTATGGTGGCCCTTATGATTGAAATTTAATTATATATGATATATATGATATTTATTTTATCTCTATTATTATTTAATTATCATTTAGAACACAAAATTACGCTTTTTATGTTTTATAAATATGATAATTTAATTTTGAGGAAGTGTAGACTACCGCCCCATCAAAGCATTATGACTCATTCATGCCATACATGGAACGTATAAAGGGTGTAATTAATGAAACTGTATATGATATTATACTGGAATTATAATATTAATATTTATCATTTAGTTTTCATTCCTTTAAATATGAAAAAAATGAAAGTATCGGTCTTGCGTACGTACGGCTTACCGTCTCCATGAATGGCGCATTTCATTTATTATATCCAAATTATATGGAATATTATAAATACATATATAATAGATATATATGATATATATGATATCTAAATCATTAATATAATTCTATATATAGTGTATGTTTGACAACATGAACAATTTTTAATTATACCAAATTCTTTTTTGACTCATGTTCTGAACATCGGCAAAATGTCCGATATGAACTCAAATAATTAACTAATTATTATCGCAAGGTAATGAGTGATATAAAAGGAATAATAAACATAAAAAATGTTATAAATAATGTATAAATTAACTTAAGTTTATTATTTAGGATTAACAAGGAACATATGAGACAAGTCGGACTCAAGGTAAGGGAACTTTTCACCCTCCTCTTTTAGTCAAAGACTTATTTTATGTTATGCCTTTTTAGATTCATTTTTTCATGTTGGGATATGTTCTTATATATCTTTATATCTTTATATTTTATTTCCAAGTGATTATAGACCCTTTTATCTCTCATCAACTCATTTTTTGAATTTTTAAGTGACGTCATTACGCTGCCGAATTTTCGTAAGGGAATTTATAAAATAAATTTCCACTCATTGGGTTTTATGCATACTTCATTTATTATATTACGACATGATTATGTGTGTAATTAGTGTTCATTTATATAAATTGTAACTTCCACTTAATTTTATTTGTATATACTTTTTCTACACGTAATCACCCCAATGATAAATTCTTACATCATTGATACAATCTTTGTAAGGGACTTTTTCTCAATCTCCTTTCTTTGAGGCATATTTTGATTTATACAACACTTGATTTTATATGGTAGAAAAAACCTTTTGAATTTTAATTTCATTAAAATGGAATCTTTTTCTACATATCATTTTACTAAATGAAAAAGGGAATGTTTCTTTTTAACTTATGTGGTGACAACGACCTTTCTGTTGTCGAGAGAATTATTTGATATTTGGCATCCTTAACAAGCCGTGAAGTTTTTAAATGGAAAATAAATACCATATAAACTTTCTACATATTTTTGTATTTAAAATGTTTTTAAAAGTGTATTTACTATTTCAATATCTTTAAATTATTTCTTGTGATTCCAAAACAAATTTTTAAGATTTAAATGTTGATATTTGCAATCTTTTGTGTGTGATGATTATGTAATGGTACTTGGAAATTTGATGGTTGGTTACGTGATAAACCAAATGAAGGGTGGTTCTATGATAAAACAATGATGGGTGGTTATGTAATAACCTATAATTAATTGGTTATGGAAGTTGGTCATATGGATATTCCATTTATAAGAATGATTCTTGGATATCGACCGTATAGTTTTCCATTTAAGTATGATTATGTCCCAAGTTTACCTTTTATAGGTTCTGTGTTCTTTTTATGGGTTTTATGGTAATATTTTGGATAAAAAGGGTAATCAATGATCTTTTATTCATTAAATAGTATTTACTACATCATAAAGGTGAATATTATTGCATATGTTAAATTATTCATGGTTTTACATGGTGTTTTGAATAACTAATAGTTTTCTTTCTTTATGTATCCCTTACTAAGATTTTTATTCTCATTACAGATTTTTAAAACGTTTTTCATATGACTTAATGTGTAATAGGGTCAAGTATGGGATCAAGGAATAGTTGTGATGTTTAAGAAAGAAATGAAATCATGTTTTGTTTTTGAGTTTTTGTTTCATGGATGGTGGGTAAAAGAGTCTACTTTGTAATAATAAAGTTGTTATGTATAAGTTATGGAATAATTCTCAAAATCTCTAAACTTGAAAAGATCCTCAATGTTAATTATGAACTTAATTCAAGATTATATAATGTTTATTGTCTGTTCCTTACAGTCAGGTACTTCATATTGCTAAGTATGGGTAACCCAAATCCTAATTTAAACATAGGGTAAGTACAAAATAAATGGGCATGCTTTAATTCTAAACCATAGATCTCAAATTATAATAATTGATTCAACAAACTCAAGGAATGGTCATGCATAAATAAAAAAGAAATAAAACCATTTTCTTAACCCCGCTCAAAATGGTCATTCAAGAGGAATCAGGGAAGATATATAATTGAATAAATAACATAAAATCCCAACATAAATGGAAATAAAAAAATAAAATATCTCATAAAATCTATCCCCAGTCATCATGCACACCCTGAAACAAATAAATCGTCCCCTAATTCAAGCCACGAGAGGGTGCATAAAAAGAATGATGAAAAATGTTACAGAAAGTGACAGTTAGAGGGATCCCCAGTGGTGCGCTCTAGTCTGGTGATAATCCCTCATCAAGAATCCCATCCTAAATTACTCTTATGTGTGGCTGAAGGTGTTTTATTATAAGGTTTTGGGTCAAACCCTCAACCTATGCGTCTTGAATTTCTTGTTTCTCAAAAGGTTCAAATCGTGTAAATCCTATATGTCAGGTAATATCTTAATTTTTATTGCATGATAAGGCATCATGAAATTTGTATTATCATTTCCAAAATAAAAACTTGTTCCATTTAATTAAGTACATGATGTGTAAATGTTCTTCTCTAGATTCACATATCCACTGTATCCTAAAAAATATGGTTTCACGCTATGAGCTTCACTCCTAGCATAAAGTGTATTTTAGCTCAAAAAATCAACTCTTTTTATTACTTTTTAAAGATTTATTATATGATTCCATAAAACATAAACCAATAAATATTTTCCAACATTTGTAAATAATAATCAATTAATTACATAAATCTATGTATTTAAACACTATAAAAAATATGTATGAAATACATGCATCAAATACCCCCATAATTGAATTCAGGCTTGTCCTTAAGGATGGAATCTCAACATACTAAAATGGACTCTCACCTTACCATGCTTAAAATTAAATTTCAATAATGATATTTATCAGATGGAAAATTATATATTTAGGCATCACATAATAGATTTCATCAACACTCTATTTTTAAAGGAAACAGTCCAATCAAGGATTTTAATTTTTTTCATTCAAAATTTCCATGTTTCTTCATTCATCCATTTCCGTTTTCCAATTCATTATTAATAATTATACCATTTTTAATTTTCCTCACATGAATTTTTTATCTCATCATTAGGGTAAAAATTTAAATATAATTTAGAATATACTTCAAAAAAATGTCACTTACCATATACTTACAAGGCATCAAACATCTCCACCACATACAGGAAAAGAAAGCAATTAATCATGAGGGATTCATCATTAAGGATAAAATGAATCTATGTATTCAGAATTGTTAGGTAAATGATGTAAATAAATAAGGATCAAAAGTGAGGTTTGACTCTAAATTGTAATTCCGGATATAAAAAGATGAGCTCAAAAAAATCTCCCTCTACAAATTTCATCTCTATTATCCCCCAAAAAATATCAAAGTGCAATCATGATAAATTCAAGCCCAATGAATTAATAAACCTCTCTTTATTTTTTTTATTTCAATTTTTTATTTTATTTTTTTGAAAGATATTCTTAAGACAAATATCGCATTCATCACCGAACAACATATGATCAAAATTTCATCGGTCTGGAAGTGGTGATTTTTTATCCTCCAAAGACACAACCCATTTGGTTCTTTTTTTTTCAAATTATTATTTTATATTATTGTTTTTGTTTTTTTAAAGAGATGTGAATAATGGGTTATAATGAAAAAAACAATGGCCACACCTCAAATCACAACAGATAATACCTTAGCAAAATATCCTCAATAAAGTATATATCAATGCACCATTGAAAATCTATCCCCCGCTCTTATTCATTTAAATATCATAAAAAACTTTTAAAGGAAGGTATTAATGGATAATATAGGATTATAATATGTCTCATTTACAAACAAGTCTATTCATGGATTATAAGGTCTTAAAATGTATTAATGTTGGGTGGGTCTAAGGATAATGCTATAATAAAAAATTCCTCAATAATAATAAAAGTGATTTTTTTAGTCAAATATTTGATAAGATGTATAGAAAGTTATATAAGAAAACACACCCACGTTTCAAAAGAAATAATGGGAAATATTTTTCTTATAGTCTCTAGAATGATAAAAAAGGTCAGGATAGTCACTCATGGTATTTCTTACACATAATTAAATCAATTAATAAAAATATGAGAAATTCAAATCATGGAAAAAATTCATAAAAAAATTAATTTACCCAATTTAACATATTTTCCCAATTCACGATTTGTCAAATCATAGCCTACAATATTATCCCTATTAATTCTTTTCCCCATTTTTCTCATTAAAATTTATTGATAAAAAAATCTATATTCCTTGCATAATAATTATCCTAGGTATTTTATGTATCCTGGTTCAATTTATTAAAGAAATAATCAAATGAGGGTAAGAAATTTGAAGTTAAATCTCTAAAATAATTTAATGTGGTGGGTAGAGTGGAAAATTTATGAATTGAAACACTTATACCCCATTTATTTGATTCTTCAAACATGTATACTTAGGTTCTTCCTGCACATTTTCATTACATGTAAGTGTATCGTGATGTTTATTTTTTAGTCTTAATGACATGAATGGTGTTCACAACGTGTAGTGGTCCACCATCTTCCTATTTATTTTGTATAATGCTGCTATCTATGCCTTTAATATATTGGAAAAATTATTGAAAAAAGTGAAAGTGCAAGCCATTTCAATAACACTTAAAAATACAATAGTAATTGAAAAAAAATACTAATATAAAACTAAATCCTAATAAAGAAAACAAATCTAAGTCCTAAAAATTTATAAACTATTAGGTTGACTCCTGAAAGATTTAATTTTTTAATGGTTATTTAGCTTAACCATACCTGGTTTTTCTAATTAGATTGAGGTATAATTATATCCATATTTTGTTCATCTAATTTTGTCTTTGAAATACACCAATCTAATATTGACTCCTCCTAAATGAAATTTTCATTGAATTATAATTTGTTGACCAGAGTCTGAATAGCATGAGTATCACTAACAATATTTCTGCATCTGTCTAGACTTGATAAAATTATTTTTCTTTAACTGAAGGTTGTGTATAGTGGACTTATTTGATGATCCGTTTAGGTTCTATAATCATATTCTCAATTTATTCTTATGTTTATATTTCTTTTTTTTTTAATTTTTTATTCCTCATAGGGATCAGTTGGTTTTATTTATTCTTCTTATGGTGTACTTAAATGTTCTATAAATCCATGAAAATGTGAAAACTGTCTCATCCTTTTTTTATCTTCTTTCTATGTTATAATGAATTTTTCTTCTTCCATATAAAGTTCTATAGAAAGTTCCCCATCATCTTATGAACCTATAAAGCTTAGATAATCGTGATTAGAATAAATATTAGCTTTATAAGTGGTAATTACCTCTGCTTCATTTTTCAATATTCTTTTTTCATGATTATCCCTATAGAATTATCACTTCGGGGTACGGGGTTTTATGAATTCAATGATTTGGTATGTTTGTGGGAACTCATTGAATTGTTTTTTCATTATTCGAATTTCTTCAAGTTGTTGTGCCATATCCTCTTGTATCAAGGAAAACCTATCCTCGGTGGTCATTTTTACATGAATCCCTACCATTACAATGAAAAATTCCTAGTGAGGTAAAAAGTAATAAAAAGTAAATAAAAACCCTAGGATAAAATTAGGAAACAGAAAAGTTGGGAAAATATTTTTTCTAAATTATTCAACTAATAAATTCTCCACTCTTATCCCAAAATATTTATACTAAAACATTGATAGCCCATGTGGAATCTTTATTTCCCATAATGTTATCAAATTTAAAAATTTATAACATAAATGAAACCAACCACTAAACTATAAGATAGTATAGGATATGAAATTTTGAGGTCGAACCCATCGAGGCAGGGTTAGTGAAAAAAATTAATTAAGTAAAATAAACCTAAACTATTTGTGATTTGCAGTAATAGAATAAAAACTAATGAGAATGTGATTGGTGGAGAAAGTGTGAGAATAAAATATAAAAAGTGTTTTGGGAAATAATGAATCATGGTTCATGTGATGAAAATTTATTAAATAATCAATTAACAATTATGTAGTCATCAGAATCCAGTTGTAGAGATTCTAATGGTCATGTTAAACACTCTCCATCAAGAAAACTCTTTTTCTCAGGGTTAGGTACTTCATATTTCAAAGGATGGGTAACCTGAATCCTAATTTAAATATAGGGCATGGAAAAAATCAAGGTCCATGGTGGATGTCAAAACCCTAGATATCTAATTATAAAAATTAATTCAATCAACTTCAGAAATGGTCACGGACAAATAATGAAAGAAAATATACTCTTTTCTTAACCTCTCTGAAAATGACCATGCAAGAGTAATCCAGCAAGAGATAGGATTAAATAACTTCATGAAATCCCAACATAAGTTGAAATAAAAAATAAAATACTTCATACAATCAATCCTAGTTCATCACGCACTTTGTGTAATAATGAAATCATCCCCTAATGTTAGCCATCATAGGGTATAAAAAAAGAATAAATAAAAATCCTATAAAAAGTGGTAGCAGTAGGGATCTACAATTGTGCGATCTAATCTGACATGAATCCCTCTTCAATAATACCCTACTAAGTGCCTCTAGTTTCTGGATGAGGTATTATTTTTATAGTTTTTTTCATAAAACCAGTTCCCTACTCATCTTTAAGTTTATCTATCCTTATATGTTCATGACATATAAATATTACATGTCATGTAATATTATAATTTTCACTACGTGAGAAGGAGTCATGAATTTTTTCTTATCTATTCCAAAATAAAAACTCAAATCATGTAATGTAATATATGATGTTTAAATGTTATTCTATAGATTTGTAGCTCCAATACATACTCAAAAATCTAGTGACGTGCCACAAGTGTAGCTTACGACAAGAAGTGTATTTTACCTCCAAAATTATATTTTTTCTTCCTTTTCCAATCTTCATAGTATCCTACCATAAAACATAAACCAATTCTAATTTTCCAACATTTTTCAATAATAATAAATGAAGTATATAAATTAATGTATTTAAACACAATCAAATCTATGAATGGAATATAGGAATCAAAGGAAGAACCTCAATCTTATATAAAATGATGAAGAAAATTTTTTTGAATAAGAGGATAAATTTACAATGTTATATATGAATGATATAGAATATGTGCATAGACCATAAATAAACATTGATAACTTCATTTATGGGTTAAATTTAATCCTTCAAATGGTGTTGTTCTCTTGTATTTATTCATCGTATTAGGATATAGTATTAATTTCCATTAATATTGAAAATGAGTTCTCTATGAAGTATGTATTCATGGGAAATCATGATAAGAATAAGTAATATGAGTTTCATGGGAAGAATAATGTGTAAATGGGGAAAATTTATGGATGGGATTTACCACATGTGATAATTGTGGGAAGAAACACCATGGGGATTGCAAGAAGGGAATATAGGTTTATAAAAATTATGGAGAAAAATTCTATCAAACTCATAAATGAAAGGTCAAAGAGGAATATATTTTAGTGTTAAATTATTTAAATATAGGGAGAAAAAAATTCAAAAACATCCCAAAAACATCATGAGAATTTTCTTTAAAAAATCCAAGGGAGTAATGCCAAGATTATGTGATTACCATAGATGAATTTGGTGATCCTAATGATGTGGTGTAATGTACTTCAATCGTAGACTCAATGTTAGATAATGATTTATCTGAATTCAGATCTTTAAACTCTTTTATATCTTACAAGTTTTTTAAAAACATTATAAATTTACCTCTCACCCTGTTAATTGAGTTATCAATTAAGAAACTAACTAGAAATCTTATCATAACAAGGATGTGTGAAGAGATTTCAATTATGATACATAGTCATACCATATTAGAAAACATGGTTATTATACCGATGGTTGAATTTGATATAATTTTTTGTATATATTGTTTTTCAAATTAAAATATAAAGATTTATTACCAATAGAATGATATTACGATTGTCAAATGTGAAGTAGAATCTCTTGTCTTCAAAGGGGAAATCATAATAAAATTCGTGTCTGGATCCTCCCATAGTAGATATTCTTAAGGAAATCCTATGTAAATAGAAAGATAATGTGTGATCTATAGATGAATAAGGTATCATATTAAAAGAGGATGTACACATGGTATAAAAGTTTATTGATGCTTTTCTAGAAGAACAACATGGTCATCTACCATAGTATGAAGTTGAGTACCCCATTGAACACATTCATGATGAAAGGACAATATTTTAAACTTCTAATAGAATGGAACTAGTGGAGTTGGTTTAATTAAATAAATTATTGTATGATTTTTTTTTATAATGAGTTTATATTCCCAAGTATTTCACCATGGGGATCCCCTATTGTATTCGGGAAAATGAAGGCTGGATTTAAAGGATAGTGAATATATTATTGGGAGATAATTGTTTTTGTTATATATTATAAGTATCCTTCAAAATTAATTTATGGATTATTGTATCAACTTCAATAAGACTAATACTTTTAAAAGATCGATATTTACTATGGTTTTTTTAAGTTAAGGGTAAATAATGATGATAAACCTTAGATGAAATTTCAATCAAGGTATGGACATTATGAGTTTACGGTAATTCCTTTTGGATTGAATAATGTACATTATGTATTTATAAATATCATGAATATAGTGTTTAAAGATTATTTTGAAATAAATTATATGGTATTCATTAATGAAATATTAATATACTCCTACATCATGATATTCAGTATAAAATAATTTTTGAGACCCTCAAGAAAATGGAATTCTCTGGGAAATATATTAAATGTTAATTTTAGCTCAATAAAGATTCTTTTCTTGGCCAATTGTCTCCATGTGTGGAATATATGTTATCTCTTCAAAGGAAAATAAAGTCAAATAATATCTTACTCTAATGAAAATAAATGAGATCCAAATTTTCCTAGGATTAATAGGTAACTATATATGTTTTGATTAAGATTTATCCAGGTTGAAAAACCCATTAACCATGTTAAAACATAAAGGGGTTTAATTTATAGGGTTAAGGAAATTACAGGAAAATTTTAAATAGTTTAATAGGAGAATGATTAATTAAATAATATTAAATTTACCATTAGTTAAGTAAGGACTTTTAAAATATTGTGATGCATTGAATAAAATACATGGTTGTGTCCTTACCTAGAATGATATGGTGATTTCTTATGAATTAATGTAATTTTTAATTGATGAAAAGAACTATACAACATGAACTAGAGATTAAATCCATAATAGTTTCTTTAAAAATATATATTCACTGCCACTACGGTAAAATATGTGATATATATACTAAAACTAATAGTTTTATATATATATTCTCCTATAAGGATCTTAACATGGGGTAAATGAGATGGTTTTAAATAATCAAGGAATACGATCGCTTGATACACAAATACCCTAAAAATGAAAATATGGTGGTTGATTAATGGATTAGAAGGGACCATAGAGTTCTAAAAATAATAAGGATTAACAAATATCCTATATAAAGAGATCTAGAAAAGATAGATATGTTTATTGCTGAGAAAGGGGAGCTATAATTCCTTTTCTAAGAAATTGTTAAACCATCCTTACTATAAGAAATTGAGAAGTCCTAGTATGATGATGTGGAATTAAAAAGAATGATTAAAATAATAAATTATGGAAAATTAATAGAATTTGTCTATAGAGATAGATCATGGATTTTTAGTAATAGGATGTATGTTTCATCCATGTTGGAGGTTAAAAGGGAACTTTTATATGAAGCACATAGCTCACATTTTTCTATACACCCAAGTAGCACAAGGATATATAGGGATTTGAGAGAATATTTCTGGTTGAATGGTATGAAGTTGGAAACTGTGGATTAAATATCTAGATACTTATTATGATAGATGGTAAAGGATGAAATTGAATAACCTAAGGGATTCGTGCAACCTTTGATTATACCTATATGGAACTGGGATGATGTTACAATGGACTTTGTCACTTGACTACAAAAGACTCTAAGGATTAATGATCTTATATGGGCTTTTTTATCATTTTACTATGTTTTCTCATTTCTTAGTGATAAGATAAGATCTACCCCTTGATCGTATTTCCCAGCTCTATATTAATGAAATCATAAGTCCTTATGGGGTAACTCTATCGATTGTATCTAATCATAACCCTTGGTTCACATCCAAAATCAAGAAGATTATTCAAAGGGATCTTGACACAAAGATACATTTATGCAATTCCCATCATCCAAAAACTAATGGGTAGCCATAAAGGTATTTCACTACATTAGAAGATAGGTTTAGATTATGTTCTCTTGGTTTCCAATATATGTGAGATCAATATCTACATTATGTTGGATTTTCAAATAATAACAGATTCCATTTGAGAATAAATATAGAACCATGTGATAAATTGTATGGGAAGAGGTGTCATAATCCAACCTGTTGTGAATAAGATGGAAAAAAAATCAAGTTTGTCTCATGCTTTTAGAGTATATGACTATTATAGTGCAGACTATTTGGGGTCATATGAAATAATTATAAATAATACTAAATGGATATGTTGATAATAAAAGGAAATACTTGGAATTTAAATTTTGGAATCATGATTTCATTAATTTTTTACAATGGAATATAGTTCTTAGATTTAGTAAAATGGGGAAGATAATTCCTAAGTACATTTGGATTTTTGAAATACTTGAATGAATTAGAGTTATAGTATACTGATTGGCTATATCACCTATCCTTTCTAAGGTACATAATTTCTTCCATGTTTCACTACTGGGAAAATTTATGTAGAATCCAATTCATATTACCATATCTAAGGGTATATAGTTGGAACCTAACATGTCTTATAATGAAGAACTTGTCCCGATTTGTAACACTGGAGAAAAAATGTTGGAAAATCAGATAATTTGATTGGTGAAAATCCTTTGGAGATATCAAAAACTATAAGAGGAAACCTAGGATACTGAAGAAGATATATGGAAAGAATATACACATTTTTTAATAGATGTTATATAAATCAATTTTGAGGATGAGTTTATTTATAGGGGTGTAATACTTGAGACCCTACTTTAGTAGGTAAACACTATATCTAGAATAATAACACAATACACACTCTTAAGAGGCATTACTAATGGATTTAATCAAAATATAATTTTTTCATTTTTTTTAATTTACAATACTAACTTAATTTTTGAATTCATTATTTCAAAATTATTTTAGAATAAATTTTTTATTTTTTTCATGGAATGCTGGTTTTTAGACAAAAAAAATATAGTTTACATGAAACTTGTAAGTTTTATGACATTATCATTATATAATAATTACCTATAAGTTTAAAAAATTATCTATGTAATTATATATAAATTTAATGAATAATAATATGCTTTCAAATATATTATTTGATTTTATGAATCCTATGTACACATTTTTATAACTAATTAAAATGTTATATTTATAAAAAAAATATTTTTTGTCTTTCCTTTGAATCAATTATTTACAATGGGAAATTATTTTTTTTCTTAGATTTAAATACGCATACATATTTTCATAATAAATAAATTTATTTCATTAAAATCAGTATTATTGAAAATTTTATCTTTTATATAAATTTAATTCTTTAAAATGTAATTTTTTTAATAACTATTTTCATGTGATTTAGTGTGTTTATCTTAAAATTAACTTTTCACACATATATAAAAATTGTTTTATAAAATTAATTTAAATTAGTAAATTTGAAGTATTAAATTAGGTAAAAGGATCAATCTTAATCTTTTTCATTAAAATTATATACTATGGTTGGAAATTAATTTCCAACGTAAAAGTAAGTTAGGGTAAATGATAATATGTCAAAAAGAAAAGACATAAAACACTAAAGGTTTTCTCAAAAAAGAAATTTTTTTAGTTTATTTTTACCACCAATCACCATCCCCTCATATTTTTTCCATTTTATATCCATTAAACCTTGAATAGTAACCTAATAACATGGAAAATATAAGTGTTACTCCCAAAATAACCCTTCTCCTCACTTATAAAGGAGTAACATCTCCACCACTTCAAGACTCAACTATATATGGAATATAATCTTTAAATAATACCACTTTATCATCCAAGAACCCTCTCCCACGTTTAAAAGAATTTTTTCAACATTAGTTAGCATAATTCCATTATTTTCTAAGAGACTTCCAAGTAAAGTCGAAGTCTTCGACGTGTGTATTATCATTTACATATATTTTCTTATTAATTATCATCGTTATAATTTATTATACCCACATAAATATAAATATATTAGTACAATTTCCAAAAACAAATGTTACTATATTAAGTTTATTATAATTTTTATTTATTTTTACTATCTATTAAGAAAAAATGAATTTTCATTCATGTGTACACACAAACTACCACCACCGCGAGTAATGAAATTCATTTCTCATCACCACCAATCATTGATAGTTACTAGAATGGATTTAATTATAGAATATGATGTTTATAATATCATTAGTTCATTTATATTATAAATTTAATATTCTATTAAAAATATTATCAATAAACCATCATCATTAATTCAACCGTTTATAATTAGTGTGCTAAAAGAAAAATATTTTATTCAAATTAAGTAATATTTTCATATACATTACTTCCTCTTCTAAATACGTTTTAAAATATAATATAGAAAACAAATAAAAATTAAATAATATCATTATTATTTTTTATAATAATATTATGTAACACCCCAAGATTTTAGAAGAACATTATTTTCATATCATAAATGAAACATAACACATAACTTAAATGACCTGTGAAATATATTATTTAAATATAACCATTATAACCTACCTATTACATTGAAAGCTATAAATTTAAATAAATAAATTTTTAAAATTATATTGTTTACATATATATATAATTAAACTACTTTTTATCAATTGATTATAAATGATAATAAAAAAACTTGAAAATAAAACAAATGTTTTTCTGACAATATGTTTCTATGGGGAAATTATGTTTTCATCTTAATAAATTAAATTAATCACTATTGATTTATAATTTTTATGAAATTAATATATTAAAAATTCAAAAAAAAATATCATTCATCTTGTATTTTTTTCTATTTAGGGAATACGAATAAATCCAGTCTTATTCTTAAGAATTGTATTTTACTAAAAAATTGTTTCATCTTATTTTGTGCACTTATTTTAATATTTATTTTCACAAATTTTAGGAAAATATGTTGAAAATTTTAACTTAATTTTTTAAAATTTCCTGTAAAAATTATCTTAGAGTTATTTTATGATAATTTTATGAAAATATTAATATTTTTTTATTAGTGAAAAATAAAACTTTTTGTAAAACTATCATTTCATTTCAAAAAATGAATTAATTTAAAAGTCCCATTATTCTTTGAATTTTATTTATACATAACATAATTATTATTTAGTTATATTTAATCAAATTGATTACATTTTAATCGTATATATACTAGATTTTTTTATAACTTTATTTTTAGGCTCAAAATGCATTTTCCTGAAAACTGTTTTCAAGAACACAATGTTTCTCCATTTTAAATAATAAAAACAATATTTATTTATATAGGAATTAAAAAAAATAGATTTTATATATACATATATGAATTTAAATCCATTTCATTTTTAATAAAAATCATATAGTTAATATATTATCATCTTATTCTTGAAAATGCATTTCTTGAAAACCTGTTTTTGACATGATTTACAGGTTTATCTCTAAATTAAAATTTCTCCTTCAATGAATTGAATTCGGTAACATATATTCAATATTATTAATCATAATAATTATTATTAGTTAATTTCAACTTAATTTTTTCATAATGAATGATGAAAATAGAAAAAAAATTAATTACCACAGTTAATGATTAAATGGTTTTACCAGGGTTAAACCAAAAGATAAAAAAAATTCTAATTAAATGTTTAAAAATCCTATTGGATAGAAATATTTCAATTTTAAACTCTCCAAAATTATAATCTGAGTTTATTTTAAATCATTTGGTTTTGGAATGATATAACAAAGCTGACTTGAGTAACCCAGAGTTTTTGGTTGATTTTTTACATGTGTATAGATATAAGAGGTCAAATTCCAATGGAATAGTCAGTTTAGTAGTTCTATAGAACCAGATACATAAATTATTCCTATTTTACCTTACTAAAATAAAATAAAACATAGTAACAAAAAAAATTCAACCTCCTTGAACTCATTCAAAGAAATATTCTTAATATCTTGGGGAAAAGAAACCAAATAAGTGTGAGCTCAAATGATTAATAAGGGTTACATACATCAGAAGTTATCATGAATAAATAAGTAATAATAAATATTTAAAATAAATAACTAAACACAAATTCCATATAATAACAGAAATATTATGATTAGATAAGTCATAATTAGTATGTAAAGGTAAATAAATGAACACACCTTGCATTTAATTTAATAACTTCTGAAAAATATGCATCCATGGATAATATATATAAAATAAAATCATGGAAAATAATAACTGGATTCATAATGAAATAAATTCTTGATATTGGATTATATTTTTTATGAAATTATTGTATTTATACCATGAATATTTTTTATAAGTTGATTCAAAACTATGGGTAAAAACCAATTTAATTTGGCATAATGATTTGTCCATTAAGACCTACTGATGCGTTGAAGGGATATATACTTCCAAGCCCCACTCGTAACTGCATATCCACATAATTATTCATTATCAAATGATCTATTTAATTAATGAAAAATATTATATATCCAAAATTATATGTATTGAATATAGAAATAGATTTTTTAATATTTCACCAGTTAATCAAATAATTTTCAAAGTAAAGATAATGTGTGGAAATGATATACAATTTAAGAAATAATCATATCCATGATACAAATAATATATTTTTTTAATATAAATTATATTTTCATTGAAAAAAGATCACAATAAATTGTTTTTCTCAAGAGAAAGTTAACAATAACCAAATTAATCATGAAATGAGAGGCTGCCATTGGTTCATCAAGAATAAAGGTTTTTGTATTAAAATTATGTCCTTTGGAAGAATAAAGAGAAGCTAAGTGAAATATTAAAATAATATTTCATAAAAATTTTTTCTTTTTAAAAACATTTAAAATATATAACATAAGATACTTTTTTTTAAATAGTTATGACAGTAGGTAAGACTATTATCACAGTATATTTTAAGAAAAACATTCCTTCTAAATTTTTTATTATAAATGCCCATTTTAAAGAATAAATTTTTATTATTATTAAATATATAAATGGTGAAGTATATACACCACATAAAAGGGAATAGGTCCATATTAAAAAAAATATGTCTCAACTTTAGAATAATTAAGACAAAATCCCTTAACCCACACTTCAATTTGCTTGAACGGTATTTAAATTCTTGTATAGTGGTTTTATTCATGTTATTAAATTATATTAAATATATATTCATGTTTATAATATCATATATGATCCTACTATAACATATTATCACCCGTTTATTAATATTATTTTATTCTTAAAATTGTTTTTTGTGTAAATTGTCTTGTCTTCTTATGCATGTTTTTTCATGAAAGTTTTAATTCTGGTGTATGGGATATATTTCAATCATATAAAAGTTTATATTATTTTTATAAAAAAAATATTCACTCATTATATTTAATTTTATAATCATTCATTACAGTTTTATATGAAAAATAAATCACATTGCTTCGTGGAGACGGTAGGTTATACATACGCATGAGCAATGATATCATTACCTTAATGGGTGAAAATGTAAGGAATTGGAAGTTATGTTAATTTTATAGAATTAATATCATGTATTATTTATCATATATATTCATTATTTCCATCACTATAAAAATCCATGTGAGTTGGTGATGGGAAACAAATTACATCGGTTCATAAGCTGATAGTCCCCCATACACATGAGGATGGCTTTGTTTACCATTAGATGGAGAAGGATATAGATAAATATTATGATATATATATAATAAAATATTAGTATATGGGATATTATTTTGTAATTATATTGTAATTTTTAATTTATAAAGGTGATAAAATAAGAAAGAATGAAAATAACTTTATTAAGATGATTACCTTCTCTTTGCGAAGTCTCTTTTTCATCTCCACCTAAGGACTAGAAGTTTGGTCATTATGGAATAAAAATAGTTTTATAATGTGTTTAAGTATTTTTGGGAGATATTTATTGAGGGTAGTGTTGGGAAAACTGGGTCCCAGTGACAGCACAAACTCCCTGCCTCAACATAGTCGTCGGTTTGTGGCATGTCAGGTACCATCAGTTACCCAGCAGACACATAGTCCCCACCCAAGGGTCTAACCACGTGCCTGAATGGGTCATATAACTAATGAAAGTCCCCAAAATCCAACACTTATCCTTTCTAGTGTACTTTGTCCTCACTCACACACACCCTGGGAAACGTCCCAAAAATTCACACATCCTGATCACTACTCTAGGCCAAGCACGCTTACCTGTGGTGTTCTAATCGTGTAGGTTCCCGAAAAGGAAGGTGCACCTTGTTGACATGAGTCATATCATTTAGTCATTTAACCCTTTATCATTCAGGGGTGTTACAATCACCCCCTTCCCCTTAAGAGAACAACACCCTCGTTGTGGACCCTATATCTCAACCAAGGCAGTGCGCCTCACTTAAGGTTGGGCACCACCTCTAATACCAAATGTGATGACTGGGTCTCGGTGATAGTACAAACACCACGCCTTAACATGGTCGTCGGGTCTTGGCCCGCCAGGTTCCACCATTTTCCTCGCAGACACGTGGTCCCCACCCAAGGGTCCACCCAAGTGTCTAAACAGGTCATCTGACTAATGATAGTCCCCACAGGACAACACTTGTCATTTCCAGAGTTCTTTTTCCTCACTCACACACAACCTAGGAAACTTCTCAGAAGGTCCCCCATCCTGATCACTACTCCAGGCCATGCACCCTTAACTGTGGATTGCCAATCAGGTAGGCTCCCGAAAAAGAAGGTTCACCTTGTTGACATGTGTCATATCATTCAGTCATTTAACCCTTTATCTTTCTGGGTTATTACAAGTATGATCCAAATGGATTGATATATTTGAATAATTGAGGGGATGGAGTTACCTATTATAATTTGGGAGAAGTGAAATTTTGGATACCACACAAAACTATTCAATAATGGAAAGTCACACTTAGTCCAATTACCAAAAAATGATAAATAATGGATTTTAGGGAAGGTAATTATTATCCATACCTCCACCACATAAAAATAAATATTTTTTAAACATATTACTCACTTATTATCTATTCTTACTTACTTTTTCATTTTAGTTTTCACCATCATAACTAGTTTTTTAACCTAGGAAATTTATCCATTGATATTAAAATAAAATGACCCATATAAGATAATTTGGACCCAATTATTTTAATTGTTAAATCTAATTTATCCAAAAAATCTATGCTTGTGTAAAATTATTTTTAACATAAGCACATGTAATGCACAAAAATCATTTTAACATTAACCGTGTTAATTAATTTATTTATATTTTTACTAATCATTATGACTATAAATTAAGTTGAACTTATTACCTAATATTAATTATTTTATTCCAAATATTTTATCCATTTTATCAAATTCATCTCATAGAATTGAAAATTATTAATTTAAAATAAACCCTGAAAATGTGTGGAAAATGGTTTTTTAAGAAATGCATTTCTCAAGAATAAGTTGATCTTATATTAACTATATGAATAGTAATAAACATTAGATGCAATTAGGTTCATATATTTAGATATATAATCTATAAATTTCATTTATATATTTCATTATTAAATTCTATTTTAATTAATTAAAATGGATAGACACTATTCATTTTTAAACAAAAATAGTTTTATAAAATATATCAATTTTATAAAGAAGAAAAAGAATCTATTTTTACCTCCAAATTTTATGATATTTAATTCTATAAAATTGGTATCTAAAAATTTTTTAATTAATTATATTATAATATATTATTATAAATTAAATTAGGAATATTTAATGTAACAACTAGGTCATTCTGAAAGCATAGAAACCCTACCTTAATATGGATGTCAGGTCCTGGCCCGCGAGGAACCACTAGTTTCCCCTAAGACATGTATTCCCCTAACTAGGTCCCACCCACATAACTAAAAAATCATCACACTAATGATTTTCATCACTTTACAACTCTTTTGCTTTTTCTTTCTCTTTTTCCTCACCCACATACACCCTAGGAAACTTCCTATGAGGTCACTCCTATGGACCACCACTCTAGACCAATCACCTTAAGCTATGGAGTTCTAATAT
Organism: Viscum album; assembly: GCA_963277665.1. Lineage (NCBI taxonomy): Eukaryota > Viridiplantae > Streptophyta > Magnoliopsida > Santalales > Viscaceae > Viscum > Viscum album. The sequence continues at coordinate 614,130,969 of OY728160.1, read as the reverse complement.
GGCAATCTCTCAAAAAGAAAGTTTCACCTTGTTTACATGGTTCATATTTTTTATTCATTTAATAATTTATCATTATAGGGTGTCACATTTATACACCCCCCCCCCCCCCCCCCCTCTACAGAACAAATTCCTTATTATAGACCCTACATCTCAACATAGGTAGTTCCACCACACTTTTGGTCGGGTACCTCCTCTGATATTAATTTAATAACTATGCACTGCTAAAAACACAATCACCCAACCTTATCATGTTTTTCGGGATTTATCCCACTAGGAACTACCAGTTTCCCCTGAGACACATGGTCCCCTCCCTGGGGCCCACCCATAAAACCAAAAATATTATTAGACTAATGATTTTCCTCACAGGCCAACACTTATTCTTTTTAGTTTGATTTTTCCTCACTCACACAAATCCTAGAAATATTCCTAGGAGTTCACACATCTTGATCACTAACCTAGACCAAGAATGTTTAATTTTGGAGTTCTAATCTGGTAATATCTTAAAATAAAAGGTTCACCTTGTAGACATGGGTTATATGATTTATTCATTTAAACCTTTATTATTATGGTTTGTTATATTTATATCCCTCTAGAACATAAAGTCCCCATTGTAGACCCTACATCTCAATATAAGAAGTTCCACCGCACTTCTGGTTGGTTTCTTAATTTGATACCAATTTAACAACTAGGACCTACTTACATGACAGACACACCGCCTTAACAAGGTCGGCAGGTCCTAGACAACCAGGAACCACCAGTTTCTATACATACATGTGTTTTCCTTTCTGGGGCCCACCCACATGCCTAAACGGATCATCGGGCTAATGTATATCCCCATATGGCAATTATTATTCTTTTAAGTGTGTTTTATTCTCACTCAAGCACACCTTGAGAAACCTCATTGGAGGTCACCCGACCTAACAACTATTACATATCAAACACTCTTAACTTTGGAGTTATAATCTAGTAGGCTCCCAAAAAGAAAGGTGCTCCTTGTTAACATGATTCATAGCATCTATTAATTTAATACTTTATCATTCTATATTGTTACAATTATATACTAATTTTTTATTATTCATAAAATTTTATTTATATTGGGAAGTATCAAGAAATCATTCTATGATTATTTTTACTAAGTAATTTCCAAATCGACATTTATCATATCAAATTATCATTTTTTCATGAAATATTAAAATGTGAATTTTATTATAGTTTTATTAAAATATAATGTACACTTTATATAATTGAGGCTTGGGGGTTCATGTATCTCAAGCTACTAAAGAGATTGATTTTATTTAAAAGGAAATTTATCATAAAGCCTTGGGGTGTTACATTCTTCCTTCCTTCAAAAATTTCATCCTCAAATTTTCAAAGTGATTAACTTGTAAACAAATTAATTTAGTTATCCTTCATAACAACATTCATTCCCCATGTTTCTTATTTCATTTTATGATTTCTTTGATGTACCTTTAATATTAGATTCATCTGATTCCTTAATAATTGATCTCTAGTATCAATAATATAGATGGGATATTTATATTAAAATAGATTATATTCCAATTATATTTCTTCATAGGTGAGAACATTCACTGGGTTGAGAATATAATACCTTAACAATTTTATGTAGAACACATCGTGTACTTTATAGATACTTTTCAGCATTATCAAATAATAATCCAAAGCCCAAATTATTTCTAAAATTTAATAGGGTATGATGTACCTAGGGTTAATTTTTCCATATTACAAAACCTTATGAGACCCTTCAATGTATATACATTCAAGAAAACATGATCTCCCACTTAAAATTACAAATCATTCCTTATATTATCAATATAAATATTTTACATACTTTGAGTTGCTTTAATATGTGCCTTAATAGTCTTTACCTTTGTTGTTTTCTCTTCAACATGTTTTGAGCATACAAGTTTCCTTTAACCAAATTCATCCCAACAAGATTTAGAATGAAATATCATGAAATATAATGTTTCATATAGTTCCATCTGAATTCTTATTAATCCAAAAAAATATTTCTGAAAATTTAAAAAACATAAATCTAAAATATTTGATCAATCATTTATCTCCAGATAATATAAAGTAGCTCATAATTTCATAAAAAATATATTTTAATATCTTTATTATATATTATCCTGAATCATAGTAATAACCTATATTATCATAAACCCTTAATGAAAACATTCATTATTCAAAAAATTAACACTCACATCATTCCTTAAATAAAATAATAGATTATTTGATATATTCAATAAATCGAAAAATGATGTAAACACCATCAAAGAAAACATAATCCACTTTGTCATAAAAACAGTAATTAATTCCAATGTCATCAATACTACCCCATTTACTTCATCAATTTTAATCATCTCTAAAAATCATTAACTCAATATTTGGAACATTTCAAGGGTTATATTTAACTTAATCATATTTTCTTCTTAAAATATCACCTTACCAATAAATAACTTTTCTTGGTTATGAGTATCATTTTACATATTATTTAAAATGCCTAATTAAAATCTTTATAAATATGATCCCTATACATTTCATGGTTCATGTAACTAGAATATCATTGATAAAATACTTATACAAGATAATTTTTTAATACAAGTATAGAATCACTATAATCAATCCACTACAGTTGTAGTAATAATATAATATTATCCTAGATCTCTTATATTTTATTAAGTTATATTCCTTTGGTGTTTGTGGAATTAATTTTCAGAGTATCCCGTCCCCTTATATTTGAAACACTAAACATAAAAAATTATCTTTCTTACCCTTTCATTCGCATGCCTAATGGCCTTTTTCTTTACACATGAAGTAAACTCACATTCCCTTTAAGCATATACCTAGGTGTTTCTTTCAAAAATTATCACATATATAAAAATCATTTTGTATATTATTCCCCTTGTCCATTTTTTTCTACTTATTCCTCTTATTATCTTGATTCCATTTGATTATATATGATCTAAAAATACCCTTCTCCTTTTTTATATAACATAAAACTATTTCATCATATAACTTAAAAACCTGAAAACCCAGTGCCCTTTTAGAGACTTTTCTTAATACCTTAAAATAAATTGTCAATCTTGAATTATAAATTGCATATTTAATCAATATAATAATTTTATATCCTTATAAATTTATCCTCATACACAAAAACACATGCTTATTCCTTTTTCTTTAAGTTGTGGAAATTTCTTTTCATTTCAGTCCATTGATCACGATGGAAATATTTTTCAAATAATGTTTTCTTAAAAAAATTCATTCTATGTGTTATATTTTTTATTCCTCCTTAGTATTATGTATCAACTTCCACCATTGATTAGCATAGCCTTTGATAAAATATATTTCCTTTATAACATTTTATTTTTCATCACAAACGAAGGCTAGAAATATCTTCTCAAGTGAATTAGTCCATTACTAATCTTCCATAGGAATAATAGTACTATCAAATGATATAAAATTATATCATATTAAGAAATACGACATAGGATAATCATGATGTGGTATAATCGGTTTCTCTATTTCAGAAAGGTTATTTCTTATAAAGTAATTAAGCTTCCCTAATATATCCATGATCTTCTTAGTTCCAATACCATAACAAGGAAATCTATACTAACATTATTTTTTCAAGCACCAATTAAATAATGGAATATACTATATTATCTCAAAAATTTTAAATTTTAATTCATAATTTATAATTCTAAATCGGGTGTAGCACTTAATAATAATTGAAAATTTAATCATTATTAATCTAAGATTCATAATCTTGGTTTCTTTAGGGATATATTTATTTTCAAATCCTTTATAATGATTTGTAAAGAAAATGTAAATTGTCTTAAGAATACCCCCCCCCATGAGTTTCAAATAAGGTGGAATATAAGGTATGTTGTCTTACACTAATTGACAATCAAAGCCCAATTCTCCCTTTCAAGAGTTATTACCCATAGGTACACTTGTGATATAACTAAATCCACTTATAGTATCTATATAGAGATGTATTTCTAGTAAAACTTAATAATATAGTCCTTAAAAAAACATTAACATGTTCTTATATACTTATCCTCAAATTATACCCTTGAGTTATGTTCCATAACATATGTTTTCCTAAATATGGTTTTCAAGATTAACTTTCTTTGATACCAAATGTAACAACCTCGACTCTAGTAACCTAGATATGGTGGTTACTTTGTTACATTGGCATAGATACAGGAGGTCAAATACCAAAGGACCGATCAGTTTACTAGTTTTAGGGAATTAGATACTTACATTATACCCATTTTACATTGGAAGAGAAAATAAAATATAGTATTGTAAAAAATTCAAAATCCTTGATCTCATTCGAAAAATTTTTCTTCATATCATGGGGAGAGGAAACAAAATAAGGGTGATCTAAAATGATCAGTAAGGGTTATATATAGTTGAATCTATCATGGATAAATAATTCATAATCAATATATAAAGGTAAATAATTTAACACAAAATACATTTAATAAATTTACTATCATAATTAGATAATTCATAATCAATATAGAAAGGTAATTAACTGAACACACATTCCATTTAATTCAATAACATGACCACAAAATAAATCCACGGATAATATCAATTCAATAATCTCAGAGATAATAATAACTAAATTCAAAATAAAGGAAATTCATAATATTTAATTCCATGATCTTTGACATCATGGTATTTATATCATCAATACCTTTCACAAGACGGTTTTAAACTATGGGTAAAAACCTATTTAATTTGATTAACTAATTTTTTTCATGATACCTACTAATGTATAAAGTGGCTATATAATTCTGATCCCCAACCATCACAACATGTCCAAATAATTCCTCATATTTTTGATGATCTATTTAATTTATGAATAGTATTCTTTATAAAAAATATCTTTATTGATTAAAGAATAAAAACTTATCAACATTTCTCCAGTTAATAAAATAACATTCGAAGTAAAAACTATATGTAAAAGATTTTATACAGTTTAGTAAATAATAATATCCATGTTATAAAAAATATGGATATTTAAGAGAAATTTAATGTATAATCAAAAATGATCATGTGAAATTTGTTATATCAATAGAATTTTAATAATCACAAAACTAATCAAGAAATTATAGGTGACCATAAGTACCTTGGGAATATATGTTTTTCATTAAAATCATTTAATTTAGAAGAATAAATAGAATGGAAGTGAAATATTAAAATACAGTTTCATAAAATATTTTTTTTTAACCATTGAAAAAATATAAATAAAGATAAATTTTTTTAAACAGTTATGGTGGAGGGGAAGTTTATTATCATCATATATGTTGAAAAACATTCCTTTTAATTTTTTCTCAAAAACAGCCCTTTTGAAAAATAGTATAAATATTCCTTTAAAAATATTTTTAAAGTTCATGTGTAGCATAAAATGTGTTTGATAAATCATTTGAGTAAATAAAATTATTTTGTAAAAAAATATGACAAACTTAAGCATGGAAGAAAATATATCTTATTTTATGATAAGTAAATTTAGTTTTTATTTTAAACTTTTTACATCTCGAACTGAGTGCCACTAAAACAGTGCCTCGAGACAGCTGGTCACTAGGCCAAAAGTGTACCTCCCTATATGCCAAAGGTTGATGATGGGGTATTGTAGTGATATAATTTAGAGACTATACCCTCATGATTAGAGAAGCATATTGTTAAATATAATAATGAAATAGTAAAAGAAAATGAAAAATATAGAAGCATAAGATAATAATGTACCAATAGTAAATAATAAATAAGAACCAATCATAAACATGATATAATATAAAATAATTAGACATACAAAGGGTGATATAATGAGTAATTTTATACTGAAAAAGGAAATAAATATGTAAATAAAGATTCTATTTCTAGAATCTATCTTATGTATATTCTTGGTTTCTAATAATAAACTCCCATGTCATGTCTTAATCCACAAATAAAACAACAGATAGAACGATCCATGATCCAAGTCCTACAACAATGAACTCTATTCAGGTACTAAGTGGTGGCTTGAACCAGAAATAAGTAAACTCATTAGGCCACCAAAAATGGTTTCTAATGCAATCCAGTCCATGAATATAAAATAAGAAGTGTTCAAGTATAATATGTAGTATGGAAGTGTAGTAAATTTAAATGTAATCATGTTGGGTTCAGCTTCCTCAAGGACATGTATATGATAATACCTACTTTGATTTAAGCTAGAATGTCTCTGAACATGTTTCATAAGATAGATAGGTATACATATATGTGTGTGTGTGTGTGTCTGTGTGTGTGTTTACTATATACATGATAAAAAATAAATAAAAATGTATAGATACATAGTAATACCCAATACCCAAGGCCTAACTCAGGAATCCATACATAATCATACAAGTCTCATATTTTAAATAATGGTCACCATGCCCATATTTATCATGGAGTAATGAGGCACACTATGTTAGAGTATAATGAAAAATAAGGTATTTCATTCCTGTGTATCACAAATAATATGGGAAACCATGTTAGAGTATCACAAATAATAAGGGTTAACATGCCTGAGTATAATAAATAATAAGGGACTCTATGCCTGAGTATCACAAATAAAAAGGGACCCTATGCCCACATATCACAAATAATAAGGGATGACAAGCTTGAGTGTCCTGAATAACAAGTAAATTTAAATTCAACTATGAAATTAGGACATTTATTTTATAATAAACATAAATGATATGGGAAACAACACTATCATAATAAAAAAAAAACTCACATGTAATCATCTCATTTTTAATCGCCCAAGGATTTCATTGATTAGTGATAGGACAACACACCTTAAAAGGGTGTTTGTTTATCTAGGTGATGCATGAACATATAAATTATATTATATGGATATCACATTTAATTCAAACCCCTTTAAAATAATTCATAGTTCATGACTTAAAACAGGATAGGTAAGTAAGTATACATGTCCTATCATAGTTCAATACATCTATTTATCAACATTAAACCAATAAACAACTATATAAATTAAAGGAAACACCAAAATGGGTGGCCTAAATTGAGTTAAAACCCTCTAACCTAATTGAGGGGTCTAGGGAACATCAAGGGTATGGTCAAGGCATTTGATTTAATTCAATTCATAATCTTGGAGCAATATGTGTATGTTCTATGGTTTTTCACAATGGAAATAATTTTGAAACGATAAAATATTATAGAAAATCATATAAACCACCTACCTCAATACAACTAACATTCACTCATCCAATATCGGTCATTGATTCGATCCAGAATGAGAGAAAATGAGAAACCAATAAATCATCCAGAAAATAGGGAATATGAGGTTATATTGAAATAGAATTCAACATAGAAAGATAACTGAAGGACAGAAGTAAGAGGAGTCTTAGACTTACTGAGAGGATTCCAACTCATCTGATGGTGATGAAATTAGAACTAGAATTGTGAATAACCTACCATGGAATGGGGGAATATGAGATTATTGGCAGAAGACCATACGGGGAAATTGGGTGAAAGGGGGTAAAAACCCATTAAGAACCATATGGTAAAAAAAATCATTTTTCCTTTTAAAGTGTTACAAAGTTTGGATTCTTGATTTTTATAACCCTGCGCCAACTGAGAGGTGATACTATCTAAAGTGCCACCCACCTTGTATGACTAGAACATTGTCATAAAAACTATGTACAACCCATGCATTCCAACACTTTAATTTTTCTACAGACACCATGCACAATGATGGTCACCATATTTCATATTTTATCACACTGTGATCCCCCATTTAAGGTTTATATAGTTGAGTTGTATGGTTATTACTAACCATGTTCCAACTGTGCGCCTCATCCAACTCCTTCCCTAAAAATATGATTCGAATATCGACACTTCCAAAACTCAACTGAACACCCAAAACACCTATTGATACTTAAACATCATCTGGAAACATCAAATTTAGTTTTTCTAATTGTTGAATTTATATTATAAGTCCAATCTAAAAACTAAACCTATCCACTAAATGAAAATTTCAAATTCTCTTGTAATTTTCAACCAAATTCAAAACATGGGATCTTAAAATCTCCCCAAATTAGAATATATAATCCCCGAGAACCCATGTGGAACAAAAAAACATCACCCAACCAATGAGGGTCATTAATTCCTTCTTAAATGGCCACATTTCATTTCCCACACCCAATGAAAATGAAAATATTAATTTAAACATGTGGTACATAAGATGATAAACATTATCCCATGCTTCTTTTGAAAACCGAAAAATCAAAATAGTGCTTTCTCAAACCCATTCAGCCTGAGACATGATCACATTTTTAATCTCTTTTATTGTCTAACCTATAGAACTCTCCAACATAGGCTCTATCTTTCTAAAAAATAAAATACTTGGTGCACTCATCATCATGTTTTCCAAAAGGAACAAGACGTTAGTGTCCTAGAGACACCCTTTCATGTTTATCAGAACACATATAAATAAACTACAATTATTCCTTGATTTTATTGAAATTTTTGAACTCCAATCTACCATGTTTAACTAGTTTTGTTAGATTTTCCATGAAATCCTCATCTGACTCTTTCACTACACTCATCTCCTCTAATAATGTTCTTGACATAGTTCTTCACCCGAAAACATTCTTCTAAATATAAAAATTAAAGTTGATCCACTTATGACTTACTATATTTGAAAATATTAGCTTCAAGATCCAATTTATTTTCAAAACTAAAGTCCATATACTTTTCCAAGGAATAATGAGGTCATTTTTAGAATTCTCTCTAAGGCCCATACCCGACTTATGTTGATTTCTCCTTTCATAACCATCTCCAAAACAAAATCATCATTGTTTCAAAGAACCCAACCTAACATTATCTTCATCCAAAATCCATTAATCATCATAATCTATTCTAGTCTTATCACCCACATATAACTTCTACCCCAATCCATAATCAAACCAGTATATGGGATTTGCTGAGGATTCGATCCATACAATGATCCATTAACTCAATGGAATACGAGATCCAAAATGACCATCCAATGAAGAGTATCACGATCCCATGAACCTTATCTCATTAGGTCATCTAAAAATGATCAGCGTCCTTCTCCCCACATTAGAAACATATTTTTCAACTCCCTAAGGAAATTATTTCTTGATTACCATAGACCATTCCCAATTTTAATGGGTCACATCATTAAGAACCCACTGAACTCAGTGTCTAAAATAAACATCACTCATCACTTATTACCTCTCCCTGAGAATAGTTTTTATAATGTTCTATGATTTCAAGTTACAATAAGGTTCGCAACCCTTAATGTTCCACTGGTAACTACACACCTTATAGCTTATTTTAACCCTATATTTACGATAAACTACTAAGGATTTCCATCATTGACCTATAAAATGTATTTTGTTTAATAGTTTGGTGTATATTATATTCTCTATCGGTTTACTAAATACAATTTTAAGATAAGGGGTATGATCACCAATAGACTAGGATTCCATTGATATTTTATTAATTGGATTGTATAACACCCTCCAATCCATGTTCACATAAAATAGGAATATATTTTCCTTTACCAACACCTGACACCATGTCTCATTATGATGCAAGTCACTATCCTTCTACTGGTCAATCATCACACATAACCCATTTTATTTTTGAATTAACCCTTCTCACAAGGTGTTTCATTTAATTTACCCCAATGATTTGATTTTCCTTTCCTATAAACATTATATTTTTAAATATTCAATCCATGGATCACACCCAGATTATCACCGATTAATAATTTAAATAGTACCACATTAAACCTATATCTATCATTGCTATCCTCTCGGTACATTGGTTATATACTCTCATGCCACTGAATTCAAATCCAGACTAATGCTCTGAGATACATCTCTCAACAATTTCAAACAGACCATGTAACATGGAATGTTATTTTTTCAAACTCACCATGATCTCCCTGGAAACTCCTCTTAAAAATCAGGTATCTACCAGTTCCCTAATTTTTCAAATGATCTTTTGCATCAAGGCATCATTTTTATAACAAAATCATCTACAGTGAAAACACTGCTCAACTAGATTAGGAACCTAAACATTCCTTCCCATTGAAGATTATTTTGATATCCAATCATCTTATTTTCTTCCTTTAAAACCCAAGAATCATCATTCTTATAACAAAAAACCTGATAACCTTTTATGAATCAGTTTGAAAATGAGCATAAAACCAACCCTATTACCTTTAAGAGAAATTTAAACATTGGGAAACCTCTCTTTCAGGTTTCCCTAAAACAAACCAAATAATGACCTACAAGGGTTTGAGTCAAACTTGAGGGAATCTTGGTCCATCTAACTAAACCTTTGGTATCTTGGATGAGGGACACATCCCACTTGAGGTATTTTATCATATGGAATATAACATACCTATAAATCTCTTTAAAAGAGGTACAACTGAAGGAAAGTATATAGAATATTGACCTATGATGGTAAAACCTATCAACAAGGCATATGGAATCACCTACAAGGTATCTTCCTATGAGGATACGATCCTTTATGACCATTGGAATAGGGGATCTATCCCAAGAGGGTTATAATGTTGACGTTAAGGAAAAGTAGATTAAACTCACTAGGTATCTATATACAGTAATTCCCCTCTCAAGGTTCACTTACCAAACTACCACCTATCTACCTGGGGGTGTTGCTTCATTATCTGAGAGTCTTAATCGACTCAACCTGATCAAACGGATATAAATAACAATTATTAGAAACTTTTCTCAAATTTTTTAAAATTTATCATCCCCAAGGGTTATACCTCATTGATTTAACCCCTATTTAACAAATATTATCGAATTTGAAAACCGGAGTCGTGCCTAAGAAATTGCAATGCTCAACCACTTATCCTTTATGTTCAAGAAATAACAGAAGAACGTGAAACTGATACATATGGGAAACACTCATATTATCATTCAACTAATCTCTCAAGGAACATATAAATTTATCCCTTACACAGGGGTTCATGTAATCATCCTTCCCAATGGGTTTTAATTTTAAAAAAATCATAAATTTACATTTAATATAAACATTTAAGAGGCTTAGATATATCAAAATGGAAAGTACCAATGTTAAAGGAAAACATTTTTCAAACTATACATATCACATTATATAGCTCACTTTATGCATCATAATAGGTAAATTATCTTATAATATCATTTAAACCCATCTCATCCATCCATAAAGTTCTCAAAACTGGGTTTGGTTAAAGAAAATCACAATTTCCAGCTATAGCGTAAAACACTATTTAGGTTTTAAAAAGAAGTTAACTGGTCTTTAACAAGTTATAGGATTATTAAAGTAAAACTCCACCATAAGTTTATATGTAATGTAATATAAGTGTCTATTGACACTTTAAATAACCATCCCATTCGCATAATCATACCCACAATAGGTGAAAACCCAAGGAATATATAAAGTGAATGTGGCCTACACAGGTCCCATCATGTCTAATTAGGTTCAGTTACATGGGTATCTATTCCCAAATTATGGATTAAATTCATGATAAATTACAATTGGCATCCCATTTAAATGAAACCCATAATAGTTCAAATTTCAAAACACCCTAAATGGGTTTATCACATAAGAGTATGTTTTAAGACTTATCAAAAAGGTTCAATCCAATAATATATGTATTCAGTCATGTGGGACGGAATACCCAAGTTATATTGGTACTATTATTCATAAAGGAAATTGTTTTGTAAAACTTTCAATTTTTCACATACCATGGTTTAGTTAGATGCATTACCATTCCCAAATTATAAAGTTACTTTCCTTTATAATTTAAAATTAGCATTCATGTAAATATAACCAGAGTCTTGGAATATAACGAGTTCATTTATGATGATTCAAATAGATGGTTCTTCTTACTAATTTATAACGGTCTATAAACAATATAAATTATTATCGGCACCCATTTAATCTTAATCACTAATGTTTCATCCCAGACAACCAATTTTCCATAACTCAAACATGTCATAATTGGTTATTTAAGGTACCACCATCAATATATATGGGAAAACACCATTTATGTTGATATAATAACTTTAGTAAACAATTGTTTTACCATAATAAAACAATCCATACTATCACAACAATAGTACCTGTAAAAATAGAAATAATCATGAAAATATACTATATAAGTAGGGATATAAGAAAACATGACAAAAATATCCCAAACATGGTGTATAAGAAATCATGCTAAATAATCGTTGAGGCATGATAAACAGAAAATCATGGTGATAAATCAAAAAAAACGTTTTATATGAAATCATGAAAATAATCACCTAATTACGTATACAAATCATTATGCATCAAGCAATCCACAATGAAATCTACATGGAATGGCATGTGAATCTCTATGTTAATATAATTAGGAATTTAGTAATACTTCCTCACCATACTAGGCCAAGGGAAAAATATATAAATCAGTAAGTATCATAAATACACCAATCACTTGATGTAAAATATCAATCAACTATAATAAAAAAAAAAGAGAAAATAATAATCATATCCCGGGGAACATGATTTCTCCCATGCATGGCCAGACCCAAACACAAGCAATCTATCAATTTTCATCAAATTGCTAGTCTCTTATACTCCATCCCAAAATAGTAAGACAAAAATAAAAAAAGGACATCTCTGATACCACTTTATAACATCCCAAACTAAGAGCCTCAAAAATGGTTCCCTGAGTGAGTTGGCCACTTGGCCTCAAGCATGCCTCCCCTTATGCCAGAAGTTTTTGACTATTAAAAAGTTTCTAATGGTGGTACTATGGGGAGAATATACCCACATTATCAAATCATCAAAATAGTATATATTATAAAGAAACAATGGAATAATATGGAAAATACAGAAATAGAATATAATAATATACAATAAATAAATAATGATTAAGATCCATGAATAAACATGAAAAAATATGCAAGAAGTAGAAATATGTAAGGTGATATAATAATCATGGATAAATAGAAAAAGGAAATAAATAAGTAAATAAGTAATCTATATCCAGAAGGAGGCCTGAGTAAATCCTCATCCACTACTCCCAAGATCCCATGTCCAATCCTAGTCCATAAATAAAACAACATAAAGAACAATCCAATATCTCTGTTCTGCAACCATGAGGTCTATTCGGGTATCATGTGGCATCCCAAAAAGGGTTTGAGATAAACTCAGTAGGCCATCACCAAAGTTGTCTAATTCAATCTTGTAAGTGACTATAAAATAATCAGTTTGAAAATATAATAAGTAGTAATGTGGTGAAATAATTGTAAATGTTATCAAGTCGGTCTCAGTTTACTCAAGGACACCTGGCCGATGATCCCTTCTTAAGCCGGAGATTGATGTCTATGAACATGTTTTTCCATGTACATGGGTATATATATATGTGTCTGTGTGTGTGTGTGTAATATATACATAATAACATATATAGATATATATATATATACTTATTACTATCTAGAACTCAAGGTGTAACTCAAGAATCAATGAATAATTATATGAGTATCATATTTTAAACAATGGTCATCAAGCTCATCTATCTCATGAAATAATACGGGACCCCATTTCTGATTATCATGAATAATAAGGGACACCATACCCAAGTATCATAAATTATAAAGGACCTCATGCCAGAGTATCATAAATAAAATGGGATGTCATGCACAAGTATCACAAATAATATGGGATGTCATGCCCATGTATCAAAAATAATAAGGGAATCTATGCTTGAGTACCGTGAATAATAATTCATTTTTTGTTTCAACTATACAATTATCCCATTTCCTTTATAATCAATAAGAAGGTTATGGGAAAAACCCCTTCCATAACACAATTCAAATATATCTTATAATCATCTCATTTATAGGTTCCCAAGTCTTTCATTCATTAGTGATAGGTTAACGCACCTTAGGATTGATATCATTATCTAGGTGAAGAATGAACGTTACAATTAGATTATATGGATCTCACATTTAATTCAATGCCCTTTTTAACAATCTCAAACTTCATAACTTAAAACATGCCATGTAAATAAGTATACAAAACCTATTATAGTTCAATACATCTATTTATCAATATTTGACCAATGATCAACATGAGAAATTAAAGGAAACACCCAAATGGGTTTCCCAAATTCAGGTCACAACCCTCTAACCAAGTTGATGGATCTAGAGAACATCAAGGGAATGTCTAATAATTTAATTAAAGGAAATTCATAATCTATGAGCAATGTGAGGGAGGTCTGGTGAGAGGAACAACAGAACAAATTCATAAATGATAAAAAAAATAGAGAAAATCATATAGAACACCTACCTAGTTTCAAGGAATCTTAACACATCCAATATTAGGCTTTGATTCAAGTCAAAATGAGAGAAAATGAGGAATCAAACAAATGCCCTTAAAATAGGGCATATGAGCTCTCATTCAAAAAAACATTCAATATAGAAAGATAAAAAATGAATGAAGTAAAAGGATTATTAGAAATAATAATATTATTCCAATTAATATTATGAAGATTAAATCTGACCAATCATAGTGTGGAGCCCACTATGGAAGATGGAGGAATAGGAGAGTGCATGCGGGGGACCTCCTAGTGAAATGGGGGTAAAATGGATAAAAATAATTTAAGGAATAGAGTTGAAAATGGTAATTTTGCCCTTTAATTGGACTCGCAGTCTAGAAACATGGTTTATCTAACCATGAACCAACTATGTGGTGCTACTTTCTAAAGTGTCACCCTCCTCGCACAGCTAGATCACAGTTAGACAAACTATTCCCAGCCTGTGCGATCCACCATATAATTTTCTACAGAACTACACATGGCCATTATCCCAAAAATTCATGGTTTATAAAATTATTATCCTCTATTTATGGGAATCATTTTTTAGTTTCATGGTTACCACTATCTATGTGGAAACCATTCACATCAGCCTACTTATTAAAAATAATTTTCAAAGATCGATGCTTTAGAAACTCAACTGAACACCTGAGACACCTCTTAGACCATAAACACCATCTAAAAATTTTCATTAATTTTTTCCTATAATCATATTTACATTACAATTCTTATTTTATTATTCATCTTTTGGGCAAAAATCCCTCTAGGTATCATTGAAGCATTTTTGAGGTGATTGTGTTTGTTGACAAAGTGGACATCTGAGTTGTGATTGTTGACAAAGAGGATTTCATGGTGGAATGTCGAGTTCAAGAGCTGAGTTCAACGATCCATGTTTGATTCAAGAACGTCGATAGAAGGAATGGATGATCTGGAGGCAGTACAAAAGAACAGATACAAGGTGGCGCCGTTTTCCAGTGTTTGCCAAATTTTTGGGCCTGAAAATTGGCAAATGAAGAAAAGTGTTTTTGGCAAAGGGACTTGCGCGCTGAGGACGTGGAGTATAGGAAACTTGCGCGCCATATGTTTTTCAATATCAGAAGATCAAAATATGGCTAAGGAAATAGGTTCGCGCAAGTTTGGGAGTTGGTCGCGCAAGTGTCTAAAAGGAGAGAAGACTTGCGCGTCGAGACTGGGTCGCACAGGTGACTTGCGCACCGTCGCGCAGGGTGGTCAATTTGACTATAAATACTGGACCACCCCTCCTCTTTTTCTACCGGAGTTCAACTCTTTGAGAAATCAGAGCTCCTTTCGCACAGGTGTGGTGGTCGCGCAGGTGGTGTGTGTGGTCACGCAGGTGAAGTTGCGTGCCAGTGGTTGAAGTTGTGCGCTGGTGTTAGAAGTTGTGCGCCGGTTGGCAGTTGCGCGCCAATATTGGTTTGGGAATAAAAGGAAGAGAGTCGTGCAAGTTTGGAGTTGAGGAATCTTGAGTCGCGCAAGTGTCTGAGGAGGACTTGCGTTCCCGTTGTGACTTGCGCACCGATACTTGCGCGCCGAGATTCACTTGCGCGCCAAGTAAGGTTTTGTTCCGGCAGTGATTCTCGGACTGCGTGGAAGCTGGTACGTTGCCCGATACCTTCAGTTCAAAGAGATATTCATCTACGGGTGAAATTTGAACTTCAACAGATCATCTACACACAGAGGAAGATGCATTCATTCATGAAAATGAAGAGACCTACAGGTCTATAAACTGTGAGTGGATTCCCTTCTGGAGCAGTGAGCTTAGGAAGAGGAAGAAGGTGATCCTATCCACCGGCAGTGAGCCTAGAGAGAGAAACAGGTAGTGACCCTTGGGAAAGCAATGAGCTGACCCTAAACCTTGTATAGGCAGTGAGTCTGGGCATATAAGTGATCTAGCCTGAACTTTGTAATCCACAGCTAGTGAAGTTTAGTGGAATTGGTACGACCGGCAACTTGTCGGCGTATGCTCCTTGGACGTAGCCCTTTGCGGTGAACCAAGTAAAATTGTTGTGTCCTGCACATGCTTTACTTTATGTTTACTTTGTGCAACAGGAAAGAGAGAGAAGAGTGTTTTGCTTAACAGAAAAACAAGATCAGAACAGGCGTTAATTTTTAATTAGTCATACCCTGATTCACCCCCCCCCCCCCCCTCTCAGGGTATTCAGCCCTGTGGACCTAACAATTGGTATCATAGGGAAAGGTTTAGAGTTGTTCTTCTCTCAAATGGAGGTCACCAATCATAGAGGGATTCCGATCTTCGACGGATGTAATTTTCAGATATGGAAGAATCGAATGAAACACTATTTCCGATCTTTGGGAATGGATGTGTTTTCAGCAGCTATGCATGGTATCACAGCTGATATTACTAGTGGTGCATTATCAGAAGCTGAGCATAAAGAGTTGGATGCTGATTCCAAAGAAATCAATGCCTTAGGGGGAGCCCTTTCCAATCCCATATATACAAAGGTGATGTCATTCAAAACATCTCATGCCATGTGGGAAAAGCTTTTAAATATTTATGAAGGGGATAAAAAAGTCAGAGAGGCAAAGCTGCAAGTGTTGTGGAACAAGTATGAAGATCTAAGAATGAACCTGAATGAGTCTGTTGATGCATTCTTTGATAGGGTCAATGCGGTGGTAGAAGACATGTGGGGTCTTGGTGATATTATCGAAGACATTAAAATTGTAAAGCGCATCTTGAGAAATCTTCCACCTCGGTTCAATCCGAAAGTTTCTGTTTTGAAAGATAAAGATCTGAAAGAGCTGACATTGGATAACCTACACAGCACTCTTGTTGCTTATGAAATGAGAAATGATGACAACGATGTTGTGGAAAAGGGGAAATCCAAAGAAGTGGCATTTAAGTCCATGAAGAGGCTCACTATTGAAGATTCTCAGGAGGAAGAAGAGTCAGATGAGGTGATGTAGTTCCTTTCTTCAAATCTGCAAAGAGGAAAAGGAAAGTTTAAAGGGAAACTTACACTAGCATGCTTCCGATGCGGAAAGATTTATCATCTTGCTACAAGATGCCCCAAAAACTTTCAAGAAGAAAGCGATGAAGATGAAGTTGAGATTCCCATGAAAAAATCTTCAGCCTATGTGAAAGGGAAGAAGCAGTTCAAGAGAAATTTCTTTAAGAAGAAGAATCTTCTTTCACAAGAAATAGACAGTTCAGCTGAGTCTGAGGGTGAAGAAGTTAAAGAGATAGAAAACTACAAAGATTGTGGACAAAATGCGATGGTGGCTGTTGCCAGTAGTGCTCTAGAGAAGAAATAATTCGAAACTGATGAAGAAGAAGAAGAAATTGAAGGGAGAGTTGACATGGAAGCTGAATTAGAAGAAGCTCGTGAAGAGATAGATGTTTGGAGAGAAAAAACAAAGAAATACAACAAGATAGTACGTGATGCCAGACTCTACATGCAACAACAAGAAGAAGAGAAGTCTGATCTTGAGAAAGAAATTGAAAAGATTAAGTCTTCCAGGACAGAGCGCACAGAAAAGGTTGATGAGCATAAGCTCAAGATTGAAGAGCAGAAAAGGGAGATCAATTGCTTGAGTCAAAAAGTGAAAGATCACGTCAATCACATTGAAGAGCTTGAAGAGGAAGTTGTCGGTCTGTGGAGAAAAGTTAAAGACCAGGAAAAACCTTTTAATCCCAACACATTCTTGGGAAATCAGGTCATTACGAAGACTGAAAAGAAGAAGGAAGAGCCTAGTAGTTCAGCAGTAAAGAAGTAGCAATTGAACTCAGAAGTTAAGGCTAATTCACGGCTTAATCAGATACAAAAATATGTGGCAGTTGAAGTTAGACCGCAAGCACCTGTCCCGAGATTGAATGTGGATTTGAGCACAATGCAGAATCAGAATGCTCAGAGATCCCAAGGGGAAACTCGTAGTGCTGAAGTAACACAATGGAATGCACCTTATATCAGGTGTTATTGTTGTGGAAATATGGTACATTCACAGTATGTGTGTTCCATAGCCAAAATATATCGAAGGGAACAGGAACAGAGATGGAAGCCAAACAGAGAACGTTTTTTTAGAACATATTTTGAAGGACACTGTTTTTGGTGCGGAGGATTTGGACACATGGCTAGGTACTGCACTCCGACCATTCAGAAAAATGTGCCAAAGCAGAATCAAAATGTTCGCAAGCAACAGATCAGTAAACCGACAAGTGAGTTAAAAGTTCAGAACAGATTTGCAGTTTTGCAAGATGAAGCTGATCCATCATACTCTAAGAAAGAACAGGAGTCTCAATCCATGCCGAGTGTGAAAGAAAAAGTATGTACCAAGAAGAAGAAAAATGAGAAGGCTGTGGTGGCAGAGATTTCCCTTAAAGTATCAGATCGATCTGGTGTTTGGATCCTTGATAGTGGTTGCACATCCCACATGACGGGTAATAAGGATCTTGTTACAGGAATCAAATATGACAAAGAAGGAGTTGTCAAATTTGGAAATGATGAAGGCCTGAAGATTGTTGGCTCAGGGAAAGCCAAGTTTGGGGGCAAAGAAATGAGACATGTTGATGTCTTGGTGGTAGAGGGGCTCAATCATAATTTTCTTAGCGTCAGTCAACTATGCGACTCTGGGCACTCTATCCTATTTACCAAGAAGATGGGTATTGTTAAAGGAAAATATGGAATAGTCATTCTACAGGAAAAATGAACAAAGGGGAATCTTTACCTGGTAGGTGGGGAAGAAGATTCATGCCTTTTATCCAGAGAAGAAGAAAATCAGCTGTGGAATAAGTGACTTGGTCATCTATGTCAACCATCTATAGAAGATCTGGTAAAGTGTGATGCTGCTAGAGACCTTCCCAAACTATCACGTGATCGTACTCATACGTGTGATTCCTATCAACAAGGGAATATCATTAGGAAGACATACAGGCCAAATGAACAAAAAGCAACTGGAGTGCTCGAATTGGTGCATGCAGATGTATGTGGACCTATCTCACCACGAGCTATAGATGGGAAAAGGTACTATGTTCTTTTCATTGATGGCTATAGCAGAATGGCCTGGGTATTCATCATTACCCATAAGACAGAGGTGTTCAGTTGCATAAAGCAGTACAGGAGGGAATCGAAAAAGATGCTTGGGCAGAAAATTCTGAAGTTTCATACTGATAACGATACGAAATTTACAAACCGTCAGGTTAAAAACTATCTCGAGAAACATGGGATAAGGCATCAAGTTTCATCAGTAAGAACTCCCCAACAGAATGGAGTGGTTGAAAGGAGAAATTGGATCATCAACAACATGGCCAGAACAATGCTTATTGATAAGGACCTACCAGAGAAATTTTGGAAGGAAACAGTTTTGACATCGGTCTATGTTTTAAACAGGTCCCTGTTATGTCCAAAGCAAGGGAAGACTCCGTATGAACTGTGGTACGGAAAGAATCCAACGTTGAAATACTTTCTAATCTTTGGAAGTAAGTGTTTCATTCTCAACAAAGAACATCATAGTAAGTTTGAGGCACGAGGAGATGAAGGGATATTCCTTGGATATTCAGCAAAAAGCAAAGTGTATAAATGCTTCAACAAGAGTCTGGGAAAAATTGTTGAGAGCAATGATGTCACTATAGTCAAAAATGAACAGACTGCACAACGACCCAGTGAACAGTTTCTGGATGAAAGTGATGATGAGGTAAGCAACACAGGGGGAGTAGAAGTGGCAGAGGCTGACTCAGAAGAAGATACTGATGATGACCAAGAAAGTTTCAAGTCTGTATCTGCAAGGAAGCCAAATAGTCGAGCAGAAATTGATAGGAAAAATATCATTGGTGATCAGACAGCTCCAATTCAGACTCGAAGAATGAAATCATTACAGCAAACATCGTTTTTAACTCAGGTGGATCCGAAATGTTTTTCTGATGCAGCTGAAGATGAAAACTGGGTTCAAGCTATGAATGAAGATCTTGATCAGATTGAGAACCAAACATGGGAGATTGTTTCGAGACCATCATACAAGAATGTCATTGGAACTAAATGGGTCTATCGCAACAAGATGAATGAATATGGAACTGTGATTCGAAACAAAGCACGACTAGTGTGCAAGGGGTACTACCAGATAGAAGGAATAGATGTTGATGAGACATTTGCACCAGTTGCAAGGCTGGAGACAATCAGATTATTCTTGGCCATAGCAGTGCAACGAAAGTTTAAAGTGTTCCAGATGGATGTCAAATCTGCGTTCTTGAATGGGGTTCTGGAAGAAGTGGTTTACATTGAGAAGCCAGATGGTTTTCTTATTCATGAGGATGAGAACAAAGTTTGCAGGCTGAAGAAGGCATTGTATGGGCTGAAACAAGCACCACGAGCATGGTACTCAAGGCTTGATCAGTATTTGAAGAAGCTTGGTTTTCAGCGTGGAGGAGTTGATTACAATCTCTATTTTAGTAATGAAAGTAATAAATGGATGATGGTGCTGGTTTATGTTGATGACATAATATTCGGCGGATCAGATGAAGCTCAATGCAGACATTTCTCCGAATTCATGAAAAATGAGTTTGAAATGTCAATGATTGGAGAGATAACATTTTTCCTTGGTTTACAGGTGACACAAGGAAGTAATGGAACTTTTATTTCTCAATCCAAATATGCCAAGTAGGTTCTAAGAAGGTTTGGAATGGATAATTACAAGGAGATGAAGACTCCGGTTGCTACTCGGATGAGATTATCAAAAGATGAGGATGGAAAGGCGGTTAATATCACAGAATATAGGCAAATTATTAGAAGTCTGTTGTACTTGACCGCGACAAGGCCTGATATTGTTTTCGCCACATGCCAAGCAGCAAGATATCAATGTAATCCCAAGGAAAGTCACATGCTTGCAGTGAAAATAATACTTCGGTATATCAAGGGCACAGTGGACTTCGGGCTGACATATAACAACAAGTCTCAGACAGAATTATTGGGATATACTGATGCAGACTGGGCCAGTTCAGCAGATGACCGGAAATCAACATCTGGAGGTGCATTTTATCTTGGTGGACTATGTATTGATTGGTTGAGCAAGAAACAGGATTGCATTTCATTAAGCACCGCAGAATCTGAGTATATTGTAGCCACTCAAGCATGCACACAGTTATTGTGGATGAAGCAGCAGCTTGAAGATATGGGAGTTGAAGTGAAGTCTCCGATCGGAATCCAGTGTGACAACTCAAGTGCTATAAATCTTAGCAAAAATCCTGTCCATCATTCCAGGACAAAGCACATTGAGATCAAGTATCATTTCATCAAGGAGAAGGTTGAGTAGGGCATCGTGAAGCTGGAGTATGTGCCTACAGAGCTACAGGTTGTAGACATTATGACAAAGGCCTTACCCAAGGAAGCTTTTCAGAGGCATCGACTGGCTCTGGGAGTTCAGTCGATTACCCGCACTTGAAATAGTGTGGATGTGGGACCCCCCCCCCCTCTCCCCGAGGTATGATGTCTTTTTCCCTAATGTGATGATTTGTGTTCTCTACTCTGTTACAGCCTATAAAGGAGTGACCTTTGGGTTCGTTGACAAAGGGGGAGATAAGAGTGTTTGTTAAAGGGGAAAAAATAGTGATTGGGAGTCAGTGTGTCTCTTTGAGAAATCCTGACAGATACAGGGAAAAGCTGACAGGTGGAGCAACCAGAAAGAGGGAGCAATTAGAAAGGGGGAGTGTATTAAATCTGACGATGCTAGAAGTGATCGATTAAAGAATAGATATCACGACAGCTGAGGATCATGATAAAAGTAGAAGAGTGGTGTTGGAAAGTGGTAAGACGTTTTCCAAACCAAACATTGGTCTTCCAACAAATCCATCAACACTTGGTATCAGTTTAGTACAAATTGGTATCAGTTTGTTGTCAATAGTGGATGTCAGAGATAAAGTGATTCATTGATGAACTTTTCATTTACTCTTATTTCTTACACCGAGCATTGCTCATGTGGGCTTAGAGTATGTGTTGAGTAAATCCTTGATCGCTATCAGAATCGCAATGAGGCGAATGGAGGCTGAAGAATAAACGACGTATCTTTGTTTTGGAAGAGTTTTCAACAAACCCAAAGGGGGAGATTGTTGGGCAAAAATCCCTCTAGGTATCATTGAAGCATTTTTGAGGTGATTGTGTTTGTTGACAAAGTGGACATCTGAGTTGTGATTGTTGACAAAGAGGATTTCATGGTGGAATGTCGAGTTCAAGAGATGAGTTCAACGATCCATGTTTGATTCAAGAACGTTGATAGAAGGAATGGATGATCTGGAGGTGGTACAAAAGAACAGATACAAGGTGGCGCCGTTTTCCAGTGTTTGCCAAATTTTTGGGCCTGAAAATCGGCAAATGAAGAAAAGTGTTTTTGGAAAAGGGACTTGCGTGTCGAGGACGTGGAGTATAGGAAACTTGCGCGCCATATGTTTTTCAAGATCAGAAGATCAAAATATGGCTAAGGAAATAGGTTCACGCAAGTTTGGGAGTTGGTCACGCTAGTGTCTAAAAGGAGAGAAGACTTGCGCGCCGAGACTGGGTCACGCAGGTGACTTGCGCGCCGTCGCGCAGGGTGGTCAATTTGCCTATAAATACTGGACCACCCCTCCTCTTTTTCTACCGGAGTTTAACTCTTTGAGAAATCAGAGCTCCCGTCGTGCAGGTGTGGTGGTTGTGCAGGTGGTGTGTGTGGTCGCGCAGGTGAAGTTGCGCGCCAGTGGTTGAAGTTGTGCGCCGGTGTTAGAAGTTGCGCGTCGGTTGGCAGTTGCGCACCAATATTGGTTTGGGCGTAAAAGGAAGAGAGTCGCGCAAGTTTGGAGTTGAGGAAGCTTGAGTTGCGCAAGTGTCTGAGGAGGACTTGCGCGCCCGTTGTGACTTGCGCACCGATACTTGCGCACCGAGATTGACTTGCGCGCCAAGTAAGGTTTTGTTCCGGCGGTGATTCTCGGACTGTGTGGAAGCTGGTACGTTGCCCGATACCTTTAGTGCAAAGAGATATTCATCTACGGGTGAAAGTTGAACTTCAACAGAGCATCTACACACAGAGGAAGATGCATTCATTCATGCAAATGAAGAGACCTACAGGTCTATAAACTGTGAGTGGATTACCTTCAGGAGTAGTGAGCTTAAGAAGAGGAAGAAGGTGATCCTCTCCACCGGTAGTGATCCATAGAGAGAGAAATAGGGAGTGACCCTTGGGAAAGCAGTGATCTGACCCTAAACCTTGTATAGGCAGTGAGCCTGGGCATAGAAGTGATCTAGCCCGAACTTTCTAATCCACAGCTAGTGAAGTTTAGTGGAATTGGTTCGACCGGCAACTTGTCGGCGTATGATCCTTGGACATAGCCCTTTGCGGTGAACCAAGTAAAATTGTTGTGTCATGCGCATGCTTTACTTTCTGTTTACTTTGTGCAACAGGAAAGAGAGAGAAGAGTGTTTTGCTTAACAGAAAAACAAGATCAGAACGTGTGTTAATTTTTAATTAGTCATACCCTGATTCACCCCTCCCCCCCTCTTAGGGTATTCAGCCCTGTGTACCTAACATCATCCTATACACCAAATGAAATTTTAAAATTCTCTTGGAATTTTTAACCCAGTCCAAAACACGGGATCTTTCAACACATTTATTTTCTTGATTCAAGTACAATGTAGAATAAGATAAAGAATAAAATATAAAAAATCACTAAATTTCTATATGATATGAAAATTATTGATGTTATTATGGTTAAATGATAATATTCCTTCCACTAGAGTAAAATCAATCCCTAAAAAGAATTGATATTGAAAAATATATCCATACCTCTTTGGTAACATTAAAATTGTAACCCCTTGAAAGAATAAAAAAAATTGAAACAATAAACATAATTAATAAATATTTATTAATGTTAAATACATAAATGGACATAATAAACATCACATAAAATTCAATAGGTGCATATTAACAAATATGTCCTAATGGAATCGAAATTGAGGCTAAATATCTTCCCTCACACTTCCTTTTGGTTGAACACACATTAACATCATGTTTAATGGTTTTAATCAAGTTATTAATTTATAAAAGAACCATATTCAAGTATATAATATTATATATTAATCTATTATATCATCTTATCACTTTTTTGTTAACAATATTTTATTATTGATATTGTTTTGGGTGTAAAATGTCGTGTTTTCTGTTGCGTGTTTTTTCATGAAAGGTATGGTTCTTGGGTATAAGATATAATTAAATCATAAGAATAATAATAATAATGTTATAAATATAATATTTACTTATTAGATATCGTTTTATAACAATTATTTAAAGTCTTACATGGAAAATGAATCACATCGCTTCGTGGAGATGATAGGTCGTATGTACGCATGGGCGACGATATCACAGCCTTAATGGGTGAAAGTGTAAATAAGTTTATGGTATATTGATTTTATATAAATATTATATTGTAATATGTGTCATATATATAATCATTATCTCCATCATTATGAAAATACATGTGATTTTTTTCATGGAAAACAAATTACATAATTTCATGAGGTGGTAGTCTGTCGTACACATGAGTAATGGATTTGTATCCCATTTGATGGGGAAAAAGATGGAAAAATATTACGATATAATTATAATTAAATATAACTATATGTTATATAATGGTTTTATTATATTTTATGATTTATTATATTTTAACTACTAATATATAATTTAAGGTGACAAAATACGAAAGAAAAAGAAAGAGCTTATTTAAGGTGATTAGATTCCTTCAGAGAAACCTTGTTTAGATCCCCTCTTAAATACAGTAGGGTTGATATTTTTAGATTAACATAAGCTCTATAATATGTATAATAATTTTTATTATGGGTTTTTTGAGGTTTTTTAATGTCCAATGACTTCATTGGTTTGAATAAGTGAGGGAATAGTGTACCCTTTTTTAATTGAGCAGGAGTGCCATTTTGTAAATACCCAAAACTATTCACTAATGGGAAGTCATTCTCATCCAAATTTCCTAAAAAATAATAAATAATAGAGGGTATAGAATTTAAGGTCAATACAAACCTCCATCAAATGAAAATAAAAATGTTTTAAATATGTTTTTCCATTGTCCTCTAAGTTTACTTACTTTTACCATTTTAGTTTTCAATATGTTAACTAGTTTTTTAACCTGGGTAATTTATACAATAAAAATAACATAAAATGATCCTTATTATATAATTTGGACCCAATAATTATAAATATTAAATCTAATTTATAAAATAAAATAAAATTTTTGTGAAAATTTATTTTAACACAAGTGCATGTAACGTGCAAAACTTTCTTTTTAACCTTAACTGCGTTAATTAAGTTATTATTGTCTTTACTAATAATTATGAAAAAAATGTTGTTGAAATTATTAAATAATGTTAATTATTTTTATTCAAAATATGGATTATATTTTAACAAATTTATGGTATTGAAATGAAAAATTTATATTTAAAATAAACCCACAAAACATGTTGAAAATAGTTTTTCATGAAATTCATTTTTCAAGTATAATCTTATCTTACATTAATTATATGACTAGTATTAATAATAAGATGGATTTAAATTAATATATATAAATATTTAATATATAAATTTCATTAAAATCATTCATTATTAAATATTATTTTATTTTATTAAAATGGATAGACATTATGCCTTTTAAAACAAAAATAGTTTTCAGGAATATATTAGTTTTTTAAAGAAAAAATATCCCTTTTTACCTAAAAATTTTCTTATTTTTATTTCTATCAAATTGGTATTTAAGAAATTTTTAATTACACATATTATAATACATTATTAAAAATAAAAGTATGAATGGTTAAATACTATGTTTTTTATAACTCATAAAATCTTATTTCTAAGGGAAAATTTCAAAAAATAATTATAGGATTATTTTGACAATGTAAGTTCAAAATATTTATTTATCCTGTAAAATTATAATTTTATACAATGAAATATTAGAATACTAATTGTATTATAGTTTTATTAAAATACAATGTTCACTTACTATAATTGAGGCCCAAAAATGCGTATATCGTATGCTATAGAAGATAATGAGTTTATTTAAAAGGAAATATGTCATAAAGTATCATAATATAATACAAGACTTAATCATTTTTTATTCTTTTCGAAAAGTGGTTTACAAGAAGATCCCCTCCCCGACTTATAAAAGGTCACCTCATACCCTCACTTCTTCAGACCTCTTAAGAAATTTATATCTACCAACCCCTAACAAAATATCTCCCAAAAATCATTATAAAAATATTAGGGGTTATAATCTTCAAAAAAAATTAAACCTAGGGTCATTAATAAGAGATCCAAATGAGTTTATTTAATGAAATGGTAATTGTGTTCACTAAGCTATTTATTTTTTTACTTCTTCCTTTTCCACCTTCAATTATGTATTAAATATTTCAATATAATAACATCAGTATCTCTCATATACTCATATATTAATATGTGTATGGAAAATTTTTTATCTGTATCCTCCTCCATTATAAAGGAAACAAATCCATCGCTCATGTGTGCATCGGACTACCATCTTATGATCTGATGTAATTGTTTCTATCACTGAATCATGTGGATATCCATAATGATGAAAATAATGGATTTATATGATATATATGACATGATATTAATTATCTAAAATTAATATACCATCTACTTATTTACACTTTCACTCATTAATGGAATGATATCATCACTCGTTCGTACATAGGACCAACTATCCCCACGATGAAATGTGACTCATTTTCCATGTAAAAAATTAAATAATATTTCTAAAAGTGTATCTAATAAATAAATATGTTATTTATAATATTAATATAAATATAAATATTATGTAACAATATATGTTTCTCAATAACTGGAACCTTTGTGATGAAACATGAATGATAAAACAAAGTACATAACACCAAAAACAATGGTAATAATGAAATATTATTAACAAACTAGTGATAAGATGTTATAATAATATCACATGTGATATTATAAATATGAATGTATTTACATCATAAATTAATAACTTGTTTAAAATCATTATAAATGAGGTTAAATCAAGGTCAGATAAAGGTAAATATGAGGTAATCTATTTTGTCTCAGTTTTCTTTTATATATGTGTCTTGTAATTTTATGAAACTAATTTATTTTAAATGATGTATATACTTATAATTTTACATTTTTTATAATTCATAATTAATAATTGGTGTTGTTTTAAGTTCCAATTTTAATTATTTCTTTCAGTGGTATTTGAATTGATATTTACCAACTAGTATGGAATTTCATTATTCAGTTTCTTTCAATTAGGCTATATTACTTCTTCATTTTTATTGATATTATAAGATTATGTGTGTAATGACTTTTGATTATATAATGTTTTATTTTAACTTTTTTATGAGGATTTACATTTAAAAAACATAATCACATCTTTGATTAATTATCACTTCAACGTTATGATATTTGTAAGGGTTTATTTCATAATCTCATTTTAATCGATATTATTTTTTCTTGAATTTCCATTGAATTTTTTTATAATTTTATGATAAACCCCTTGAATTTTATTATACTATAGATATTCATTAAATTATAAATTAATAGTACCATCCTCTCTTTGGTACTTAAAATTATTGAAAAATATTTTTAAGGAAATCTGACCTTATTACACTCTTCGGTTGGAAATCCATTTTCTTTAAAATACATGTTTTCAAAAAATATTTTTTAAATATTAACTGATAATTTACTAAATAAATTTTGATAAATTGTTTCATTTTAAGAAAATGGTTAAAAATAAGTATTTCCATCATTTTCTGAATGAGGTACCTTTTGACTTTTCTTATAAAAATGTGAAAGGAATCCTTGTTTTAACATACTCAACGTGAATGGGATTTTTCCACCATTATGACCACTTTTTATTTGAATATTAATTTAAATTTTTTCAAGATTCATTTTAAATAAATTATTTTGTCTAATATTATAGAAATTTTTATATTTTAATAGTGATTTTCAAAGTAAAAAAATTGTGTTTTCCTCAAAAATGATTTACTGTATTTATATTCATTAATTACAATACCCTTTATTTTAATCATACTTCACTAGGGATATTTTTTAAGTATTACATAATTATTCTGTATTGCGATGGTTTATGATCATTTTTACTAGGGAAATTATTGACATTCACTTTATCGATTAATTTTGTGGTTGTTGACCTTCAATTGAAACATTCACTTTCTCATGAACATTGTACATTGAATTTATATTAAAGACTCATATTATTTTTATCATGGATATCATTATTTCCAAAATTTTATTCCATTTTTACATATTTTTTTTTATTATGAATGTTATTTTATTGTTTGCAGAAAATATTAATAAATCCAAATTCTTTACTCAATATAGATATTTAATGATAAAAATTATTTTTCATTAATTAAATTGATCATAAAATATATTATGAATGCTTTAGACATACTCTGATGGGTGGGTAGTGTAATTGTATAGCCCGTCGATGAATAAATAGTCTCATTAGGTGAATTATTAAGTTATCATTATATGGGTCTTCAACCATGGTTTTAAACTATCTTGGTGAAAGTTCTTGATGGTATATATATCACTATGTATGAGATCTTAAAATACAATATTATGAATTTTATTCATTATATAGATATCACTATGTATAAGATCATGACATCAAATGTTATAAATTTACTTCATTGTGAATTTAGATATTATTATCTAAGATATTATTGCATTGATATTATCCATGGATTCACTTTGAGATCAAGTTAATAATTAAATTACATGCGTGTTTAGTTACTTACCTTAACATATTGATTATTCCTTATCTAATCTTGATAGTAAAGGTGTTGATTAAATAGAATTTTTTTAGTTATTTTCATTTCCATATTTATTATTATTTATTGATTCATGAAATATTTCACTTTTAATAAACCTTAATAAAAATTTGAGCTCTACTTTATTTTTTTTCCTTTCCCATAGATATGATGAATGAATCATTGAATTAGTTATAGGATTCATAATATTTACTTTCACTATATTGTAATTTATGCTTTAAAATTTAATGTCGGACACAAGTATGTATCTAGTTTACCAACACTAAGAAACTATTTAGTCTTTTGGGATGTTATCTCTTGTATATAACACCAATGTAATAAAGAATACACTGGCTCTGGGATACTAGGATCAGGATCATTATAGTTGGTATCACGGAAATTTTAATATATACATTGGAAACTATATTTTCAAAAACATGTATTAGGGAACATAACCCTATAGAAAACTTTGAGGATAAGTATAGAAGAATGTAATAATGTTTTTTAAGGAATATATTATGTGTTTTCTCCTATCATTACACCCTTATCTTGATACTACAAGTGGATGTGATTCTAGCATAGTTGTACCTATGGGAAATAACTCTAAAAAGAGTGCATTGGTATTTGACTCAATCGTCACCTAGTGCACAACTATCTTAACTGCACAAAATGTTTTACACTCTCAGGGAATATTATTAGGATAATTTAAATTTTCATTATGACACATTAAAAAGGATTTTAATATAAAGATATCCCCAAATACAATAATTTTATGATTCATATGAGGATAGTTTAATAAGTATTAGGAACCATAGAGGGTTAATAAGTCTAAGGTTGATTGTAATTTTAATGGCATGAACACCCCTATATGGTTTTATGTAATGGAAGTACCTTAGAGAAATTTATTGTGTTTTAATATATTTTTGAGGTATATGTAACCCTTATGTATAAGTTTTATTTTAGTGAAAAGGTTATTTGAGAAATGATGCTTTAAAAATTTATGGACATAAGTTTAAAGGTATTGGTAAACTTTATGGTCAATATGATCAATAAGGATACTGTAATAATAGTTAATTAAGATTATTTTATTTTATTGGGAAAAAATAAATATTATAGAATATTATAGTGGGTAAAACATTATTTTATGATTAATGTTATTTTTTAGGATGTTTATAATATTTTTGGGAATGATATAGGAACTATATTAATATATTTTTAGAAAAAGGGTAGCTCACATGCTAAGAGAATACCCATCTCATCCAACAATGTTTTAGGGATTTAACCCAGAACCAATGGGTGACAAGGGTTTAGTGCCTACCATTGGCCTACATTATATCTAGTTTAATATAAAAGTTATTTAACTTAAATAATTCTATGGAAAAATATAAAATTAAACATTGGGTGTTATTATTAAGTTTTAGAGATTAATGTTTTATTTTGTAAAACTCATTCTAGCCTTTCTTGGTTTTGGTGAATATTAGTAGTTATATGGAAGGACTTGTCACTATTTTATGGATCTTATGATCTATTAAAAGATACTTTTAGTGCCTTGGGTATAAAAAATTATATTAGTAATTTATTATTTGGAGTAAGATGTGAAGTGGAAGTTAATTGATATGGAACCAAAGGATGATATTGTTCTTATGAAATAGAAAGATATCAAGTATGTATGTTTCCTTATGTTCTCAAATGGTGAAATAATTCTTCAACATTAGGAAAAGGATCCTAAAATATGTTATCCAGTTAGATTTATATTTGAATAATCATGGGTCTTTTAACTCATTATATATTTATGGTTTTGTGATCATTAACTTTCTATTAATCATTCACTTTATTATAATCAATGATATCTATCACTATCCATAATTATTTATGATTTTATTTCATATTCATATTTTTACTTACCACCAATTTTATCCTTCTTGGAAACCTAGTTATGTGTGATTCTAGATGACCTTCATATTTCTCTTTCCCTATTTTATGAGGATGTTTTATTGACCCTTGTTATGATGTGAGTTCTCAACAATTCTATTTTCAAATATCAAACCATTTATTTCTAAGCACAAGTTTAAATTTTGAGGACCCAACTTATTAAAGGTGGTTATAATGTAACACCCTGTGATTTTAAAAGAATAATATTTTATTTTATATCCTATACAACATGAACCATAGATCATAAATTAATAATCAAACATATTATATAAAGATGATCGTTATAACCTACCAATTAAATTATTGGATATAAATAGGAATAACTAAATTAAGAAAATTATATGTTTTAAACATGTATAAAATAAATTCATTGGTTATTAATTTATTATAAATGAAAATAAAATATTTTTTAAATAAAAAATAAAAGTTTTTTTAAAAAATCTATTTATGTGTGAAATGTGTTTTTATCATAATAAATTAAATTAATAACTATTTATGAATGATGATAATTAAATATATAAATTAAATATGCAATAAAATATTTTATAACATGTATAATATTTTTTCTATGCATTGAATGAAAATAAATCCACTTTTATGCTAAAAACGTTATTTTTCTAAAAAATGGTTTTGTCGAATTTTTTCACACTTACTTTAAAATTAATTTTCAACACTTTTATAAAATTTATTTTAAAAAATAAACTAAATTTTTTTATTTTTATTTTTTGATAAATGATAGATTCATTAATTATGGAAATCAGAAGACGTACAGACTCAAAGCCATGAAGTAAAATGGTCCAGCCAGAGCTGGTTGACATCAAAGGGGCCAGACGCCGCCAATTGATGGGAAGCCTTGTTTCCTTCTCTTTTGGTAAAGGATAAGGTACAGAAAGAAAATCAGTGATGGATGGAGGGGATTTTCTTGATGAGGGACCCAAATGACTGAAGTCCTCCATCATTAAGGTTGATGGCATTGATAATGGTGAGGCAGTCTAACTCGATGATGATTTGTTTCCATCCACGATCAACAGCGAGCATCATTCCGATGAGGATGGCGGCAGCCTCGGCAACCATCGGTTCCCAAAACACATGATGTGACTCGTGTTTGGGTACAATTATTTGACCAATATGGTTCCGAGCCAGCAAGCCAAGGCCAATAGGACCATCCTTGGGAAGAGCCGCATCCACATTAATCTTGAGAATTCCTTCCGGGGGTGGGATCCAAAGGGAGGAAAGAGAGGGGGTTCCAAAGGAAATGTGATGTCCATTGTGGTGTTTCTAGCCCTAAAACCAAGAAGAGGCCCGTTCAATACAGAATTCGGGAGGTTTGCGAATATGGTTGAAAACAGCATCATTACGGCAGACCCAAATGATCCAGGCCATGATGCAAATAGAGCTCGCTTCAGCCGATGAGAAGGAGGAGCACCATCACATTAGGAGAGAGGTGAGGTTAGAGCCCATGATTAGTGAGGAATCTGTAGAAGAGCTCTATTTCCTCCAGATCTCATTTTCCCTCATACATTGGATGATACCGTGAAAGGGAGATTCTGGGACGTTCGGGCAGAAGGGGAAAAACCTGTCACTGGAAATATGTCAGAAGGAAAGAAGGCTCATGATAGGGAGGGTACCCTTGCACACCTGTCACCAAAAGTGTCGTATTTTTTGGGGGACATTGAGTTTGAAAATCGATTTCCAGGGCCCCCCTTCCCTCTCGTCATTCTGAGTGCCAATAGTAAGCCGATAATCGAATTTCACCGTATAGGCTCCGGAGAGGTCGTGGATCCAAAAGAGATGTTCGGAGCCGACGTCTGGAACACTTGGGATACTTAGGATAATTTTCTTATCTATTTAATTAAACCATGCGTGTATCCTTTCCATGCACCACCCAAACCCCTGATCATCAAAAAGGCATCTGACAGTGGAATCTTCAAAGCCTGGTTGGGAAGGGGACGATGCCCGCACACCATCCTTGTCGATCAGCCAGGGATCGGTCCAGATGTGAACTGTTGAGCCATTCCCAATCCTCCAGCCCATCCCTTTTCCCATAAGACTACGGTCACCCCAGATACTTCTCCATAGGAAGCTAGGATGGGGTCCAAGAGAGGATTCGTGGAAGTACTTATGGGGAAAGTATTTTGAACGGAGAACCTGCGCACAGATAGAGGATGGGCGGTTTAAAAGGCGCCAACCTTGCTTAGCCAGCAATGCGTCATTGAAGTGAAGAAGATCCCAGAATCCCATTCCACCCTCAGATTTAGGTAAGCAGAGGTTCTACCATGCTATCCAGTGGGTTCTATTCCTCCCATTATTTGTTCCCCACCAGAATTTGGTTGTGTGTGTGTGTATCTGATTTAATATGGAAGCTGGGAGTTTAAAGAGGGACATAAAATAGCTGGGGATGGATTGGAGAGCAGCTTTAATAAGGGTCTCCTTGTCGGCTTTGGAAATTATTTTAGCGGTCCATCCTTGAATTTTTTTTCTCAATCCTGTCCAACATAGATGTGAAGATTTATTTTTTGGAGAGACTAATTACCGTAGGAAGCCCGAGGTACTTCTGATGTTTCTCTATCATATGAATGCTTGAAATGGTGCAAAGTTATTCTTTTTTGGATGGAGGAACCCCATCGCTGAAGGATATTTCTGACTTTCCATGATTGATAGACTATCCAGAGGACCCCCCATATTGTTGGATTGCATGGTCGATCACATGACACTCATCATTGGTTGCTCTGGTGAAAAAGAGGCAGTCGTCGGCGAAGAAGAGATGAGAAACTGGTGGGATTGCATGGAAAACATTTACCCCATGGATTTTATGATAGGATGCAGCCTTGGAAATGAGGTTAGAAAAAACATCATCCACCAAGATGAAGATAAAGGGAGAGAAAGGGTCTCCCTGGCGCAGGCCTCAGGATGGGGCGAAGCCTCTGGTGAGCGCCCCATTGACATTGATTCGGAAGGAGACAGATGAGACACAGTGCATGACCATATCTGTCCATTTAGAGAAGAAGACCATTTTTTGCATCACAACTCTGAGGAAATTTCATTCCAATTTATCATAAGCTTTGGTCATATCTAGTTTCCAAACCATGGTTACTCTTTTCACGGTGGAGCGTGTTTTCATCGAGTGGAAAACTTCATGGGTGATAATGGCATTATCGGTGATCAGTCTCTTAGCCAAAAAGGCACTCTTATTTTCTGAAATGATGTTAGGTAACCAAGTGCGCAGCTGATTAACTAATATCTTTGAGAAGATCTTGTATGATACATTTCAGAGGCTGATAGGTCTAAAATCGGTGACCATAAGAGGTTTCTTGATTTTGGGAATAAGGATGAGGACAGTTTCATTGATGTCAGAAATGTTTGTTTTCCCATCACAAATGTTCTTCATTAGGTTGCATATGTTGGGGCCAATAATATTCTAATATTGTTTAAAGAAGAGTACGTGGAAACTGTCTGGGCCCAAGGCCATAGTAGGGTGGATCTCTTTTAGAGCCAAACGAATCTCATCATCCATCACATCTTTGAAAATTTTCCTATTGATCTCTTCGATTATCACCGGTTTGATGGACTCCTCTACTTCAGGAGAAATGAAAGGATTTATAGAAGAAAAGAGGTTCTAAAAGTAGCTAGAAAACACCTCTTGGATTCCATCAGTGTTGAAAACTTTGCTTCCATCTGGTTGCGAGATGCAAGATATTAAATTTTTTTGGCTCCTACTAGATGCTTTCTGGTGAAAATATCAGGTGTTAGCATCCCCTTCAGCAATGTGGGTGTCCCATGCCCGCATGGTCTAGCAGCTTTCTTTTATGCGCAGAGCTGCATCAATATCCCTTTGAGTGGCTCCGATTTTAGAAAGATTTCAATTGGATGGGGGTTGGTTGAGAAGTTTGTCCATTTTCCTTTCAAGAAAATCGCAGTTCCTGTCGGGATGATGGAATTTTTTTATGCTCCAAGACCTCAGATCAGATGTGACCTGTTGTAGATTGGATCTAACATCTGTAGGGTTACTCTTCCAGCTTGATCAAATAATGTATTCTCACTCATCGTCGTTTGACCAGAAGCTTTAAAATAGAAGGGTCTGCTGGATTTCATGTTGTGATTTCTTTGAGCACAGTCGATGATAATTGGGCAGTGGTCTGAGCAGTTGAGTGTCAGGTGACTGAAGTGAAACATGCTAAAGATATTTTTCCAATCCGTTGAGCCCAGAAATCTGTCGAGCCGCTCAGCAATGTGGGTTTAATTTATATTACCCCGGAACCATGTAAATGGATTTCCCAGGTACCCATATCGACCAGGTCTGCCCTAGAGATCACATTCTTAAAATTTGACATCGACGTCGAGGGCCAGAAGGCTCAAACGCTTTTTTCCTTATGATACATCATCTCGTTGAAATCACCTCCGAATAGAATAGGACTTAGTAGATCATGACGTAGTTGTCAAAGAAGATCCCATGATTTCCACTTCTCATTGAGGGATAACCAACCATAGAATCCCACAAAGGTCCAAGGTGGGGTATGGTCTTCATGAATGGACACATCCACATGGTGTGAGGAGATGGAAAATATCTTGACGTCAATGTTTTCCTTCCATATGAGACAAAGTCCCCTTGAGCGGCCTTGCCGGGAGACTGGTAGGCAGCCTTGGAAGCCGCATTTCTGAGCAATGTTGGTGGTGTCCTTGATTTCCAATATGGTTTCAGGCAGGAAAACCATATCGGGGAGACTTTGGGCGAAAATGCACTGGAGTATTTTAACCTTTCGTGGGTTTCCAAGCCCACGACAGTTCCAACATAAAATGATCATTGATCTAGGTGGGGCTGGGTCTTACTCGCCTCCGCCTTTGAGTCCTCCAGGTTCATATATCACCCATCATTTTCCATATTTTTTGGGAGTTTCCCACTGACTAACCCGTTTTAATTCATCGTTTCAGATCAATGGGTTTTGGTTTATCCGATTTTCCATCTCTGTCTTCGTGTTGCACCCTTTTCCAAGTTCAACGGGTGATTGGGCCAGATGGTGAAGGTCCTAGCATCACAGAGTCACTTTGTGCTAGGATGCCTGACATGGTTGTTTTTAAATCAGGGTCTGGGTCTGGTGGCTCGGTGGGAATTTTTCTTGGGTTCGGGCTTTGATTTAGTGGATCTTTTGGCATTTTCAACGGCTCTATTGGTGTTGATACAATGTCCTTCAGGGGGTAGGATGTGTTCCTGATTCAATGTAAAGCTTCTTCGTTCGGTTCTCTTCCCAAACCCCACTATTTAACATGGTATTAATGTTCTGAGATGGCCTTCCATCTTTCCTTTGAGTGTTTGGGCTATCTTCAGGAAACTCTGGAGGCCCAAGCCTGATGACTTTATCATGTTCAATTTCTTCCCACCTTGTATGAGTCATCATGAGACGATTACGGTCCTTTTGTTTTTCTATCTCAGGGATGAAGGAAAATTTCGTCGTTTTGTCTTGGGGCCATGGACATATTGTAAGATGATATTACCTAATTTTTTTCTCTTTCATTGAAGCACGCACTCTATCCAGATGTCTGATACATCCATAGAAAAAGCAAAATATTGGGAGTTTCTCAAACTCAAATGATATTCAGGTGTTAGCGTCATCGATTTTCAAAAACATGCCCCTCATCAGAGGCTCAGACACTTCAATCTCGGCTTTAATCCATACCCCAGGTCCCCATTGGATTGGGTCTGAGCAGTACCACTCCAGGAATTAGCCAATGAGATCTCTAATTTCTCTTAGGACCTGTTATGTTCTCCAATGAAAAGAGATTCCTTTAATGTGTATCCAGAATAGGGACTGGGTGAGCTTAATGTGTTGGATGTCGTCCCCCCTTTAAATTCTTCCAGGAAAAGGAGTTGATTATCAAAGGACCATGACATGTATCTCAGGATTTTATCTCTATCTCTCTTATTGAAGAACTCAAAAACAAGGAGGTTGTTCCATACTTCCCATATATCCACCCCGTCTTCCAGTTTCCATAGATTCTGAAGGGTATTTTTGAGGGCCCCTAGTTAACTAAGATTTTTTCCACAAATTTTCTGACAACCAGCAATGACATACGTTTTTTCAGGAGTGCATCTTCGTTTCTCCGCACCTCAATCGACTCTTTCTCTTTGTTAGTCAAGGAAATTCTCTTCTATTGGTTCACTAAATCCGCATCCATGATTCTATGCCCTTATATCCAATCCTTCGGTATTCAACAATTAGTTTTACGACCCGGGGATGAACAGTAATTCTCACATGCCTGGCCCAACCCAGAAATCCCTCTGTCCAGGCAGTGCCTGAAAAAAGGCCTCCAGTATGGTTTGGCCCAGAAGCACCGTGCCACTTCCTCTTTTCACGACCATCCCTGCGTGGCCAGATCCTTCGAGCTGGGGAAAACCACTTTCCGTGACCAGCCCTGTGCGGCCAGAGCCTTCGCGCAGGGGACTACCTCTTTCCACAACCAGCCCTGTGCGGTCAGCTCCTTTTCATTGGGGTAACGCGGTCAGATCTCTCGCAGGTGCCCTTGCACTTCCAGATCGACCAAACCATGGGGCACACCAACGTGCACGAAGCAGCCCTACATGGAAACCACCTGGCGACCAGACTTCACGGATGAAGCTTCGTTGCTCACCCTTCGCCCACTAGTCCCATGCGGCGCCGAGGGACTCATCTTGGTGTCCAATAACTCCACGAATCGGGAAACCACTACACCGCCCACAAGTCAGAAGCTCATATGTTCCATTCTTTGCGAATTAGATGTGTCGATGTCTCTCTAGTGCTTTTGAGATCCGGGGTTTCCTTCACATCGGTGTCCGCACAGAACCCCCAACAGATGCTCTTCTTCAGACAGCCTTCGAACTCCAGATCTGGATTGCCACGATAGGGGTCGTCGTCGGGAAGTCAACGTGAAGGCGGGGAAGCAAAGTCTGCAAATGGAACTGAATGAAATAATTCAATCCCCTTCCCCTCTGAAGCACAGGTGTCGGGGAATGTGATTGAGCTCGGAGCAACTGTTGTCGGCCCGGGGAAACCTGGAACAACGGAGCCAGAACCGATGGGGGCCGAAGGAGCCGGATCAGCTGTAGATGGTCCAAGGAATGGGAATGGGGAAATAGAGCCGAGGTGAATAGAAAAGTAGAGCCAAGGTTAATGGGGAATTGGAGTCGTAGCGAGGAGAACTGGTGATGGCATTGATTTCCTGCAACCCGAAAGAAATCGATTATGTCACCCGCCGTCACGAGCAAAGCGCAAAGGATAAAAAATCAATCCCTAGGAAACCCTAAGAGGACTCTTGCATAGCGGGAGAGACTGATAAAACACTTCTATCTATATAAATTTTTTTTAATCTAATGTTAAAAATTATCTTAGATTTAATTTTCAAAATTTTTCTAAAAAGATTAATTTTCAGTGAATATTAAAAAATACTGCTTTCTGTTGAATATTCATTTATTTTCAATAAACTAAGTAATTTAAAAGTAAATTAATTATTTGAATTTTATTTATAAGTAAAATAA
The DNA here is from genome assembly GCA_963277665.1 of Viscum album. NCBI lineage: Eukaryota > Viridiplantae > Streptophyta > Magnoliopsida > Santalales > Viscaceae > Viscum > Viscum album. Next base: position 614,092,289 of record OY728160.1, on the reverse strand, counting down.
GTATTACTTAGTTGTATATAATCTATGTAATTACATTTTAATTATTTTTATTCCATATTTTGTTATAAGTTTATTGTAAGAATTAAAAATACATTTTCTAAACAATGTTATTAAGTACATAATGTTTACACATTTTAATTAATTAAAATAATATTTAATGATAAATTATTTTAATTTAATGTATATATTATATATCTAACTATATTAATTTAAAACCATATCATGATTATTATTATTCATATAATTAATATAATATCATCTTATGCTTGGAAAATGCATTTCCTAAAAAATGTTTTTCGAAAATATTTAGGGGCTTCATATTTAAATTAAATTTTTTTCAATTATGTGAATTTAATTTGTTAAAATGGATTCCATATTTATAATAAGAATAATTAATATTATTTAATAACTTCAACTTATTTTGTTGTCAAAATGAATTTTGAAAATAGTAAAAAAAAATATTGCGATTAAGGCATAAACAGGTTTAGTGGGGGGTTAAACCAAAAGATAAGGATATGTTTTACTATTAAAAATGAAAATTTAATATTTTATAGATATATTTTAATATTATATTATCCAAAATTCTAATCTAAGGTCATTTGAAATCATTTTTCTTGGAATTATTTTTGGAAATATCTAGGTGGTTTCAAATAAGGTCTCATCCCCTGCTAATAAAAGGGCACATCCTCCCCTCACTTATTCACAATTATTAAGACATTTATCTCAAAAAACATTAAAAATATATATTCAACATCCATAGACACATTATATAGGTTCGGATATTCCCAAAATACCAATCCTTGGGTTATTAATAATAGATCCGAGGGAGGTTCTTATAAGGGAAGGTAATTGTCTTCACAAAACTCTTTCTTTTTTTACTTATTATTTTACAACATTATATTATGTATTGAAACATATAAAATAATGTAACTAGTACCTATAATATAATGAAATGATATTAGTTTTATGTAATAATATTAACCACTTCTACCTCCATCAAATGGGAAACAAATCCATAGCTCGTGCGTACGACAGAAAACCGCCTCACAAACCAATGTAATTTTTTTCCATCACCGACTCAAATGGATAGTCATAATTATATAAATAATTAATTTATATGATAAATATAAAATTATATTAATTATTTAAAATTAATATACCATTCACTTATTTAAACTTTCAAACATTAAGGGAATTATATCATTCCTTATGCGTACATATGTCCTACCATCTCCACAAAGCTATGTGACTCATTTTCCATTAAAACATTAAAGAATAATTATAAAAGTGGATATAATGAATAAATATGATATTTATATCATTAATATACTCTTTATATTATGTAACTATATACTTTTCTTAATAACCATAATCTTTGCGATGAAACATGCAAGAGAAAAAAAAGTAATTAGCACCCAAAACAATGGTAATAATGAAATATTAATAATAAAAAAGTTATAAGATGCTATAAGAAGACCATATATGATATAATAAATATTAATAAAGTTATTTTATAAATTAATAACATGTTTAAAAACATTATAGATGAGGTTAAATCACGTTCCACTAAATAAAAATATGAGGTAATGGATTTTGTCTCAATTTCCTTTAATTGAGGCGTATTGTAATGTTATCCACCTAATTTATTTTAAAGGGTGTATATACTACCCCATTTACATGTAATACCATGATTCATTAATAAATCATCTTATTTTAAGTTTCAATTTGAATTATTTTATCAAAGGTAATTTTACTTAAAAGTTACCATGTTTTAAGGAATTTCATAACTCAATTTCTCTTCATTAGGTTATATTACTTCTTCATTGTCATTTCTATTGTGATATTATTTGTCCAATAAATTTTTATTATTTTATGTTTTATTTCCACTTGTTTTATAAGGACCCAGCCTTATAACATACATAATCTTGAATTTAATCAATAAAACACTTCCTTTTAAATTGAAAATCTTTTCAAGTTTAGAGCCTTAGAGAGTTGGGTCATAATACATTCATAATGTTACACATTGTTACAGATTGGATACCATAAAAATAGTTTCCAAAACATAACACATTAAAACTTAAAACATGGCTCCTTAACAATTATTCAACATTTATCATGGCTTCCTTCATTTTATTATACATCCATTAACAGGTGAAAATCATTTATAACTTTGGATGAGCACAAAAACTCACTAAGGTGTATAAAAAGAAGGAAAGAACACATTAGTCCTTGAATACTTGTAATATAGGAAATCACTTTCAAAAGATATACTTTTCACCTGTATATATATATATACTTACTTTGTGAAACATGAGATTTAAACAATACATAGGAACATAATTATAACCATAAAGGTATCTTGGAGCATTACTTACATAATCTTGTAACCCTCTCCGCAACCTTATAATTTGTAACCCTCGTGGCTACCTTACAATTTGTGTAACTATCGCTGTTACACTTGGAGTAACCGTATGGCTAACCTCCAACTTACACATGCCCAATGCTTTTTATGGAGATATAGGTCCCACCATTCATCATAAACAATACCCAAGAACCATAACATAATCATACAACATGAATAATTTCTTAAAAACATTGATTTTGAATTTTGTAAAATATATTTGTAAATGAGGATTTTAAAAGAAAAATCCCTTATAAATATCATACAACTGAATAGAGACTTAATAGCATGGATGGAATATGTATATACAATGTAAATAGACATAATTAATCATAATATAATCAAAACACATCACACAATCAATTTTAATACCACGTAAATAACTAATTAGATGGTTAACCCAAAGAATGGGATTCAGGATAAGAATTCCCTTACCTCAGGCGTGTCTTACATAAAACTTTTTTAAAATTCCTGTATAATGGTTAAAAAAAGTGTTTTTAGTATTTATAAAAACATTTTCATGTGTATAACATCTTATATGATCATCATGTAACCTCATTTCACCCCTTAATTGTTAGTATTTTGTTCCTTGCACTGTTTTGGATGAGTTCCTCACAAGATTTCCATGATTGGTTCATGATGGATGTTCCTGTCGATTGGAAGTGAAACTCCAGAATTGGAATGGTAAGGTATTTACATATTAAAAATTCCATAATTTATACCATTTATCATTTTGATGTTTTATATGATGATTATTCATAAGTTCAAACATTAATGGTGTTCGTTTAGATCATTTTAGTGGTTCTTTGATAATAGCAACCTCATTTTGTCTTATAAATTAAAACCATGAGTACAAAAGAATTACAAAACCATGGATGATAAATAATAAATATATTATAACCTGGTTCAACTATAGAAATGGTTTCATAACTAGACTTGAAATAATTAATGGAAATTGAAATCACAACGTCCACGATGTCGGTAATTCGACACATCACAGACAATGTTTTTATTCCTTGAATAAGTGGAAGAGGAGAAGAATAATGATGATGAATTTTCCATGAACATGAAAAAATCCAGAATATAAATTATTTCTGGGTATTTCATGATTCTTTGGTAAGAATAGATTAATAAAGAATAATAAAATAAATGAACTCAAAATAAAAAAATAATTGAGAAATCCCTTACAAAAATTCAGCAGCCTAACGGCAAAGCAACGTGGATTTAGAAAATATTAAAAAGAGATGGGACAAGGGTCACCCATCCAAAAATGAATCATAATATATAATAGATCATAAATATGAATTAAATAATAACATGGTATGGAAACTTTAAAGTTATACCACATATAAAATAACTTGAATGGAAAAAGAAAGAAATTGAGAATTTTCTTAGCATGTAGAGTAACTCCTAGAACATGATGGTTGGGACCTTGGGGACTTGAGGAAACCTTGGGAGGGAGAATAGGGAGTTAAGGAGTCCAGACCTTCGTTTATGATAAATTAATAAGGAATTTAATGAAGGAATGGGTTGGTATTTAAAGCAAAAGTGAGGGATTATTTTAATAATTTCCAAGGGACACCTCATTAGTGGTATTTGCAAAACCATCATCTTGACCATGGTATTTTCTCTTGGTATAAGCCTCTTAGAACACCTCATAACTCCTTTTACTACACACAAGTCGACTAGATTTATTACATCATTATTACATCATTAATGATGTCATTAACACACTGAAACTCAAAACTGTATTTTTTACTATTCATCGAAAAATCAACTATTTCAGAAAAATCCCCAAAATTCACCCTTATTATTTATCAACGTGTAGAATTCAAAAATGAAGTCCATTTTTTGAAAATTATTTTCTAAATATTTTTAATTTAATTTTTAAATAAAATCATACTTAATTCAAAAATTAATTATTTAAAACTATAACTGATTTTATATCACATTGAAAAATTAGTCAAGATGTCATTATCTTAAATCCTTAAGAAAATAAAATAATAATACAATTTACTATTCATTAGGGTCATATTACTATTCATATTACTATTCATAAGGGTATGTTACTATTCACCAAAAAAACAAGTTGGTTCCAATATAATAAAATAACATACTAAACACAATTTTAGATGACTATTTTTCGAAATTAAAAACATAGAGGCAGTAAAATTATGTTTAAAGGATACTAATAAATATCAACTTTAAACAAAATTTCAATAATTTTAATTTATTTTTAGAAAACCTTGGGGTGTTACATTATCACTACCTTCTAGAAATTGCATCCTCATAATTTTATTTACTTATTAAAAAAGTGAGGGTACCCTCCCCTCATAGCATTTTCAGACTCCCATATTGCTTCTTCAACCATGTGGTTTATACAAAAAACCTTTACCTGGTGGATTACTTTATTACGCAATACCCGTTCCCTTTGATCAAGAATCTGAACTAGTTTCTCTTCATATAAAAGGTTCTCTTCCGACTGAACTACTTCTGGGCTCAAGACATGCGATGAATTTGGAAAATACTTTCTCAACAACAAAAATGAAAAACATTATGTACCTAAGACAAACTTGGAAGAAAAGCTACTCGGTATGCAACTGGTCCATAGTTCTCTAGAATTTAAAAATCAAAGATGAAGTGTAGACATAACTATCCTTTCTTTCCAAAACGCATCACACTTTTCCAAGGAGGGGTTTAAAGTAAAACATGGTCCCCTACCTCGAAAAAGAAGTCTTTCCTTCTATTATTTGCATAACTTTTCTACCTGGCCTAAGTTGTCCTTATGTGTTGCTGGATTATCTTCACATTCTCAGCCACTTCCTCCACTAATTCTGGCCCCATCAACATTCTCTCACCAACTTCATCCCATAACACTGGAGTCCAACACTGCTTTCCATACAAAGACTCAAAAAGTTCCATCTATATACCGGAATGAAAATTGTTATTATAATAAAACTCAACTAAATGAATATGGTGATCCCAAATTCCCTAGTAGTCCATTGAACAAGCTCGAAGAATATCCTCCAAAGTTTGAATCGTTCATTCTGACTGCCCATCTGATTGAGGATGAAAAGCTGTACTAAAATTTAACTTTGTGCCCAGCGACTTCTGAAGTCCCTTCCAAAAGTTATAAGTGAACATGGGATCCCATTCAGATACAATGGAAAGAGAAACTCTATGTAACCTGAAAATATTCTATAGGTACCATCGAGAAAGCTGATCCAAATATATTGTATCTCGAATAGAAAGAAAATGTGAAGATTTTGTCCACTGAACCATAATAACCCAAATTGCATTGTTACCTTGAGATGTTTTAGGTAGTCCCACCACAAAGTCCATGGATACATTATCTCACTTCCACTCTGGAACTGACAAAGGATGAAGCATCCCCTTCGGTAACTACCGCTCTACTTTAACCTAAAGACAAGTCAAGCATTTCATGGTAAAATCAGCAATATCCATTTTCAATCCATCCCACTAGTAATACACCTGATGGTCTCTATACATCTTAGTACTGTCAGGATGAAATAAAAATGGAGAACTATGAGATTCACAGAAAAATCATTATTCAACTTAGAATCACAGGGCACACACAACCTTTTTCTAAATATTAAAACACAAACTTTATCAAGGTTAAATTCGGTAAGATTACCCATTTTAACCAATTTTACCTTTTTCTATATCTCATGGTCTTCCTTCTTGTGCTTTCTTAATTCTGTCTGACAACGAAGACTATACTAAAACCTGAGAAAAAATAGATGTATTCCATGCACCAACAAATTCTAAGCCAAAATTCATTAAATCGTTAATTAAGGGATCGTGTTCCAAATGTAACATGGTTAATGATGAATGATTTTCTTGACTCAAGGCATCCACCACTTTGTTGGATTTTCCAGGATAGTAATTGATCATGCAATCATAATCCTTTATCAGTTCAATCCATGTTATATACCTCATGTTAAATTTATTTGGAGTGAATATATACTTCAGAGATTTATGGTCAGTATATATTTGACATTTGGCTCCACATAAATGATGCCTCCAAATTTCAAAAGAAAAAAACCACATCTACCAATTCAAAATCATGTGTGGGGTAATTTATCTGAAGAGGTTTAAGATATCTTAAAACATAGGCAATTACCTTATCATTCTGCATCAAAACAAAACCAAGTACCTTCAAAGAAGCATCAATGTAGATGACAAACTCACCATTCTAGGAAGTTACGGCCAAAACTGGAGCATTCACCAATATCTTCTTTAGTTCTTGAAAAAAAACATCACATTCTTTTGTCCAAACAAATTTAACCCCTTTATGTGTTAACTTAGTTATCGGGCTAGATAACTGTGCAAAGTTCTTAACAAACCATCAGTAATAACCTATTAACCCAAGAAAACTATGAATCTCTGTAACATTTGTGGGTCTTGTCCATTCATCAAATAATTTTGTTTTTGTAGGATCAACTATTATTCCATCCTTATTTACAATATACCCATGAAAAGTAATATTTTTCAACAAAAAATCACACTTTCTGAATTTTCCATATATTTTCTTTTCTTTTAAGGTTTGTAAAACAACCCTTATATGTTTTTCATGCTCCTCTTTATTTTTTGAATATACCATAATGTCATCAATAAATAAAACCACAAACTTATCTAGGAACTCATTAAATACTCTATTCATAAGATTTATGAATACAATAGGTGCATTAATTAAACCAAATGGCATAACAACAAATTCATAATGCCCATATCTAGTATGAAAGGTTTTTTTTTGGGATGTCGCCCTCCATCACCTTTAGCTGATGGTTTTTAGATCTCAAGTCTACCTTGGAAAAGTACTGAGCTCCCTGTAGTTGATCAAACAAGTCATCTATATAATGCAAAGGATACTTGTTTTTAATAGTGATGTTATTTAAAGCTCTATAATAAATGCAAGGTCTCATGGAACCATCTTTCTTTTTAACAAATAAAATAGGATCTCCCCATGGTGAAGTGCTAGGATGAATGAAGCCTTTATCAAGCAAATCATGTAACTGATTTTTCAATTCAAGAAGTTCTATTAGAGCCATACGATATGTGGGTTTTGAAATTGGCTTAGAATCATGAACTAAGTCGATTGAGAATTCAACATCCCGATTAGGTATGACACTGGGTAACTCATCAGGAAAAGCATCAAGGTATTCATTTAGCACTAGCACATAATTAATCAGAATGGTTCCCTTGTTTTCAACAATATGGGCAAGATAACTTTCATTTACATATTTTAATAGTTTCTCAGCTTCCTGATATGCTATCAATTGTATGGGTTCGTTCTTGTATACAAACAGAAACTCTTTCTGAAAAAACAACTTCTTTAGCTCTATAGTCAATATTTTCATGATAAACAGAAATCCAATCCATTCCTAGAATCACATCAAACTCGACTAAGGGAAAAACAACAAGGTTCAAATGTAAAGTCTTTCCACAGACCACAACAGATAGATTCTTATAATTCCTCTTTGCTATAATATTTTCCCTTGGTGTTTTAACAACAAGTTCGAGTCTCATTTGTTGAGGTGATATTTCCAATTTACTAGAAAATTTCTCAAAGATGAAGGAATGTGTAGACCCTATATCAAACAAAACTTTAGCAAAATATGAGTGAACAAGCACAGTACCTGTGGCAACTTCATTGTATGGCCCGACATCTACTGACGTAGTCGCAAAGGATCTCACTAAACTTTTTTACTTATAGTATGGCTTCTTTGCATCATTTGGATCTCTCTTTGGGTAGGAATTTGCATAATGACTCATCTCACTACATTTAAAAACCTTTACAGTTTTCTTATCATGATTAGTCTTTGGATAATTTTCATTACAATATTGGTCCATATGTACAAACTTACCACATTTAAAACACTTCCCAGTTTTTCTAAGACATTACCCAGGGTGTTTCTTTCCACACTTTTCACAAACTAGAAATTTGATTTTCTTACCATCAGATTTCATTTGTTGATTCTTACCCATCACTTGAAATCTAAACCTCTTCTTATCCTTATTTACAAAATTCACATGATCACGAGCAAACTCAATCTCTACCCTCTCATCACATCATACAAGTTTCTCATAACTTTTGAAATCACGAGAGGCCAACGCCCTTCAATGCCTTGGCTTAAATCATGAGTAAAAGTGGTTGATTTTTCTATCAAGGTCTAGAATAATATTTGGAGCATACCTCACCAGTAGGGTGAAGTTATCTACATACACAACCCCTGAATCCTACTCATTTTTCATCAATTCAAGTAATTTCTTCTCTATCCTAAGTTGCACCACCTTAGGACAATATTTTTCAAGGAAAATACTTTTAAATTCATCCCACTCTAAGGAATAAAAATCTTCTATACCCATGATATTCCTTACCATTTACCACCACTGATCTCCTTCCCCTTCAGAATGATAAATGGAAAGACTTACCTCTTGATTGTCAGAACATCCCATAATATCGAATATATTTTCAAGGGCTTTGATCCATCCTTGTGCTGCTACTGGGTCAGAAGATCCATTGAAAGTAGGAGGGTATTGTCTCATAAAATGTTCTAATACTGTCATGTTCAGTTTTGGTAACTCTATTTGTTCTCTTGCATGGATTCCACCACCTATTTATTGCTTGCGTTAGCTAAGCCATTACTGTCACAAACTCCTTGGTTCCAATCACTACCATTCTAGGATGTAGATCCAAAAGGATGTCATTCTGTTGATGCCTCTCCTCTTAGACGTCCATATTCCTTCTATAGATAACCATTCTAAATAAACATATCTTTGATGAAGAAACATGGTAATCTTTAAATTATAAAACATTTCAAATTAATCAAAGATTAAAAATCATTTACAGTGTTATTTTAACATCATCCTAACCCCTAAAGTTATCTAAACCATCCTCTGATACCAAATATAATGATATATCCTTATTACATAAATAATCTTGAATTTAGTCAAGAAAACACTTCCTTTTACATTGATAATATTTTCAAGTTTGGAGCATTAGAGATTTGGGACATAATACATTCATAATGTTACACACTATTACAGAGTGGATACCATAAAAATAGTTTCCAAAATATAAAACATTAAAACTTAAAACATGACTCCTTAATAATTCTTCAACATATATCATGGCTTCCTTATTTTTATTATACATTAATTAGCATGTGAAAATCATTTAAAACAATGGTATGAGCACAAAAACTCAATAAGGGTTATAAAAAGAATGAAAGAACACATTAGTCCATGAATACTTGTAACGTATGAAATCACTTTCAAAAGACATACTTTTCACCTCTATATATATACATACTTTGTGAAACATGAGATTTAAAATATAAATAGTAACATAAGTATAACCACAAAATTAACTTGGAGCATTACCTACAAAATCTTGTAACCCTCTCAGCTACCTTATAATTTGTAACCCTCATGGCTACCTTACTATTTGTCTAACCATTAGAGTTACAATTGGAGTAACCATATGGCCAACCTCAAACTTACACATACCCAATGCATTGGAGGGAGATATAGGTCCCTCCCTTCATCATAAAAAATTCCCAAGAACCATAACATAATCATACAACATGAATAATTTCATAAAAACATTGCTTTAGAATTTTGTAAAATAGATTTGTAAATGAGGATTTTAAAAGGAAATCCCCTTATAAATAGAATAAAAATGAAAAGAGACTTAATAGAGTGGATGGAATATGTATATAAAAGGTAAATAGACATAATTAAATATAATATAATCAAAACCCATCACACAATCAATTTTAATACCACATAAATAATGAAGTAGATAGTTAACCCAAAGAATGGAAATCGGGTTAAGAATTCCCTTACATTAGGCTTGTATTACTTCATACTTATTTAAAATTCCTGAATAATGGTTAAAAGAGTGTTATTAGTATTTTAAAAAAACATGTTCAAGTTTAAAACATCTTATATGGTCATTACATAACCTCATTTTACCCCTTAATTGTTAGTATTTTGTTCCTTGCACTGTTTTGGGTGAGTTCCTTATATGATTTCCAAGATTGGTTCATGATGGATGTTCTTGTCGATTAGAAGTGAAACTCCAGAATTGGAATGGTAAGGTATTTACATATTTATAGTACCATAATTTATACCATTTATCTTTTTGATTTTTATATGATGATTATTCATAAGTTCAAACATTAATTATGTTCGTTTATATCATTTTAGTGTTTCTTTGATAATAACAACCTCATTTTGTCTTATAAATTAAAACCATGAGTAAAAAAGAATTAAAAAACCACGGATGAGAAATAATGAATATATTATAACCTAGTTCAACCATATAAATGGTTTCATTACCAGACCTGAAAGAATTAATGGAAATAGAAATCACATCGTCCATGATGTCGGTAATTCGACTCATCACGGACAATGTTTTTATTCCTTGAATAAGTTTAAGAGGAGAAGAATAATGATGATGAATTTTACATGAACATGATAAAATCCATAATATAAATTATTTCTGGATATTTCATGATTCTTGGGTAAGAATATATTAATAAATAATAAGAAAATAAAGGAACACAAAATAAAAAAATAATTGAGAAATCCCTTACAAAAAATCGGCAGCCTAACGGCAACGCAACATGGTTTTAGAAAATATTAAAAAAATAGGGGACAAGGGTCACCCATCCAGAAATTAATAATAATATATAATAGATCATAAATAATATTTAAATAATAACATGGTATGGAAATTTGAAATTTATACCACATAAAAAATAACTTGAATGGAAAAAAGAAAGAAATTGAGAATTTTCTTACCATGTAGAGTAACTCCTAGAACATGAAGGTTGGGACCTTGGGGACATGAGGAAACCTTAGGAGAGCTACTATGGAGGTAAGTAGGCCATATCTTCGTTGATTGTGAATTCTTAATGAAGTTAATGAAGGAATGGGTTGGTATTTAAAGCAAAAGTGAGGGATTATTTTAATAATTTCCAAGGGACACCTTATTAGTGGTGTTTGCAAAACCATGGTCTTACCCATGGTATTTTCTCTTGGTATAAGACTCTTAGAACACCTCATAAATCATTTTATTTTAAACAAGTAGACCATATATATAACAACATTATTACATCATTAATGATGTCATTAACACACCGAAACTCAAAACTGTATTTTTTACTATTCATCAAAAAATCAAATGTTTCAGAAAAATCCCCCAAATTCTCCCTTACCATTTATCGACGTGTAGAATTCAAAAATGAAGTCCATTTTTTTAAAATATTTTTCTAAATATTTTTAATTTAATTTTTAAATAAAATTATTCTTAATTTAAAAATTAATTATTTATAAACTATAACTACTTTTATATCACATTGAAAAATTAATCAAGATGTCATTATCTTAAAGCCTTAAGAAAATAAAATAATAATACAATTCACTATTCATTAGGGTCATATTACTATTCATAAGAGGATTTTACTATTCACCAAAAAACAATTTGTTTCTAATAGACTCCAAATAACATTCTGAACACAATTATAGATGACCATTTTTCTAAATTCAAAACATAGAAGCAGTAAAATTATGTTTAAAGGCTACTTATAAATATCAACTTTAAACAAAATTTCAAGCATTTCAATTTATTTTTAGAAAACCTTGGGTTGTTACATGTTTTTTGTGGATTTACATTTTACAAACATAATCACTTCTTATATTAACTCTCACATTGAAATTATGATCTTTTTAAGGGGTTATTTGATAATCACATTTTAAATGATATTCTTATACTTGAATTTACATTGAAGGAAATTATTTCATAACTGTAAAATAAACCATTTATTTTTTCTCCTTAATACATTTGTAAAATTATTATGTTATAGTACCAATTTCCTCTCTTTTTTATATAAAATGAATGATAAAATATTTTTATGAAAATCTTACCTTATTATGTTCTTCGATCAGAAATCCTTTTTCTTAAAAATATGCATTTTTTAAAAATGTTTATTTAAATAATGTTTTTTAAAATATTATACAAAAAATTATTAAATATATTTTTAATCATATTTTACCTTTAAAATATCATTTAAAAGTAATCTTCCCATTGTATACTAAATAATGTACCTTTTGAATTTTCTTAAAAAAATGTGAAAGGTATTCTTGTTTTAACGTACTCAGAATGTACGGAATTTTCCTATAATCGTGACCACTCATTTCTTTCGATATTACATACAAATTTTACAAGGTTATTTTTAAATAAATTTTCTTCCTAATATTATGGAAATTTTATGTTTTTAAAAGTTATTTTAAAATTAAAACAATATGTTTTTAATGAGGATGTTTTAAATATCTTTTATGGTATTTTTATTCATCAATGATAAAAAAAGATTTTTTTTAATCATAATCCACTAGGGATATGTTGTAATGATACCATCCCTATTATTTAATGGGATGTTTTATGATCAGTTAGACTAGGCAATTTATTAAAATTCACTTTCTTGATTAATTTTTTTTCAACCTTCTCTTAGAACATTTACATTATCATTAATGTTATACATTACATTTATATTAAATGTCAATATTATTTTTATCATAGATATAATTATTACCTGAACCCTACATAATTTTTACATATAGTGTTTTATTATGAAAGTTATTTGATTGTATGGGAAAATGTTTAAAATTTAAAATTCTTTACTCAATAGGAATATTTTTAGATATGGAATATAGTTAATGAATTTAATAAATAATTTGATATATGATGAATTCTTTGTACATGAATTGATGGGTGGTGCCCAAATTATACAACCCCTTGATGCATCGATAGTCTCATAAGGTGAATCTGTAATCTAGAATTAAATGGGTCTTTAAGTAGAGTTTTAAACAGTCTTGGTGAAAGGTATTGATTGTATAGATATCATGATGTTTGAGATCATGACATCCAATATTAATCATTTACTTCATTGAGAACTCAATTTTTATTACCCATGATATTATTGCATTGATATTATCCATTGATGCATTTTTTCCTCAAGTATTTGATTGAATGACATGTGTATATAGTTATTTACCTTTATAAATTGATTATGACTTATATAATCCTGATAGTAAAGATATTTAATAAATGGAATGTGTGTTTAGTTAATTAACTTTTCATATTGATTGTGATTTATTAATTTATGATAGCTTATACTTTACGTAACCCTTACTGAGCATTTGAGATCAGCTTATTTTTTTCCTTTCCCAAGGATATCATGATATAATTTTTGAATGATTTCAAGGATGAGGAATATTTACTTTCACTATGTTGATATTCAAGTTTTAAATGTAATTTGAAACTCAAGTATGTAACTATTTTACCCATACTACTAAACTATTTAGTAATTTCGGATGTTATCACTTGTATTTATCACTAATATAATAAATTAATTAATAACTCTAGGATACTGGGGTTGGGATATTTACATATTACAGAAAAACCACCTCACAATTATTCATTAAATCAAGGTATATTTATGTTTGGCTCAGTTTAAATACCTAATTAAAAATTACTATAAATTTATATCATGAATCAATATGATAATAAAATTACTAGTATAAGATAATATAAATTTGTAAATAATTATTTGTTTTTTATTCTAGAGATTTTATATTAATATTTAATTTATCCATTAAGAAAACACCCTTCGGTTGTCAAGAATCACTAAAACATAATTTTTATCAATTTTATTTTCAATGACTAAGACTAAAACACTGATTAAAGGAATTTAAAACAACATAAATAATTTTAAATCATCCTTAACAGTAACTTTAATGATTTAGTGGTAATAAAAAATTTAATAATAATGAATGTGGACACTACTATTATAAACTGGTACAAATGATCAAAATTGAAAACACCTGATGAGTAAAATTAGAATAATCCATGTATAGAATTAATATTTATGAAGAGTATGAATTAAAATTGATTTGATTAAGGATATTAATTATGATATCAATTTTTGTGAAATATAAGTTTAATGTACTTTTATTGAATTCAAGACAAGAGGTAATGGTTTTCTGTCCCTAATTCCTCTCATTGAGACATGTTTTGTATTATACACCTAATTTCAATAATGTGGTGTATATACTACCTATGTGAGATTTTATATCATGAAATGAATTTTATTCAATTTAGTTGGAGATAAATTTGAATTCATCTCTTTCAATAGGATTTTATTGAATTTCAACCGAATCCAAAAGTAGGGTTTTCCGCCTCAAGTTTCATTTTTTGGAACTCATGCTATATTCGCCACTTATTTCCTCTTTTGGGTTCATTTATTTACATGGAGGAAATTTTACCAAAGTACTCATGAATTTAACGGAATTTAAAAGTAAATACTATTATCTCTAACTCATGTTCATTTGATTCAATATTTACCAAAAACATTGTAAAATCAATCTTTTCCATTATGGGAAAATCATCCTAAGTTTTGGTAAATAAAAGTGTGTTTATTTTCCAAGATAATGCATCCCTATTTGGATACTATAAATTGGATGCATTTATGGAATACATGAACCTTGGTTTAATCACTCTGAAAATGGTTGGTTGGGAAATTATTCAATCATCACTTTGATGAATAGGGAATAAGTTATCACACCTAGCTAGACACTCCCAGGGGATATGATTTGGGATGATTATATTCTCTTCAAGAACCATGATGAATGATTTTTCCTACCATTATCTTCATATCCAATCAATAAAAACTATTTTTTCAAATTATTGAATTATATGGACAACCTAGCACATTAAAAATACCCCTATCACACTATTTCATTGATAATGTTACAACCTATTATTTTGAAGATACCCCACATCTTATAATTTTATTAATGTATTTTCTCTTAAATATCCACATTTAAGCCCAAATGGCCCAAAGTCCTTCATTTTTATTGATTTTTGATAACCCCCCTTTCAAGGGATGAGGGGGAACCCTTACAAGGCCCATAGGCTTAGATATTACATGGCCCGTAGGCTTAGGATATTACATGACCCGAAGGTATTAGAGAATTTAACCAAACTATCTACAAGGAACTACCCCTCCCCAGCATTTGAATCATGATAGTAGTTCTCCACCTTCGCATGGTCATCTGGCTAGGCTTCCCGTGCAAGCACAGGCTGGTCCCAATGGCATAGTCATACCCTCTCATTCTGAAAAATCCATTTGGTTTTACTCTGGTGAGTACACCTGCTTTGAATCCTCTTCTGGGGTTTCTCCTTTTTTGTAGTGTGTCATGGGAAACTGCATGTGGACCGAAGGAATTAAGGTAGCCTGAAGGCCTTAAAGGTGGCCCGAAATCCCTACTGACCCAAAGGCCTGGGTGGCCTGAAAGCCTTAATGACTCCAAGCCCAAACTGGTGGCCCAAGGTGAATAGTTCTATAGTACCGAACAGTACCTCCTATAGTAACTACTATATTACCTACTACAATACCCACACAGTGTACAATTCTGCTATAATAACTGTACAGTGTACAGTTCTGCTACAGTACCACACAGTGTATAGTTCTGCTACAGTAATGCAACAGTCACACGGAAATATGCCTCTACCTAGTTTTAAACCTGGGTCTTGTGGATGAAATTAAGGATACCTCACCAACTGGGTTGAGGCTCATGTGCCTTAAATATCCATATTAATTCATTTATTGGGGAAGTATTTTTTCAATGTTTTTAATTATATAGAGAGACATGTTTTCATTCAGCCATAGGTTTCTTTGGGAATCATATTAAAGTTATTTTTGTCTGTTATAGTGAATGAATTGGACTTATGTTTGTGATGGGTGGGGCCAAGAATTATATTACCCCTCAATTAATCGATATTTATCATTAGACAAAACAAGTTGGGTTTTGGTGTATACTTCTTCCCGTAATAAGATAGTGTCTTGTCATAAGGAATTGACATCCTATTTTGATATCCACTATTATGAATTCTATTATTATGATATCAAAGATTATTGTTATCCATTAATTCATTTATTTTCATGTATATTTCATTCCCTTAGTTCTAGTTGATTATGGATTCATGTTGTTTATTTTTTTCCTTCCATATCACATATATCATTTTTATGTTATAAAGGATTTTGTTATATGATACTCCTTAATGAACATCTAATATCACCCTTATTTGTTTTACTTTACCTTGTTAAGATAGAGGAGAACTATGTTTAATTTTTAAGGATATTATGTAAGTTTTAATTAGGTTCATGTAATGTGTTCATATTGTGTCTTGTTTTTTCAAATTTTATGTATGTATGTATCTAGTATTCCAAGACTGCTAAGTTATTGAATCATATAGTAACTATTTTATTTTGTACCAATAATTTAATATAACTAATAGATATATCTTTCTAGAGTCTAGGATGTTATATATTCTGTTAGACTTTCCATCTATTTTATTATGATAAGAAATACTAAAAATCAACTCTATATTCAAAGCTTACTGAATATTTTAGCACAATGTGGAGGTAATCCTTGAAACTCAATTAGATATAATATAATGTGATTCATTATGTATTCTTTCCACTTATTGAATTTATATCCTATAAATATGACCAAGAGTGAAATATTATTTGATTGAAATAAAATAAACTTGTTTTAAAAGGCGATAAAATGAAACTGAAACAGCTTTATGGAATTTTGATGCTTAAGGGAGACTAATGATGAAATTCGTAGTTATATTTTCCCATTTCTAATCTGGTTTGGGTAGTTATTATAGAATCCACTTAGAATTATGTCTCTATGACTTAGATTACTAACATACCAAGAATATAGATACATACTTTTCAATATCTCTCTTAATTTTGTCCCACAATAAATACCCATCATATCTCTATACATCTTCATACATATATGATTGATAGAGAATGGTGAACTATGAGATTATTCAAATAACTCCTTCTTCATGTCCTTTATTGATGATACACAATATCAGTTTCAAAACTTTTTCATTCTGTTCTAATAATGGTTGAACTCCATAACATTTTGCATCATCTTATTCAATTACACCTTCTCTTTTTATTCCTATTTAATCCTCACATTAATGGATGGTTGAACATTCATCTGAGAAATATAGGATCATTCTGATTTTTTCATGATGTCAGTAACTATCTTCTAAAAGTCCTAAAGTATTGTATCTCTTTAAAACCACATATGAATATGTTATCATGGTTCTTCTAACTCAAAGTTTCAACCACCATGTTCACCTTCCAAGAGTGGTAGTGTATTAAACATTCATAATCCTTTATTAACTCCAAACATCTCATTTGGAGAAAATTAAACTCTTTATATGTGAATATGTAATTAAATATTTTATGATAATTATATATATTAAACCTTTCACCATATATATAATTCCTTCATATATTCAATTATTACTCCCTCTCAAACTATTTTAGGTAAATACTTTTCTTGAATAGGTAGTAAAACCCATATTATGGAAGTAATTTTCATTATAAGTTTATATTAAAACTTACACTGAATAATTATCAGGGTTTTATTCATAATATAAAATGTACTTTCCTTATTCTAGAAATTTATATGGAATTTAAATATAGAGAGAGAAAATCAATGCTCAAAAACACTTCAAATTCCACTAAATTATAAACAATAATATTTTTATTGGGAACATGATTAAAAAAAGTAACACTACATCTATAACTCTAGAGTATAGGATAGGTGTCTCTTAAACATCATGATCCTCTTCAGAAATTAACATATCATAGGCCTTCCCTTATTCTTAAATTTATCTTCAGATTAGAAAGTTGATTTAAATAATTCCCATGTATCCCATATAAAATACATTGAACTATACATCATACCTTAGGATGTACTTTATTTTACCTCATTGAACAATTTACATTTTCCCAAAAATTAGTTTCTTTATGCCCTTATTTTAAACACATAAATCATGTTTATCTTCATTTGAGAAATTTACATGGGTGATTCTTCCCAAATTATTGACATGCGTATAGATTAATCTTCTTTACTCCATGGTCTTCATTAATTAAACTCCCATGAATTACCATTTTGCTCATATTAGGTATGTTAGGAAACTCACCCTTGTTGAGGTTGTTAATTATTTATTAAGATGATGGTTAGGAATAATCAAAATATTTCACATTCTATATCCTGTTTAATTTTGTTTCTCATGAGTACAATCATTTAATTTTCCATCACATTTTTCATTAACATGATTCCTCCTAGTTCAAACCATTGAATAAAACCAAAATGCACAGTATGGGGAAAAATAATCATAGTGATAAATCATAAAATCAATAAAAAACATTCATAAGATGTCTAAATAATGAAACATTATTTCTAATCTATGTCATCTTAGATTTATCCTGGGCCATCCAAAATCATTATCCACTTACATCCTTCTTAAGGGTTCGTAAATAAAATGTGAAGTTAACAAAGAATATCCCCTAGGAGTGTATACCCTAGTATGTAGTCTTATTCCCACTCCTTATAAACTAATGATGATTGGTTTAATACCCAATATACACCTTTCAAAGTTATTACCCATATGTTAATATATTCCACAGCCACATCAACATGCCAATATCCAGACATGGTTGTGTTTTCTAGGAAAACCACACAATTTTGATTAAAATAACTTAGGTTATTATCCTATATTTAGTCTTATACTAATGGTTATCACCATATTTATCTAATCCTAATCTCTAAAAATGACTAAATCATCCTCTGATAACAACTAAGGTGACCCAAGCATAACATGTATAAATATTGAATCATTTAATCTGAATATTCAATACATTTCAAAATATTAGACACATGTGGACCGTAAAGGATTAGTGTATTTAGTTACTATATATGTAGTCAAATTATTTCTTATAATATATTTAACATCTCCCATAATTTTCTTCATATAAGTACCCTTTTATACATATCATACTTAAAACCTTCCATCAAGTCCTAGGGAAGGAAAATAAAAGAATGGGTAAGTTCATATACTCATTAAGGGTAAACATTGGAGATATTAATCATAAGTAAGAATTATATGATCATAATGTTATGTTAACATGATCATGTTCATGTTATCAATTCAAAATATTCACACCCATAAGTTTAGATCTTAACTCAGAAATCATTTTATATCTAGAAACATGATTAATAAGGGTTTCAAAATTGAAATCCTCATGCATGAGTCACAATATAGATATATGGAATCATAATCATAAGAAATCAGGATCTTGTGAACATATATATTCACAATCATGTCTATGCATAATGTTGTAAACATATATATTCAAAATTATTTTCATGTATAATCTTATGAACATATATTTTCGCAATCATGTGGGCATAGTTAGAAGTAATCATACTCATGCATCAAAATGTAAACATAGTAATTCCAAATAACATCAATGATTATCACCATAATTTCATGAGATATATATATAACATTAACCAATTAAATCTTGGGTTATAATAGACCCAACCCTCTCATAATGATAATATATATATATATATACTATTTCCACATAAAACAAGTAAATATGCAAGATTCCATCATCACGTATTTAATATGAGGAAAGAAATGGGTTTCATATAAATTTCCTTAAAAATAATCATAGAACAGACGATGAAATATACCTTTAAAGGATCATTTGAACCTTTCTCTGAAAACATGTGAAAATACCCTTTTCTTCTAATAAAATTTTAACTAAAAATAATATAATATTAATATATTTGTTTTATTTGAAAATAACCATGTAATATTTTAATTTAATGTTCAAACCAAATAATTATTATGGAAGAAGGAAAATACATTCATATTATATATGTTAAATAAGAACATTCATTTCGAACTTGTTAAAAGTCAAAAAATGACTTGGTTAAAAAATGTTTCTTTAAGAATATTACAATTAAACATTGGTAAATAAAATAAAAAGTAATTAAAATGAATTAAAAAAGCATGTATAAGGAAAAACTTTTATAAAAATATTTTTAAGAGCATGGACATAGAAGAATAATTTCATCAATCCGAGAGGAAATATGGCTAGTTTTTCTTTAAAAACATTTTCTCATTCATTTTAATTAACAAATAGAGAAAAATATTACTAATATATAAAAATTATAGTAATTTTTAGAGTACTATTAAACATATAACTTTTAAAGGACAGTTTTTATATAATTCCCTTCAATGGAAATTTATCATAGACAATCCCAAAAATAAATGAGATTGTAACATAAATCTCTTACCACTTTATTAACTTTTGAATCATAAACCACTTTAAAGAAAAAATTTCAAATGAAAAAATAAATACCATTAATATAAATATATTCATGATATAATATATCCAAGTGGTATTATATACACCTTGTGAAATAAAAAAGTGGTAAATATGGAATATGTCTCATCGAAACAAAAGTGAGATGATAAACCCTTACATATAGTGTATATTGATCCATAAGTGATCTAAGATCCAATGTAATAAATTTATATTTTTTATAGTTATATAAATAAACTATATACATACATATAATATCATATATGATCCAATTATAACATTTCAACACCCATTTATTAATAATTCTCTATTAACGTTGACATTTCGGGTGTTAACTTCTTTTCTTCTCATGTATGTATTGTTTCGGCAATTACCATCCTTGTATTTTAATCATGGTTCCATAACATATAGAATATAAATAATTTCCTTCATATAATATATTTAAATAATATCAGTATTATTTAATATTCCATAGTTACACATTTCATAAACTTTATAACATCACTCATGTATGTGGTAAAATTGACCTACACAAGAGTGTGTTATAAAGACAAAATGAGTATAAATATGCTATTGTATAATCATAATATGAAATATAAAAAATATTTTTAATTTTATAAGTATAATATATATTCATTATATATAATTTTATGATATCCATAAAATTTTTATATTGAAAATGAAATATATCACTCATGGAGACGGTATTCTGTACATACCCATGAATGACACATACCTTTTATAATTAGAAAAAGGAAAAGAAATTATATAAAAATCATAATATAATCATAATTATATCAAAAATATCATATATTTTCAATTTATTTATCTTTATTTACCATCCATGTAAAGTGAAAATGAAAAATGAATCACATCGCTTCATGGTGATGGAATTCCACATATACGTAAGTGAGATGCTATTATTTTTCTATGGATGGGAGAGTAAGAAGGTGGATAAAATATTATAACTAAAAAAAGAATAATTATTTCATAAATATCATATATAAATATTAAATCCATTATAATAAACAACCATTAAATATGGTCATGTAAAATGAATCATACGATTCTGTGAATGCGGTAGTCCACACATACACACAAGTTATACTTTCACTTACCATTTTATGAGAAGGATGGTGAAAATGGTTATAACATAATCATAATAACTCCTAAATATATTGATAATACTTTATTAATCATGTTAGTATGGATAAAATAGATTTATATGATTATTATGAAGAATAAACCTTGAAATAGTCATGTTAGATGATTACCTCTTCTTTGAGATACATCCTTTGTATTAGACCTTAAGACTTCCTATGAAGGTATTTTGGGATGAAAAAAATCTCTAGGATGAAGGGAATGAATATAGGAAATTATTATGTTAGTTATTTTTTGATATAAAAGGCTCCAAATTCATTAATAAGGGATATGAAGAGGTTCCTTTTTATAAGTGAGGGAAAGGTCACACTTAGAATTAAATAAAATATTTAAATATTATATATAACATAATCATGTCAAGTTGGAAAAAAGATCCCAAAATTAATATATAAAATTTAATAGGTTTAAAAACACTCAAACATTAACATTTATATATTTTTTGGACATGTTTTAATCTTTATATATTAGTTAAACACCTAGTGAACCCAATCTAACCTTAATTGCCATAACTTAACTTTTTACCATTAAAACATAATTATATGCTCAAAAATAAAAGGAACCTTCTGAAAAAAATTTAAAATTTTAATTAAAAACTATAATCCATTTTATCAGATTCAAAATTTATAGGTGGCAGAAATTATATTTAATATATGTATGAAAATACATAAAAAAGAGTTTTTTGGAAAATAATCGATTTTGAGCATCAAAATCATTTCATAATTAAATAAAGTAATAAGTTTATTTACATGAATTTTTTTGTTAAATAATATTATGATGGTAAATTTTAGACTTTGGGATCAATAAAAATCCTAATGGAACCTTCTAACCATACCATTAAATGAAAATCCTCAAAAATACATTTAAATTTGTTTAAAATATAATTTTTGTCCATAAATTTTAATCATGAGTTCTAAAATTCAATTAAATTGTTAAAAAACATTATTTAAAACCTTAAAAATATATTTTTTCAAATAAAAATCATAAAATATGACAAATTAAAGTGTTAGAGAAATTTTAAAGCTTTAACCTATAGTTTTAACCGGTTTTACCATTATCGATCTGATAAATCTTTACCATGGTTACTATTTATAATGACTAAAAATAAAAGGGTCTTATTTATAAAATTTTAATCTAATGATTAAAAATATGTAATATATTATAAAATTAAATTTCTATTGTTTTAATAAGTTAATTTTAATATGAATTCATAAAACATGAAAATAGTTTTTATAAAAATGCATTTGTATGCCCAAAAATGAACTTATAAAAATATCAAGTATAATTATGATTCCAATGTAATTTATTATATTATTTCCAATTAAAGGATACTTATTTTAATTTAGTATGAAATTAAAAACCTAATGGGACTTTAAATTACATGATGGGATTTAAATAAATGACATTTTTATAAAAATTGATATTTTCACTATTCACTTAAAAATAAATCTTTTCAGACAAATCACAAAAATTAACCCTAATATAATATTGATATGATAATTTCATAAATAATATTAATTTCCTAAAATAAAAATTATAATAAATGGTCAAAAATAATTATAATTTATGCACACAAAATTCAATGAAAACTTTTTTAGGAAAACACATTTTTGAAGCATAAAATGACATTACGAAAAATAGAGTATATATTAATTATGAATTAATCAATACATATTACACACTTGAATAACTCACTATATGAATATTAACTTGACTTGATCACCATAGGAGCTCATGAGTGTATCCTCATACGCGAGAGGCTATCAACCAGCAATGTGGGCTAGTGAATATACTATGGAGAAACTATGCCCTCTAATCATAGTAGTAATAGTAGTATAAATTAATGGAAATAAATAAAATCTAGAAAAAAATATCACAATTAGTTAGTTAATTCTTTGATAAATAAATAAAATCAATAGAATAAATAATAAGATGAATGATCTATACATATTAGATTCCCATTGGTGGATCATACACAAGCAGTGCAAAAAAATAACAGAAATCAATATCCAGTCCCAAATGGTCTCAAGTCCTACTTGGTCCCACAATCCAACTCCAACCCTACAAAATAAAAGAAAAAACATTGTGCCTTTCCCTAAAACCTAGAAATGAAAAAAATAATTATTTATGCTCAGGTACACAAGTGTCATGGTTGTCCAAGAAAGGTTACCATAAAACTCAATTGGCTACCACCAATAGCATCCCTAAAAACAGTCTAAGAGAAATTCATGTGAAATTTATAAAAGAAAAAAAATTAAAAAAAAGATATGAAATAAATAAATAACCACCATCCTTTAGTTCTTGCTGACACCTAAGATCTGTGGGATCGTGTCAATATTTCGGTCCATGGCCATGATCTACACTACCTTATTTGGCTACCGATTGGAATCTCTAAACATGTATTGATGACCATGGGAACTATAAACATCCATATGAAATCTGATATTTTATTCTAGAATTCTCAGTATCAACTGCTATATGGAATCTAGATACTCATCCTCACATTCCCATATAATTCAATCTCATACTCCAACATTCCCATAATCAGTTATCACTCTAATCCAGTAACTCATCCTATCATTCAATAGAATTTGAATGATCATCTTGGCATTCCTCCACATCATTTTTCATACAGATCAAGACAATCTACCTAGCCTTATTTATTCATCAACCACATTTAATATAATCTCTCATCTAACATTCCCAATCATATAGTATTTTATTGAATTTGGGCACTGATCCAAACATTATCAAGTATAATATGTGATATGGAATCTAATGGGATCATCCCTACATTCCCAAGAATCAAGAATCACTACAATAATTTAATTTATTATTTATTTATACCATTTAGTTCTTAAAATTCCCATGGACACCACTATATAAATACCATCAATCAACTTCTTATGTACCACTTCCAAATCCAAGAATCAATATTGTTATTTTTCAAAAAAAAATCCATCTCTTATAATATCAGCTTTACCACTTCCTTAGGTTTGTTCCTATTTAAAATATAAACCACCTATAATTATCAGTGGTTGTGAAATTTCATTTCTCAACAATTTATTCCAACCATGATTCCACATAAATTGTTTTAAATGTAATTATGAAATTAAAACACTGAGTTATTTCATGGTCAAATGTCCCACCATGAATTCCACATAAAACTACCCTATCTTAAGTTCTAAGCATGCCAAATGGGAAATTTAATCTAAGGGGAAATCAAATTCAAATATTTAATTATAAAATTTTCAAATAATGGAGAATTAAATTTGACCACACTTCACATGTAATCTAAAAAAATATGGATATAATATGAGTTAAATAAAAGGGATCACCCAATATTGGCCTTTAGTTCAAGCAGAAATAGTAGATACAGGGAAACCAAACAAATTCTATTAAAATAGGGAATTTAGACCCTAAATTGAAAAATAGAATTATATGGAAAAAATAATACAATAGAAGAAACAATATAAGTGTTGGAATCACCACTAGGATTCCAATGCAATAGATAGAAGATGAATCGTAACATGAATGAAGGACTTAACCCATAGAAGAGAGGATAGGGGAATGGAGGAGTTATGTGGCTATATGGTGAGAGGAGTAAGAGAAAAAAATGATTACCATATTTATGGAGGGAGGTAAAAAATTAATTTACCCCACTTTTTAAAGAAATAATGGTTTGGATTCATAGTTATTCAAACTATGTGCCAACAGTGCATTCAGCACTATGCGATGACCAGCCACCTCACACGGTTTAAGAACACAATTTGAAAAACCTTGTGTAAGGATTCGAAATTTACTTCAAATATTTCATGTTTATATATCTCCCTTTACATGTTTTAAATGAATTTTTCCCCATTATAAACCAATCTATGTGGTTAGGGTTCATAGTGATCACTAATAGTGTGCTAACCATGCATCCAACGATGAAACCCCGAAATTCAAAAATCTGAGCCCCAAACCACCAAGACACTCAAAACCCCAAGATACTCCCAAAAACTCCAATGAATTTTTATAAATTGATTCCACACCCAACTTGGGTACTTTATGGGGTTTTAGCCCTCATAAAAACATTATAATTCTCAATTTAAAATATTTCCCATCCACCTATTTTTAAATTCAAACTTTAGACTGAATTCTAGTCACACTTATGGAACTGAAGCATTACAAACTCACCTTCATAACATTTATCATACTAGAGAAGTATCAGTGATTAATTGCTCATATTTCCTGACCCTCATTGGTCGTTAATTAAAATCATAGTTGTTTCATTCCATTCTAAATGCCCGAAAAATGTCTCAAAATGATTGTTATCCCAAGGCATTCAAACTAGTAGAACTCAAGAAAAATCCTATATCCAAAACTAAAACATTGATATTGAACATTACCAAGGCCATCTATTCCAAAATCCTAATTATTGTGTACTCTAAGAACCAGATAGAACTATGGTTCTCCCCACCAAAAGCTTTATCTTACAACGACCGATCTCGATGCTTTGGAATTTCAACCATCCGAATAGATTATCAAAAATTCACCACCATAATCCAATGATGTGCTCGATGTAATTTCTATCTCACTACACCCAAACATAAATTATAATTCTAGTTTAGAACATGTCCCCACCCTTATTACCAAAAACCAATCAAGAATGGATGCATAACCACCACCCATGCATGACCTATAAACAAACCAAATTTTCCTTAGAAGACCGATTTAAATATAGAAACACATCCATCATAACCAAGAAAATATGCCGAATGTGTCTTGAAACTTACCACATACATTTTCACATGAAAACCTATGTCGTACTATCCTTGAATGACTTGTCTTGTTAAATCCTGACTCCAGCTATCGATGTATCCCCATCCTACCTGGTTATGATCGCATCACGATTTGAGGAATTCTATGACCACCTAAACACACTCATCAGTGTCCATACCAAACTCCTGATGAGATTCCATATTTAGGTCCTTATTGATCCAAAATTTTCATCATTCCCTGCGGCACACACTGACTCTCTTCTAATCTGATCACCCTCTATCATTTTAACGCCTTACCATGCATGAAGCCAACACTCATATAAATCAAATGTCACATCTTAATTTCCATTTGAATTCCATTGGGAATTCTAAGAACACACCTCCCTTGATCCACACTGGAATCCCAAGGCCAATTATGACCACACCATGGACTGTTCTACATGATTATGACCCTTCCATAAGGATGGTAAAGCACCCATGGCCGATACATCCATCCCCAAAATTTGAATTGAAATTTTCATCAATTTTCTTGACCAACTCACAAACACCATATCTCACATTCCATTCTTTAAAAACTCAAAAATTTGACATGTTCGTCTCTCTCTCTCTCTCTCACCACAGTGACAAAAGAAATGGAGACTTCTGATTTTTCTAGACCTCTAAGAATTGAACCCAATTTATTTTCTAACACAAGATACATATAAATGGAATTTCTTTCTAATCGATGATGGTGGACTTCCCGTCATGAGATACTCGTGAACCTGAATTATTCCTAACAAGAATACAGGTTTTTTTTCCTATAATCTAAGTGATAAAAATCCTCACACATAACCCTCATGTACTATCATGATTTCGTCAAAGATAAATATGTGGTTTTTTCTCATCCACCCTATTCTCAGTTCTAAAATACATTGTGTGTCTCCATCATGTGCCTACCTCCTTGATCTAATAAAAAGACCAATGTTTCAAGCTCCCCTATATCCATTTACCAAGCACAACTCTTGATCCCATGAGTCCTACATGACTAGAACTATGTTCACTTTACCTCTTATGCATCTGACTATGCCTCCTAGTCTGTTAGTCCCATCGAGATAAAGGCATCAATGATGCTTGAATCCAACAAACTAATGTCCCTAATGAGTCAAGTATAACCACACAACCCCATAACTGTAGGTTTCACTTCATTATCATTATCATATATAGATACTCTATCAACACTGATTACAATGTCAAAACAATTTTAGAACAGCTTGGTCAAGCATATGAATGGTCAGGCCCATCAAAACTAGTTTTAAAACCCAAACACAAGATCTCATGGTGATTTTAGTATGAATATTCAAAGGCATAAAAATCTTTATAAAACCCACAATATCACCACCCATGCATCCATTATACATGTTAAAGTGTCCAACCATGATTGACACTCTAAATAACATGATTTCAATATGCCATGGTCAACCACTTACTCTAGACCACACACACCCATAGAGACAAACCCATTTACAATAGTAATATGGGCTATGACACCCACTCTAGGGTCCCACATAATAGTAAGCATCATTAACCCAAGAATTTAATAAGAACATTGTATAGGGTGACACCTCACATCCCCAAGGTTATAACCCAACTATTGGAACAACAGGTAATATCCCGCTATTAGGTACACTGAAACCTTTCAATATCTCACAACCCATAACCAAGGGTCTCCACACCCAGGATCTCCCAATAACCTAAACCATCCATACATAGGTTCAAACCGAAACCATGTGGGATACCCACCACCAATATCCCTTAAGTTCCCATCATTTTTTATTCAAATTATCTAAACTTTTCCTTTTTTAAAACCCAAGGATTCACATTTTAAAACTTTTAATTACCAAAATTTTTAAAATTATCATCCTATATTATATTTTACATTACATGGTTTGGTTAAATAGAATTTCATACATAAATTACAGAGTAAAAAAACCTTATAAGTTACTTATTGATACTTTTTCTAACCAAACCCATCTCTTTATAACTCATTAATATTGAGATATTAACACGAAGTCATCTGAGGTTTTGGTTAATTAGAATTCCACCATAAACTTATATGTAAAATTTATAAGTGGTTTTAGACACTTTAAATACCTAACCCATATTATTTAAAACTATAGGAAGATATAAATTAACATTAGACAAAAGAACTACAGGTAAAAAATAAAACTTCAATATACATGAATCTCAGACACTATCAAAAAACACTATACAAATGAAATATAAATCCTATGTGTGTAAAATGATGTGCGAACATGAACCATATATTTTCATACTAGTATAAGAGATAAAATATCATCAATCAGAAACATCATATTTAAGTGCACCACTCGAAGTGAAAATCAATCAATTGTAAAAGAATAACAAAGAACAAAAATTCCCACCCCTTGAAACTCAATTCATCACTCATACACGGAGCTCTAGGAACCCAGGTAAAACCTTATTATTGATCTATGAGAATATCCTAATCTCTTGTATTCTATGAAAAAATAGTAAAATAAATGAAAATAAACACCAATGATACCAATTTGTGACACCCCATCCTGGATCACTCTATAAACAGTAACCATACTAGTTCACCTCAAGGAATAAGGTGTGCCTCCCCATTTTCAATATGATTCTATCCAGTGATCAGGGAATGTGAATATACTGTGGGGAAACTATACCCCCTTATCAATGTAGCACAATCAGTGGAAATAAAAGAAAATGGATAACATCCTAAAAAATCACAATCATGTAAGGAAAGTGTCAATATGTAAATACAATCAGTAAATGCAAGAATAAGATTAATGATATATGCATATAAAATCCCCTATGGGTGTATCATACACATATAGTATAAAATAAATAAATAAAATGAATATAGAATAATATCCTATCCCAACTAGTCTTGAGTCCTCTTCATCCACATTATTTGACTCTAACCCATGACATCCAAAAAAAACATTGAAACCTACCCAGAAACATAGACCTAGGATAAATAATAGTGTCTTGTCAAGTACCCATGTTCCATGATATCCCAAGTAGTATATGAGTAAAACTTAGTAGTCCACCACAAATGGTGTTCCAAAAATAACCAAACATAAATAAGTCCATACAAAAGTTCTAAAAGTAAAAAAAATTAATAATATTTAATTAATTTTATATGAAAGAAATAGATAACCACCATATGATCATATCTCGATGACCATGCCAAACATAAACATCCATATATAATCTAGGAGGTTATCATGGAATTCATGTTATCAACCTTCATTTGGAATCCTGTTTCTCATCCTATATTTCCCATGGAAGGTGATCTCCCACTCGGGAATTCCTGTAATCAGTCATCACATGAATCCAAGTGCTCTTCCTGGCATTCAACAGAATCAGAGTTATCATCACAACATTACTCCACATCATTCATAATATATATTGAGTCACTCCACCTGGAATTCACACATCATCAATCACATGGAATCTGATATCTCATCCCTGAATTCATAGTCTTCAAGTATTATAAAGAATTCATGAACTCATCCTGACATTCCCAAGTTGTAATGATGATATTGAATCCAGGTATCTCATCCAAGGATTCCCAATAATCAAGATTCACTACAATAATTTAATTAATTAATCATTTATAATAGTAAATTATAAAAAAGGCCCATGGAACCCAATTTACGAAAACCAACTCTCCACTTCTTAAATACCATTTCTAACTCCAAGAATCAATATTTTCATTTTCACAAAACCAGACATCTCTTAAAATATCATATTTTCTATTTATCTAGTTTTATACCTATTTAAAAGTTAAACCACTTATAATTATCAATGGTTATGAAATTTCATTTCTCAAATATTTATTCAAACCATACTTCCTCATAAATAATTTTAAACATAATTAGGCATTTAAAACATTAATTCTCTTTAATTTTAAATCCAAAGATATGTGATTTATATAAAAATACCCTCATGTAAGGTTTATGAATGAAAACAGCACATTTAACCAAATTTAAACTTAAATTGAAACATTTAATTATAAAAATATCAAAGCACAGTGAATTTTTATTGACCACACCACAAACGAAGTCAAAAAAGTAAGTCTAGACTAAGGGTTAAATAAATAGAATTCACCTTCCTTTTCCATATATAATCTTACTCATCTGATATCAGCTTTTTATTCGAGTATAAATGATAGACATGGAGAAACCATGAAAAATCCATGAAAATAGGTAATTTGGCACAAAAATGGGGTAAGATATTTAGATTGAAAATGAAAACTAGAAATGAAAGAATATGATAGTTAGACTTGCCTATAGGATTCCAATATCAAAGATAGAAGTTGGATCTAACCAAAGACGAAGGACATACACCATAGAAGATAGGAGAGGGGAAGGGAGGTGGTGAACAGATGTTGGGTGGGAGGGGGAATAGAAACAAATGTTAACACATTTTAAGGATGGAAGGGGGAAAGGTATTTTCCACAATTTTTAAAGAGTGTGTGTTTTGATTATACGGTTGGCTAAACGATACCACACAATCCCATGAATAGCCTCATAGAATGGTTATGGTGCATGGTTTAACAAACCATGTGTCAAATATTTGTATGGATTTACAATTTACTATAGACCTTTCACTTTTAGTTGGCCCCCTTCAAAAGGTTTAAAAAAACTAGGGCCCTTTATAAATAGTACCACATGGTTAGGGTTCATGATTAGAATTAACTATGTGCTAACCATGCTCTATGGGATGAAACTCTAAAAACCCAAACATTAAAACCTAAACCCCTAGAAAAATCTATAAAACTATAAACTATTGAAATAACTTCATTACATAACCAAATTGGTCCCATTAAGGGGTTACAACCCTTAGAAAACCATTCTAACATTGTGTTTAAAATTTGTCCCATCCCCCAGTTTTAAAATTCAAACTTTAACCCAAATTTAGAACACACATATAGAAACAAAGTCTTAACAACATTTTCATTATATTAATACTTTATACATATTTTTTAATTTTTTTTATTCTTATTCATAACACTAATTTAATGGCTATGATATAATGGTCTTATTTAAATAATAATATTTTTATATTATATTGTAGTTCATGTAATTCTTAGTATTTCAGGTTAAGAAATATATTGAACCCTTAAAATTTATTTAAAGATAAATATATCATAAAATATTGAGTTCTTATAGTCCATACACATGTCGTTTCTATGAAACAATGCATATTCTAGTGGTGACCTTGGTGGACATGGAGCCAGTTGAGCTATTAGAGATGATTCATAGTAGTGTACAATGGTTTATATTGGAGATGGATATAGTTAAAGATCATTTTAAGAGTTATTATTGGGATAAGTTTTTTTACCCAACCTATGACCATCATATTCAGAAACTTTACCAGAAGAATTATTTTTCTATGGTATTTACCTATGTGGAATTATTCTTATTAGTTGATTTCTCATACATCCACTATTATATAGTTCATATATTTATATAGATCTATAGTGGTTTCAGATTATATTATGTATCGGTGAAACATATATGTTGTAAGTATTTATGGGATAAGGTGTCACGTGTATGTTATGCCTTCTTGGTGTTAGTTTCTAACCACTTTCCTATTGGAGGCAGGCTTGCGGTGGAACACTTGACATACCATCAACCTAGTTGGGTTCCCAGTCGATTGGATCCGATAACATGAACCAAGTATTTTCAAGAGGGGTGGTGTAAAATATTCCAAGTGATACCCTTTATAATATTCAATTACCGGTGGATCATTTAAGAGTTATTATTTAGGTATCTTATGAGACAGAAGCTTAGTTATTTATTCCCATTGATGATTTTCAAATCCAAATGGTCGAACAACTTATTATAAATTTAATAGCATGGTAGGTTAATCTTATACATCCACATGATAAGAAAGAGGAATTTCATTTCTAACCTATATTATATTTCTAACAATCCACATATTTATGTGTCGTTGATTTATGGGGAACTTTATATTTTTATTTCTAGAGCTAGAGGTGATCATGAATTTCTTATTAAAATTAGGCATCCAATATTATGGATATCTAAAATAGTTATTTTGGTTCTATTTAATGGTTTAGATGGTGGATCAGGTGATCGAAAGAGTATTATAGTGGGATAAGGGTGGACCTATAGTTTAATTTTAGCATTACGGGGCCATCAAGTACTCACCTATGCGAGGGTGGGTACCTAGTAGCCTATCTTGGGGGGACAAAACCCCCTAGAAATCCACTATCCACCTGTCAGTTATATACTATATGGTCAAATATGAATCATTTTCTGGTACATTTGAACTCGGTACTCATTGAGGCGTAGGGTGGGTTTTAAAAAAGAGAGGCATGGATAACATATCATGTTCATCCCATCATGAAATATTTCAGGATATAAGACTTAGGGAAGGTCTATTCCATCGAATCCTTTCCTCCATCTTTCTCCCTTGGTTCTCGCATAATGGGAGTTTATTTATATGGAATATCCATGTAATTTTGAAGGTTTTGTCTCTCCTTTATCTATTTTCTCTTACTCCTCTTTGGTTTTCACTGATTTTATATAGTTCTAGGTTAGGATTTGAGTAATGATTTCACTGGATAATAGTGGAATCATCCTGAATGTTTAGGACTTTTCAATACATTAGATAAAGGATGTACTTGGATAGTAATCATATGTTTTCTTCTACCATTTTTATTTAGTTATGTAATCTAAATAATTGTTCAGAGAAATTTTATTTAATTGAATTAAATTAATGACTGAATACGGGCTAGTTGAGAGGGATTTTTTTCATATAGGTTTCACGGGTTTTTCATGGACCTGGTATACACTATTGATAATTGTTAAAAAGTTATAGGATGGGTTGTGAATATTATAGAGGTTATTCCACCTTGTATTAATTATAATTGTTATAGATTTTAACTAATTATAAATGATTCATAATTAATTTTTTGATATCTTGTCTTGAGATGGGGTCACTAGATGTTCTTAAAAATTATTTTAGGTGTGGGTGAGGCTTGGTTGAGGATAAATAGAGCATGGTTTGTAGAGTTAACTCTTATTTTTAGGTAGGTGGTCTCTATAATACTTATCCATATTCATATTTTTAAGATATTTGGATTACATACTTTATTTTTCAGGTTTGGGTAAAATGGATAGGGGTTAAGAGTTCCCTAAGGGTGGAATTAATTGTCTTAGAGCCTTTTAGGATTGGGGATAGAGCTTTGTTTCCTATTTAGGGAGTTAAAATCACCTGACTACTATGTTTCTAAGGGTGAGAGGATTATATTAGAGTTTACAAGAGTCTTGGGATAGGTCTTTACCCATGGATTTATTTTGAGTAGCTATGGTTAGATTCCTTAAGCATAGTGTGGTGGTAATATGTGTATTAGGCCTAAGTATTGTTGGTCAGATAGTTGAAAATATTACACATGACTTATAATAATTGGTAAAGATTGTATTTGAGTCTTGATGTGGGCTATTAGTGAGATATGTTCTTTGGGGATAAAATAATAGTGTTTGGAGGGTTTTATCAATGTGAGGGTCATGAGATCTCACTAAAAGGAGGTATGAGATGGGTCCCAAGTATAGGCCATGGGAATTTTATAGATGTCAAGGAAATAGGTTTCCCAAAGGTCTTAATAGAAAAAATTTGGAATAAATCATGGGGGTCAAGGTAGGAACATTTATATGGTAATTAGAATTAGAAATTGACTCAACCTCTTAAGCCAAAGTCTACATAAGGTTTTTGGGTTATGGGGTCACCACAAAGTGATAAGTCTAGGTTGTTTTTATGGGTATATATTAGGGTGGGTTTAGGGGACCTATGTAGGACCCCGGGACACCCTGAGAGGGGAGGGGTGAATCAGGGTGTCAACTTTTTCTTCTTAAAGTTGTGGATCTTGTTCCCACGTTGGTAGGAACTACTTAAACCTATATGATGGATATGATCAGCAATTAAAAATTCACATGCAGAGAGATGACATAGCTATTTTTACTTGGTTCACCACTAAGGGATACGTCCAAGGAGCATACGCCGACAGGTTGTCAGTCATACCTAAATCCACTATGCTTCACTAGCTGTAGATTACAATTGTTTGGTAACAGTCACTCTTTCCCAGGTTCATTTCCTTTACAAAGGTTCGAGGATTGCTCACTACTTCCCTTGGGTCACTCCCATTGACTCCCCCTGGCTCATTGTCGTTGGTGAAGTCACACTCTGTTTATAGACGTGAAGGTCTCTATCTCCTGTTCAGCATGAGACTTTGCTTGCATCAGAGTCCTGATTTGATGCTTTGTTAAAGTCCAAATTCCATCCTCTGATGAATACCTCATTTTCCCCTATCCACTGGGCAAACAAACTTTGGAGAGGGCCTTCGCAAAGTACCCTACTTCACAAGGCTCCCAATTTTGCAAAGCTCAAACAATCCTTCGCGGAGTCCCTACCTTTTCGCGAAGCTCAATCACGAAGCACTCTCGCGATGCTTCAGCCTTTGCAATGCTTGGCTATCGCGGAGCTCCTTCCTCTTCGCGAAGCTCACTGAGCCAATGCGGGGCGCATGACTTTCGCGGAGCTAGAATAGCTACCGCGAAGCTCCTCTTTCGCGAAGCACAATTCCTTCGCGAGTGACCTTTGCGAACCGAGAGAAAAGGATTTTTTTTGAGAGCTCTCACTGCTTCTCTAGAGGGGGTCGGCCTCTATTTATAGGCAATTCCACCGACCCTCAACCCTTCCACGTGAAGTCAGCGCCACATCATCTCAAATCGCGAAGCTCCTAAGTTCCCGCCGAAATTATCTCAAAATCTCGAAGCACTACGGCAATTTTCCGTTCGCAGAGCTCGTCGTAATCACGGAGCGTTCCGTCATTTCCTTCGCGCCTTCGCCGCGAAGTTCCCTCTCAAAGCTCTTCATCGTCGCGATGCTCTTTATCCTATACTATTCGCGAAACTTTGACGTAATCGCGAAGACTCACCGCCTCCATTCTTCTAGTCTTCACGATTTCCAAAACATGCATCCTCTCTTCGCAAAATTCATGCCTTTTCCATATTTAATTATTATCTTCATGGAAATACACTTTTTGCGATGATCAGAAACTTCCAAATTTTGAACCCCAAAAATTTGGCAAACACTGGGAAACGGCACCACCTTATGCTGGTTCACATTCTGAACTTCCGCTGAAGTTATTCCTTTCTCCCCCATTGAAAACAATCCCAAAGACCGATAAAGTGTTCAATGTTCTGCTCAAACCATACTCCCCATGGATAGTATCTCCCCCACAAACCTGCATCACATCCATAAACAGATAAAGACAGTTATCATAATCGGGGAGAGGGGTATCTCGGATCCTCCTTATGCACTAGGAGGTGGCTGAACACCAAGGTTCAACCGATGCTTTTCAAACACAGCTGCTGACAATGGCTTCGTCAGGATGTCAACCACTTTCTCATTAGTTTCTTCATAATCCATTCCTTTGTTGACATTCTTGAGTCAGACATGGATCCTTAATGACAATATTTGAACTCAACATGCCACCATGGAATCACCTTTGTCAACAATGTTTGTATGTCGTTTGTTTGCTTTGTCAACAAGAACAATCACCTCAAAAACACTTCTTCTCGGTGATCTGAATCCTTCAGCAACTCTTCTGCTATCACCACAAACTCCACTATCATGATATGTATTCTTTGAAAGAACAGATTTAGAATCATCATCTTCTAATACAATGTGATGTGCATGGCCATCGCATAAGTCCAATGTTCATGGCCGTCACAAAATTCCAATCCCTTGCACATTGTCTTCTTCTTCAACCATATTCCTCTACTTCATGAAAAACATTCGATTCTATTCTTCAAGAAGTCTCTTGCATGGTTCTCATGCAATCATGAGTAACTGCATGGTCTTCATCAAATCCCATGGTTCTTTAATCATCCTCAGATGTATTACACCTCACATTCTTCATTGTTGTAAACAATGTGTCACCTTTGACACATGTTCTTTGAACTTATGATCAGTACAAAAATCGTCTGAATTACCATTCCTCCATTTCATTGGAGTACTTCTTGATCTCCTTCATTTTGATCTTCATTGACAACTATTGACAACAAATACAACTTTATACACAAAGTGGTTCCAACAATCTCCCCCTTTGTATTTTGTTGTCAATAACTTATACATTTTCTGAAATGAATTTGTTAATGTCAAAATGAGAATCTTCTCTTCAATCAACTTTTCTCTCCAAACCTTCATTTCACTTTCTCTCCCCCTTATTGACAATAAATACAAAGCACAGTGTAGGGAGGGTATCAATCCATACTCAAGCAATGTTTCATTAATCATTTCACTCTAAGTATACTTGATCAATGCTCGATGTAGAAAATAATAGGATTTGATTAAGACATCAAGGTTGTCCATTATTCACAGATCATGATACCAACATGAGATGAGAACTCATGTATTTTGTCTTCAAGGGTTTACCACTTTTATTTCAGGCATAAGAAATAAAATGTGATAGGGAATGATCAACCTAAAATTCATGCACTTACATCAGCAAACTGATCAAAAACATTCAAGTGTTATCTATAGGATAAGTGACCTTGGGGAACATCCATTATTCTTATGTCACTGATCAATTTAGTTACTACCCCTTTGTAGAATGATCTTTGATTTGAGTAACCAAGGGATAGAGATTGAGAAATGGCATACCTTCTCCATTGACATGTTCTTCAACAAATTCACAGAGTAACTGCTTTTGAGTCCAGCTGGAGTTGATATTGATTGACATAGTGATTATGGAAGCTTCTTCATTTTTCTCCCCCTCAAGGGAAACACTCCTCATCATCTTCATCAAGATTGATCCTTCATCATCATAATATTTGAATATCAATTGAAGAATCTACTAAGGATGGAAACTTCTTTAGCTTGGCTATCAAGAGTTGACAGCATTCACTACTTCTCAGGTTCTCCCCCTGAGAGCATGCCTCACCATCAATTCCCTGCATTATTAGCACAAATACAATACAAAAATGATTAAGGGAATAAGGTGGTTCCTCCTTGCATCATCAATATGAGCTGCAGGGTTGAGGTGTTTTTCTCAACCAAGTTCCTCTATTCACTCCATTCTTCATTCCTGAACATTTCAACATATGTTCAGATATGTGTTGATGTGACATGGCTCTTTTCACATTCTCTTATGCTTTGTGTGAAGAATTGTTCTTCTTAACAACCATCATGAATGATACATTCTTACTCCTCTTAAGGACAGCTTCTTTCTCTGGTATTATGGTTAGGCAACCTTTTGAAATGTGACCAGATTTTTTGCATCTCTCACACAGAACTTCTTTGACACATGTGATTCTCTTGGTTTGCAATCTCTCATGAACTCTGTCTTCATCACGTGAAATTTTTCTTTTTCCTTTGTCACCAGCCTTGGACATTTCATCTTCAAGATTCCTCATTCTTTTGAAATCTTCTGGCCAGACGACCAATATGTCATTTGGAACTATTGCAGCTGGTTTGGATCTTTCACATGGGTTCATCTGTGTTTCATTCCACTTAGTTCTTCTTTTGGATGAATGAACCTTCAATTTAATGGATCTAAAATCCTGGGTCTTCTCAGCTTCCTTGCTTGAGATCTTCCTGGGAAATTGTGTGTTCACAACATTCTTCGGATTTCTTCCTGAGGTAGCTGCTTCATTATTTTCCGGCATCAGAGGTATTCTTTTCTTATCAACAGTGAAAGAATATTGATGTGGGCATGTACTTGCCACGTAACCTCTGCCATTGCATACATCACAGATGTCATCAAGAATTCCAAATCTGTTTGCGGTGAATAGATGCTTCTGGATCTGCGGATGTTTCTTCTTCTTCTCTGGATTCATTCCCTTTGATATAGGCTTTCCCTGTGCTTTTCCGTGTAAGGGATTGTAAAAACAATCCAGTGCACAGTTCCCAAATCTGTTGTAGCACCAACATTGGCCCAAAAATCATTTCTTCTTTGTTTCTTCTGTATGAGGTTGTTGTGCCATCTTCTTAATCTTTTGTGCTCTATTTGAGGAACCAACTTCCTCCTTTTTCTTCTCATACACCCTAGCCATGGTGGTAGGTTTATTCCACTCACCTTTCCTCATCCATACTTTCTTGGAAATTTTCTTCCAACATGCACTGATTGTAGGAACATATTTAAAAACATGAGTACAAGATGGTTTGGATGGTACCTTCACTTTCTCAGTTGCTTGTGATAGATCAATGAGTGAAGTCATGATCTTCTTACCACATGTTGGAGTTATTTTGACAATAGAATACTCCAGTGAGCATTGGGTACCAGCAGCGACTGATTCTTGAGGTGGACACTCAAGAGTTGTCATAATCTTCTTATCACATGTTGGAGGTACTTCAGCTTTAGTAGCCTCCAATGAACATTGAGTACCAGCATCTCCTGTTTCATTATTTTTTGGAGTCTCAATATGTATCTTCTCAAGATTTTTCAATTGGGCTTCCAATTTTTGACATTCATTATTGAGGATGATCTTCTGATCTTCAATCATGATCATCTTCTCTTCACAAGTCTTCTTCAATCTTTCAACCTCATCCTCATGCATCTTAAATTTGTTTTGTAACAAATATTCAAGTTCCCTAAATTTCATGGAAGTTTCTTCCAAACAAAAACTCTTGACTTCATTTCTCTTCT
This sequence comes from Viscum album, assembly GCA_963277665.1. Lineage (NCBI taxonomy): Eukaryota > Viridiplantae > Streptophyta > Magnoliopsida > Santalales > Viscaceae > Viscum > Viscum album. The sequence goes on along the minus strand of OY728160.1, from coordinate 614,052,941 downwards.
TCAGCTCAGCTTCATGTGCATGGATCCTTTATTTTAGAGTTTTATTGGCTTCCTCTTTTTCTTCAAAGACTTTCACATGTTTGGTGAGCTTCATACTTTCCAGAACTTTTCTTTCCAACCCCTTTTCCATATTGTCAGCTTCCCTTTCTAATCGAGTGATCTCAACCTGCATAGATTGGAATAGGCTACAAATAATCGCAACCCTTTCTTCAGGAATATCATGCAGATATGTTTTGAGTTTTTTCTGAAAGAATAAATTAGGGGTGTCATCCTTTCCTCTGGAAGAATTCTGAGCCACCTACTCGATACTTTCCAAACCTGATATTTCTTCATTATTGGAATGGCATGGAGAACAAGACATTGAATCTTGTTTGGATATGTGGGACTTCTTTAGCTTCTTATTCTCTTTCTTTTTCCTGTTTGTCATGGTCTTGATAGATGTAGAATTCTGCTCAGAAATGACTGAATCTTCATCAATACTTCTCTTCATTATTGACTTTAGGAAAGAAACTCAAATCCTCTTCTGAATAGAATTACTGGAGAATATCCAACATACGTGAACCTTTCCCTCTGATACCACTTGTAGGACCCTGGGACACCCTGAGAGGGGAGGGGTGAATCAGGGTGTCAACTTTTTCTTCTTAAAGTTGTGGATCTTGTTCCCACGTTGGTAGGAAATACTTAAACCTGTATGATGGATACACTACTGGAATTTAGTCTTTTCCCAACGGTAGTATACCAACGGTTTACTTAAACCGTTGGTATAGTGAGCCTTTGCCAACGGTTTAACAAAACCGTTGGCAAAGGGAATTTCGGTGGACCCTTTCCCAACGGTTCACTGGAACCGTTGGGAAAGGGGTGCTAAACTCACACATTTCCCAACGGTTCACTGGAACCGTTGGGAAATGTGTGCCTTTTCCAACGGTTTTTATAAACCGTTGGAAAAGGTTTCCCCCAAATTCCAGATCACGATCTCCTCTCCCGATTCGGATAGATCCCTAATCTATTCGCTCCACTGCTCTCGCGAACCCCATCCGACTCCACTGCTCTCACGAATCCGAACACCAGCACCCCCCATCCCAACAGGTACACCCCCATACAAATAGGTAAAATTTGATCTCAACCATATTTTTTGTAGTTGTTTTAATGAATAGATTTTTTCCAGGTGTTGGTGGTTTAATTGATTATTGAAATTAATATCTAAATAGGATATTGTTTGTGTTTGTGAAGACATCTTTAATGTTTTTGTATTCTATGTTTGGAAGGAGAGTGTTCAAAACATGTAAATCAGAGTTGGGGGAGGCTATCATGAACGTTTACATGTTTTGGATAATGGATTGTGGGAATTATGGATTGTGTTCAAACCAATTTGATATGTTTTGGATAATGGATTGTGGGGGTAGGGGGTGTCCACGGGGGTGGGTGGGTTGTCCACGGGGGTGGGCGGGGGTGTCCACGGGGGTGGGAAAGGCTGTCCACGGGGGTGGACGGGGCTGTCTAGGGGGTGTGGGCTGTCCTGGGGGTCTGGGTGGGGTGTCCTGGTGGGGGAGGGGTGTGTGGGGTGTCCAGGGGGGTGGTATGTCTAGGTGGTGGTGGTGGGGTTGCAGGGGAGGGGGTGTGGGGTGTTTGGGAGGGTGGGCGGGGCTATCCAGGGGGGTACGGGGTGTCCAGGGGGGTACAGGGGGTGGGCGGATTGTCCACAAGGGTGGACGGGCTGTCCACGGGGGTGGCCGGGCTGTCAAGGAGGGGTGGGCGGGCTGTCCAGGGGGGGTGGGTGGGCTGGCCACAGGGGGTAGGGGTGTCCAGGGGGGGTGGGTGGGCTGGCCACAAGGGGGTAGGGGTGTCCAGGGGGGTGGGCGGGCTATCCAAGGGGGTGGGGGGCTGTCCATAGGGAGAAGGGGTGTCGAGGGGGGTGGGTGGGCTGTCCACGGGGGTGGTTGGGCTGTCTAGGGGGTAGGGGGTGTCCACGAGGGTGGGCGGGGCTATCTAGGGGGTGTGGGCTGTCCTGGGAGTCTGGGTGTGGTGTCCTGGTGGGGGAGGGGTGTGTGGGGTGTCTAGGTGGGGTGGTATGTCTAGGTGGTGGTGGTGGTGGGGTTGTAGGAAAGGGGGGTGTGGGCTGTTTGGGAGGGTGGTCGGGGCTATCCAGGGGGGGTATGGGGTGTCCAGGGGGGTACGGGGGTGGGCGGGCTGTCCACAAGGGTGGACGGGCTGTCCACGGGGGTGGTCGGGCTGTCAAGGAGGGGTGGGCGGGCTATCCAGGGGGGGTGGGTGGGCTGGCCACAGGGGGTAGGGGTGTCCAGGGGGGTGGGCGGGCTATCCAAGGGGGTGGGGGGCTGTCCATAGGGAGAAGGGGTGTCGAGGGGGTGGGTGGGCTGTCCACGGGGGTGGTTGGGCTGGCTAGGGGGTAGGGGGCGTCCACGGGGGTGGGTGGGTTGTCCACGGGGGTGGGAGGGGCTGTCCACGGGGGTGGGAAAGGCTGTCCACGGGGGTGGGTGGGGCTGTCCAGGGGATGTGGGCTGTCCTGGGGGTCTGGGTGGGGTGTCCTGGTGGGGGAGGGGTGTGTGGGGTGTCCAGGGGGGTTGGTATGTCTAGGTGGTGGTGGTGGGGTTGAAGGGGAGGGGGTGTGGGCTGTTTGGGAGGGTGGGTGGGGCTATCCCAGGGGGGTACGGGGTGTCCAGGGAGGTACGGGGGTGGGCGGGCCGTCCACAAGGGTGGACGGGCTGTCCACAGGGGTGGTCGGGCTGTCAAGGTGGGGTGGGCGGGCTGTCTAGGGGGGTGGGTGGGCTGGCCACAGGGGGTAGGGCTGTCCAGGGGGTGGGCGGGCTATCCAAGGGGGTGGGGGCTGTCCATAGGGAGAAGGGGTGTCGAGGGGGGTGGGTGGGCTGTCCACGGGGGTGGTTGGGCTGTCTAGGGGGTAGGGGGTGTCCACGGGGTGGGTGGGTTGTCCACGGGGGTGGGAGGGGCTATCCACGAGGGTGAGAAAGGTTATCCACGGGGGTGGGCGGGGCTGTCCAGGGGGTGTGGGTTGTCCTGGGGGTCTGGGTGGGGTGTCCTGGTGGGGGAGGGGTGTGTGGGGTGTCCAGGGGGGTTGGTATGTCTAGGTGGTGGTGGTGGGGTTGCAGGGGAGGGGGGTGTGGGCTGTTTGGGAGGGTGGGCGGGGCTATCCCAGGGGGGTATGGGGTGTCCAGGGGGGTACGGGGGTGGGCGGGCTGTCCACAAGGGTGGACGGGCTATCCATGGGGGTGGCCGGGCTGTCAAGGAGGGGTGGGCGGGCTGTCCAGGGGGGGTGGGTGGGCTGGCCACAGGGGGTGGCCGTGCTCTAGCGAACCCCCCGTCCGAACATCATCGACCCCCATCCGAACTGGTAAAAATTGATCTCAATCAAGTTGTTGTAGTTGTTTTAATGAATTGATTTTTCCATTAATTAAAACATAAACACTATGGTTCCATTTTTATAGAAGCTTACATGCCAATGGTGGACAATTTTATAATGCATATATATTCTATTATTTTTATATTTCTTCTCTTATGGATATGTGTTGGTCTTCCACATGGAATGCCTTGACTATCTACTTAGCATGATAGAGGGTTTCTTTTGGAAATTTCCAATGGAAATTACATGATCCTATAAACATTTTGATGAATTTTCCTAACCTAGATGGATTGTCTGATGTTTCTCTAATGATCAAGGACGGAATGTTTGGAGGACATCACAAGTCCTGACTGGTTGATCCTAGAAGCAATTTCATGATAATGGATGTAATGCCTATAGGTAATCTCTTGATTTTGGTGATCTTCTCCATTTTCATCAAAATACATGTTTGACACACTGGGAGGGAAACTCTAGAGTCAGTGTGACATGTCTTGAAGGGTGATTTATGTCCATAGTGACATGATTTGAGGACATCACATGACCTAGTTGGTGTGCCTGGAGGATGTTAAGGGATCCATATAACATTCCTGACATTTAATATGAGACTGAGATAATATGTATTGATTCCCCTATATAGAAGGAGATACATATCTATTGGAAAACATGTAGTCTGTATGGTGAGAATTAAAGGCTTTTCATTACAATGGTGGCATATTCATGGGTGCCATCTGATTTTATTTGACATGTCAAGGGGACAACAAATGATCAAAATAGGTTTCCAATGGAATGTATTGTGAACAGGATGAAATTTCCTAGTGCAATAAAATTTCATAGGTGATGCATGTTATGAACATTAGGGTCAATATATATTTCCTTCACCTTAGTCTCCCATATTTTAGTATTTCATCCATCCTTTTATCCCAAATTCCATAGATTTATACATTATTTTATTATATTATGTCTCAAATTATCTAAAATATGTGTTTGATGTTCTTCACGTGACCTATCATAATTCCTTCTCATAATCTATAGTGATCATGGGAAGATCCCATGCATGATTCATGATCACTCAAATTATTCTGCAGATCATACATAATGGAAGCCTTACAGGATGTGAGATGATTATATCTATGAAATCTACTCAGGTACCTGGTGAGGAAGTGCATATTAATTCAAAAAGGTAAATCGCATATGAGGATACCCTACTAATATGGTTATGGGATGAGGCATGCTCTGATGTGATAACACATTAAGTTCTTGTTGGTTTTACATTTTTTCAATAACACATTAGTATGTTTTTTTCACATGTGTAGTTGATACCATGATTATTTTCTTCCTTTATCGTTTACTTAAATGTATTTTCTATTAAAGTTCAATCCTATTGAATTGTTTATGACAAAATGACTTATATGAATTCTTTTTACAGAATGGAAAGAAGTTGGATGTATGAAACCGATCGTATCTCAAGTGATTTTCAAAAAAAATTTGGAGAGCTTTATAGATTTTTCATTTCACAATGCTTCAGATAGTGGTCACATACACTGCCCATGTTCCAATTGTGTTGGTAGACCTTGGTTGAGTCGTGAAGAAGTCAGCTACCACATAACCAAAAATGGTTTTCAAGCAAACTACTTTGTGTGGTATCACAATGGGGAGAAAATGAAATCTCAAATTGGTGATGATCGAAATGAAAGGACTGGAATGGAGAATTTGTTAGATGATCGGTTTCTGTTTATTCTTCATTATGAAAAAGAAAGGATGTCAACTCAAGAAGACGTCGATATGAGGAAAACTGATGCATCTAGTGAAAATGATGATATTGATAGGGTGAAAAAATTGAATGATGCTGCCACGACTCCAGTATATCGACAATGCGATAAAATGAAAAAGCTGGAATTTTTAATCTGATTGTTTCATGGAAAAACTATGTATGGGATTTCTAATACAGCAATCGATTACATTCTTACCCTCTTGAAGGATTTACTTCCAGATGATGCAGATATTCCCTCAAACCACTATATGGCATGGAAGTTAGTTGAAGAACTTGGATTTTCCAGAAACAAAATTCATGCTTGCCCGAAAGATTGCAGTTTATTCTGGGAAGAAACTGCTGAACGAAATGAATGTATAAAATGTGGCACATCCCGCTGGAAGTCAAAATCTGATGGAACACCATCCTGCGTTCCACAGAAAGTAATGTGGCACTTTCCATTGATCCCCAGACTCCAGAATCTTTTTATGTATGATGACATATCAATAAAAATGAGATGGCATGATACCGAGAGAAAGAAGACTAATGATGAGTTGGTTCATCCTGCAGATGGATTTACATGGCAGAGATTTGATGCTCGACATCCTGATTTTGCAGCTGACGTGCGTAATGTGAGGCTGGGTATTTCATGCGACGGTTTTAATCCGTTTGGGCAGATGCTTACTTCGCACAACACATGGCCAGTTTTTATACACATTTATAATCTTCCCCCATGGTTGTGTATGAAAAAATCTTTCACTTTCATGAGTATACTCATATCTGGTCCTTCTGATCCTGGCATTGATATTGATGTATACATGCAACCTTTAATAAAAGAGTTGAAACTTCTTTAGGATGTCGGTGTGCGCACATACGATGCATGTTTGAAAGACATATTTCAGATGCGTGCTGCGCTTATGTGAACGATCAATGATTTTCCGGCTTATGCAATGATGTCTGGATGGAGCACGAAGGGAAAACTGTCATGTCTAGTTTTTATGAAGAATACACGATCCAGAAGACTGAAACATCATTGTAGTTTCAGTTTTATGGGACATCGACGATTTTTGACAAAGGATCATCCATATAGAATGAATCGTCGAAGATTTGATAATACTATAGAGACCGATGATCCACCTCAGCGTATGTCTGAAACTGATGTGCTTAATGAATTGAAAGATTTCAGTTTTTCGTTCGGGAAGGGTCAAATTAAATCTGGAAAGAGAAAGAATGTTTCCACAGAAACCTGTTACAATTGGAGGAAGAGGAGTATCTTTTTTGATTTGCCTTATTGGTCAACCAATTTTCTATGTCATTTCTTAGACGTAATGAATATTGAAAAGAATATATGTGAAATGTTGCTTTCAGTTCTTCTAAATGTCAAGGGGAAGACAAAATATGATTTACGATCTCGACGTGACTTGGTGGATTGGGGCATCAGACCAGAATTGCATCATGTGCGTATCAGTGAAAATAAATGGCAACTTCCATGTGCTTCTTATGTGATGACACCTACTGAAAAAAAAACAATTTCTGGAAGTATTAGACACTATTAGAGTTCCTGATGTCTATTCAAGAAACATATCTAAACGGGTCAACAGAAGAGAGTTGAAGCTAAAATCTTTGAAGACTCATGATTATCACGTTCTACTGCATGAGTTGCTTCCAATAGAAATCTGTCATCTTTTGTCCAATAATGTAAGGGTGGGTGTTATTCGGTTGTGCCATTTGTTTAGAGATCTTTGTGCTAAGAAGTTTTCCAAGTCTTTCTTGCAAAATATGTTGACAGATGCCCCATTAATTTTGTGTGAGTTGGAGAAAATATTTCCCCCGTCATTTTTCACATGCATGCTGCATCTGACTGTCCATATTCCAACTGAAATACTTCTCAGAGGACCTGTTTCTTTTCGTTGGATGTATCCAAATGAAAGAAATATGTTCACATTAAAGTCTTATGTTCGAAACAAGAATAATCCCGAAGGTTCTATCGTGAACGGTTACTTAGCTCAAGAATGTATGGATTTCTATTCGATGTATTTGTCTGATATTACTACAAGAATGAATAGACCAATGAGAAATTAAGAAGAACAATATGAGCAAATTGAACCCAGTTTTCCATCACTTCCTCAAATAGGAGGAATTCCTGGATCATATACATTGAAGACATTAAGCCATGAAGAGCGGGAGATGGCACATCGCACAGTTTTGTTCAACTGTGATTTGTTCGATGACTATATCAGGTAACAAAATTGAATATGTATATCTTACATATATATCTGTTAAACTATTAATATTTTTTTATCAACAGGGAACATAAAACAATGATAAATAGGAAGCATCGTTCTTTATCTTTGAGAAGGAGAGAGACTTTGCATAGCAAAGAGTTTTCTGCTTGGTTAAAATTGAAGGTAAAAATATTACTGTTTAAATTAATTATTTCAATATTTACTTAAGTTTAACTATCATTTATATTGCAGGTATTGAGTTTGTCTACTGACTCTGTCTCTGAGGAAATAAGAGCTTTGTCTTTTGGTCCTAATACTGTGGTTCGTGACTGTAAATCAATTGTTATCAATGGGTATAGATTTATTGTCACTGAACGAGCCAAAAACATGAGAACACAACATGATGGTATTATGGTTACTGCCACAACAGATTGTTATGCCAGTGCATCAGATAGTAGACCGCGACTTGAAAATGTGGGTTATTATGGAGTCGTTGAGAAAATAATAATATTGGATTATTACTCTCATGGAAGAGTCACAATGATGAAATGCCATTGGTTTGATTCGATGACGAGACATGGCACATTTATTGATGATTGTGGATTTCGAGTAATTAATATGACCCGCACTCTTGCTACCGAAGAACCATATGTGTTGGCATCAATGGATAAACAAGTTTTTTATGTCAAATATCAACTTCAACCTGAATTTGGTGTCATAGTTGAAGTAATTCCAAGACATATTTTTGATGATGTTGATGATGGAATTGACACTGTCCCTATTGCCATTGGAACCAATCCATTTATTTCTTTTGATGACTCCAATAGCTCAATTGTCAGAGTTGATTGTGAACCTGAAGTTGTGGTTGGAAATATATAGAATCATTCATCCATGTTCTCAATTCTTTTGGTTTACCTCGAGTTGGGTTGTTAAGGTTGGTAATATTCATATTTATTTAGTATTGATCACAAATATGTTTTAGCTGACTTGACCGTTATGTGAATTTTCAATGTTTATTGGTTGTTGTTTTATTTGAATTGCATTTTCTAATTTGGAATTGAACTGTATTCAAACCAAATCAAACAATATTTCTAACTTGGTGAACATTACAACTTGTATGTTTTATTAAATTCATTCAAGCTCTTCTAAAACAATTGATAGCTAAATTACCAATGAATCCACTCATTCCCTCATATATTTAGTTTTTTGGTTTACACATTAATTTACTTTTTCTAATTAATTACATATTTGTTTTCAAATGCAGGAAATGCAGCCAATTGAAGAGAGATGAAGAAAAAAAATGGCGGAGAACAATCGTCGGATGGAGGAGCTGGGCGTTCCACCATTAGTGCCTACAGTGAGTAATTTATTTCAAATATATATATATATATATATATATATTTATTTATTTACAGAATATATAATGTCATGTGATTAATTTTTTTGTAAAATTTTTTTTAGGATCCACCGTTACGTCGACAATTATTCGACGAGGAGCCTAGTACTGGTCCTAGTACTCAGGCCGGTGGTACGAGGAGGGTTCGTACCAGAGGTGGACGTAGAGATGTGTGTGCCCGACTAGACCCGGCCCCTCCCACTGACATTTCAGCCTTCCCACATTCTGATCCCAGTGTGTCGTTAGGGACACACGGGGTATTTAGGCCTCCCATGTTTTCGCTACCTTCTGCATCTTCTGCCCCATCATTTTCACATCCCATGATGATTCCCACTCCCCAGTCAGCATCAGGTCATACAGCTGTTCCATCTTCTTTTCCTTCTACTTCTGTCTCTCCGAGCTTTTATATTCCATCATCTTCGACTCCTGTTCCACCAGAGGGTGTTCCATCAGGTTCTGTGGATTCGGCGCCACTCATTGATCAGACTAGCGCAGGTATATTTATAAAACCCTAACAAATTTTTATAGCAATATTTATTTTCATTATAACATGTTTTGATAAAATATTTGTTTTTCTTTCATGACGGATACATCTACTGATAGGAGGCGGGGCGGGGCCGTACACGCATGCGTTCGGTGTGGAACCGTCGCACACAGGTTATGGTGGAATATAATGAAGACAATCAGATGGTTGAGAAAACAGGGCAGCAATGTCGGAGTTTTCTGGCGACGCTTACCAAATACTCTGACATCATTCCCGTCAGCCTGCTGTCGTGGAGACATTTTCCACATGAGGTCAAAGATAGAGCTTGGACAGAGATATGGGTAAAAAAATCTGTTGTATTTAATTCCATGAATTATTTTTGTATTTATATGAATTAATATTTTGATTTCAGCTTCGATTTAATTTTCCTGATGGTGAGGGTGCACAACTGGAACGTCTAAAGGATTTAGGCGATCTTTGGAGAGCCTAAAATCATGAGCTGTATATTGGCTGGTGTGCTAGAGTTGGCACTGAGTTAGAGGCGGTACCAGTCGTCGATGATTGTCCTATAGAGCAGTATCGTCAGATGATTACTCATTGGATGAGTACCCAGTTTAATGTATGAATTACATTTGAGGTATTTAAAAAATAACTTTCAAGTTTTGCATTAATATTATCCTTTGCATTATCGAATTTTATTTAGGAATCATCTGGAAAAAATAAAAAAAACATTGATGCAAAAAAATACCTCCATACACTAGGACGCACGACGATGCCGGATCATGAGAGGCAGCAGGTATGACAATTGTTTATAAGTTTTCTTTACGACTTACATTTTCTTTTGTTTCCTCAATTATTTAATCATTTGCTAAAGTTTTTATATAACTTTTGTTTTCAATTTCATTGTAGAGGCAAGTACAAAATATTTAAGGACGTGTGCCTCGAGCAAAATTGTTTTGCTCGAGTAGACGAAAAAAGGATGGAAGTGCTGTCAACGAAGCGACTCAGCAGCAGATTGTAAGTTTTAATCTGTTGATTTTATATTTTAATATCTATTTTGTAACTTAATAATATATTTATATTTGTAACAGGATGATTTAGAGGCCCTCGATTCCCAAGAAGCAGACAATTTTGGGCCATCTGATGACTTACATCAAGTGTTGGGAGAGGATCATTCTGGCAGAGTACGCTGCCGACCTAGGATAGCCCCGAAGAGGTATTGGCCTGCCTCAGGTACGAGTTGTAGTGCCACCGAGCTGCATCAAGTTAGGACACAGGCAGAAGAGGCTGAGAAAATGGCCACAGAGACGGCAGAACAGTCTGCTAGGGAAAATAGTGCATTTATGAAATTTATTGAAGTTCTACGTCCAACACTTCCAGCAGAGGCCAGCCCAGCGATTGATGAATACATTTCGTCGATACATTCTATATATGGTGCACCAAGTGGCAGTTCCAGTGGTGGTCAGGCCGATGTACAGCTTGAAGATGATGATGGCGAGGAGTCTGATGCGGAAGAGGAGGGAGATGAGGAGGGCGAAGGCGAGGAGGAGGGTGTTGTGGAGGGTGAGGACGATGAGGAGGACGATGACGAGGGTGGTGATTATGATGATGATGGTGATGCTGATGCTGATGTGGGACATATTGATCCGTTACATTTTTGACTTATATTACTGAGATTTGATGTTTAATCTATTCTAGTTGTTGGTTTTATCTAGACTCGTAGTATAGTATTGGAGTTGAGTTATTTTTATATATTGTCTGTTTTTATGGATGTTGTTGTCTTTTAGTGGTTGTGTGTTTGAGAACTCCCTGGACAACCCCCCTCATTCTTGGACCCTGGACAACCCCCCCTCCCCCTTGGACCCCGAACACCCCCCAAAAACCCCCGGACAGCCCCGCGGACAGCCCCCTGGATAGCCCCCCGTACATCCCCCCACCCTCCACCCTGGACCCCGGATAGCCCCCGGATAGCCCCCCGGACAACCCACCCACCCTCCCCCTTGGACCCCGGACAACCCCCCAAACACCCCCCGGACAGCCCCCCGGACAGCCCCCTGAACAACCCTAGAAAACCCCCTGAACAACCCCTGAACAACCCCTGAACAACCCCTGAACAACCCCCCTGAACAACCCCCAGACAGCCCCCTGAACAACCCCGGACATCCCCCTGAACAACCCCCAAACACCCCCCAGACAGACCTCGCACAGCCCCCCCACCCTCCTCCTTGGTCCCCGGACAGCCCCCCGGACACCCACCGGACAGCCCCCCCGGACAGCCCCCGGACAGCTCCTCCACCTTCCTTAATTTCATTATCTCTGAAATGTTTCATAGCACGATCAACTAAAATCTAATCCATACTAAATATGATATAAAAATATTCTATATGAATTTCCATAAGATTTTAAGTGAAAACAAAAAGTGACATACGAAAAACTGACCAAACGCATTCAAAATGTGTTGATGCTTTAGGACAACGATCCATGGGTCATATGTGACATGTACGAATCAACCCCGCCTCAATCTGAGACGCGGTGTGGCCGGAACAACTCAAAGTGTATGTCTTTTGTTTCAAAAGGACATCATTTTAAGTGAAAAACATCAACTGGCATACGGAAAACTGGCCAAACGCATTCGGATTGTGTTGATACTTTAAGACAACGATCCATGGGTCATTTGAGACGTATACGAGTCAACCCGCCTAAATCCGAGATGCGGTGTGGTCGGGACCACTCTAAGTGACTTTCTTTTGTTTAAAATGGACAGTATTTTAAGTACATACGGAAAACCAACCAAACTCATTCGGTTTCTATTGAAACTTTAGGAGAACGATCCATGGGTCATATGTGACGTGTACGAGTCAATGCCACCTCAATCCGAGGCGCGGTGTGACCGACACAACTCAAAGTGTCTCTATTTTGTTTAAAATGGACTTAATTTTTAGTGAAAACAAAAAATGACATACGGAAAATCGACCAAATGGATTCTGATTGTGTTGATACTTTAGCACAATGATCCATGGGTCATATGTGACGTGTACTAGTCAACCCCGCCTCAATCCGAGGCGCGGTGTGGCCGGCACAACTCAAAGTGTATGTCTTTTGTTTCAAAAGGACATCATTTTAAGTGAAAAACATAAACTGGCACACGGCATGTCCGATTGACGTTCCGTCTACTCGACCACTTCATAAATCACTCACCCGTATTTGTCGTCTGATTTCAGGCCATTCCGAAATCGTTCGGCCCGTTTGGACCACCCTCACGCGCGTTTACGAAGCGCGCGCATCACTTAAAACACAAATATTGAGTCGTACCGCGCAAACCGCACGTCCGATTGACGTTCCGTCTGTGCGTACACGTCACAAATAATAATTAGAATGTTTCACGGTGGTTTCAGCTCAATCCGAGGTCATCCTCTATGAATTTGACCGTTTGACGCCCGTTTTGGCCGTTTATGACACCAGAACTGCGTTGTCGATCATCGCGGGCACACGGCACGTCCAATTGACGTGCCGTCTGCTCGACCACTTCAGATATCACTCACCCGTATTTGTCGTCTGATTTCAGGCCATTCCGACTTCGTTCGGCCCGTTTGGACCCCCTCACGCGCGTTTACGAAGCGCGTGCATCACTTAAAATACGAATATTGAGCCGTACAGCGCAAACCGCACGTCCGATTGACGTACCGTCTGCGCGTACACGTCACGAATAATAATTAGAATGTTGCACGGTGGTTTCAGCTCAATCTGAGGTCGTCCGCTATGAATTTGACCGTTGGACGCCCGTTTTGGCCGTTTATGACACCAGAACTGCGTTGTCGGTCACCGCAGGCACACGGCACGTCCAATTGATGTGCCGTCTGCTCGACCACTTCATAAATAACTCACCCGTATTTGTCGTCTGATTTCAGGCCATTCTGAAATCGTTCGGCCTGTTTGGACCACCCTCACGCGCGTTTACGAAGCGCGCGCATCACTTAAAACACGAATATTGAGTCGTACCGCGTAAACCGCACGTCCGATTGACGTGTTGTCTGTGCGTACACGTCACGAATAATAATTAGAATGTTTCACGGTGGTTCAGCTCAATCCGAGGTCGTCCGCTATGAATTTGACAATTTGACGCCCGTTTTGGCCGTTTATGACACCAGAACTGCGTTGTCGATCACCGTGGCCTCACGGAATGTCCGATTGACGTTCCGTCTGCTCGAACACTTCATAAATCACTCACTCGTATTTGTCGTCTGATTTCAGGCCATTTCGAAATCGTTTGGCCCATTTGGACCACCCCCACGCGCGTTTACGAAGCGCGTGCATCACTTAAAACACGAATATTGAGCCGTACTGCGCAAACTGCACGTCCGATTGACGTGTCGTCTGCGCGTACACATCACGAATAATAATTAGAATGTTGCACGGTGGTTTTAGCTCAATCTGAGGTCGTCTGCTATGAATTTGACCGTTGGACGCCCGTTTTGGCCGTTTATGACACCTGAACTGCGTTGTCGGTCACCGCGGGCACACGGCACGTCCGATTGATGTGTCGTCTGCTCAACCACTTCAAAAATCACTCTCCCGTATTTTTTGTCTGATTTTAGGCCATTCCGACTTCGTTCGGCCCGTTTGTACCCCCCTCACGCGCGTTTACGAAGCGCGCGCATCACTTAAAACACGAATATTGAGCCGTACCGTGCAAACCGCACGTCCGATTGACGTGACGTCTGCGCGTACACGTCACGAATAATAATTAGAATGTTTCACGGTGGTTTCAGCTCAATCTGAGGTCGTACGCTATGAATTTGACCGTTTGACGCCCGTTTTGGCCGTTTATGACACCAGAACTGCGTTGTCGGTCACCGCGGGCACACGGCACGTCCGATTGACGTGCCGTCTACTCGACCACTTCAGAAATCACTCACCCGTATTTTTCATCTGATTTCAGGCCATTCCTAAATCGTTCGGCCCGTTTGGACCACCCTCACGCGCGTTTACGAAGCGCGCACATCACTTAAAACACGAATATTGAGCCGTACCGCGCAAACCGCACGTCCGATTGACGTGCCGTCTACGCGTACACGTCACAAATAATAATTAGAATGTTGCACGGTGGTTTCAGCTCAATATGAGGTCGTCCGCTATGAATTTGACCGTTGGACGCCCGTTTTGGCCGTTTATGACACCAGAACTGCGTTGTCGGTCACCGCGGGCACACGGCACGTCCGATTGACATGCTTTCTGCTCGACCACTTCAGAAATCACTCTCCCGTATTTTTCGTCTGATTTCAGGCCATTCCGACTTCGTTCGGCCCGTTTGGACCCCCCTCACGCGCGTTTACGAAGCGCGCGCATCACTTAAAACACGAATATTGAGCCGTACCGCGCAAACCGCACGTCCGATTGACATGTCGTCTGCGTGTACACGTCAAGAATAATAATTAGAATGTTGCATGGTGGTTTCACCTCAATCCGAGGTCGTCCTCTATGAATTTGACCGTTTGACGCCCGTTTTGGCCGTTTATGACACCAGAACTGCGTTGTTGGTCACCGTGGGCACACGGCATGTCCGATTGACGTTTCGTCTGCTCGACCACTTCATAAATCACTCACCCATATTTTTCGTCTGATTTCAGGCCATTCCGAAATCGTTCGGCCCGTTTGGACCATCCTCACGCGCGTTTACGAAGCGCGCGCATCACTTAAAACACGAATATTGAGCCGTACCGCGCAAACCTCACATCTGATTGACGTGCCGTCTGTGCGTACACGTCACGAATAATAATTAGAATGTTTCACGGTGGTTTCAGCTCAATCTGAGGTCATCCTCTATGAATTTGACCATTGGACGCCCGTTTTGGCCGTTTATGACACCAGAACTGCGTTGTCGGTCACCGCGGGCACACGGCATGTCCGATTGACGTTCCGTCTACTCGACCACTTCAGAAATCACTCTCCTGTATTTTTCGTCTGATTTCAGGCCATTCCGACTTCTTTCGGCCCGTTTGGACCCCCCTCACGCGCGTTTATGAAGCGCGCACATCACTTAAAACACGAATATTGAGCCGTACCGCGCAAACCGCACGTCCGATTGATGTGCCGTCTACGCGTACACGTCACGAATAATAATTAGAATGTTTCACGGTGGTTTCAACTCAATCTGAGGTCGTCCGCTATGAATTTGACCGTTTGACGCCCGTTTTGGCCGTTTATGACACCAGAACTGCGTTGTCGGTCACCGCGGGCACACGGCACGTCCGATTGACGTGCAGTCTGCTCGACCACTTCATAAATCACTCACCCGTATTTTTTGTCTGATTTCAGGTCATTCCGAAATCGTTCGGCCCGTTTGGACCACCCTCACGCGCGTTTACGAAGCGCGCGCATCACTTAAAACACGAATATTGAGTCGTACCGCGCAAACCGCATGTCCGATTGACGTTCCTTCTGCACGTACACATCACGAATAATAATTAGAATTTTTCACGGTGGTTTCAGCTCAATCTGAGGTCGTCCTCTATGAATTTGACCGTTTGACGCCCGTTTTGGCCGTTTATGACACCAGAACTGCGTTGTCGGTCACCGCGGGCACATGGCACGTCCAATTGACGTGCCGTCTGCTCGACCACTTCATAAATCACTCACCCGTATTTGTCGTTTGATTTCAGGCCATTCCGACTTCGTTCGGCCCGTTTGGACCCCCCTCACGCGCGTTTACGAAGCGCGCACATCACTTAAAATACGAATATTGAGTCGTACCGCGCAAACCGCACGTCCGATTGACGTGCCGTCTGCGCGTACATGTCATGAATAATAATTATAATGTTGTACGGTGGTTTCAGCTCAATATGAGGTCGTTCGCTATGAATTTGACCGTTGGACGCCCGTTTTGGCCGTTTATGACACCAGAACTACGTTGTCGGTCACCGCGCGCACACGGCACGTCCGATTGATGTGTCGTCTGCTCTACCTCTTCATAAATCACTCTCCCGTATTTGTCGTCTGATTTCAGGCCATTCCGACTTCGTTCGGACCGTTTGGACCCCCCTCACGCGCGTTTACGAAGCGCACGCATCACTTAAAACACGAATATTGAGCCGTACCGCGCAAACCGCACGTCCGATTGACGTGCCGTCTGCACGTACATGTCACGAATAATAATTATAATGTTTCACAGTGGTTTCAGCTCAATCCGAAGACGTGGTGTGGCCGGTACCACTCAAAGTGTCTGTCTTTTGTTTCAAAAGGACGTCATTTTAAGTGAAAAGCATCAACTAGCATACGGAAAACCGACCAAATGCATTCCGAATCTGTTGATAATTTATCCCAACAATCCATGGGTCATATGTGACGTGTAAGAGCCAACCCGGGATGAATCCGAGTCACGGTGTGGCCAGGATAAGTCTAAGTGTCTCTCTTTCGTTTAAAATGGACACCATTTTAAGTACATACGGAAAAACGACCAAACGGATTCTGTTTCCATTGAAACTTTAGGAGAACGATCTATGGGTCATATGTGACGTGTACGAATCAACCCCTCCCCAATCAGAGACGCGGTGTGGCCGGCACCACTCAAAGTGTCTGTCTTTTGTTTCAAAAAGACGTCATTTTAACTGAAAAGCATCAATTGACATACGAAAAACTGACCAAAGGCATTCGGACTGTGTCGATACTTTAGCACAAGGATCCATGGGTCGTATGTGACGTGTACGAGTCAATACCGCCTCAATCCGAGGAGCGGTGTGGCCGACACCATTCTAACTTTGTCTCTTTTGTTTAAAATGGACAGGATTATAAGTGAAAAGAACAACTGGCATACGCAAAACCAACCAAACGCATTCCGAATCTATTGATAATTTATCACAATGATCCATCGGTCATATGTGACCTGTACGAGCCAACCCGGGCTCAATCCGAGTCACGGTGTGGCCGAGATCAGTCTAAGTGGCTCTCCTTTTTTTAAAATGGACAGCATTTTAAGTACATACGGAAAACTGACCAAACGCATTCGGTTTCCATTGAAACTTTAGGAGAACGATCCATGGGTCATATGTGATGTGTACGAATCATCCTCGCCTCAATCCGAGGCACGGTGTGACCGAAACCGCTCTAAATGTGTCTGTTTTGTTTAAAATGGATAGGATTATAAGTGAAAAGAACTGGCATATGCAAAACCGACCAAACGCATTCGGTTTCCATTGAAACTTTAGGAGAACGATCCATGGGTCATATGTGACGTGTACGAATCATCCCCGTCTCAATCCGAGATGCGGTGTGGCCGACACCTCTCTAACTATGTCTCTTCTGTTTAAAATGGACATGATTATAAGTGAAAAAGAACAACTGGCATACGCAAAACCGAACAAACACATTCTGAATCTTTTGATCATTTATCACAACGATCCATGGGTCATATGTGACCTGTACGAGGCAACCCGGGTTCAATCCGAGTCGCGGTGTGGCCGGGATCAGTCTAAGTGGCTCTCTTTTGTTTAAAATGGACACCATTTTAAGTACATACGGAAAACCAACCAAACACATTCGGTTTCCATTGAAACTTTAGGAGAACGATCCATGGGTCATATGTGACGTGTACGAATCATCCCCGCCTCAATCTGAGGTGCGGTGTGGCCGACACCGCTCTAACTGTGTCTGTTTTGTTTAAAATGGACAGGATTATAAGTGAAAAGAACAACTGGCATACGCAAAACCGACCAAACGCATTCAGAATCTTTTTATAATTTATCACAATGATCCATGGGTCATATGTGACGTGTACGAGCCAACCCGGGTCAATCCGAGTCACGGTTTGGCCGGGATCAGTCTAAATGGCTCTCTTTTGTTTAAAATGGATACCATTTTAAGTACATACGGAAAACTGACCAAACGCATTCGGTTTCCATTGTAACTTTAGGAGAACGATCCATGGGTCCTATGTGACGTGTACGAATCATCCCCGCCTCAATCCGACATGCAGTGTGGCTGACACCACTCAAAGTGTCCGTCTTTTGTTTCAAAAGGACGTCATTTTAAGTGAAAGGCATCAACTGACATACGGAAGAATGACCAAACGCATTCGGATTCTATCGATACTTTAGCACAACGATCCATGGGTCATATGTGACGTGTAAAAGTCAACCCCGTCTTAATCCGAGATGCGGTGTGGCCGACACCGCTCTAACTCTGTCTCTTTTGTTTAAAATGGACATGATTATAAATGAAAAGAACAACTAGCATACGCAAAACCGACCAAATGCATTTGGAATCTTTTGATAATTTATCACAACGGTCCATGGGTCATATGTGACATGTAAGAGCCAACCCGGGATGAATCTGAGTCGCAGTGTGGTCAGGATTAGTCTAAGTGTCACTCTTTTGTTTAAAATGGACAACATTTTAAGTACATATGGAAAACCGACCAAACGCATTCGGTTTCCATTTAAACTTTAGGAGAACGATCCATGGGTCATATGTGACGTGTACGAATCAACCCCGCCTCAATTGGAGACGCGGTGTGGTCGGAACCACTCATAGTGTCCGTCTTTTGTTTCAAAAGGATGTCATTTTAAGTGAAAAACATCAACTGGCATACTGAAAACCGACCAAAAGCATTCGGATTGTGTCGATACTTTAGCACAACGATCCATGGGTCAAATGTGACGTGTACGAGTCAACCCCTCCTCAATCTGAGGTGCGGTGTGGCCGGTATCACTTCAGGTGTATGTATTTTGTTTAAAATAGACATCATTTGAGGTAAAAATATATGGTATAGAAAAAACCGATCAAATTATGAATTTAATTTCGGATTCCACATATAATTGTAATCTAAATTTTAAATTGAATTCTATATGAATTATGTACGTTTATAATTACGTTATGAATTCTAATTTAATTATGGATGTGTATAGTTTCAGGATCCATTATATGTTAAATGTGTATGAATTTGTTCATAATTGTATATGTATGTTTTATTTTATTGCAGGTACAATAATTGGATTGAAACTGAGGTCAAAATGAGGCCTGATGGAGAGGGGCCGGATAGACAGGGGCTTTGCAAATTGCAGGGTGCTGCAATTTGCAGCATAGGGTATGCCAATGGTTTAAAACCGTTGGCATATAATCCTAAATAAGTTTTTACCAACGGTTCATTGAACTGTTGGTAAATATCTCTTTTCCCAACGGTTCTAAACCGTTGGGAAAGAGTTTGGGATATTAATATTTCCCAACGGTTCTCCCAAACCATTGGGAAAAATTATCCCAATGGTTTGGCAGAACCGTTGGGATAGGGTGGATTTTGTGAGCCTATACCAACGGTTTCCAGTAAACCGTTGGGAAAACCTTTTCCCAACGGCTTACTTCCCTACAGTTATCACAACCGTTGGTATATCATATACCAACGGTTAGAGGGGCTTTCCCAACGGTTGTGAACCATTGGGAAATATTATATTTCCAGTAGTGATATGATCAGCAATGAAACATTCACATGCAGAGAGATGGCACAACTATTTTTACTTGGTTCACCACTAAGGGCTACGTCCAAGGAGCATACGCCGACAGGTTGTCGGTCATACCTAAATCCACTATGCTTCACTAGCTATAGATTACAATTGTTCGGGAATAGTCACTCTGTCCCAGGCTCATTGCCTTTACAAAGGTTCAGGGATAGCTCACTGCTTCCCTCGGGTCACTCCCGTTGACTCCCCCTGGCTCACTACCGTTGGTGAAGTCAAACTCAGTTTATAGAAGTGAAGGTCTCTGTATCCTGTTCAGCATGAGACTTTTCTTGCATCAGAGTCCTGAGTTGATGCTATTTTAAAGTCCAAATTTCATCCACTGATGAATACCTCGTTTTCCCCTGTCCACTGGGCAAAAAAACTTTGGAGAGGGCCTTCACAAAGTACCCTACTTCGCAAGGCTCCCAATTTTGCAAATCTCAAACAAGCCTTCGTAGAGTCTCTGCCTTTTCGCGAAGCTCAATCGCGAATCACTCTCGCGATGCTCCAGCCTTCGCAATGCTTGGCTGTCGCGGAGCTCCTGCCACTTCGCAAAGCTCACTGAGCCAATGCGGGGCGCATGACTTTTGCAGAGCTAGAATAGCCGTCGCGAAGCTCCTCTTTCGCGAAGCACACTGCCTTCGCGAGTGACCTTTGCGAACCGAGAGCAAATGATTTTCGTAGAGAGCTCTATCTGCTTCTCTAGAGGGGGTCGGCCTCTATTTATAGGCGATTCCACCGACCCTCGACCCTTCCGCATGAAGTCAGCGCCACGTCAGCTCAAATCGTGAAGCTCTGAAGTTCCCGCCGAAATTATCTCAAAATCATGAAGCACTACCGCAATTTTCCGTTCGCGGAGCTCGTCGTAATCACGGAGCGTTCTGTCATTTCTTTCACGCCTTCGCCGCGAAGTTCCCTCGAAAAGCTCTTCATTGCCGCGATGCTCTTCATCATCTGCCTTTCGCGAAGCTTTGACGTAATCGCGAAGACTCACCGCCTCCATTCTTCTGGTCTTCATGATTTCCAAAACATGAATCCTCTCTTGGCGAAATTCATGCCTTTTCCATATTTAATTATTATCTTCATGGAAATCCACTTTTCGCGATGCTCAGCAAATTCCAAATTTTGGACCCCAAAAATTTGGAAAACACTGGGAAACGGTTCCACCTTCTACTAGTTCACATTCTGAACTTCCGTTGAAGTTATTCCTTTCTCCCCCATTGACAACAATCCCAAAGACTGATAAAGTGTTCAATGTTCTGCTCAAACCATACTACCCATGGATAGTATCTCCCCAACAAACCTGCATCACATCCATAAAAAGATAAAGACAGTTATCATAATCAGGGAGAGGGGTATCTCGGATCCTCCTTATGCACTAGGAGGTGGCTGAACACCAAGGTTCAACCGATGCTTTTCAAACACAGCTGCTGACAATGGCTTCATCAGGATGTCAACCACTTGCTCATTAGTTCCTTCATAATCCATTCCTTTGTCGACATTCTTAAGTCAAACATGGATCCTTAATGACAGCCTTTGAACTCAACATGCCACCATGGAATCACCTTTGTCAACAATTTTTGTATGTCGTTTGTTTGCTTTGTCAACAAGAACAATCACCTCAAAAACACTTCTTCTCGGTGATCTGAATCCTTCAGCAACTCTTCTGCTGTCACCACAAACTCCACTATCATGATATGTATTCTTTGAAAGAACAGCTTTAGAATCATCATCTTCTGATACAATGTGATGTGCATGGCCATCGTATAAGTCCAATGTTCATGGCCATCACAAAATTCCAATCCCTTGCACATTGTCTTCTTCTTCAACCATCTTTATCTACTTCATGCAAAACATACGATTCTATTCTTCAAGAAGTCTCTTGCATGGTTCTCATGCAATCATGAGTAACTGCATGGTCTTCATCAAATCCCATGGTTCTTTAATCATCCTCATATGGATTACACCTCACATTCTTCATTGTTGTAAACAATGTGTCACCTTTGACACATGTTCTTTGAACTTATGATCAGTACAACAATCGTCTGAATTACCATTCCTCCATTTCATTGGAGTACTTCTTGATCTCCTTCATTTTGATCTTCATTGACAACTATTGACAACAAATACAACCTTATACACAAAGTGGTTCCAACAACCTATTGGATGCCCTTATAAGTGATATGGTGATTTTGATGGGTTTATTGTGAAGATATCATGTTTGAGTCTATTTTGGGAGTTTATCTTACAAGGTTAGGTGTGTGATGAGATATTCCTTGAGATGTGGGTCCAGGTCATGACAAACTATTTATAAGTTGTGAGTTGAGTATGTGCAGTGATGAAGGCTAGAGAGGTTATCTGAGAGCTAGGTTCTGGAAATGGGATCCCAGATGTGAATTTTGATGGCTATATAGCCACGAATATTTCATCATGAATGTGTCTAAATATGATCCTACTATTGACAATGATATTTGATATTATGCCTCACATTGAGTGATAGGATTTTGGCATGGACCGCCTTGGGTGAGAGGGTATTACAATTTGACAGTGGGACCCACCCTGAGTGATATGAGAGTGATTGATGTGATGTGGCATAGAAATGGACATGCAGCCTCACCCTTAGTGAGATGGTGTTGTCATGTACCACACTATATAAGACGTTATTGGCCTAGGATGTGATTTTAATACCCACCCTAAGTGAGAGGGGAGTGGTTGTGGTGTTGTGGCATGATATTAGATATGGAACTCACCTTAAGTGAGAGGGTGGTGGTAATATTTTTTGAATAATATGGGTTGTGAGGTCTAGATTCTATGTAGTACCCAACCTTTAGTTAGAGGGTAGAGTTCCAGACTTGGTATGATACGGTTGATATTCAGTATGGACCCAACCTTGAGTGAGAGGTTAATGGTTGTGATATTGTATGACACCCTACCCTAAATTATAGGGTATGTTTTGGGGTTTAGGACATGATGTTAGTTCTACTATTTATGTTAGCTAATCCATGTAGGTTTGGGTTTCATTGTTTTCTAGTTATCACTTGATGACCTGACATGCATTCTTATTTATCATTTGTTCTGTTTATTTGTTTTCCATGTACATACACAAGAATATAATGGTGTATCATAGGGGAACTTAGTGAGACCCTATTGATATGTAATTCTCAAACCCAACATGGGAAAACTAGTGCACTTTTAGAGCTTCTTTTTGAAATATAGAACTGAGCATAATTTATATTGTCGATTGAGTGGGGGAAGATCGATGATCTGTAGAGATGGGTTTGATGTGAAGCTCAGAGTTGGCAGTGGATCCTATCGTGTGTTTTATTATTTTCTGTATTATGAAAATTTGTTCAACCAAGTTAGTTATCTTCTAGGATGTATTTTTTAATAGATTAATTATTTAATCATTATAACATTGATGTGTATTTATTCATTTATGATTTTCTTTGGAAATAATTTCATTCTTTCATAATATGATACCTATTTTGTGGATGGAATTTAGTTATTTATTATTACGGATGGTAATTTTATTTAGCGTATAATCACCCCAACATTGATCATATACTCTCTCCACTAGTATACAACCTATTTCATACAATAATGATCAATTTATGTCATGTGGTACTCCATATAGGGTGTCATTTAGAGAATATTAGGTAGGGAATTACATAGTTCTATCAAAACATATTTTCTTCTAACTTACTATTTAGGGACTGGTAGGATGAGAGAGAAATTTTTTGAAACTTAGGATGGAACATGATCTAGTGAGTAATGAGAACCTAATTAATGGTAACTCCAAGTTACTATTTTTATTAGATTAATATTATTTGTTTTTATTTTCATAGTTAAGATATTTCTCCAAGTATGATGTATTTATTTGAAATAATTATTTTTTTAGTTTTTCTCTTTTTGTGAAGTGTTAAGAGGCATGTTTACATGAATCATATTGGTCATGTAGGATTCATATGACATGTGTGTGATTTTGTGTGGTCAGTTTTTTTTGAAGATAGAGGGTTTATTTGTAACTCTCAACAGAACTAATATAGTCTTTTCTTATATAAATTTTTGGTAGTATGCTACTCAACATGATAATATTGTTTTCTGATTACGATCTATGTGGATATTACCATGGGATGTTATCTTGAAATTTTTATATATTCATTGGGTTCAAGTGATGTATAGTAACCCATGGGGGTTAGTTTATAAATTGGATGCCTTGGTGATAGCTTGATAGATGCATGTTATTCTAGAAAAATGGTTTGGATTAGAAATGGGTCTCCCAGATGATATGGATACCCATGATAGGGTGGATAGGAAATGAATATGGGATTCCTTTGGATTATGATATATGAATCACATGGAGTTATTAGGGTATCATGGTTATGTTTATAATGTGGGATTAGTTATATGAAAAACCTTACTTGATTAAGGTGTGGTTTTTTATGAGATAGTGATCCTAGATGGTTAAGTCTGGGATATGTACAGTGTGGGTAGATGCTTTATGGTTATATAATTACACTAGGTAGTGGATGGACATGTGTTGAAATTTTCATGAGCGAGATTTTTTTATTTCATTTCATGGAAATAAATAAGAGTGTGTGTGAGATTTTTCGGTTATCATGCTAGGAATACATGGGTAGCTAGTTGAGCACCTAATCATTGGATTAAGGAGATATAATAATAGAAGCATGATTCAAGATGGATGGTGGAATAAAAATGAGTGAGAGGATTATTAAGAGGATCATTGTGGCCTTGAAAAAGGAGAGTGATTGTTTATGTTCACTTTTGATGAAATATTTTATGTACAAGGACTTGTGTGAATTAGAAACATGTGGTGTATGTTTTGTTTTAAGGTGTTGGAATTGTCTATGTATGGGTCCATTAAGAATTATCCAAGTTCGAAAGGAACGTGAAATGTGTAATTATGATATAGTGATAGTGTTTTGTTGGTAACCACTTATTCTCAAGTGGTCAAGTGATAGCCAATAGGACTCTGATTGGTTTGGTTGAAATCATACATGGGGTTTGATCATGGGTGAGGTGTGAATATTTTGAATCGGTTATGGAACAAGGAATGCTGGAATTTTTAGAAACCTTTGGGTATAGTGTCTTGAGGTTTTAATGGGAATGGTATGTGTTTCCTCTACAATAATAGGATGTGTTGATGATGGATCAGAGCATTATGGTGTGGTCAATCAAAGAATTGTCCTTGATAATGGTTATTAGGTATGGAATGATTGTGGATTAGGATGATAAAAACATGTGTGATCTTGGGACCTATCTATGTTGGTTATCATGGAGTAGTGTAAGTGGATCCATATATTGGGGAGTGAACCCTTGGTAATTAGAGGTTATGATCCTCATTTTGGGTACATTTTTTTGAATGTTAAGGGTAACATTCTAGTACTAGAGTAGATATATTGTGATCATTGATTTCATTTTAGTGCTCATATTGAGTAGGTGGGACATGTTCATTTGTTACGTTTGATAATTTATATAGCATCAGCCTTAGGGATTGGGTGTTTTAGATCAATAGGGTGATAATAAGGATACTTCTATGTTGAGGATCGTCTTATCTGTTTCTTGTACAAGATCCTCAGGTGGGAAGGGTTATAGATGTGGTGAGATCAGTTGGAAGACAATTGAGATGGTTTTGGGATGCTATTAAATATGATATTTTAATAGGTTATAAGGTAAAAAAATTTTAATTTAGATATGGTGTTATATGGATATTGGATGTTAGCATCGGACTCAAATGGAATTTAGTGATCCAATAGTGATTCATATCTAGGGTGAATTCATTCTCATAGAGAAAGTGTGATGAAGAATTTGGTTGGTTTAGTAACCAACTATCAAGTATCATTTTTGGACATTGGTTTTTGTGTTGAAAAGTTATACATTTTTTTGGGTGTGAGGGAACTATGATCATTTGATTTGATAGAGTTTTAATGGGTGTGGATGATCATTTTTATAGAAATCTAGAAAGATATAGGAAAATAAGTGTTTTTACATATAATTGGATGTTCTTTGGTTTAAACCACATCTGGAGAACAATTTAGGATATCATTTTTGTGTCTTGAGGATCATGCCATGAAATTCTAAAGAAAATCCAATGTTTCTAAGATTTGGGAATGGGTGGTAGAAACTAGATCTATTTTTAATAGGAGTAATATTTAATTATAATAAATGGATTGAATGTTGGGAAACATTTTTTAGGTTATTATAAGGGATGTTTAGCCTTATGCTGGAGATTTTGTAATGTCCCATGAAATTATGGGTCATATATTTCTTAAGAGTTTAAAATTTTCAAGTTTGGAGCAGTGGGTGATCAGAAAATTCATATTTAGATTGAAGATCCAAGAATTTTTCACATCTCTATGTGGTGTTTTTTAGTGTTTCTAGAGGTTTATATTATGGAATAGGATATCGAGATATCCTTTAAGAAAGTTCTAGGTTTCCTTTCTACTAAATTCTAGTAGTAAGGTGCCACTGTGTAACTAACTAGGTGAGGGAAGGTACCTGGTGGCCTATCGAGATGGAATAGTTCCCCCTTGGTCTTCCACTAGGCACCCATTCATGGTGTACCAGGTGGTTGGTAGATGACTGAGTAACCAATACTTCATAATTGAATACCCAATAGGACCATGGATATATTTTTAAAAATATATTTATGGCTATATTTTCATGATCTATCCCACTCATAAATGACTTGAATAGGGGGCGTGGGAAAATTTTATTCAGATAATTCCTCCCCTCCTTCATTCCTTAGTACCACATTTATAGGGGTTGATTTATAGGTCTTATACACATAATTTTGAAGGTATTGACTCTCCATTATACCTCCATTATTTATCCTATTGGTTCATCATTGATTTCATATGGTTTATAGATTATGTTTGAGTGATGATTCCATTGATTCATGGTGGAATCATTCATAAAAATAGCCTTTTGTGTGTGGTGGATAAAGGACATTCTGAGATGATAAACACATTCCATATTTCATTTTTTCTGTTTAAGGTATATCATATGGTTAATTTATTTATTAAATTTAATTTAATTAAATTAAATTGATGATTGAATGGCTACTGGATGATTGGGTTTTTTCTTGTTGATATGTAATGCCGATCTCATGGACCTTGCATGAAATGTTGGTCATAGTTATAGTGTAATGGGAAAGCTTGAAGAGTTTTCAAAGGTTATGTCACCTTGGGTTAAGTTTTTAAACTAATTATAATTATTTTCATTAATTATTTAACTACTTGTAAATGATTTATAATTAATTTTTGGATGTATTTTCCTAATATAGGGACTCGATATATTGGCACTTCTTGGTCCGACCATGAACATCGCTTGGCCAAGGATTTATAAAGCTTGGCTTGAGGGGTTAACTTCAATTTTAGGTAGTTATTCCATATAATAATTAACCATATTCTATATTGGTTATTCTATTTTAGGTAATGTTGATTGTGATCGAGATAACCCTTTGTGAAGAATTTGCTCACTTAGAGACTTATAGGCTTGGACTAAGCACTATGTTTCTTATTTAGAGAATTGGAATCAACCAACAGCTATGTTTCCAATGAGATAAGGATTAATATTGAGTTTACAAGAGGCCAAGAATAGTTCTTGGGCCTAATATGAGTGGTAAATATACTATCATGGATTTCTTAAGGTTTATGTGGTAGGAATGAGGGATTAGTCTTAGGGATAGTGGTTGTCAAGTTTGTGTGTCTCGCGCTTGATTGAGAATACCATCTTAAGGGTGGATTGGAGACTTGATGAGAAATATTAGAGGGATAATCAATGATATAGATTTAGTGTTTGAGGAGTTTTTACACAAGTAGATGGTTATGAGAGCTCTCCTAGAGAATATGTGGGATAGGTCCTAAGTTTGGGTTTAGTAATTATATAGATAATCGGGAAATGAGTTTTCAAGTATCCTTGAGGTAATAGTTTTTAAATCACTCATGGGGATCTAGACCAATAAATTGATATTTTAATAGGAAGGATAATTGGACCCAACCTCTTGATTCCAAGGATATATATGACCTGAGGGTGATGGATTCACCTTGGGGTGATGAGTGTAGATTGTTTTTAATGATTAGAGACTAGGCTGTCACTAGGGGGCCTAATTGATGACCTTAGGGGAAATATGGGGAAACTAAAGGATTAAACATGTCTATATGGAGTGTTTGAGACAAGTTTAGGAGTTTAGTCTACAAGGATAGGTGTGTGATGATATGTGCATTAAGATGTGGGACAAGATTATGAGAAACTAATGCTAGAGTGTGAGCAAGGTACATGGAATCGTGATGGTCTTAGAGGCTAGATTAGAGCCTATTAATATCCATGGAAGCTGGGATATTAATTTGGATGGAATTTTTTACATGAATATTGTTTTGTGTATGTTACCTAATATGATCATATGGTTGACATTCAAATTTGATTCTAGGACTCAGCCAATGTGAGAGGGTGTTGCCATATACTATTTTAAGTGAGAGGGTAGTTATCCAAGATGTGATTTTGGGACCCACCTTGAGTGATAGGTTATTGGTTGATGTGATATGGAATAGAGTAGAGATAATGGATTTACCTGAGTGAGAGGGTATTATCATAGATCACCCTTATTGATATTTTATTGGTTCAGGATGTGATTGTGGGAACCACCCTGGGTGAGAGGGGATATGTTATTATGTTGTGGAATGAGGAAAGGTTTGGAACTCACCCTAACTGATAGAGTGGTGGTATGAGTTTCATTATGAAATTGTTTATGAGATCATAGTGTGGGACCCTAGCCTTAGTGATAGGGTAGAGTTATATACATGGTATGATGTGGTTGAGGTTTGGTATAGATCCTACCTATAGTAATATGGTTGTGGTTGGGATATGGTATGACACTCTACCCTGAGCTATGATTTATGGGTTGGGTTTTATTACACCAAGCTTATTTTTGTACCGTTATTAACCAGTCTAGGTAGGTTTGGGTGTTGTGGTGGCCTGGTTAGCACATGATGATATAATGTTCTTGCTTTTATGAAATTTGTTTTATTTTTTTTCTTATACACATACATGAATATGATTACATATAGAAGGGTAACTTTATGAAATCATTTTGATAAATATTTCTCACACCCTACAAAATTACCCTAATATTCATATAGACCTTATGATTTATATATAGGATTGAGAATATGTTACATTGAAGATTGGTCTAGAGTGGGTCAATGATGTTTAGAGATGGGTTTTAGGTGAGTATTGGAGTTTGTAGTGGAAAATAAAATGTATTTTATTCTTTTATTTATTTGTAAATGTGATCAGACCCTTGGATGATTTATTGGGATATATGTTTTTGTTACTACATTATCCATTTTTTATATCATATATATTTATTTAGGCAGTTATGGTTTTTTATGTCAATATTTTCATACTGTTTTACTATAATATGTTGTTTTTGGTTGATATTTGGTTATTTATTACTATTAGTGATATTGTTGTTGATAGTATATTCTCCCCAACATTGATCATAGACTCTCACTCTATTTTCATCCTTTATCACATGGGGAGGTGCTCTTGAGGTCCTGGGGTGCTCTAACTAGAGATTTTCTAAAATGATTCTTGTCAAGGAAATACAATATTCAATATCTATTAGAATGAATAAAATAGTTCAAAACTACTGTAGATAATTAATTAAGGGGAACCAAATAACTTGGTCAAGGTAATCAAATGGATCATCAGTTATATCATGAAAGTATACTATTGGCCCTAATTTTTTCCGACAACAAACAAGACACAATTAATGGATTTAAAAGTTATTTAAATTACATATTTTAAATATATTAACACATATTAATTTGTATTTGTAGAATACATACATGGCATAAATTTTTTACAATATATTTATCTTCCAATTATAAATGTAATACTATAAAATGATCTTTTATGATTCTTCATCGTAAATTTATATATGAGGTATTTTTTTATAATTATAATATCTAATCATTGGTTTTTTATTTCTATTATATATATAATAGTATTATTTTACTCCAAAAGTTTAAATTATTATTCAATAGTAAAAGAACATGGTTATCATCTTTTTGTATTTCAAAGATCTTATCTTTATTTTATTTAAGAAATTAATGTGAACCATGACGAACTTTTAATAAAAGAAGAAAAAATTTCAAATGTATTTGATGTGAAAGAAATAGGTAATAGGCAAGTGTTAATACCTACCATGAAAATGTAAAATATATACTCTGATTACTCTTATTATAAATTTATTTCTAAATATCTTTTACTCGTTAAATTTTATTTTATTATAAGAATCACCAAATGTTAATCTAGATAAATTGATTTAATCCAATGATATATTTTATTAACCCAATCCATTAATATCTAATAAAACAAGCACACATGATGACCTTTCTAATCATTAATACATTACATTTATAATATATTCTAAATTATTTAAATTATATATTTTATAATATGTATTATCTTTCATGGTTTACTTGGTTGTGTAGTGATAATCTATCAAACAAAAAAGGGTTTATAGAAAATATGAAAAACATAAAAGTGATAGATTATTATTTATGAAAATTTATTTATTCTTATATTATTATAATTAATTATTAGAGAAATTTTTCATAACAAATTTTGCATAATTTTAAATTTTTTTAGTGTCCAAATAATCTAATGGGATACAATTATGGATAATACATTTTTAAATTTATGAAGTATGTTATAAACCCAAAAACAATTAAAATCCCATCAAAGGTATCTATTAAATTTATCTATTTTTTAATATATACACATTAAATTAAAATATTCATTAACCATTATCTTAATTACATATTTTTTTACTATATGAATACTAGTGAAAATATATTTTCAAAAGATAAAATAGACGAGTTTAGGTTTGAATGGATAGGTTACAATGTGTTATAATTTTCGCAAGAATCTTGAAGAGGTATTTTTCTACCACTTATTTATTTAATTTTCTTATCTAATTTTTGACATTTTTGAATGAACCACATGCAATTTTTACATATGAAGTGTCCAAGATGAATGATCATGTGTGTTTTTTTAGGTGTTAATTATGTTCAAAATTGATTCGCATACTCAAATATGAGTAAGTAATCTTGGATATCAGTGAAATGGTAGGAAAATGAGTGTTGATTCATCTAGGAGTGATATGAATGACCTACATAAAATATTTACATGTGATGTATTTATAATGACCAATTGTGTGTGTTTTTTAGTTTAAAGATAAATATAGTTAAAAAATTTTCACTTACTAAAAATAAAGAATAAAACCTTGTATTTTCTTAAGACTCTAAAATAAATATTTTTGATTCATTTGTATACATTACGAACAAACTTCACATTATTCTAACTCATAGTGTGGTGTAAATGAATTAAATTGAATTTTGTTATTTTAAGTGTTATGTTAGTTTAAAACAAACATCATATGGTCAAAATGAGGAAGTTTCTCTTGTACATTCAAGAATGACAAGAAAAATGGTCTTTGAATCATTTGTGACAATTAGTAATAAACCATATGTCTTACTAATAAGTGGTTTTCTATCAATTACTAAGAGTTTTTTATTTTAATATAAAAGATAAATTTTAGTTAAAGAATATCACAAAATAGTTAAAACATTTTGAAAGATCTTGTATTTTCATGAAACTATTTGAAAAATATATTTGAATTGTTTTTTACAAGTAGAAATGAATTGCATATCACTTCAATGTGCGGTGTGGTTGGAATTGTCATGACCCCTCCCTCTAAATGTATCCACCTGGGCTGACAATGAAGAAAAGGAGATAATGACCCCTAAATACTTCCTCCAATGGGACACTAGTTGGTGACTAGTTCTGAGAGTAGATAAATCACACACATAGAAGGAATTACCCTCACAAATATTTAAGGAGTGATAGATAAGAAGGATAAAATTCCAACCAACACCATGCATAAACTAAAATAAATTCCTATACATGTCATGTCATATATATAATGAACAACTACAAGAAAAAATTGAATAAACCAAAATTATATCCTAATAAGTGACCATGAATTCCCAAAATATCATATATAGTTACTTGAAAAAGTACCACCCAAATCGATCACCTACTAGCTCCTACTGACTTGAAAATAGATTATATATATAGGGTGAGTAAAAAAATTTATACTCAATAGGATCCTCCTTGAAACCTCTCATGATAAATGTGAAAAAAAAGTATATTGATTTCCAATGAGTATAAAAAAATTAAACTAACGCTTCACATAAACTAGTAAATGTAGTTTATCTATCCCCACCATTTATCTCTCACAAAGTAACGTATATAAGTAAACTATTCCTTATAAAAATTGTATATATATAATCAAGGTATCGTGCTTCCACTTACCCACTAGTTTTTCAATCTCACGCCACAATTATACACATCCTATACCCATACCTTCTCTGACTAAGTCATCCCTAATGTGATTCAAGCCTCATATCTACCAACATATCTCTTATACAGGTCCCAATATCTCATGTTGGCATAAGTCCACAAATTTACCTCATTTTCAACATCATCCCATTTATAACCATGTGCATGTTCACAATCCACTACAGCATGTGTAAATGCATTATACCTTTAGTCATCATAGCCCATGAACATTCACCCATTGGATGAAGGATCCATGATGACCAAATATAGGTATGCAATATACCTCAAACCATTATTGTGCATGTATAAATGTATAGTAAAACTGAGATCCATCATATCCTAGGTAGGAAGACTCAATATTTCATAATAAATTATAGTCTGGGATAAGCCTAATGTAGCACCCACAATTTCTAGTATGTAACCCTTACCTGATAGTTTTCATATGTTTAAAGGTTATGTGGGAAGTTTTGGAAGACTTTGGAGTACTTTTGGACTGTTTTGGGTAAAAAAAGGGTTCACGGTCAGCACACAGTTTGGACAAACCATGCAAGGCTGAAACTAATTCCCTTTATTTGTGGATCTAATTTGGTTTGTCCATATGTTTGATCTATTTTGACCCAAATCAACCCAAACACGAATTTGTTTTATCCTCTAAAGTCTAAATGAGGTTCTACCATAAATCTGGAAGTGATGCTAACATGTTCCTTAGTGAATCGAAGGCATATTTTTGCAGTAAGTGGACGTTCTTCATTGTTTTCTTCACAGTTTCTTAGATATACTCCTCCTTTCATCAATTTTTCTTATATCTACTCCCCCTATGGGTATATCTAAGAGTGTTGAGGCCAAATAAGGTTAGATATTGTGTTTTTAATTATAGGGGATGATATCTTGGGTGGTTTCTTGGAATCTTGACCTGGATTCTTGAGTGTTCTACATCCGTTGTCGGTTTTCATCGAAACAAGTGAGGTAAGTGGATTCACTCTCATCTCCACCTGTTGGAATTGATTCAAATTCATTAAAATTTAGTTTTTGATGAAAATTAAATTGTTTTTTTTCTTATGTAAAATATTTAAACCCTTTTTAGTGATGGGTGGTGAAAAATGTGGAAAATTGGGGGTTCTGTGAAAAACCCAAGTTTTGATTTTAAACGGGGATTTTTAAATAATAGATCTTCTATAATTTTATAAAATTTATTTATTTAAAAATATTTGGGTATATATATGGGTTTTTAAAAATTTTTAATGTTTTGAAATTTTATGGTAGGAAATTTATCAAAAATGGGCATTTTTTTGAAACAAGTGAAATTGTGTGAAATTGGTTTTGGTTTTTTGAAAAATTGGTGTCTGTATCATATTTTATTACTAGGAATGGTTGACATATGATCATGTACCTAGTTCCAAAGGTTAAATGTAACATGTAAAAAAATTAACTTGTGATGACTTGATAGATTTATGAGAAATCGATTGTGAGTATGGAACAGTCATAATGATGCATGCATTTTTGGTAGTTATTATTGGGTAGAGTTTATTGTTTTACCAAAGTAGTTTTTATAAAGTTATTTAAAAAAATTAAATTTTTACCTATAGTATATATTTATAGAAAAAAATTTCACATGGTTTTAGTTTATATTTAGTTATAAACAGTTTTGAGAAGTGTTTATATTCAGTTATAAATTGTTTTTAGAAATTGTTTTATATATTCTGTTTTATACATATGTTGATAAATCTTCTATCCTAGTGGTGTAATTAGGAAAGTCATTGGGGAAATATTACTGAGTTTTATACTAACCACTAATTTAGAACATTGGTTCTTTTTTATATTACATCTTCTGATATGTGGGCAAAGGTAGGGTGCAGCAAGTTTTTAGCACTACTTGTTGAGTTGTTGAGCTGTTTGGTGATGGTGGAGGACATATCAGGTGGATCTTGGAGTCTTTAAGTTATTTGGGTGTCTTGTTGAGTTATCTTACACTATTAGGTTTATTTCTAATTTTCTTCCACTATATCACTTTTTTTGGGCTCATTTTGGTATAAAAGATTTTCTAAATTGTCATTATTTTGTTCGTGCATCATATAGTTATTATGGGTTGTGGTTGGTTGGTTTATTATTTATCCTTAAATGGGTTAATCATCCCCCAATGGTCTTTGAAACCCTTTATCATTTATTTCCAGTCCCTTTCATCTTAGTTATGTCACTTAAGGCCCAGTAATGACTCATTGTGTTTTCAATCCAATGATAATGAGTGGGTCATTACACCTACTCATATCTATGTCCAACGGGAGAGTGTAGGAGAAGGATAATTCATCCATGCATTTCCTCTTTATCTTATATGTTGGAGAAAACACCCCGAAAACATTTTGGTGTCCTTTTCCTAGCTGAATTTGGTGGGGTACTATTTGAAATCATAAAATATACCAATATCATACAAAAACCACACCAAGTAAAACTACCTATCCTTATACTCATATGCAGATATCATCACACAACACCCTCATCTTCCATTTCTAAGGACTAGATATCAAAATAGTATTGAAAAATCATAGTTCATTATTAATTAATTAATTAACTATTAATTAATTCACTTTAACATTTTCTATGATTAAAATTTTAATCTTCTCAATCCAAGTGGAATGGAACTATTAATTTTCTTTTATTATATTCTCAAGTGTGTCGTCATCATTAATGACTAAATAAATTCCATATAGAAACACATTCTATTTGTATCATCCTACTCATTTATCTCAATATATCCCTTAACATGTTATAAATATTTTAACATTAATACCATCAAAAACACCATATCCCCTTTCTTAATTTATTTATTCATGTACCATTCATAAATTATCCAGGTACACTAAGACTATGCCTAATATACCACATAAAATATGTAATCTAATTAATTATAGTATGAATAGAGAGGTTAGTGGGAACATAATATCATGGAACATCCATCCACCCGGCTATATATAAAGAATCAAGAAAGATTTAATAATCAATGAGAAATCCCCATTATAAACCCTTTTCAATGCCTTAGTCACACACACTATTTTTCATAATATAAACTATCCTACCATAATTGGAATTCACCATTAATACACCCTAAGATCTCAACCCACTTCTCATCCATCAAAAAAATAATATTACAAATAGCCCCAAGCCTCGAACCCATTTTTTATCAAGAAAAACAACCACACGTGTTTGACAAACAATAACATCATGTCTATAAAATTCCTAGATCAAATATAAATTTCAAATTTATTTTATGCATATAGTCAAAGTAACTATGGATATAAAACCAATACATACAATACTTCCACATAAAAAATAGGGTCTCTCAACACTAAAGAATTTATCTTTACCAAAAAATAAATTTAATTCCTATATTGAATTAACCAGTTTATTATCCATATGTTTTTAGTAATAATGAACCTATAACTTACTAGTTATAAATAGTTATGAATCAAAATAAACATTCGTTTAACATTACTTTCATATTCCAGCAAATTTATGAAATAACAGTTACTAATTTACCCACCTCTTTCATTAATCACATCATCATGATTCAAGATTAATATTTGTTATCATATTTCCTTCAAAATTAACCATGATAAGATCAAAAATATCCACAACATAGAGACATCACACTATCTTAGCCAAAAAAAAGTCATCCATATGCATAAAAACAAAAGTGAACAGAAACTCATAACATAACATAATTATTCCTTTAAAATCTATAGTTATTATCTTCATTAGGTTAATTCCACTATTACTTAAAGGATTAAAGAATGGTGATATCACACATTCACTTTAAATCAAGATAGAGGTAACATGTCCCCTACCTTGTGATGGAAATTTGATAATCAATTCCCAAAACAATACATAATAAAGAAACTCTAAATTTGATCCATATTAGGATAAACCCATTAGAAACCTAATAGAAACAATGGAAGAACACTACCATAACAAGGTGAGAGTGAATGGAAGAGAAATAAGGGTCAACATAAAGAGGAAAACTCGCCTTAGATCAACATCGATAGTTCTATAGAATGTGGGGGTTAAATATGATCGAAGGGGATTCAAAGGGACTCAAAAAATATCTCTTGGTCACCTAGTATTCGAGACAGGGGATTTAAAATAATAGAAATATTTGGGTCCTCCCCAACTTATAACGAAGTTGGAAAAACATCATTCACAATGTGAATGTCTAGTTCATTTCATGAATCCCATGAGTTAATAATATACTGAATTTTAAGTTTCCCCATCCCTAAAACCCAAAAAACCAATCATGATATGAATAAATGTTTCAAATTATGAGTTCCTTCAAGGTATAACCACTAAATTCCACCTCTAAACCCTTTAACACATGTACCAAAATTCAATCCATGAATCATATTTCATGATGTGAATGCTAAGTTCACACCATGAATTCCTCCTATAACCATATTTCAATATTTCGACCACCCACTCCTTTATCTCCTATACCCAAACTCGCGAAGGAAAAACCATATAAAAATCATTCCCTTGTAGGAATGACCCAATGTTCTTGTTTTCAATATAATAATGATATTTTAGTTAAAATGAATATCACATGATTAAATCCACGAAAACAATATCTAAATGTCATGAAACACTAGGAAAATTATCATTTATTTATTTTTAACATTAGGAAGGAAGTTTATATCATTATGACATGTGGTGTGGTTAAGATAAAGTAAATTTTATTTTTTTTTATTTTAACTGTAAAGTATGATAAGAAAGCATTTCACATTCTAAAAACTAAGAAAACATGCTCTTTTTATTTTGTAACTTTAGGAAAACTAACATATATTACTCTATGATAAGTATAAAAAAATATCATATCATTCTAATAAGTAGTGTGGTGAAAAATACTAAAATAACCTATTTTATATTTAAAAATGATTTTTTATTCAAAAAAACATGTCATGTGATCAAAATTGATAAAATGGTCTTATATTGTTTAAAAATTAAAGGACAATGATTGATGATTTATTTATGACATATATGAATGAATCACACATCATTTTGATGTGTGTTGTGGATATAATGACCTAAAGTGCATTTTTCTCAATTTAAAAAGTGTTTCTTTTAGTTCAAAATGTGCATGAAATACTCAAAACCTATATAATGATCTAAAAATATCATTAAAATCTAAAATAATTATTATCGATTCATTTACATATTACAGTAAAGAACCGAATTTTATTTTCATGAACGGGTGTGATCAAGATAACCCAAAATGTATTTTCTAATTTTATATTTTTTGTAAGTTAAAAATGTATGTCACGTGATCAAAATAAAGAAAACTTACTTTTTATGATGACACTCTAGAGAAATAAACTCATATTAATTTACAAAATATAGGAACTAATTTAATTTCATTTCAACACATGGTGTTTTCAAAAAGATTAAAGTATGTGATTTCATTTTGAAATTGATATTTTAATTCAAAACATGTGTCACATGCTCAAAATTGAGAAAACAGGCATAGAATTTCATGAAACTCAGAAAAACTATCATCGATTCATTTTGAATGTGTATTAATTAAACACATATCATTTCATTACATAGTGAAGTTGGAATGAAATTAAACATATTTTTCTATTTTAAGTGTTATATAAATTAAAATATACACATAATATGATCAAAACTAAGAAAATGTGATCATTTAATCATTAAACTCTACAAAAATGGTATTCAATTTATTTATGAAATCTACAAATAAGATAGACATTATATCTACATGTGGTATGGTAAAAATGATTGAAATCGTGTATTTTTAATTTAAAAGTTATATTTTTGGTTAAAAAAACATGTCACATGGTCAAAACCAAGTAAAAAGTCATTGATTGTTTTTAAAACATGTCACGTGGTTAAAAAAATGTCACATGGTCAAAACCAAGTAAAAATGTCATGTGGTCATGTACGTAGTTCTCTAACACCATAGGTCTCTGTTAATACCTTGGTTCCCCAAAAACCACCACTTATTCTTTCAGTGTGCATTGTGATCACTCACACGCACCCTTAGAAACTTCTCAGGACATCACCCATCTTAACACTACTCCAAGATAAAGATGCTTAAATATGGATTTATAATCACGTAGGATACCTAAAATAAATGTGAAACTTGGTGACATAGCTAGTAACATTTTTTCTTTTGATTTTCACTTCTCCATGGGTGTTACACTCTCCACCCATTTAAAATAATACATCCTCATTATGGAACCCAAAATTTATTATTTTCCAGGGATCCAATATAATTTGTAACAATCCAACCCCCTTAGATCATGAACATAGTCATATTAACCAATAGTTATCCTATAATACCTTGGATTCCTTTATATAATACCTTGGATTCCTTTATATGACACCATATGATATTACACACAAATTTAATTATTGGACTAATTATTGTCCCCACATGACAACACATGTTCTTTCAGTATACATTATCCTCACTCACACAAACCTTCGGAGACATCCTAGGAGGTCACCTATCCTGACACTGCTCCAGGAAAATATTTTTTAACAATGGATTTTTAATTAGGTAGGATTCTTAAAATAAAGGTTCACCTTGGTAACATGTGTAGTAACATTTAGTCTCTAAAGTCTCACATTTCCAAGGGTGTTAGTTGTATAAATAAACATATAATATTTTCATGTGTGATGTCATCAGAATGATAAAAATGTATTTTTCAAAATTAAAAGGTAAAGTTTTACACTACTAAAAATATGGGATTTATCGGTACTACAAATTTCTTTCATTAGTGCTAAAAAACATGGATGTTTTAAGTGCCTTTAGCAATATTAATTTTTTATTTTCCCTAAAAATAACACCGAAAAAATCTCCCTTCATCAGTGTTAAAAAAACATTGATCAAGTGGGCCCTTTTTTATTTCTATTTTAGAATTGATAAAGGGGTCCATTTATCGGTGTTTTGTAGCACTGATAAAGGGAAATTTTATCAGCACTATAAATATCATTAATAAATCCCAAGTTGTAGTAGTGTGTTGTTGAAATTACAGAAAACTGTGTCAATAAATATAGAATTAAATTTTTTTAAATTTACATCACAATACAATAAAAACAATATAAAATGATTAAAAACATTACAAACATTGGAATGTACAATTATATTAGTATATTAAATTTATCAAAAACATCAACAAATTCAAAATAATTATTACATTTTCTTTGGACCCCATCTCAAAAGAGCCTGATCATGCTACCAATTACCAAAAAAACCACCCCAGCTCAAAAAAAATAGTGTACCTATATAAAAAAAACTTGTGTTATTACTACTATAAAGAAATAAATTAAAGATAAATATGATAAAATTCATTAATATAATGTCACTTTTAAATTGGAAACAGACACATCAATTCATACAGGACACACTGTGTGTCAGATTAATGTGTGGTTGATTCCTATATGTCACAAATTATTTATGGATCATTATATTAAAGTATCAGGAAAATATAATTATATTTTCATGGTTTTAAGTATGTGATGCATATTTGAACTAAAATATAAATTTTAAATAAAATCATGTAAATTGATTAATATAAGACACGATGTGTTTTATATTGACATAAGGCCAATTCCTACACATCAAAAATTATTTATGGATCACTTCCATAAAATATCAGGACAATATGAGTGTGTTTTCTTGGTTTTTATTGAGTGGAAATAATTTTTAACTAAAATTTCTTTTTAAACCGAAAATAAGCACTCTGAGGTATACCAGTAACATTATGTATTAGATTGACATTTTTTTGATTCCTGGACATCAAAAATGACTTATATATCATTATTCTTAAATATCATGACTATATGAGTGTGTATACTCAGTATTAAATGAGTGAAATGTGTTTTTTATAAAATGTAACTTCTAAATTGAAACATCACATTTTGATTCATACCGATCACACCATGTATTAGATTGAGGTGTAGATAATTTATACACATTAAAAATGACTTATGGATCATTATCCTAAAGTATAAAAATAGTATAAATGTGTTTACTTTGTTTTGAATATGTGATAAGTGTTTTGAACTAAAATGTCAATTTAAAAAAACATTCACTTGGAGTCATAACAGTCACACCATGTGTCATATTGACTTGTAGTTAATTATTTAACATCAAAATAGTCTTATAGGTCACTGTCCTAAATCATCAAGATAATATGAGTAAATTTGGTCAATTTTGAGTATGTGACGTGTGTTTTAAACTAAAATTTCAATTTAGAATAAAAACATAAACTTTGAATCCTACCATCCACATTGTGTGTCAAATTTATGTGAGAATAATTATTACAAATTAAAAATGATTTATCTATCAGTTTCCTAAAATATCAAGATAATCTGAGAGTTTTTTTCTTGGTTTTTAGTGAGTGACTTTTTTTGAACTAGAATTATATTTTTAAATTGAAAAAATTAACTTTGAGTTATACCGGTCACACCATTTTTCAGATTGTCATGTTTTTAATTCCTACAAATAAAAAATTACATATACATCATTTTCCAAAAGAATCAAGACTATACAAGTGTGTTTTCTCGGTACTTAATGAGTGACATGCATTTTTAACTAAAATGTCACTTTAAAATTGAATGCATACATTTCAAGTCAAACTGGTCACACCGTGTATCTTATTGAGGTTCAGATTATTCTTATATATTAAAAATTATTTATGGGATATTGTGATAATGTATCAAAACAATCTAAATCTATTTTCCTATTTTTGAGTATGTGACATGTGTTTTGAACTAAAATGATATTTTTTTATAAAAACACACACTTTAAGTCATATCGGTCACATTGTGTGTCAAATTTCCATGGGGTTGATTCTTATAACTCCAAAATGACTTATTTATCATTTTAATGATTTATGAAGACAAAAAAAGATTTTTTTTATTGGTTTTTAGTAAGAGGAACACATTCTTAACTAAAATGTCATTCTAAAACTGAAAAAATGAACATTGAGCCATACTAGTCACATCATGTATCATATATATACATTTGTGATTTATACTCCTAAAATATTATTTATGGATCATATTGAAAAAATTTCCAAACAATATTATTTTTTTTCCATGGTTTTCAATGAGTGCAGCATTTTTAATTAAAGTTGCATTTTGAAACTGAAAGAACGCACTTTGATTCATATCGGTCACATCGTGTATTAGATTGATGTTTGGATGATTCATACATGTCACAATAGACTTATAAATCATATTTATAAATTAAAATGACTATATGATTGTCTTTCTCTAATTTTTTGTGAGTGGAACATGTTTTTAACTAAAATGTCTCTTTTAAACTGAAAAAATGCATTTTTATTCTTACTAATCACACTATGTAATAGATTGAGGTTTGGATTATTCTTACACATCAAAAATAAATTTTGGATCTTGTCATAAAATATCAAAATAAATTTAATATTTTTTCTTTGTTTTGAGTATGTTATGTGTCTTTTGAACTAAAATGTCAATTTTAAATAAAAACACTCACTTTGAGTCATAAAGGTCACATCATGTGTTCTATTGATTCATGGTTGATTCCTACATGTCAAAAATGACTTATGGACAATTTTACTAAGGTTTTAAGACAATAAAATTGTGTTTTATATGTTTTTAATTAGTGACACGTGTTTTTAACTAATTTTCATTTTAAACTAAAAGCACACACTTTGAGTCATACTAGTAAAATTGTGTATCAGATTGATATACTTATTATTCTTACTCATCATAATATATTTATGGATCATTTTCATAAAATATCATGTCAATATGACTATTTCTTCATAGTTTTTTTGAGTGGAATGTTTTTAAATAAAATTCCATTTTAAGTTGAAAACACACACTTTGAGTCATACTAGTAAACCCATGTATCAGATTGATGAAGGGTTAATTTCTACAAGTCACAAATGA
Source organism: Viscum album (assembly GCA_963277665.1). Lineage (NCBI taxonomy): Eukaryota > Viridiplantae > Streptophyta > Magnoliopsida > Santalales > Viscaceae > Viscum > Viscum album. Next base: position 614,010,849 of record OY728160.1, on the reverse strand, counting down.
CTTACGAGTCATTTTCCTAAAGTATCAAAACAATATGAATGTATTTAAAAACTTTTGGTTATATATCTCTTCATTTAAATTGTAATGTTGATTTGAAATAAAAACACACACATTGAGTCACAGTGGTCACATCATGTGTTTGATTGATGTGTGGTTGATTCAATTACATCAAAAATGACTTATAGGTCATTTTAATAATGTATTAATACAATATGAGTGTGTTTTACATATTTTTATTGAGTAACACACATTTTTAAATAAAATTTCACTTTAAAAAACAAGCATTTTGATTCATATTGATCAAAACATGTTTGATATTGGTATTTATCCAATTCTAACACATCACAAATGACTTATGGATCATTTTTAAAAATTATCAAGACAATAAAAGTGAATTTTCTTAGTTTTTTAGTATGTGGAGTGTTTTTTTATAAAATAAGTTGATTTTAAATAAAAACACACATTTCGAGTCATACCAGTCACATCATGTGTTAGATTGATGTGTGGTTGATTTTTACATTTCAAAAATTAATTATGGATAATTTTTTTAAATTATTAAGACATTTCTACTTTGGTTTCTTAGTTTTAACTTTGTGACACATATTTGAACTAAAATGTCACTTTTAAACTGAAAACGTGCACTTTGATTCATACTGGGAACACCGCATGTTATTTTATTGTGAGATTTATTCTTAAATGTGACAAATTATTTAGGGAAAATTTTCCTAAATTTTGAACAAAATAGAAGCATGTTTTCTTTTTTTTAATGAGTGGAATATATTTTGAACAAAAATGTCACTTTTAAATAAAAACCACCCTCTTTAAATCATACTAGCCACACCATGTGTCATATTGATGTGCGACAAATTCCTAAAAATAAAAATGACTTATATATAATTTTTCTAAATTATAAAGATAATAAAATAATGTTTTCTTATTTTTCATTGAGTGACACAAAAATGTCGTTTTAAAATAAAAACACACACTTTCATTCATACTGTCTGCACCATATGTTTTATTGATGTGTGGATAATTCCAGCATGTCACAAATTAATTCTGGATCATTTTCCTAAAGTATCTAGATAATGTGAGTGGGTTTGATTTGTTTTTTAGATATTGATGCATGTTTTGGACTAAAAGGTAATATTTAAATTGAAAACATGCACTTTGAGTCGCACTAGATACGTCGTGTTCAAGATTGATGTATGGTTGATTCTAACGCATCAAAAATGACTTATGGGTAATTTTACTAAATTATAAAGATAATATAAGCAAGTTTGATTGGTTTTTAGTTAGTGCTTCATGTATTTAATTAAATTTCATTTGTAAACTTAAAATTCACCATTAGATTTATTTGTAAACTAAAAACACACACTAATTAATATAAAAATATCAAATAAAGAATAAATAGCTCTATGAAGGGAAAAAATAATGCATGATGTAATTATGTTATTGTTATGACTCAAAGTGTTTTTTTTCATTAAAAATCAACTTTTTTATAAAAAAACACAATCCACATACTAAAAAACTAAGAAAAATCACTTGTATTGTCTTTATACTTTAGAAAAATGATCCATAAGCCATTTGGGATTGTAAGAATTGGATAAATATCAATATCATACTTGTTGTGATCAATATGAATCCATGTGCATGTTTTTAATTTAAAAGTGACATATTATTTAAAAATGTGTTTCACTCAATAAAAATATCGAAATCACATTCATATTGTCTTAATAGATTATAAAAATTATCCATAAGTTATTTTTGATGTAAAGTAATCAATCAAACATCAATCAAAGACATGTTGTGACCGTTATAAATATGGAAGTTCAAATGGTTGGGTAAATGTAATCTAAAGGTATTTTTAATTAAGTGGTTGATTCATTAGATAATTTTGATTTGAATCCATGTTTCCTCTTTCTTTTCCCTGTCTATAATAACATTCATGGGTTCAAAAATATTTTTTATTAATTGTTAATGGTCATACATAAAAAATAAATTGGAAAGGACATAATTCATTATAAACATTTGTTTTTACAAGATCAAACAATCAATCTATTTATGTTCCAATAGAAAGTTAGACCATGTGGACCTAAATATCATCAAGGGGAATGAGTATATAAACACTTGGAACATGATCTACATGAATCCCTCATCTCACTTGAGATTCTATAAGTTGTTTTTTAAGTATAATATCTCCATGGATATTGTACAATGTACTCCTTGCATAAAAGCATTGAGTGGGTACTGATATATATAAATCAAATTCATTTTCACCCTATAGAATATTAGTATAGGAATAATATCAGTATCTTCCTGATTCACATTTAATAAAAAAAATTATAAAAAAATCAATTATCTCTAGTAAGGAAATCCTTTGAGGGTAATGGCTAGCCTCAAATATAGGGGGTTATATCTTCATGTAGTGGTAGTTTTTGTATTGTTTCTTTTCTTTGATTCCTACCCATAAAATTACCTTAAAATTCAAAATACCTATTAATTTTTTATTCTAGAATATTTATTCATTCCAATATCTCATCAATATTTATAAATTTATCTCCTTTTTCATTTATTTTCTCAAAATATGTTCAAGGAGTCACTCTAGAACTCACACCTCTAAAGCTAAAAGGTAGTTCAAGTAAATTCAAGCCCACTAAAATTATATATTCATTGGGTACAATTGAAGAGTATTATTATTCCAAAAATATGTAAATTATATAAGAAAATAATTATTCGTTATTATGTAATACCAACTTAAAGCATAATAAATTTTTATTATGTCATGCATACACATGATTCCCATACTCTTAGTGTGTTTTATTCTACTAGTATTATGTCTTTATTTACAAGATCCTCCTTCTATTTAACATGACATTGGATGAATGTGGCTTTGGATTTTGACTCATCAATATGCATAAAAATAAAGGAACATAATTATATAATTTTTTTGCTCCACATAAATGTATTACTATATAATTAATGTTTTTACCTTTTTAAGTGAATTATATCTCCTACATGCTATAAGATAGTGGTGTGTTGGTATTGAATTATGCTTATTATTTTTTAGCGCTATATTGTAGTTTTACAAATTAACAATTCTTAATAAAAATGATTAAATTTCATATTTCTAAGTAAAGTATTACCAATTACAGTGTACCTAAATGATTCCTCCTCATGGTGTCCAAAACACACATTCCATATTACTTATTTTATCATGTATGGATATATCTATAGTGGGTGTAGGTTTACATTACCTTTGGTGTCCCTGGGATAATTATTTGTAATGATTTTGTGAAAGGATCTATGGTCCTTTTAGGTGACCATTAACACATATTTCATTTGACAAAAAACTAGTGTAAATGAACATTATAAGGGATGATGAAGAGAACATCAACATTTCATTATTTTATTTTTTATTAAAATAAATATATTATATCATAATTTTATCTTGATATATTCCCAAATTAGTTCCTTCATCATGGTCATAGCACCAAGCTATGCATCTACATCAATCAACACTTGAATTTGAGTGAAGACCCCAATGTATCTAATGATAACGGAATTCTTGGGGTCAATAAACTTGTTGTTCTCATTCCATCCAACCAAAAAAATTCATTTTCATCTCATCTTAATATTTTTTTCTAAAGACTATCATGATACGATGCTCCTATTTTTTCTCATAAATAGTTTCTTCACCTTATACCATTTCCTTGGTTTCAACATTGTCAATATGTTGTTCCTCATGATTGGTAGCATCAGCATGTGGAGAAACCTATTGTTCATCTAGATGGGAAGAATTAAAATGTGGATAGACCTGTTATTCCTCAGTATTAGGAGCATCATCGTATAGAGAATCTGTTATCTACATTAGTATTTTAACATTTAATTTAGATTAAATAAATGCAGTAGGGAATACATAATACTATGTGGTAACACAATGTATATTAGAAAAATATTTAACAAGATTATTGAACACTATTTTTTTTATTTGAAGGTTGAAGGGAGTGTACCCATCTATAAAGTATCCAAATCCCATCATTATGGTATCCTATAACAAAAAATATCCCACCTAAATTGGGGAAACCATTAACTTATTGTGACATCCCAGTAATAGGTTCACCCTCAGTTGAATTTACATATGAACTTATGGTTGTTTTGGTCGATAACAAAAAAATTGACCACTTTATCTTTGTAGAGTCTGGGATATAAAATACTTATACTAATTCTAATTCCATTATAAATTGTTCTTCCTTGTATCCTTACTTATTTAAATCCAATTTTTTGAATCCCAAATCAACAATTTTAACTACACTCTTGTTATCAACCCACTTTCACTGAAGAATCGAAATTTGGAATGTGATATAATCTAACTCTCATGTTTGTTCAATGATTCCAAAGTATGATATATTTGTGTAAATTTTATTTATATCCTTGTTACAAGATACATTCATCACTTCTTCCATAAGAGTAACTCTTCTATTTTTCATGGTATTTTGTTCATCATGTTACTTTGTATAAAACATTTAACCATTAATTTCATATCCATTTTAAGACAATACATGAAAACTTAGTTCTTTATATTTCCATAAAAGTAATTATGAAACTAAATTCATATTTCAATTGAAACATTAAAAACATGGCCCTGAAAATTACTAATTATGTGTATTTGATATCCATATTTCATCCCTTAATGGGTTCAAATGTCTATGAATTGCGTTATGGGTTTCAAAATATAGCACAAACTCAAAAAATTTATATAAAACATAAAGGTGATCTTTCACCCTCTCTATTATAGTAATTTTGATAATATTTATTCCATAATTTACTTCACCAGTATGTACCCTAATATGATGATATTTTGGTAGACTAATGTTATCCACATTGGATTAGTAGTTGGTATATAATTCAGTAGTTTCATCAAAAATATATCTCACTATAATACATACTTATGAGAAACTTTTATTTTTCTTATACCCTTTTAAAATATTTATATATCATTCAATGTGGAACATCCATCTATAATGTATAGGACCACATAGAGAAATATCTCAAACCAATTGAACCAACATGACAAAGAATGATGGTGGGAATATTATCTCCAACTCACATAATATGATATTAATTTCCTTTTCTATAGTTGGTAATGTCTATGGTTCTATAAAATTAATATATATAGATTTGAAAAATAAACAAATATTGGTTAATTTATGGTGGAAATTTTTAGGCCAAAATGAAATGTAAAAATACATTCATTAAAACTTACATCAAAACATGATATTCATGTTATTTCAGACCCTTTAAAATTAAATCATTCATTGTACCAATATTCTTGATATTTGATTAATACCCTTGTATAACCTCTACATCATTAAGGAAGTTGACAAACAAATATCTCTCTTTCATATATTGAGTATAAGAATCTAGTGAAAGAAAATTCAGCCTTTCACAATTCACTAGTACCCACTCTTCTAGTATATCCATGTCATTCATGTCCGACATAGCCTTAATGACATAATTTTTTGTCCAGATGAATTTAGTAACATTCCAATGAAACTACCACATAAATTTATTTATATATCCATGAAATAAATAAAATGTCTAATTTATAGAAAATATTATGGTAATTAAAAAAATAGATCTCTTTTACCAACTAGTTTTCATAAGGATTTTTGAAGAAGGTTTACTAAAAGCAGTGAACATATCTTTTACTTTTTGAAACATTTGATAACCTATTAATGGAGATAGTTTTTTGCATTATTTTTAATTTCCATAAAATTATGTCAATCAAGATCATTATTTATTTTATCAGGTAGAAATTTTTTATGTCCTATAAAAATGGTCTTTGAGGAATGTTTCAACCTAACTGAGTTTGTACCTGATTCAAGAATGGGTACCCTTGTGTTTCATTTATTTTATATCTTGAAAATTTTCTATAAGTATAAAATTCATTTATCATTCTATACAATATGGATCTCAATATGAAATCCTCATGTTTTCTATGTTGGGGTAAAATTCCCATTTTATTGTGAAAAAAAAGACCTCTTTCTATAAGTATCATACAACAAAACACCTGAATCCCACATTAATTTAAGATCATTGATCAATGTATCCAAATAAACATCAATATAATTACTCAATTGTTTCGGTACTAATATAATTAGATACAACATAATGTATTTTATTATCATGCATAACCACGATGGAAATCTATAATTTACCAAAATAGGTGGACATGTAATGTGAGTGATAATTTATATACCAAAAGTATTCACTCCCTTGGTAGATTGTGAAAGATGAAGTTTTCTCAGATTATTTACAAATTTAGGATTGTTGTGATCAATTTTCATCCACCGAGTAGAATCTATTGGGTGATGATGTTTCTCATCATGATTTTTTGTATCTATGTGCCACATCAATTTTCATGCAGTATCCTCACATTCACGTAAGTGGATAAACCTTGTAATGATTGTAAAGTACCATAAAACATTTAATTAACTTGATTTATATTTATTTTGTTGAGATACACCTCACTTGGGGCATATTTTAAGTGCTTTATCATCCTTGAGAAATAGTATACAATCATTTGGACATGCATGTATTCTTTGAGTGATCATACCCATTGAACACAGCATCCATTCATCTTTGTATGTTCAAAAATAATGCCCATTATCTTTTGGTATCATATCATTAAAAAAATAAATTTTTTCAATAAAGTTGGTGTTACTCCATCTATTTCTAACTTTTACATTATATGGATTTAGTATGGTTGAAAATGTTGTATATTTATTACAACCAGTATTCAATGACATCCCTTCACAAAACTTTAAATTCTAAAATATCTTTATACAAACCTGAATTTCATCATCAAATTTCATTTTAATTTTCCTTAATATGATCTTAATCATCATTTTCACTTGTAATCATATCCTTGATACAATCTCCATCATCGTTCACATTTATAATCATATCAGATGATCCGTAAAACACGTTGTTATCCAACTCACTAGCTATATTTAGTTCTTCCCAATGTTTAGTCCAACATTTATAACTTGGATCTATTCTATGACAGTAAAGTGTTCTCCAAACTCATCTGGACTAATGAGTCTTGAATAACAACAATGTTAAAATAGAAAAAGTATTTTAGAAGTTTTGTATCCATGATCTTTTGAAATTTTGATGAACTCTTTAACCACATCATCAAACTATTTTGTTATAAAATTGGAATCCGTCCATTTTTTATTCATATCCAACCACTTTGATTCAATAATATTCATATTTAACAATATATATATATACACACATAGAGAGAGAGAAGTTGTGAACATAGAATTCTGAAAGGCTATTCATTATATATATACTCATATATACAATATATTTGATATAGATTTCTATTGCATAAACAAATTATAAAAACATATAAAGGTGAAGAATTATATAGGTTTAACATATTATATCACTTATACTTTATTAAAATAAGTCACTTATCATAAATATTTTTTATTTTTTAAATAGATTCATCAAGGAAGATAATAATGTAAACTTTTAAAATGGAGATCATCTTCTCCAGTTAGTTCACTTCATTAAAGGTCATTAAGGTCATCAAAAGTCATTGGAGGGAACTTTAATGAAAAAATACTTATATTGTATGCTTTCATGTCTATATATCATATAGTGTATTTTCAGTTTTCATACATAAAAATTGGTTTATTTTGAATGTTATTGTTTCTATATAATAATCCCAAATTAATATAATAAGATCAATAATAAATATTCATTGGTTTAATCGTGTTTAATAATGCTTTTTCATTTTAGTAAACCATTATATTATGGTCTTTCCAAATGAGTGGGTTATGATATAATACCACACCCCCTAAAATAGTTGGTAAACTCTTCACTTACAGTATTGACTCCCTCAATTTTGTTAAAACAATTTAATAACACTTCCAAGATTATTGTTTTACATGTTTATTGGATATCTTGGAACATTTCAAAGATTATATATTTTTTCATTAGAAATACATATTTATATATATTAAAATAATTTTTTATGGTTACAAAGAACCATAAACTACTACTTTCTTATGAACTTTTTGATCCACACACATATGTATGTTTAAGGGAAAATAATTCACTATATTCATATTTCTTTTTAAAAATAGATTTTAGTCATTTTCCCAATTAAAAATATTAAAACCTATCAAATGAACCATAGTCAAATAATTTTGAAAAATTATATTTATGGGTCCATTATATGTGCTTTTCATTTTTATATTCTAGGTGGAAATGATAAATTAGATATTTAATTGTTAACATTGACAACCTTATTCCATACATAATAGAATTATTTTAAATTATTGGAAATAGAAAACATTAAAATCACATATACCACCATGAAACACTTGATTTTTGTAAATTGAAACTTTTTTATTAATCATTAAGAAAATAGTTCTTATTCCGAAAAAAAATACAAAAACAAATTCTTTATGGTAAAAACATAGCATTAATTTTATAATCCCAAAAATAACCACTATGGAAATATAGATTGTAGGTTCATGTAGTTAAAATTAACCATTACTCCATTTCCTACATGAAGATGATATTTCAATTTAAAAAATTCCTTTTTTATTCTCAAATAGTGCACATAAACAAAAATGTATCATACACATATGATATCTGACATCCCTGAAATATAATCAAAATGACGAATATCCTAAACATATACACCTTAATACCCATGTTTTTTGGTTTCTCATTAATTCATTAAATCATATTGAATCCCTTAATGTTTTTATATTGATTTTGAATTTACAATACATGGATTCTAATATAAGACATCTTATTTCAAAGGAAAAACCCCAATAATAATAGGAAAATACTAATGAAATATTTAAAAAATTTATAGAAAAAAAATCTTATATTATTATGAAAATAAGACAATATAATGAAAAATAAAAAATTATCAAAATAGGAAGAACCAAAAATCATGAAAATATGGGGTCAATCATCGATAAGAAAAAGAACAACAAAAAATAATCTGATAAAGAGTATAAACATTGATCATAAAAGAAGAATAAATGATAAAACCCAAAAAACATTAAATCAATCCGAAAATATCATGCACACAAGAAGAACTCAGTGATAATAACAATAAATCATGAAAAAAATGGTGAAAGATCGATTAAAAATGAGTAAAGAATAAATTTCCTTCGGTTTAAGGTTCGATTTAACAAAAAATAATGTAGGAAATTACAGAAAGCGACTTTGGTGAATGATTTAATGGTGTGAGCAAGGTTATCCTGGTTAGAGTGAATTAAAATAGGGGGAGTAGTTTTATCAGTGCTTTTTACTAACATTGATAAATGCTGTTTTCAGTAGTGATTCATATAGCGTTGGTAAATTCTAGTGGAAAATAAATAATTAAAAATTAAATTTAAAAATTACCATAAATTACTATTTATATAAAAATGAATATTAAAAATTACTTTATAATAAAATAAATAAATTATGAAAATATTAAAATTAAATAAAAAATGTTATTTATATTAAATGTAATAAAAATGTGATAATATAATGATAAATGTATTAATATTATGGTAAATGAATAAATAATTTTAATTTCGTAAGTTCTAAAATATTAAAAAAAGAAAAAAGTATATATATCATATATATTACAAAAATAAAATAAATTAAAAAATACTAAAATAAAAACGAATAAATACTAAAAATTATATTTAAACTAAAAATATATTTAAAGTAAAATCCTAATAAAAAATGAATAGATAATAACTATACAGATATTTGAATAAAAAATATCAAAACAAAAATGAATAAATATTATTGTGTAAATTAGAAATATATTAAAAATATTAAATATTAATAAATAAAAATGTATAAATAACTAGTAAAAATAGATAAATTAAATTAATATTAAATGAATAAATATTTAAAATGAAAAAATAACTAAGATATTAGAAGTGAAAAAGTATTAAAAATGAATCAATAATGATAAATGAATAAATTTTAAAAATGAATAAAATCTAATAATTATAAATGAATAATTTTAAAAAATATTACATATTGAATTAATAATTTTAATTATATAAATTAATGAAATATTATATATTAATAGACATTAAAAGTATTGAATAGTAATATTTAAAAATAAATAAATAAAAATCAAAATTAAATATATTATTAAAATATTAAATGAATAATATTAAAATAAATAAATATTAAAAATGAATAAATTTCAAAAAATATTATAAATGGAGAAATATTAAAAATTCATAAATAATATTAAATGAACAAACAAACACGCACATTACATACAAACATATACACACTATAACAACCTGAGATTTCACTATATATTCTTCTTAAATAATTAATATATAAAATAGTGTGTTTTCCATGCTATAACAAACTAAAATGTAAAAACAAATCATAATATATTTTGAATATTAAATATTACCATAAAAACATAGTTATTAAAATAGTTTTTATTAATTGAAGTAATCATTTCGCAAAAATCAATAAGGAAAGTAAGAATAAATGGAATCTGAATTCAGAAATCTCTCTTATGAAGCCCATTTGTCTAAAATACTAAGGGATCTATCTTCTATATTATTTCCTCTATACCAATCCCAATTAAAACTTTTGAAATTATGGTTGACCAAAACGATATATAAGAGAAGTTAAAGATCGAAGAGATTTACACAAGATCTGTGATAGTTGAACCACCACCCAAAATGACAACCATAGCTTATATGATGCTTAGGTATTATGCAGAGATCATAATGGGTTATTTAAGATTAAATTAGGATTATATAGACATGTAATAAAATATTTTTATGTATATATATATCAAGAATTTTTATATGTTTCAAAATGTACTTTCTGTTCAATTCACTTTATACCTTAAAATGTATTTTTTAGAATTTTTTATTTTATTTTATGAAAAAAAAATCTTATTATAATTTAATAATAATCATATTTATTTATTTTAAGAATAGTTAGTTAATAATAGATTAATTAGTAATTTATAGGATGTATAATAGTTGACATACCAAAGTCACTTTCTTATAAAAATAGATTTTCAATATATTTTATATTTTAAATTAAAAGGAAGTTTATAAATGTTATAATGTAAAATTCAAAACAAATAACTTCATTTTTTAATTTATTATGGAAATATTAACTTAATAATAATTTTTTGGGATAGTTCTAAAATAATTTATTTTTATATCAATAGTGAAATGTACAATTTATTCCAAAACATGGACATTTATTACCTTTTCGGTATATAAGTAAGGCTCATAATTTTATAAAAACATTTTAATTGATCAAATATTTATTTAAGGAATAATTTTAATCATTTTAAGGGGGTTTTTAACTTATAAAACCTATAAAATAAAATTAACTTTTTGATTTTAATAAAAAAAAAATTTGGTCTTCTCATTTAATTAAACATTTTTTGGTAAAACTCAGTTTTATATTGATTTGAAAGCCACATAACATTTTTTTGTTATATAATAAACCAATTTTTGTCTTGAAAATAAAAAAACATTGATAATCTTATCCCATGCTTAAAAGTTATTTTTAAAATGAACTTTTTCTGAAAAATGATTTTAACGCATAATGTGCAATAATACTAAAATTAATTTCTTGAAATCATAGAAATTTTATTTTATAAATTGATTAATATATTTAAAATCAACATGGCCAAATTATTAAAAAATTTCAATTTGAATTTTTTCTATTAAAATTTATTTCTAAGGGTGAAAGTGTAGGTACCATTGTATGGGTAAATTAGGTCAAAAGTTGTTTATCATGGTGAAAATGGTATAAAAAGGTTAAAAACATGTTTGATACTGGATGATGGGGGTGTCTAGTCCTTATATCTTTCCCTACACCATTATGGCCTTTTTAGATCCTTTTTCCTTGAATAATGGAATTATGTTATTGAATATTAATTAGTATTTAAAATTTTTCACTTTCCTTTACTTATAAAATGATACCACCACCTCCCAATTTATACACCCATTACAAAGAATTTTCTCTACCAAAAATCTTCCCTAATCTATCCTCAACACCTTCTTCATTCTTTTTAAGACTTGGTCTCACTAAAATACCAAGCTAAGGAGTCTTATGGAGTTTCCCAAGGGATAACTACCAAATAAGAGGAATTTAAGTGCAAGTGTAGAGAAAATTTGCACATGAGATAAGGGAGCTACTATATATATTTCATAAATTTTTGGTTACTTTTTCTATTACTATGAATCCATTTTTTTAAAATTTATCTACATAAAATTTTATTTTTTATATATGTCCCTTACATTTTTAAATATCCTTTTCATTGTTGGGGTTAAACATGTTTTTAGTTCCCTTTTAAATTACCAATTTAATGTAATCTTGATTTAAGTGAAATTTAAAATCAAATGTTTTTAAACCATGGATATCTTTTAAAAACCCTTATTAATTTTTAGAGAACCCTCTTGGTTCAATTATTTTTTTCTTGAAAACAGTAAGATCTTTATTTATTTAAAAACAACCTTACTTATTTTATTAAGTGTCACCCAAGTAATTCATTTTTATTCTTTCTTCTCCTAAATCTTTTTCATAATTAGATGACATAAAAAATTAAATTAATTAATGAATGGCCTAAGATAAGTTACAAACATGACATGAACTTAAAATTATCATAAATTTTGATACTAACGTCCTTTTGGGATCTACCACATATCAAATCAAATCCTATGATGATCTCTACATGCTGGGGACTCAGAATTGCCAGTCACATTTTCTTTGGCCAAAATATTCCTAGAAGGCCTTCAAAACTGATTTTTTTGTCGGGATATCCCAATTTTTTAACATTTGATGGAATTTTAGCCTCTTTTAAGAGGGTATTATTGTCTTTTTTCATTGGGGAATGAATTTATTCCTAGGGATTACATTAATAAATATATTATTGTTTTGGAATTTTATTAGTTTTCAAAAGGTAGTTTTATTTATAATTAAGTATATGCATATTTTTTATATTTACTTATAATAAATCACTTTTATAAATACATAAATCAACATATTTCTGTAAAAAATTATTTTTAAATATATAAAATATTATTCATTTTATTTAAATTAAAAAATTATCCATTTTATTTACCTTATACAAATGAATTAATATGTATATATATACATATACAAGTAATGTTTATATATAAACATGTGTGTTTCAATAAAAAATATATATATGTGTATATATATTATAATATATGTGAATAAATACAGATTATAAAAATGTATTTAAAACAATATCTAACCATTTTTAACATTATAAAAATATATGAATATATATATATAAACTTATAAGTATATATACATATATATATATATAATTTTTATATGTGTGTGTGAGTGTGTATATTGATAAACAGATATAAATTTGTATTATAATATAGTATATGTAAATAAATATAATATATAATATATTTAAATATATATATATATCACACACACACAAACATATATATTATACATGTATTTAAAAATAATTATATAAATATATAAATAAAAAATATGTATATATATATATATAAATAGAAAAATAGTAAAATAGACCATAAAACATATTGGTGTAGTGGTAAAGGCATTCGTTTTCCAAAGGAGAGGTATAGGAATAAAATCCCAACGTGTGTAGGAGGTTGGAATTTCGCAAACCGCTGATAAAGGGGTGGTTGGTGAGTGGGTGAAAAGTACTAATAAATGGGGGTAAGAACTAGTAAAGGTGGTCAAGGAAGTGGTGATAAAAGGGGTACCTCATAGTGGTCTGAAAAAAAATTATCCTTTATCAACACTTAAAAAAAGCTTTGTTAAAGGGGACTTTTATCATCACTTTTTTTAGCATTGATAAATTCCTCCTTTAATAGCACTAAAAAATCACAAATAAAGTTCCCTTTTATCAGCATTTGTTTTATGAGAGCTGATAAATTTTGACCATTAACCTCTCTTCAGTAGTCAGTGATTTATAAAAACTAATAAAGGCCCCTTACTAGTGTTGTTAAAATCTAATTTTGTAGTGGTGGGTAGGCTTTACTTGAAAAAAAATGGTAAATATTTTAAATCTACCATAATAATTTTGATTGACATGAAACAAAAACATAATTATGTTCCTCTGTTCATATACATATTTATGAATCCAAATTCAAATACACTTTCATCATACATCATGTTCTATGGAAGGAGGCATATGAAAATAATGATGGGATACTAATAAATGAAAACACGCAAAATGTTTGGGAATCATGTCTAAGTATGAAATAAAAAAAAATCCCTTTAAATCTATATTAAATAATAATGATTACTTATTTTCTTATATTGTTTATCCAAATTAAACATAAGAATGATCATCAGCTATAACAGATGAATAACTACTATCAGTGGCCTTAAAGTGGCCAGAACTGTATGGTCGCGTCAAAGGTGCGGGTTTTGGGGTGACACTCCAAACATATTTCTAGAAAATAAATAAAAAGGGGGATAAATATTAAAAAAATTGAAGAGTTTCAGGCACAGATATCTTCTCCTAGAGGAAACATTATTTGACAATCATAGTTGCTATAAACTTTTATGGGAATGAAGTAAAGATAATAAATAACTCCAGAACAACCACTGCATGAAGATCCCCTCCACTATATTTGCTGTGAGTCATTCACCTCAAAGAGCTATCTTAGATGAGGTAATAAATATTCTCATAATAATTTCCATGAAATATGAATTAGGAAGATGATGATACCTTACTTGTAAAAATATTCTACAAGGTAAAAATGATTTTGATTTATATCAATCAACACCCACCCATCACCTTATTGTGAGGGCTACCATGTCCAATATCCAAGGATACAGTTTACTTCTAATAGGTCTTGTGAGTTTGGGGATTAAAATAGCTCATGAGTCAAACACATGGTCTAGAAATCGATTACAACATTCTTACAATGGAAAATAGATCTTGTAAAAAATATGTCGATAAGGAGGTTTTCATTTTTAATTTATTTTCCATGAAAAACATTTAAAAATTATTGAAAAGTGGTTTGAACCAATGAATTTTATTACAGATGGGAAAAGGTAAGGGGTTGAAATTAATTTTTGAATAAAAATGATCTAACGGATTAACCGAATAATCAAAAATATCTTTACAAAGAATATGTACCCCTATCATTCAATATCTTCATTTTCTAACATTGAAGGTTCATGTGTGTACATGGTTACAAAGTTGTAGTAATTTCATAGTTTATTTTTAAGAACATATATATGGAGAGGCCGTTATAGACAAAATTTTTCTTGATAATGTAAATGAAATTCTAAAGTATGGATAACTAGGAGTCTCAGTTTTAAATGTATACATGAGGTGTGTTTTCATGATTTTTTTCCAATAGTTGATCTAATATGTTAATTATAACTAAATACATTTCATATTTTTTGCAGACATCTATATTAATAATATTTGATGGGATAACTCTGTGAACATAAATATGGACTAATTAGTTCTCAGATCACTTATACTCAAAAAAATCATTGGATTCAAATCAAATTGAATCAATAGTGGAAAAATGGGAAGAAGTGTTTGAAATCAAACTTACAGATGATAGACTATTCTTATTACCAATGATGTAGGGGTAAAACTCTACAATTTAACAACACCAAATATATTTTGATTACTTTCATTACATATTCCTTTTTGTTTTTTAGGCATTATTGGTTACTCATTATTGTCAATTTGGATACTCCATAGATTTAATCTTTGGATTCACAGCATGGATACCAAACAAACCGAGCACATGTGATGATGTTTTTCAATTTTTAATACACTAAATGAAATGTTTTAAAACTAAAATTCCAGTTATATATTTTATATTATGTTTTAATGAGAATTATGTTATGATAGGGTGGTGTTTAAATGTCATCAAAATCATGGCATGAGGACAGTCTATGCATACAATGAGCCTATCAACTTCTAGAAGTGGATAATTATTAGGGTATATATAATAATATTTCACTATCAAAACATATATCAAAACAAATTACTTATTTTTTCAATGTTTCTGTAGTGTCTGAAATAAACCAATGGAAAATATTATGGTTATTATGTTTTCAAATTTATGAAAGTTATCATATACCATCGATAAACTAGAATCCAAAAAGAGGTATTTTTGAAGATAATTACAATTTCCATTAAAATATTTATTCATCCTTTGTGGATTTCTATTTTTCCATTACTATCGAGACTGTCAAAAGTCCTCATATTCACAATTTGAAATAGATTTTTTTAGAAATGACTGGACAGCATACTTGGTGTCAGAATTTATAAATATATCATGAATATGTGACTTCCTAATACTTATTTAGTTGATTTTATCATAGTTTTATCTACTTTTTTAGTTCATTTCTTTATCTCTTTTATCGTATGCTTATTTTTTTATTTTCATAGAGATCATGAAGAAATTAATTCATCAACAATGATGATTCATTCGAGTACTATGATCATGCACTCAACACGGATGATTCACACATTATGATGAAATTTTATTTTTATTCTCCAATAAATTCAATATTTAGGGTTGTAAAACATCAATATTTTTAGATAAACCAGAATATTGAATACATTGTAGAATTAAAAGACACATTGGAATCAATTGTACCTCAATCTAATACATTGTGTACCCGGTATGACTCAAATTTTGTGGTTTCAATTTAAAATTAATATTTTATTAATCTGATACACAGTGTGATCAGTATGACTCAAACTGTATGTTTTTTGTTTATAATTTTCATTTTAGTTCAAAACACACATCACAAACTCTAAATTGAGATAACAAATTCATATTGTTTTGATGATTTAGGACAATGATTTATAATTCATTTATGATGTGTAGGAACCAAACACACCTTAATATGACACATGGTGTGACCGGTGCGACTCCAAGGGTGTCTTTTTATTTAAAAATGACATTTTAGTAAAAAGAATAAGTGACATACTAAAAATAGAGAAAATACATTCACATTTTATTAATATAACAATAAAATGATCAATAAGTCATTTATGTCGAGTAGCAATTATCCACACCTCAATCTGATGCACGGTGTTCCCAGTATCACTCAAAGTGATTATTATCAGTCTAAAATTGACATTTTAGTTCAAAACATGTGTCACTCACTGAAACCCAAGAAAATGATTTTGTATTGTCTTGATAATTTATTAAAATTATTCATAATTCATTTTTGACATATAGGAATTAGTATCTCATCAAATCGACACATGATGTGACCAGTATGACTCAAAGAGCATTTTACGAGTTTAAAATGACATTTTAGTAAAAAAGACAAGTGACATACTCAAAACTGGTCAAAAAAATTCATATTGTTTTGATAATTTAGAATAATGATCCATAAATTATTTTTGACATGTAGGAATCATCTGAATTTCAATTTGATGTACGGTGTGACCAATATGACTCCTAGTCTGTATTTTTATCTAAAATTATCATTAATTAAAGTAAAAAAAGACAAGTGACATACTCAAAACCATGAAAACACATTCATATTAATTTGATAATTTAAGAATACTATAGATATGTCATTTTGGATATATATAGGAATCATCCTCCACTCAATATGATAAATGGTGTTTCTGGTATAACTCAAAGTGTCCGTTATCATTTTAAAATTGAAATTTTAGTTTAAAACATGTGTCACTCACTGTAAAATAATAAAACACACTTTGATTGTCTTGTTAATTTAGAACAAAGATTCGTAAGTCATTTGTGATGTGCATGAATCAGTCTCACATCAAACTTATACACAATGTGACTGGTATGAATCAGTATGCGTGCTTTTAGTTTAAAATGACATTTTAGTAAAAAAAATGATATAATAAAAAATGAGTAAACACATTTTAATTGTTTTGATACTTTATTAAATTTATTTACAAGTCATTTTTTATGGGTAGGAATCATCTGTACCTCAATATGATGCATGGTGTGACCGGTATGACTCCAAGTGTGTCTTTTTATTTAAAATTTACATTTTAGTAAAAACACATGTGACACACTCAAAACATAGAAAAAACATTATCTATATTTTGATAATTTATTAAAAAGATCCATAAGTAATTTTTGATGTATAGTAATAAACCACACCTCAATCTAATACACGGTGTGCCCAGTATAACTCAAAGTGGTCGTTATCAGTTTAAAATTTATATTTTAGTCTAAAGTGTGTGTCACTCACAAAAAACTGAGAAAAGTCGCTTGGATTTTCATTATAATTTAAGAAAACTAATCATAAGTCATTTGTGACATGTAGGAATTAGTCTAACGTATAACTAACACCTGATGTGACAGGTATGACTCAAAGTGTGTGTTTCTTGTTTAAAATGATATTTTAGTAAAAAACATAAGTGACATACTCAAAACAAAGAAAAAGAATTAATATTTTTTTGATACTTTAGGAAAATATTCCATAAGTCATTTTGTACATGTAGGAATTATCCCCACCTCAATCTGACAAATAGTGTGACAGGTATGACTCAAAGTGTGTCTTTTTATTTTAAATTGACATTAATTATAGTTAAAAGGACAACTGACAAACCCAAAACTAACAAAATTAATTGGTAGTATTTTGATACTTTAGTACAATGATTATTAAATCATTTTGATGTGTAGGAATCATCTCCACCTCAATTTGATACATTGTGTTCCCGATATGACTCAAAGTTTATGTTATCAGTTTAAAATTGACATTTTAGTTCAAAACATTTGTTACTCCTTGAAAACCAAAAAACACACTCTTATTATCATGATAATTTAAAAAAAGGATTCATAATTCATTTGTGATGTGTATGAATCATTAACACATCAAAATGACACACAATGTTACCGGTATTACTCAAAGTGCATGTTTTCGGTTTAAAATGACTTGTTAGTAAAACATTCAAGTGGCATACTCAAAACAGATATAACACATTCATATTTGTTTGATACTTTAAGAAAATAATCCATAATTCATTTGTGACGTATACAAATCAATCTCCCCACAATCTAACACATTGTGTGACCGATATAACTCCAAGTGTGTCTTTTTATATAAAATTGATATTTTAGTAAAAAACACAAGTGACATACTCAAAACTGATCAAATGCATTCATATTATTTTGATACTTTAGGACAATGATCCATAAGTCATTTTTGATGTGTATGAATCAGCCACATCTCAATATGATACATAGTGTGCCCGATATTACTCAAAGTGTCCATTATTAGTCTAAAATTGACATTTTAGTTCAAAACATGTGTCACTCACTGAAATTTGAGCAAACATACTCGGATTGTCTTGATACTTTATAAAAATGATTCATGATACATTTTTGGCGTGTGAGAATCAATCTCATGTCAAATAGATGCACAATGTAACCGGTATGACTCAAAGTGAGTGTTTTCAGTTTAAAATGATATTTTAGTAAAAAAGACAAGTGACATACTCAAAATCGAGCAAACATATTCAGATTTTTTCGATGATTTATGAAAATGATTAATAAGTCATTTGTGGTGTGTATGAATCACTCCACCTCAATCTGACACACGGTGTGACCGATATGACTCCAATTGTATCATTTTATTTTAAAATGACATTTTATTAATGAATTGTTTTATATTTATGTTTGATTTATTTATTTATAGTAACACTAACCCAAGAATTTTATTCTTATAGAAGTGTATTCTTTTACTCGGGTTGGGGAGGTTTGTTCGACAACTAATATCATGATCGGGGTTTTTCTGAGAGGGGGTCGTGGGTGCCTAAGGCAATGAAACATTGATATTTTTAAATGATTATGATAGTAATTTCTAATGTAATTATACAAAATATTTTTTGAAATATATATAATATAGTGTTTTTCTGTATTTGTGTTGTAAATTTTATTTTAATTAAATTAAGAATTAACATACAGGTGTATTAGCTATAGTGTGTTGTAATTTCAATAGTACACTGTAGTAGTAAGGTCTTTATCAGCGCTAACAAAATCACTGATAAAGGATTCCGATTATCAGCACTTTTTTAGCACTAATAAAGTTTTAGCATTGATAAAGTTGTCCCCCCACTACCACAGATTCGTGCAATGGATACCCCATCTTTTATCAATACTAACCAGAAAGCGCTGATAAAAGGGGGTCTTTATATGTGCTAGATAAAAAGGCTGATAAATCTGCCCTTTCTCGGTGCTAAACAAAGCGATAATAAAGGTGTACCCTTTATTAGTGCTTTTTTAGTGCTGATAAAGGGTAGATTCATCAGCACTATTATTAACACTGATAAAAGTTATTAATAAAAAATATAATTAATTTATATAAAATTATTATATTTATATTCCAAAATAATGTTTATTTATATACATTAAATAAAAAACACATTTTTATAATTAATATATATTTTTTAATAATTCATATATATATATATATAATGTTTTAAAAAAATTATTTATAAGATTATAATTAAATAAATAAATATTTAAATAATTATAAGAATAATTTAAATTTCATTAAATAATAAATATATTAATTGTATTTATAATTATATATTTATAATTATATATAAATAATTTTTAAATATATATTTATATTTAAAATTATACATATATATATATATATATATATTTAAATCAATATATGTTTTCAATGAATTTGGTCAGTAAATATATTGATGCGTGAATATAATTGGCTTTCATATGTTATGTATTCATCATGAATGTTCATTTACACATTACACCCTCATTACTATTCATGTTGTCCATCTATATGTGATGACTCATTTCTTATGATCCATACTTTACTAGGTATATATCTATATATATTTATAATTATATAAAAATATTTATAAAGATATTTATAATTATATAGGTATATATAATTATAAAATTATAATAAATATATGTATTATACTTATAAAGTTATTAATATATATAGTTAAAATAAATATATTTATAAATATATGTTTTTTCTTACTTTTATTAAAGCAACTATCCTAATTTTTTGTTTCAAAACTATTTAATCACTAATTGGAATTTTTGATGGTTTTTTCAAAATAAATATAGATATATTTAAATAATTATAAAATTATAATAAATATATTAATTATATATAATTATATATATAATAAATATATTATTTATAAATTTATAATAAATATATTTATTACACTTATAATGTTATAAATATGTATGATTAAATAAATATATTCATAAATATATAAAAATATTTATAAATAAATAAAAAAATTTATAATTATAATTCTAAATAATATAGATATATTTAAATAATTATTAAATTTTAATAATTATATATATTTATATATATTTATAAAATTAAAAATGTAATAAATATATTTCTTAGGATTTTATAATTATTGAAATAAATATATATACATATATATATGATCGTAACTATAACTAAATATATATTTATTGTACATATAAATAAATATGTATAAATTTATAGTTATTAAATAATTATAAAATTATAATAAATATACTAATTATATATAATTATAAATATAATAAATATATTTTTTATAAATTTATAATTATAAATATTTATATTTATTATATATATATAATTATTATTATTATAAATAAATATATTTATTTATTATACATATAATTTTATAAATATATATAAAAATATAAATAATTGATTATCATTATAGTTTTATCAGCACTAAAAAAGTGTGGATAAAGGCATGTTTTACCAACGCTTTCTATTTTAATGCTAATAAAACATACTTTTATTGGTGATTTTTAGCTATCACTAATAAAAGGTTTACCCGCTTTTATAAATAAACTCTAAATGTCTTCTCCTTCTCTCGCATGCCTCAAGCTCTCGCGAAAACTGGACCCTGCCATCAATTCCTCCTCCTCTATTGTCGTTGAATCCTCCTCATCCTCATCTTATGCTGTTGTGAATCCATTCTCCCCCACTGAAAATCCCTCCTTCATCACAGTGTATCCTTCTTCTGATGTGAAAACCACTTCCGTCGCCGAACCCCATTTGTTGTGAACCTCACCTCCACCACGCACTGAACCCCACCTCCACCTTGAACCCTTCTTTTTCCACAAACCAACCTCATATGCATACCCCACCTATGTTGTTGAATACCACCTCTATTGTGAATCCATTCTCCTCTACGAACCCACCTCCACCAAGAACCGAGCTCCTGAGGTGCTACCACTGTGAGTATTATGGTAATTCTCTTAGTATTTTCTTTGTATTTTCCCATTGTACAATTTTATATGATCTATTACATGTCTGTAACCTTTCTATTTCTGATCAAGGATATTGATGATATTTTAGTGCTAAATATGTATTTTTGAAATCATCGTGTTTGATTCATTTATATTATAGAGTTTTCATTGATCATCATAATGAAGTGGGTCTTTGTGAATTAGATACCTATTTCTACCAATGAGATAATAATCAATTAATATTCAAGATTAGCACTTGTTACTTTGAAATAGCTATATGGTCAATGATGTTTTTGGTGTGGAACTGGGATACCTAGGATCAAGTCTATATATCCTCTAAATAAATTGGGTAAAATAAACATTTTCATTTGATTGAAATTAGATTGGTAAAGAAATATTTTTAGAATCTTGAGGATTCACTTTATTGACTTCTTAAATTTTAATTACATTACTTCTTTTTTTGCACAATTTTATTATTTATATCAAATATTGCATCTCATTTGATTGATTTCTCTTTCCATTGAAAATGAAATACATAAATAAATTTTAGATTGATATGCTTTTATTAATCAAAAAATATAATAACTAATAAATAATAGATTTTAGTGACATAAAAACTATGAGTCTAGTTTGTGACTACAATTAAAACCCCACATGTATTGATGTCTCTACTATATCAATTGTTTTCATCGATGGGTGGAATTATATTTTTCGAGGATGATTATTATGTCTATATTTTAGATTTGGATATGAAAACTAGTTATTTTGGACCTATATTTCTATAGCTAGGTAAATCATAGCCCATTTTTTCTAGAGTAATTTTGGATGGTAGAGAGAAACATCAGATAGTGTGTCTTACTATCATTGACATGTTCTTAGATGTATTTCCCAAATAATTATCTAGGTACCACCCAAAGGATAGGTTGAGTTTTTTATTGTGTTCTTAGCAGGTGTGGAGCATATATACATTCCACCATATAAGATGGATCATGTAGATCTATGAGAGAAGAAGGAAAATTGAACTACTTTGAGGTAAAGGGGTTCATATGATTGATTATGACCCCTTGGGGTGCCTTAGTTTTTTCCATAAAAAATCAAATGGATCATTGATAATATGTTTGAACTATTAGTGGTTATTCTAAGTGATAGAAATGAACTTATATCCACTTATACATATTGATGGACTATTTGATCAACTTAGAGGTGCTAAAGTGTTCCCTAATATCTATTTGATATTAAGTTATCATCAGTTTATGGTGTGTTATTTTGATATACCACACACTATGTTTTAGAGTATGTATGTATTGTATGGGTATCAAGTGATGTAATTCATTTTGAAAAGGAAAATGGTAGTGTTCATGGATTAGATGAATCGGGTCTTCCATCCTTATTTAGATAATTTTGTTGCCATATTATTCAATCATATCATCGTGTATTCCTAGTTGAGGGAGTAATATTATTGATATCTGGATATCATTTTGAGAAAACTTAGGGAACATCAACTATATTCCATGATCTCAAATTGTATGTTTTTTATTGATAATGTACATTTCATGGGTAAAATTATATTAGTGGATGGCGTATTTTTAGAACCTTAGAGGTTTGATGTTATAATTTATTTAGAGAGGATAAAGAATGTTTTTGAGATCCAAATCTTTTTGGGAATTTCTAGTTATTAATAGAGGTTCAACCAAGATTTTTCTTGATTAGAAGCACTAAGAAGGCCTTAACCAAGAATCTGGTATGATTATTTTTCTTATATGTTCATGAGAGATCCTTCCAAGATATTAATGGATACCCTTAAGAAGTTCATAACAAAGTTAAATAAACCATTGACAGTGGAGAAGGTTTGAGTGCCTATAGTAATTTTACTTTGACCTAATGTATACCCTCAATAAGGGGAACATTTTTTCTAATGTACCATATTGGAAGGATCAAGATTATGAAGTACATGATTCAAGAATCAAGTGGAATATGGTTTCCCACTTTGAAGAGATGTGAAAATATGTTCAAAAGTATCATGACCAAGTGACACATATATCTTTATCTATCACTTATTCACTCCTTAGTAGTATTATGGGAGTAAATTATAGGATTCCTACTATTTATTCATGAGATACATGATAAAACTTTTATAGCTTTATATTTTATAAAATGTTGGTTATTTTTTATTCACGTATCCTTTATAAAGTTCCACTGTTAGGATTTATGTCTTTTTGAAAATTCCTAAGTGGGTCTTTTAAAATGATTCAAGTGTTCTTAAATGTTTCTTAAAAAATTATATGTGTTCAAAATGCACTTTTTTGGTTTTAAATAGATTTAAATGATTTAAACACTTGGCATGTACTTAGGTTTCATTCCAAGTGTTTGTCAACTCACTTGATTGGATTTCATAATGGGATGTGAATGTTTTGAAACCATATGTAATGCAGGTTTCATTTTAACAAGGGGTGTGTGAAGTTTTAAATTAAAATTTGTAAAATATGGAGGGTTGTATCTCATTTTAAAGGATTAATATTGTTGGGTCATTAATTTTCCTTGGATGTTTTCAAAAAAAGAATTGGGGTTTTTTGAAAGAGTGTTTGGAACTGATTGGTTTGTTTTAAAAAGGATGTGTTATTTTAAAGAGGAATTTGTGTAAATGGTTGGTTTTTTTTAATGGGATTTCAACTGTGGTTTTATAAATAGTTTTCAAAGGACATATGAAATGTAGTTTTTCCATAATATTTTTATGTTTAGATTTTTATTTAACTAGGAAAACCATTGTATTGTATAGGGAAGAAAGGTATATTGATAATAACACCATAGAAAGGGTAAATGTATTTCAATAATTATAAGGATTAGATTTCAGTTATATTTTCTTACCGACTATAAATCATATAATAATTCAGATGGTTCTCAGGTTGGATTCCATTAAAGGTTTATTTCTATAATAAAAGGATGTCCTAATTTTATTTCTTTATGGAGATTTGTAGGAAGTGATCTACATAGATCAACTGGAAGGTTTCATGCTAAATGGAATAGAAGGTTCGGTTCCAATATCAAATGGATTTTTTGTGGGATTAAGTAATAAATAAGATAGTGTAACTAAAATTTCAATGCTTTCATGGATGAATTAATGTTCATGTAGTGTAATTTAAATAATTTATTCTCTATGAAGGTGTATTATGATGGGATTTTTTTCATTTTACTTCTTTATGTGGATGAATTTTCCTTAGTAAAACCAATTAAGGAAATACTAGAAGATCTAAAGATTTATTTATCTAGAAGATCCCAAATGAAGTACCTTGGTTATAGAATCAAGATATTGGGGATAAATATTGAAGGATACATAAATTCTATACCTTTTTTATCCTTGGTTACTTTTTATATCAATGTTTTGTGTATTTATTTTTTAAAATATTAATATTAATGAATCAAATAGGATGGATATAAATAATGAATATATGTATTCCAATCGTCTTACAAAAGAGTATAAAGATGGAGTAAAAGAGTTCATCAAGTCTACAAAAGATCATGCATATAACCCTTCTCAAATCCTTTTTGTTTGTTAAGGATATTTTTATTCAAGACAAATTAGTCCAGAGGAGTTGGAGGAACACTTGATTTATCATTGAATAGATCAAAGTTATAAATATTAGAATAAACATGAGGAAAAAGATAATATATCTAATGTATGGGATAACACTGTGTTTTATGGATCATTTGATATGATTACAAGTGTGGATAATTAATAAGATTTTATCGAGTATGTCATTATAGATGTGAATGATGATAAAGATCATATTGAATAAATGATAAGGATAGATGAAGACGAGCTTCGTGATTTCCCAAATTTTTTTGAGAAGTTAAAGAGTTGTTCAAAGACACCATTGTGTGGTGGTTTCACTAAATATATAGCATTTTCACCCATAACAAAGATGTATAATTTGAAAAAAAAAGTAAATTTATGGAGTGACACCAATTTTATAGAATTTTCTCTAGAATGACATGCTCCTAAAAGATAAGGAGCTCTTGATATAAACATACGATGCCAAACTAATGCTACACTCGATGGGTATGATCTTTTAAAGAATACATGTCTGTCTGAATGACTATACACTATTTTTCAAGGACCACAAATCACTTAGATAATTCTCAAATTATGGTGATTATCGATACAATAAAGATGAATTTGGTCCTATGAAATTTTTATGGTTCTTTTTAATCATTCCAATATTTAGGCGCCTATATGAAATTGAGAAGACTATAGGAAAATTGACATGGAATGCAGATATAAGGAATAAATATGGGAAACTATGTCACCTAGTAGGCTCCCCTTAATGGAAGAGAATTGATCATGAGTATCCTGAATTTGGAAATGAGCTGATAAACCTTTGTCTTGCATAATCTACTAATGGATTGAATCCTTTTGGTTTTCAAATAAACACTCCCAATACATGACCAGTTATGTTGGTAAATTATAACTTTCCACTGTGGTTATGCATGAAAATAAAATATTCTATGTTACCTTTGCTTATATCATGAAAAAAACAACCAGGTAATGATATTGATGTTTATGTGGATCCATTGATCGAGGATTTGAAATTATTGTAGGATTCAGGTGTTAATTTGTATGATGCTTATAGAAATGAAGATTTCACATTGAGATTCATGTTGTACGGGGTGATAAATGACTTTCCTTCTTATTGAAATTTGTTAGAATATATCATTAAAGGACCTAAAGTGTTTCATGTCTACAAACAAGATACACGGTCAATTAGGTTGAAACATTCATCAAAAACTATGTTTCTAGGACATCATAAATTTATACTCTAACATCATAAGTACCAATCTTGGACGACATCATTCGATAGAATTTCATAAGAACATATAGTACCGTCTCCACTAACATGTGATCAACTGTTTGAGAAATTAAAATATCTGGACACTACTTTTGGTAAAATATTTTTCTAAAAACCTTACGAAAACTAGTTGGAAAAATATATTTTTTTTAATTACCATACTGGAACTTTTTGTATGTCGGACATTTTCTTGATGTTATTCATATTCAAAAAAATGTATGTGATTGTGTCATTGGTACGTTGCTAAATGCACCATCCAAAAAAGGATGGAATTAAGGCAAGATTGGACATGGTTGACATGGAAATATGAGAAGATTTAGTGCCAGTGAAGGGTGAAAACCAATGTTTTCTACCTCCACCTGCTTACACTCTTTCCAGATAGTAGATATATTAGTTTATCAACTTCTTGAATGATGTAAAGAATCCAGAGGGTTATTCATCAAATATCAAGAACATCGTGTCAATGACCGATTTAAAGCTAGAGGGTCTAAAATCACATTACTTCCATGTTTTTATGTAACATCTAATGCATATAGCTTTACGTTTTATTATTCCAAATAATTTCCATCATGTATTTACCATGTTTTGTTTCTTATTCAAAGTTATATGTATTAAAGTTATAGACCTAGTGAAATTTACAACTATGGAAAGTGAAATTATAATCATATTATGTCAATTGTAAATGTTCTTCCCACCAACATTCTTTGATATTATGGTTCATTTGATGGTTCACTTGGTGAGAGAGATTCAACTATGTGGTCCTATACACTATATAAAGATGTACCCCATTGAATGGTATATGATGATTTTTAAAGGTTATGTCAAAAATAGAAGTCGGCCAGAGTGTTGTATTATGGAGTGATATATTGTTGAGGAAGCTATTGAATTTTGTACCAAATACATTTCTGATGTGAAAATAATTGGTCTACGAAAATCTCATCACACTGGATGACTTGTAGGTGAATGAATTTTTGGAAGAGATATTGTCACAATAAATATTACAGAATTGGATTAGGCCCACCTTTATGTTTTGCATAATATTTTGGAGGTTTCCCAATATGTTGAAACCCAAAAAGAAATTCTTTGTAATTTGAATCCATCAAGGTCTGAAATATGGATATCAAATATGCATAATCAACAGTTTATTATATTGTTTTGGGATCATATTTTAAAGGATTCAGATGAAAATACAGATTCAATTTCAAAAAAAAATCTATGGATAGCCTAAGGACCATGTGTGTATTTATTATCTTACAATGGTTATGTAATTAAAGGTTATACGCTCTATAAAAATGATCATGATGAAGATAGATAGTGGAGTTACATTTGTGGTTGAAGCGATGCATGCTTTTGGTACTAAGGATAGAAATCCAATTTATGCGAATATTTCATACTTTTTCATAATAAAACAAATATGGGTGATGGATTATACAAAATTCTAAGTGTTTATTTTTCAATTCATGTGGGTTGATAATAGAAGTGCTGCTAAATGGTAGGAGACAAAGAACCGATGATGCAGAAAAAATAGGGTCATCATAGTTTAACGATGTTAGAAAAAGTAATTAAAGTGAAATTCAAAGGCATCATGTTTGAGGTTGAATGAAATGTGTGGGGCCAGTATGTTAACCACAACAAGGCCATGTTCAGCAATTATATTGGAATCATTACTCGGCAATGTGTGCCGATTGATGTATATTTGTGGCACCATGTTGTGCTCAGGCTTAAGACACTGATGTGGGAAGATATTATGGTAACATTATAATATCATTTCTTTATTTTAATAAAAAATTAAACAATGAAACATTTAATAACTCTTCATCATCCATTATAGAGTGAATTTATAGTAGATGACTCCCACAATAAATATGTATCAATGCATGCTGAAAGGATTCACAGAGGATTTTGCACAATTCTAACAAGACGTCATCTTAAAGAAACTAAAAGGTAAATAAACCCTCACCCACCATTTATTTATAAACACCTCATAACCTAAGAATTGTGGGATTATTTTACTAGTTGTCATGCATATGCGTCTTTTAGGTACATTATGGATAGTAATATGTTATTTGATGATATGTGTATTCAATGCTTTGATTGAAAATTTTTTATTTATATAACAGCAATTACGTGCTACAAATAAAGATCGAGCAGAAAAACTAGTGTACCCCTACTGTAAATGAAGGATGGGGTATGTTTCACTTGAAAAAATGGTATGTATTTTAAATCTACCATAATACTTTTATATGACATGAAATAATACCATAATTATGTTCCTCTCTTTATATGTATATTGATGACTCCAAATCAAAATCCACTTTCATCCCACACCATGTGCTATGGAAAGAGGCATGTGTAAATAAATATGGGATACTAATAGATGAAAACACATGAAAAAAGTGTGGGAAACATTTGTAAGTATTACATAATAAAAATTTGTTTTGTTTTAAGTTTATATTACATAACAATGATCAATTATTTTCTAATATTTTCTATCTAACATAGTCATAGGAATCAGTAACACCTATACTATATGAACACATACTATCAGTGGCCTTGAAGTGGCCAAAACTGTATGGTCGCATCAGAGGTGTGGGTTTTTGGGTTACACCTCGAACATATTTTGAGAAACAAAACAAGAGGATGATCTAAGTGAATTAATAAAATAGATTAAAATAAAAAATATCTACCCTTAAAGAAGAATTTCAATAGTAGAGAGAGATGATGGAAACTTTAATGGGGTGAGGCAAAGAGAATAATCAACTCAAGAATATCCACTGCATGGAGTTAAAGATCCCAGTTAGTCCATTGTATCACTGAGTGGGGGAGGAGTTGAATCAGGGATTCTATTTTTCTTTTATGTTTCTTTTAAATTAAAACAACCTTCACCTCCTATTAAATATTCAATTCCCTACTGAAAACAATTCAATCCACACATCCATAGGAACACAAATATTTTTAAGGTTTACTATTCAATAAGAATATCTACATCCTTATTATGGTTTGGAAATGATCTAATACCATAAAATACACTAGGAAACAATCCTTGGATTATAATGAGTAGGATATACCCCTATAATTGTGTATCATTATGAAACAATCTCAATAGTGCATGTGCACCCTCTTAGCACAATAGGGCAATACAATTGTAATGTAACAAATCATGTTATATGTGCTTATTTTCAATTGAAAAAATGTATTTAATTGAAATAAAACTCTTCAATTCTTAACCCAAAATAATGGTAAGAACCTCCTAGACTTTGTTTTGAAACCTCAGCCCAATTTTCCTAGGTATGATTTTCCCAGTCTGATTTCTCAAAGTCATATTCTTCCAAAACAATTATTCCCATCTGATTTTTGGATATAATACAATAAAAATGAATCAACACCACTTCAATACTTGAGTACGATGAAACCCAGTATGATAATTCCTATGTTTGAAAATATTCAACATCCTTGGAATATAAAACAATTTCTTTCCTACAACCACTCCAACAAACAGGTAGAATAGTTCACTCACAAAACAATGCTGAATTCATTGCTTACCCACAACTCTCTCTTTTATACAATAGATTTATGAAACAATACAATTATCCCCCTTGAAAATATAATCCAAAGGTAAGATGATATAGGGTGTAGAAACATATACCTCATCCATCAAGAGAAAGAGTTTATACACCCATGTTCAACCTCAATTTAGAAAAAGATTCCTTTGGTAAAGGTTCTATGAATATGTCAGCAATTTTTTCTAATGTCAAAACATATTATAGATTCAATTAATTATTATTTGCATGATATTTGATGAAATGATATTTGATATCAATATTTTTTTAAAGATAATGTTTTAATTGAATCCTGGTGAGATTGATTTTTCTTTGATTTCAACAACCCAAAAGCAAGGGTAACTTCACTTCAAGAAGTAAATCCTCTAATTGTGTTTTCATCCACATAAGTTGAGTAGCGGCTTGAGTGGTAGCAACATACATGGATTTAGATATTCTAATAGTTACTGAATTTTGTTTCTTTGAATTCCAACAAACATAATTCTTCCCTATAAATAATACTCCACTAGATGTTAATCTTATATCATCAACTTTTCCTTCCCAATCTGCATCTGAATACCCAAACAAATCAATAAAATCTGGGCTAAAATACCTGATTCCGAATTCTATTGTGACTTTGAGGTATTTGAGAATTATTTTTCCCATCATAAGATGTGATTATTTTGGATCACTCTGAAATATTGCACATAAGGTAACAATATATACAATATCAGGTCTTGAGGCAGTCAAATACAATAGGCTTCTAATCATCTTCTAAAATTTTTTCTAGTCCACTTCTTTTCCATCTCCATATTTACTCAACTTTGTTCCCACTGAAATGAGTGTGGAAACAGGTTTTGAATTTTCCATGTCGAACCTCTTAATAATTTATTTATCATACATTTCTTGAGGGAGAAAAATATATTCTTTATTTTTTCAAGATTTGTAATCCAAGAAAGTATTTCATTTCCCCCAGCATGGACATTTTAAATACCTTCTTCATCTCTGCAAAAAAAAATTCACTAATTCTTTCATCATTCCCAGTATAGATAATATCATCAACATAAATAATAATAATGAGGGAATACTCTTGACTTTCTCTAATATATTGATTGTTATCCACTCTTCATTTCTTTAAATTCATTTTCCTTAAGAAATTATATAATTTAGAATACCATTCCCTCATATCTTGTTTTAGCTAATACAAGGATTTCTTCAATTTTCCCACATAATTATCATCTTTACCAACAACAAAACCACAAGTTTGTTCAATATATACTTCCTATTCAAGATCACCATTTAGGAATGCGAATATGACATCCATTTGAAAGATATTATATCCTTATTGTGCAGCAATAGTAAGAAATGTTCTAATTGTTTCCAATAGGGCCACTAGATCAAAGGCTTCATTGAAATAAATTCCTTCAATTCGTGAATAACTTTTTCAAACCAATCTTACTTTGTTTCTTATAACCTCACCATTTTCATTCAGCTTGTTCTAGAAAACCCATTTTGTGCCAATGATGTTTTTTAGGCTTGGGTATGAGTTCCCATGTATTGTTCCTTTCAATTTGATTCAATTTTTCATTCATGGATTAAACCCATTCTAGATGCTCAAAGTATTCTTTCACATCATTCAAATCTACTTTTGAATACAGATAAGTTTGAGTAATTTCATTTGTTTTTCTCCTTATTTGAACCTTCTTATGTTGATCACCAATTATATTCTAAGCTTCCACTTGCTTCCTCAACTTGGGATGAGTTTTTCAAGAATCATCTTCATCACTTGAAATAGCTGAGTCTGATTCTTCTTCTTGAGAGGGAATAAAATTGTCTATATCCTTATCAGAATTGTTTTCTTCAACTGGATCAGTTTCCATGTCTACCTAAAAAATTTAATCCTTCTTATTATTCTCAATTACTTTCACATTAACTGAATCAACAATTCTTTTTGTTTATTTGTTTAAGCATCGTTATTGTCTTCCTTTCGAAGCATATCCAAGAAAAATTCCCTCCTCTCCTTTCTTCTCAAACTTTCCATAGTTTCCACATTTCTTCTTTATAATGCATGGACTCCCGAAAACCCTCAAGTGTTTCAAACCTGGAGTTTCTCCATAAAACAATTTATATGGATTCATACCTGATTGAGGCTTGTAGAAAAAACGGTTTTGAATATAAGCTTAAGTACTCATGGATTGCCTCTAAAAGTAATGAGAAAGTCCATGTTCATGTAACATGGTTCTTCCCATTTCCACCATGCATCTATTATATCTATTAGAAACCCTATTTTTTTGGGGAATATATAGAAAACTATACTCATGTCGAATTTCATGCTTCTCAAGATAGTCTTAAAATTGTTCACTTCTATATTCCCCACCATTATCTGTTCACAACATCTTTGTAAAATACTCACATTCCTTTTCTGATTTTCTTCTGAAACTTTTGTACATTTTCAAATCATCTTATTTATGTTTCATATACATGAAACAAGTAATGTGAGTAAAATACTCAATGAAATTAATGAAGTAATAATCTCCATTTTTTATTATTTTTTCATTTTCCCCCATATATCAAAATGAATCAGATTTAGGGGTTGTTTTGAATATATCTCGACTTTCTTATACACACCATTTGTAATATTTCCTTTTTTGGAATATATTTCAATACCAATATCTTATTCTTGGAAAATAAGTAATGTCTCGAATGTTATCTCTTTTAGATAATATTCTCATGTTTCTCTAACATGTGTGCTTGAACATTTTATTCCATAATTCATTCTCTTCCACAAAACTCATGTAACAGGAGTTTTGTATTTAACCAATCTGAAACATATTCCCTTTTGTACATTGGACTCTTGTAACAATCTTCCCATATTCTTTACTTTTCACAAAAAACCCATCTTTCCTGAAGATAACTTTGTTACCCTCAACACACAATTGTGAAACACTCAGCAAATTTTGTTTCAGCCAATCAACATACAATGTTTTCTTGGATTCCCTCTTTTCTTTTCCCACGATGGTTAATCCAACTCCTTTTATTTTCAAGGATTCATCATTTTCAAATGTCGTTGTGCCTTATTTAAAATATTTCACATTCTTCAATAGATTCAAGTCTCATATTATAAGGGAATAACACGCACTATCAAGTATCCAAGTTCATCCTCCTTTTGTGGTTCTCAATTCAGTTTCAAAAATAAGAGTGTTTTATCCTTTATTTTCTTTCTTCACTTCCAGCTTGTGAGAATTGATAAGAATATTCTGTAGTTCCGGTAACAAAACAAGACATCCTTTTTCAATATTTCCAAGTTTTTCACACCTTTCACAAATAGTTTCCAAGAGTTGGAACCTATTCTTAATCTTTACTACATTATTTTCATATTTATTCACAACAATCTTCTCATACTTCATTATTTGAGGATATTGAATCCCCCTCAATCTATGCCTTCCGTATCTTTTGGGATAATAGAAATTTTGTTGGTTAAACAAACATGTACATGTTGTGTGTCTGAATGCCCCACAATACCAGAAATTACCATTTAAAGAGTATTTTCATCTAAAACTTCCATACTAATCAGAATTATAAATATGTTTCCCAGCCACATTCTTTTCATTATTTTCTAATCCATCAATCATTCCATTATAAATAGGATTATTATTCTTCTTTTCAGCCTTAATATAATTAGAAGTATTTTAAAATTTTCTAGATCAAGATAAAACATTTTTAGAGTTAGTATGTTTTGTAACTTATGAATTATTCACTTTGGACACATACATAACTTTCCTAGAATTATTCTTTCCATAAAAAATTTTATTCTTCTTCTCATCCATTTAAGATAAATTTTGTTGAACCTTCTCAGGTTTCTCATTATGAGAACATTCACTAACATCAGTGATAGAGTTTTTGAAGCATGTTTTTCTCAACCCCTCTTTGGAATTTTTTGTCAGACAAGATCCAACTCTTCTTCTTTTACTTTCAACTTCACCTCTAGATACTCATTACATTATTTAAGAGTCTTCTTCAAATTATCAATCTATTTCACCATATTTTCTTTCTCATCATCAAAATATTTTTTATTTCTCATTGAGGAACATTCATCTTCCAACTTTTTGTTGTTCTTTTTAATCTATCTGATATTACTCATAAATTGTTTCAATTCTTCTTTCAATTGAATCTAAATTTGATTTTCTTCTTCATAATTACTGCTTATGAATTCATCGTCATTAACTATTGCAATAAATGTATTCTCAATACCATACTCAACTGATTTTTTAGATTCAGTATCACTGCCTTCTTCATAGTCATCATTAGATTAGAAACTTCTTCTTTTTGATTTGAATAATTTCTTTTCATTCCCTATGGAATAAATTTTTCCTTTATCTCACTGTTTCTACCACGATCTTCTCGACTTTCTATCTTCTTCCTCTCTATCCTCTTCATTCTTTATTCATGGAAAGTTAGCCACAAAGTGACCAACTCTTCCACATTCAAAAAATTTCAAGGGAAGTTTCCCTTGGTATTTTCATGTACCTCTTTTCACATTTTTTGAAAACCAGGAAAAAATATCATAGATATTTTTACATACCTAATTTTCAAAGTTGGAATCACCATATTATTATTCAATAAGAATCTTGTTTGATTTTTCTTTATTTACAGCATTGAATTACATTTCCCTATCAACTTTGGATTTTATGTTCATAGATTTCTCTCTTCTTGTTTCATATGTAATAAGAGTGTTATGGAAATCATCAAGAGATAATGTTTCAGGATATCTATTTTCCAATGAAGAAACTTTTCCATCGAATTTGTCAGGTTGGATTATCAATATATTTTTAACAACTATAGAATTATCCAAATGTTCACCAAGACGTATGATAGTACTCACAATATAATTCACCTTGGTAAATAAGTCCCCAATAAATTCATGCTCACCCATCTTCAAGTATTCATACTTCAATATCCAAATTTTAAGTCTTTACTTCTTGAATTTTATTTAAATCATAATTACGATTTCAATACAAGAGCCTGATTTTCCTCAATTTTATTTCTTCAAAACAAATCTATATATCAATTGAAAACAAATGTATGATGAAATGGATACCATTATGAATTTATGAATACAATTCTCATAACCGATTTGAATCAAAATATCTCATTTGAATGTGCAGATCCCCCTTTATAATTCATTCACCAATCACTTTCTCTTTTTTTCTTGACCAACTTGAGATTCAAGACTTCATCTTGTCCTCTTCTCTCGACTAGTTATAAACCTACAAAGTAATTAAACCCTTTTGAAATGGTTGAATACATTATTGATCTCATTTTCTTCTTCTCTTATCTTGACACACTTATACAAAACTTCATTCACAAACATGTGCTTGTATCATGACTTCCTTCATGAAATTACATTCATTTGATAACAAATTTGGCATCGTCAGACTTGAATTGGAAAGTATCATAACTTTACATTCATTCCAGCTTCTTTCATTTCTTCCCCACCTGAGTATAATATTTTCTAAATAAAATTGATCTAGATATGATTATACTTGGTACGATCATTCTGGATATGATCATTCTAGATACGTTTGGCCTGGATATGATTTTCTAGAATATTATCTTTTTTGTGTATGATCATTCTAGAAAACAACTGGCTCTATATCTTACTCTTCTATCGGCACCACCTTTTCAACCGGCACCACATTTTTAATTAGTACCACCTTTTCAAAATGACATCACCTTTTAAAATAGAACCTTGTTTTAAAACAACACCTTTTCTTAAAATAGCGCCTCGTTTTAAAACACCACCTACTTTTAAAATAGCTCTAGCTTTTAAAACAGCACCACCTTTTAAAAAATCACTACCTCTTCAATCAACACTAACATTTCATCGGCACCACTTTTCATCAGCACCACTTCCTCATTAGCATTACTTTTTCTTTGACATCACCTTTTACTCTTTTTTCACCCTGATACAATTTTTTTGAAAATAATTAGTATCACGACTTCCTCTATGCCACCTAGATACAATAAATCTGAATATGATCCTTTTCCAATCGGCATCATATCTTCCACTACCTCTTTCTTCCAGAAATCTCCCATCAAAATTTCTCAACTAAAATTATAATTTATATGAAATAAAAATCATAAAATCTTCATCAAAATTAATTAATCATAGTCACAAATACTATTATTC
Organism: Viscum album; assembly: GCA_963277665.1. NCBI lineage: Eukaryota > Viridiplantae > Streptophyta > Magnoliopsida > Santalales > Viscaceae > Viscum > Viscum album. The sequence continues at coordinate 613,973,996 of OY728160.1, read as the reverse complement.
CAAACATTCTCTTTATTCTCATCAGTTACAGAGTGAATATGATGACATTTACTTCCAGAAATATGTATCCACTTTCAATTTGGAACTGAGTCAAATCCGATCAAAACATTTTCTTCCAGAACAGTTTATTCTCATTAAGATGGAATTTCATAGTGAGTACAATTCTTTTAAAAACACGAGTCTGATTATTTTTAAAACATTAATCCAATTCTTTTGAAAACATGGATCTGATTCTTTTGAAAAAAATCCTCATTATTATTTTTTCCATAAACAAAGTGAGATGATTTCCAAATAATTTCCTTGGAAATAAAAGACAACACTTGTATGATAAACACCTTCATCATCATCTTGGTCCCAATATGGAGATACCACCCCACCCCCACCAGTAATGAGGTTATCCATTCCCCTCAAAGAGATGTCTTAGCTGAGGTAATCAATGTTCCAATATATTTTTCTATGAAATGTGAATTAGGCATACACCAATACATTTCTTGTACTGATATTATATAGGGTGATAATAATAGTGATTTATATCTAAAAACACCCACCCATCACTTTGTATTGAGGGATATGGTGTTCAATATTAAAAATGACATTCTACACAATAGACCACTTTCAACATGTCATGTTTGAGTGTCGATCAACATAACCCATCAGCCAAGCAATGAGCTACCCATTCCAATTCATGAGGAAGATATTCATATGTTCGAAAAAACTATTGAAACATTCATCACATGGTCATCACATCTTTTTAAAAAACAAGTCGACATGGATTTATTCATTTCCAATTTATTTCTCAATATAAACCTTTAACAATTAATGAAAAAAATTGAACTGATGAATATTATTATAGATAGACAAAGGGAAGGGGATGGAACCAAAGACCGACTCAAAACCATCGAAAGGATCGACCAACTGATCAAAAAGACCTACTAAAAGCACCATTACCCCACCCATTATATGTCCACATTTATTATCAATGAAGGTTCATATGGATACAAAGTTAAATTATGTTTGTAATCACATAGTTGGTTTGGTAGAAAATATGTACGGAGAGAAAGATCAAGACTTAATTGGTGTTGAGAGTGCAACTAAAATTCTCAACTATGATTGGCTAGGCAGCTCAACTATAAATATATAAATGAGGTATGTTTTCATGATTTGATTTTCCAAAATCCAATATAATGTTTTAATTATGACTAAATACATTTCATTTTTTTGGAAAGAATATATAAGAAAAACAATTGAATGGATTTTCCAATGAAAGAAAATTTGGAATCATTAGTCCTTATATCAATTCTACAGAAAAACAACAAATAGATTTCAAAAAAAGATTGAAATAGTGGCGGGTCTGATGAAATCGTTTGAAATAAAAATTTTATATAACTAACTCTATTAAATACCAATGATGCATGGGTAAAACTCTAAAATTTAATCATATCAAATATACTTACATTTCTTTCATTTCTTATTCTTTTTTGTGTTTTTAGGTAGAATTGGATGCTCATTGTGATAAATTTGGATACTCCAAAGATTTATTACCTAGATTTAATGCATGGATATCCAACAAACCATCCACACATTATGAAATTTTTCAATTGTAATACACCAATACAACATTTTAGGACTAAACATCAAGTTATATGATTTAAATTATCTTTTAATGAGGATTCTATTATGATAGGGTGGTACATAAATATTGTGAAAAACAAGGAATGAGTCCAAGGGATAAGCACAAGGATGAAGAAAAGTTCAATGACTGGACAAGTATCAGGATATATATAATAATATTTCCCTATCCAAAAACATATCATAAAAAAATATTTACTCTACTCATTGTTTCTGCAGTGTCTGAAACAAACAAATAGAAAAGATTATGGTTATTATGTTTGTAAATTTATGAGAGAGATCACATTACATGAACAAACTAGAATCCATAAATATGTGTTTTTGAAGATAGTTACTATTTAATTTCAAATATTTATTAATACTTTGTGTATTTTTATTTTTCCAGTACTACTATGACTATCAAAAAGACTCATATTTACAAGATGGTATAGATGTGCTCAAAAAAAATGGGTAACATACCTGATGGAAAAATTTACACAAATAGCATAAAGATGTGACTTCCATAGAAGTAGTAGCTTGTTTCATATTTATGTTCAATTTAATTATTTTTAGTATTACTCACATAAGATTTATTTTCGTAAACAAGTGAATTACTTTGTTTGAGTTAGGGTGGTTTGTTCGAAACTGATCATGGTCATGAGAGATTGTAATTTGAGGTTGTAACTCAGAATTTAATGAGATGGTAAAGTTTTTTTTATTATACTATGTTTTTTCTCATAATATTTTATGTTCTCTAATGTATTAACATAATATAAATTAAATGTTTCACTACTCATGAATAAAATGTCTTCCACAGACTTATTCTCCCTCAAAACCTTGTCACCCCTACATTGTCAGCATTTATCACTTTCCTTCAAAGGCAATGGACGGATCTTGAAGGAAAGTGATAAATGTAAAAAAATTTGGTGTTTCCATTTTTAAAAATAAATCAAATGGAAAGAATGATAATGCACGATGTGAATATTATGACTCAAAGTCTATATTTTTATGTATTTAATTATTTTTTTCCATTATTTTATCTACAAATTTTAAGTTAATTTCTTTATCATTTTTATCTAATACTTATTTAGTTTTATATGCTCATGTTATCCTTATATGATCATCGATATCTACCATGTTTACACTTATTTAGCATCTATGATCACACTTTATTATGTTTCATATCTATAGGGTATTAAGAATGGTTTTAGAAATGATATTTATAAGAAGGTTTCTAGTAAAGAATAATATCACAAGAGACTCTTATGGACTAGTTTTTTATGTTTCCATGTTTCCAAAAACACTATACCTAAACTATTCTTGAATGGATCATTATGTTATGTAAGGAATATTAATCTACTAAGATGTGATATCTATTTATGAAATTTTTGGGTCAATATAGTTGGTATTAGAACAACTGGCCTACTAAAAACATAGAAAAAAGAACAAGTGACTCGTATCACTAAAAGTGTCTATTTTTATTTAAAATTAACATTACTTTTAGTAAATAGAACAAGCAATATAGTAAAAACTAAGAAAATGAATTCATATTGTTGTGATACTTTAGGATAAAGATCTATAAGTAATTTTTGATATGTAGGAATCAACTGTACCTCAATCTGATGCATAGTATGGCCGATATGACTTTAAGTGTGTATTTTTATATTAAATTGACATTAAATTCAGCAAAAATAACAAGTGACATACTAGAAAACAAATAAACGAATTCGGATAATTTTTATATTTTAGTAAAATGATCCATGAGTCATTTTTTATGTATATTAATCAACCACACCTCAATCCAACACATGGTGTGACTGGTATGACTAAAAGTGTTTGTTATCAGTTTAAAATTGACATTTTAGTTCAAAATGTGTCACTTACTAAAAACCAAGAAAACACACTCTGATTATATTCATAATTTAGGATAGAGATTAATAAGTATTTTTTTGATGTATATGAAGTAGTCTCATGTCAAACCGACGCATGATTCAATTGGTATGACTCAAAATGTGTGTTTTAAGTTTGAAATGACATTTTAGTAATAAAACACAATTGGCAAACTGAAAACTGAGAAAACACATTCAAATTGTTTTAATACTTTATGAAATGATCTATAATTCATTTATGATTTGTAGGAATCAACTGCATCTTAATATGATGCATGATGTGGTCGGTAAAACTCAAAGTGTCCCTTTTTAGTTAAAATTGACATTAATTTAAGTAAAAATAACAAGTGGCATACTAAAAACCAATCAAACACATTCATATTATTTTGATATTTTAGAAAAATTATCCATGAGTCATTTTTGATGTATAAGAGTTAACCTCACCTCAATAAGATGCGCGATGTGGCCGTTATGACTCAAAGTGTGTCTTTTTAATTAAAATTGACATTAATTTAAGTTCAAAGAACAAGTAACATACTGAAAACTGAGAAAATGCATTCGAATTGTATTGATACTTTAGTAAAATGATTCATGAGTCATTTCAAACATATAAGAGTCAACCTCACCTCAATACGATGCACGTTGTGGCTAGTATGACAAAAAGTGTGTCTTTTTATTTAAAATTGACAATAATTTAATTAAAAAAGAAGAAGTGACATACTAAAAACTGATTAAACACTTTTGGATTATTTTTATATTTTAGTAAAATAATCCATGAGTCATTTTTTATGTGTAGGAGTCAACCTCATCTCCATACGACACACGGTGTGACCGGTATGACTCCAAATGTGTCTTTTTATTTAAAATTGACATTAATTTAAGTAAAAAAGAACAAGTAACATACTGAAAAAAGAGAGAGAAAAATTATTGTTTTAATAATTTAGTAAAATAATCCATGATTATATTTTGGACATGTATGAATTGACCACACCTCAATCTGACGCACAGTGTGACCGTTATGACTAAAAGTGTTCGCTATTTATTTAAAATTCACATTTTCATTCAAAACATGTCACTCACTAAAACCCAAGAAAACACACTCTGATTGTATTCATAATTTAGGATATAAATTAATAAGTAATTTTTGATGTGTATTAATCTATCTCACATCAAACTGATGGATGATGCAATCGATATGACTCTTAATGAGTGTTTCCAGTTTGAAATGACATTTTAGTAAAAAAAACACACCTAACATATTAAAAGCCGAGAAAACATATTTGGATTGTTTTTATACTCTAGGAAAATGATATATAAGAAATTTTTTATGTGTATTAATAAGACACACCTAAATTTGATGCACAGTGTAGTCGTTATAACTCAAAGTGTCTCTTTTTATTTAAAATTGACATTAATATTAGTAAAAACAACAAGTGGCGTACCGAAAAATGAAAAAATTCATTTGGATTGTTTTTATATTTGAGGAAAATGATATATTAGTCATTTTTGACATTTAGAAATCAGTTGTACCTCAATAAAATGCACAGTACAGATGGTATAACTAAAAGTGTCTCGTTTCATTTAAAATTGACATTAATTTAAGTAAAAACTACAAGTGACATAATGAAAACTAATAAAATGCATTTGGATTGTTTAGATATTTTATAAAAACTATATATTAGTCATTTTTTGACATGTAGGAATCATACTCACTTCAATATGATGCACGGTGTGACCAGTATGACTCAAAGTGTCTCTTTTTATATAAAATTGACATTAATTTAAGTTAAAACAACAAGTGACATATTGAAAACTGAGAAAATGAATTCAGATTTTTTTGGTACTTTATGAAAATAATCCATGAGTTATTTTTGACTTTTAGTAGTCAACCAAACCTCAATATGACACATGGTGTGACTGGTATGACTAAAAGTGTTTATTATCAGTTTAAAATTGACATTTTAGTTCAAAATGTGTCACTCAAAGAAAATCAAGAAAACACGCTCTGATTGTCTTGATAATTTAGTAAAATGATTCAAAATTCATTTGTGATGTGTATGAAGCAGTCTCACGTCAAACGGATGAATGATGTGACCCTTATGACTCATAATGTGTGTTTCCAGTTTGAAATGACATTTTAGTAAAAACACAAAATTAACATACTGAAAAAACAAACAAACGCATTTGGATTATTTTGATAGTTTTGGAAAATAATCTATCAATAATTTTTGACAGGTAAGAATCAATTGCATTTCAATCTAATGCATAGTGTGGCCAATATAACTCTAAATATTTCATTATTAAAAGTTGACATTAATTTTTGTAAAAGAACAAGTGGCATACTCAAAATTGAGAAAATGAATTCGGATTGTTCTGATATTTTAGAACAATAATCCATAACTCATTTTTGATTTGTAAGAATCAACCCCATTACAATAGGATTCACGGTGTGACCGATATAACTCTAAATGTATCATTTTTATTAAATATTGAAATTTTATTAATTCTTTCAAATTAATGTTTAATTTATTTTCTATAGTATTACTAAAATAATATTTGTTTTCTTATATAGGCAGAATCTTTTTCTCGGGTTGAGATGATTTTATCAGCAACTGATACCATGGGCAGACATTTTTGAGAGGGGGTCACGGGCATCAAAAGATGAAATATTAATGTTTTAGAATGTTTGTTGGTTAATGATAAATGTAATTATATAAAACATTTTGTTTGAAATATAAATAAGAGTGTTTTTTGTATATACCATAGGTGGACATTTTTTTATTCATGATGTCAATTAAATGTATATTTCATTGTTTGAAATTACAGGTTGTATATTTCATTAGAAATTGAATTTTTTTTTCTTCTGGGTGTTTTGTTATATTAAGATCACATTGTAGGCAACTAGACCTTTATGAGCACTATTTAAAGTACTGATAAAGGGTACTCCCTTTATCATCGATGCGATTAACAATTATTTTTAACATTGTTAAAAGTCTATTTGTGCACTTTTAAAAGGCATATGTGTAGTAATGTCTCTTATAACAGTGCTTAGGAAAACAACATTTTTTAGAACCATTAAATCTCATTTTGTGTGCTATTAAATTGTCTATTTGTGGTAGTGTTATATATATATATATATATATATATACTTATTGTTATATAAATCATTTTTTAAAATATATCAATATGTATATATAAATTAAATTATCCACGGTCCACTTTATTATCATTTTTTAGCATTGTTATTTTATCTGCATTAATAAAAACATTGATAAAAATGATATCTTTATCAGCATTGATAAAATTCTCACCTTTATGACTGTGTTTTTTTTAGAGATGATAAATGTTAGTGTTTAATAAACCCAAATCAGCTATAGTAATTATTTTAAAACACATGTCACATGCTCAAAACTGATCAAACTCAACATATTGTGGTATACTAGGATAATGAAATATATTTATTATTGATAGTTTTTTTGTCTTTAATTGTTTGTTTTCATTCTATTGAGGTTTTACCACTATCAAATGAAAATAAATATGGAAAGAGTAACACTCATATCACTAGATAATTTTTAAAAATGGGTTTTTGAGTTTTTTTCTTCAAAATGGTATAGGGTTAGAACTATTTTTTTAAATGGTTCGGGAGATGCGTGAACCCCATTCACACATCCTCGATCCTAGGAAGATGTGTGAATGGGGTTGATGCATCATAGGCGTGGTGAAAGATGCATGAACTCCATTCATGCATCCTTCATCAACTTCGCGAAGGATACATGAATGGGGTTTACACTTCCTACATAAACTTTTAGTTTTTTAATTTTATTACACTGTTTTTTTATTTTTTATTTTTTTATTTCATTTTTATTTTTTTGATTTATTATATATATATATATAACAACAAATTTCAGCAAAATTTATTTGCTATTTAATATCCTGCAGTACTGTCATTATAGAAGTCAGGATTCTGAAAAAAAAACCCTCACTCAGGGCTCCCTTTTATAAGAGGGCAAGCCCTGAAAATCATTTTGTATTTCCGATGTGGGGTTCAGGTTCTCCCTTTCATATGCAGAATATTCTGCATTTCTGATGTGGGATTTTTTTTCCAGTACATGGATTTAAAAGACTATAAAATATAAACTATAATACCAATATAAATGAAACATAAAACATGGATTAAACGTATAAGAAATATTGGAAAATAAAAAGAATTTCGTAAAAAATGTCGATTAATAATAACTTATAATCTTCCAAAACCACCAACTTAAAACTTAAAAATATTTCAAACATGTGACTTTGAAAGCCTATAAAATACAAACTATAAGACCAATATAAATGAAAATTAATACATGGATTAAACATATAAGAAATAGTCTAAAAAAATATATTTTTATAAAAAATATTGATTAAAAATAATTTATAAGATTTCAAAGCCACCAACTAGAAACTTAAAAATGTTTCAAGCATGTGACTTTAAAAGCCTATAAAATATAAACTATAAGCTGATATAAATGAAAATTAATACATTGATTAAGCATATAAAAAATAGTTAATAATTAATTAGTTAATTAGTAATATAATTATTAGTTATATAATAATTAGTTAATTAGTAATATCATTATTAATTATATAATAATTAATTAGTATTATAATAATTAATTATATTATAATTAATTAGTCATATAATTATTAATAATATAATAATTAATTTGTTAATTCAAAATATAATTATTAATTATATAATAATTAATTAGTTAATTAGTAATAAAATTATTAATTATATAATAATTAATTATTTAATTAGTAATATAATTATTAATTATAAAATAATTAATTATTTAATTAGTTAATTAGTAATATAATAAATAATTATAATTTTTTATTATAATTATTAGTTATTAATAATTAATAATTAATTATATAATAATTAATTAATTAATTAATAATATAATTATTGATTATATAATAATTAATTAGTTAATTATTAATATAATTATTAATTATATAATAATTAAATAGTTAATTAGTAATATAATTTTTAATTATAATTATTAATTATTAATTATATAGTTCATAGTTATATTACTAATTAACGAATTAATTATTATATAATTAATAATTAAAAACTATAATTAAAAAATGTATTACAAATTCACTAATTAATTATTATATAATTGATTATTAATAATTAATAATTATATTACCCATTATAATTAATAATTATATTTCTAATTATAATTAATAATTATATTACTAATTAAATAATTAATTATTATATAATTAATTAGTATTATATAATTAATAATTATATTACTAATTAACAAATTAATTATTATGTAATTAATAATTAATAATTAATAATTGGAAATTATAATGAATAATTATAATTAAAAATAATATTACTAAAGATAATTAATAATGATATTAGTAATTAACTAATTAATTTTTATATAATTAATAATTATATTACTAATTAACTAATTAATTATTATATAATTAATATTTAATAGTTAATAATTAATAGTTATAATTAATAATTATTTTTCTAATTAATTATTTTTTTATTTTATGATTAATAATTATATTACAAATTAACTAATTAGTTATTATATAATAAATAATTAAAAATTATAATTAATAATTACATTACTAATTAACTAATTAATTATTATATAATAAATAATTAATTATTATAATGAATAATTATATTAGTAATTAACTAGTTAATTATTATATAATTAATAATTAATAATTAATAATTAATAGTTACAATTAATAATTATATTACTAATTAACTAATTAATTATAAATCAATAATTATATCCCTAATTAACTAATTAATTATTATATAATTATATTAATAAATAACTAATTAATTATTTTATATTAGTAATTAATAATTAATAATTAATAATTAATAATTATATTAATTATTAACTAATTAATAATTATATAATTAATAATTATGTAATTAATAATTATATTACAAATTACCTAATTAATTATTAACTATTTTTTATATGTTTAATTCATGTTTTATGTTTCATTCATATTGGTCTTATAGTTTGTATTTTATAGTCTTTCAAAGCCATGTACTTAAGACATTTTTAAATTTCAAGTTGGTGATTTTGAAAGCTTATCAATTATTTTTTATCAACATTTTTTAGGAATTTTTTTTTATTTTCAATTATATCTTATATGTTTAATCCATGTTTTATTTTTCATTTATATTGGTATTATAGTTTGTATTTTATATTCTTTCAAAGTCATATACTTGAAACATTTTTATGTTTCAAGTTGGTGGTTTTGAAAGATTATAAATTATTTTTAATCAACATTTTTTGTGAAATTATTTTTCTTTTTTACTATTTATTATATATTTAATCCATGTTTTAATTTTGATTTATAATGGTCTTATAATTTGTATTTTATTGTCTTTCAAATCCACGTACTGGAAACATTTTTAAGTTTCAAGTTAGTGGTTTTGAAAGCTTATAAATTATTATTAATCAACATTTTTTTCAAAATTATTTTTATTTTCAACTATTTTTTATATTTTTAATCCATGTTTTATGTTTCATTTATATCTATTATATGGTTTTTATTTTATTGTCTTTCAAAGTCATGTACATGAAACAAAATCCCATATCGAAAATGCAGAATGTTCTACGCTGGAAAGGGAGTACCTAAATCCCACATCGGAAATGTAGAATGATTTCTAAGGAAAAACCCCCCCTTATAAAAAAGAGCCCTGGGTGACGGTTTCTTTCATAATCTAGACTATTGTAATGGCATCACTGCTGGATATTAAATAACAGATAAATTCTGCTGAAAAAACAAAACAAATAAAAAATTATAACTTTTTATAGGATGCCTGAACAAGGTTCACGCATCCTTTATAAAGTTTACAAAGGATTCATGAACCCCATTCATGATTCCTAGTGATGGAAGATACATGAACAGGGTTCATGGATCTTCAGACCCATTTTTAAAAATAGTTCTAAACCTATCCCATTTTGAAAAAAAAAATTAAAAACCAATTTTGAAAAATTATCCAAATAACCCCTCCCTCTCTTTCTCCTTAATATCACCATCCCATCTCCATCCAACACCCTCCACTTTCTCTACTCTATGTCTGAAGAGATAAAGTGTATCCCCTTCCACCACTGAAAAGATGACAAAAGCTATGGATACATCGATAATGTCAGTGGCTACGGAATCCTGGAAAACATTAGGGGCTACGGCGGCGATACAACAGACGGTGGGGGTGATGTTGGGGGTTATAGAGGTAGGTAATCGAAGGAAGGTAATGGGTCCTATAGCATCTAGGGCTATATAAGTGTAGAAAAAGTAGGGGATACGGAGGTCGTGGTGATGTCAAGGGATACGGTGGTGGAGAGACAATGGAAGGTTATGAGTACGGTGGGGGGACGGCGGGCCAAAAGCAGAAGATTGGTGAGGATGTTCCAGTAACGGTAGTAGTTGAGTGTGGAGGATATGGTTTCCATGAGACATCACAAGAAGAAGGAAAAAAAGAGTCGATCAAGGAGGAGGAGAACCACCACCACCACATCTTCTGAATCGCCATCGGCTTCAATGTTGTCTGGCCGCTTACATTAACGGGCAAGGCGGTGTTTTATGGTGACGGTGTGGTGGTTTCAATTAGAAGTCAGGGAGATATGGTGTGTGTATTGTGTGCATGGTAGTCAAACTCATGAGTTTTCTTAATGATTCTGGTCTATGACCTGAGTTTAGACAATGTCTATGAGTTTACCCAAGAATTTATGATGAGTCACTATTGAGTGTGAATAGTAAACTCGTTGAGTTTGACTACCATGATTGTGTATTGTATTGTGAGATGCCATGTAAGGACCCGGCCCCAGTTTTCTAGATTCAGTGCTTTATTTTATTACATTGGAATATAAATAAGGAATAAGAATCAGGAATGACTGAGTAGTTTGGTATTATTGGAAACAAGATTCATACATAAGTTAAACATTACAACTTGAAAAGAAATACAGCATAGAAACTCCTTAGACAACATCCATAACCCCTAGGTTATTTTAGAATGAAATTCATAATAAAATTCTTCATGTATTGATAAAATGAAACATAATAAATGGGTGAGCTCAAATTCTCATTAAGGGTAAGAAATACAGTAGAATATAACATAAACATTATACGTGGTGAATAATTGAAAACACATGCCTCTAAAAATAAACTTGAACATAATATGGTAGAAAATGATCTCAGTAAATATTTCCATAACATAACATAATCCTGGGTATTCTAATAGTATAATAACCACATGAACCATCAATATTATTTTCATAATTATGGAATTAATAATGCAGGACAACATAACCATACCGTCAAGGCCTCGTACCAAGACCATAAGTAATCATTTTTCCATGGCCTTGTGCCATGACCGTAGTTTGTCTCATGAGACCTATAGATGCACCGAGGGGATATAAAGGGCCCCAACTAACACTAACTATTTCCAATTAATTCCTCATATGAATGTGGATAAACATAAACAACATACACATCCATATTGAAACTAATATATTAAATGTAAATAACTTTCCCCGAACATTAAGAAAAAACACTAAGTATTCGAAGTAAACTGATGAATGGTTTTAAGATAGAACATCAATATCCAAAATAATAATAAACCATTAAATTAAATATATTAGATGATAAAATGTAATTCTAATCACAATAATACATAAGAATCAACAAAAGTTTTGAAATATATGAAGATACTCTTATAAAATCTTCGAGTAAATTTTGAGATGAAGACACTTTTACTTTGAAAAGAAGAGTTATTTTGGAAAAATATTTGTATAAAATAATAAATGAATTAAGATAGTATTTTCATAATAAAATGAGTGATTTTATAAAGATAATGGTTCCCAAAAATAGACTATATAGTTCCCTTGAAAATAGGTAAGAATTAGAGAAATTACCTTAGATCGGGTATGTATTTCAGAAACAATTTCAAAAGTTCCTTTTAAAATGTGTAACTATACATAAAATAAGGAAATATTCTGGTTGGTAAACATATATATAACCCACACACATAATTTTTGAAATGTAAATAATAATACACAAGATTTTCATTGAGGTAATAGACAATAAAAGTAACACGAATGAAAATGGAATTTTGGGTGGAAAAACCCTTACCTTAAATCTGAACATGTTCCCCTCATAAACTTAAGCTCCTGGAATATGAAATTATACTTATTTATAACCTATTTCAGAACCTATTAGACATGTATTTAGTTTATCTTAATTCAATTTAGTTCATTTATGTCCTTATTGATAAATTATTATATTGAATTTCCTCATTCTGTAGTGTTCATTTTCTTTATTTTCATAATTGGTTCCCTTGTTCTTAATTAATGGAGTTCATGTGGAATGGATATAAATCTCTAGAATTGAATTTTCATGTTATTTATGATCATCCATAGGTGTTATTGGTCATTTATATAACTTGTTTACATGGCATGAGGATGAATTATTATATAAAACTTTAATGATAACTATTTCGGATAATTTGTGGGTTTGGATTACAGCAAACTCATTTTTCTTTATAAATTAATACCATTTGTACAAAGGGATTACAGAACATTAAATAAAGTATATCACATATATAATAATATGGTTCAAGCATAACAAGAATGGTATCATTACCATAATTGAGAATGATAATATAAATTGAAAGTCCATCATCCTTGAATGTGGTAAATTGACACATCTCGGATGGTGTTCTTAATACTAGTATAAAAGAAGATAAAAGGAATAGATGATGATAACTTATTCCACTATCAAGAAAACATTACATTATATTTAAGTTACTGGATTCATCACAACAATTCGATAAGGAGATGTAGTAATAGAAAAAGAAAACAAATGAACTTGAAAGGAAAGACAAAGAATTAAAAAGAGGAATTTACCTCTTGAACCAAACTTCATTGAGTGCCTCCTTAAGAGAGAGTTTTTGGTCTTTTTATGTGACCATGTATTGATGAACGTGGGAGAGGAGGTTGGGAGAATATTTGGACAGAATTTAGAGAAGGAACAAGGCTTGAGAGGAGTGAAGATGAGGGGGAGTGATAGGGGGTTTTACAGTGGAGGGGAGAGGGGATTTCTCAATTTTATATTCATTAATTTATTATTTATCCAAAAGATACGGAATAGTAAGTCTTCTATGACCAAGAATAGTTCTTTTATCATGTGAATATGAATCTATTGGTATTACATCTGCATAAAATCATACGTGACTCTATAATTAGTGTATTTAGCTTATTTTGTAAATTATGGTATTTTAATATTCATTAAAAATTAAAGTAATTCAAAAAAACTCTAAAATTCACCCCAGCCATTTTTTGACTTGTATAATCCAAAAATGAAGTCCATTTTTCAAAAATAATTTTCTAATTATAATTAATTTAATATTTGATTAAAATCATAATTTATTCTAAAAACAACAGTTTTTAAACATTTATTTACTTATTCCAAAGAATAGGTATATCGTACTTCCACTTGATTATTATTTAAATACTATCATAGGTAATGTTATTATTCATTAGGGTATATCACTATTCATAATATTGTTCTACTATTCATAAGGGCAGGTTACTATTCACCAAAAATTAATTTTTTCTTATCGGACTCTAAATAACTTAACGATCGCAACCATATAAGTCGGATTTTTGAAATTCACATCAAAGAAGTGACAAAATTATGTTTTAAGGGTCACATATAACTTAGTAGTTAATTATGACATACTAATAAGAAAGGAATTTCCATTGAAAAATATTGGGTCATTACATTCACCCCTCCTTACAAAAAATTTTTTCCTTGAAATTCACCAAATATTACCGAAAAAGATTCAGGTATGTCTTCAACATAAGATCCCCAGGCTCCCATGTTGCCTCTTCCATCTTATGGTTCCTCCAAAGAACCTTTACCAGAAAATTCGTTTTATTTCTCAATACATGTTCTCTGGTATCTATAATCGTGATAGGCTCTTCAAAATAAGACAGATCTGACTCAAGTTCTATTTCATCATATGTGAGTACATGTGTTGGGTCTGGCATGTATTTCCTTAACATTGACATGTGGAACACATTGTGAACTTTGGAGAGACTTGGAGGTATTGGTAAACGATAAGCTATGACTCCAATTTGATTCAAAATTTCAAATGATCTCATGTACCTAGGACTTAATTTTCCCTTCTTACTGAATTGTATAATACCCTTCCATAGAGATACCTTTAAGAAAAAATGATCTCCTACTTAAAATTCCAATTCCTTCATTTGGTTGTCAGTATATCTCTTTTGCCTACTTTGATTATTTTGATATGGGCTTGGATAATATTTACCATTTCTATTATTTCCTCAACAAGTTCTGGGCCTACGATCTTTCTTTCACCAACATCATCCCAGCAAGTTGGTGTACGACATCACTTTCCATACAATGCTTCATATGGTTCCATCTGAATACTATAATGGAAGATGTTGTTATATGAAAATTCTACTATAGGTAAATATTAATCCCACATGCCTTGAAAGTCAAGTAAGAAAGACCTCAACATGTCATCCAAAGTTTGAATAGTCTATTCTGATTGTCCATCAGTTTGTGGGTAGTAGGCAGTGCTCAAACGAAGATCAGTATCTAGGGCCTTATAAAGACTTTTCAAGAATTGTGATGTAAAATGGGGATCACGATCTGAAACAATTGATAAGGGTACACCATGGAGTCTTACAACTTCATTAATATATATTCTTGTTAAACGTTCAAGTGTTAAATATTCTCTTATAGCAAGAAAATGTGTTGATTTTGTAAGACAGTCAATAATGACCCATATCACATCATTATTTCTTCGATTATTTGGTATTACCATGAAAAATTCCATTTTAATATCATCCCATTTCCACATATGAATAGGAAGGGGTTGCATGACTCCTCCAGGATGTTGTATTCCAGCCTTCACCTGTTGACGCACCAAACATCTCGACACATAAACAGCAATCTCCCTCTTCTTTTTTTCCCACCAAAAATGATCCTTTTGATCTCTATACATCTTTGTGCTACCAGGGTGTATAGAGAAATTATAGTTATGAGCATCCTCTAATAGTTACCTCTTCAACTCAGGAATAGTGAGAACACAAAACCTTTTTATGAATTTCAAAATGCCACCTTCATAAACAAAGTCAGTCAACTTCCCATCATTTGTAGCTTTAATTTTATTTTGAAACTTCTCATCATCATCCTGAGAACATTTTATTCTTTCCATTAATGAAGGTTTTGGAAACCATTTGAAAAAATTGTGATGTGTTACCTTCCTTGATAATTCCTATATCCATCTTTACTAGATCCATGAACAAAGGATCCATTTCAACTCTCATCTTGTTCATAACTCCATGACTCTTTCTTCTCAAAGCATCTGCTACATTATTTTCCTTCCCCAGATGGTAGTGTATTTTTCAATCATAATCTGTGAGTAGCTCAATCCATCTCCTTTGTCTCATGTTAATTTATTTATATGAGAATATATATTTCAAACTTTTATGATCTGTATATATCTCACATTTTTCACCATAGAGGTAATGTCTCCAAATATTTAAAGCAAAGATTACTGCTGCTAACTCAAGATCATGAGTTGGATATTTCTGTTCATGAATTTTTAGCTGCCTAGATGCATAGGAAATCACTCGATCATTCTGCATAAGGACACAATCAATACCTTTCTTTGATTCATTTCTATAGATAACGAACCCATCATTCCTCAATGGTAGGGTTAAGATCAGATTATTCACTAAAATTCTATTAAATTCTTCATAACATTCTTCATATTTCTTGCTCCATACAAACTTAACCCCTTTTCATGTGATCTTGGTCATTGGGTTGGCTAAATAGGCGAAGTTCTGAACCAAACGCTGATAATAACCTGCTAAACCAATAAAACTACATACCTCAATTACCTTCATTGGAGTAGGTAATTCTTGCACAACCTTTGTCCTTGTAGGATCTACCAATATTCCATCCTTAAAGACAATGTGGCTTAGAAAGGAAACTGATTGGAGAAAAAAAAACACACTTTCTAAACTTCCCATATAATTTATTTCTTCTAAGTGTCTTCAGAATAGTGCGCAAATGATTTGCGTGATCTTCATGGATTTTAGATTATACCAGGATATCATCAATAAACCCCACCACAAATTCATCAAGATATTCCTTGAAAACTCTATTCATCAGATCCATAAAAACATATGGTGCATTATTTAGTCCAAAAGGCATTAATGTAAACTCGTAATGCCCGTACCTGGTTCGGAATGCTGTTTTTGGAATGTCTTCCTTCCTCACAAGAAACTAATGATATCCAGACCGAAGATCAATCTTCAAAAAATATTGGGATCCATGAAGTTGATCAAATAAATCATCAATTCATGGCAGAGGATAATTATTGTTTATTGTAATATCATTTATTTCCATGTAATCAATGCACAACCTCATAGATCCATCTTTCTTCTTGACCAAGAGGATAGGGGCTCCCCATGGAGAAACATTGGGTCGTATAAATTTTTTATCACTCAATTATTCTAGTTGTTTATTTAGTTCCACTAACTCTATGGTGTCCATTCTATTAGGAGTCCATGATATGGGCCTTGAATCAAAAATTAAGTTAATGGAAAACTCAATTTTCCTCTCTGGAGGATGTCTATATAAATCCTATGGAAAGACGTCAACATATTCTTATACAATAGGTACATCTTATATCTATACATGCATCTCCTCACCCATATTTATTTTATTTCCTTCCTCCCCAATAATTTAATTCAGTATAGCTAATGGGGTAGATCTAAAAGAGAATCAAATGGATAGGTTTCTGCTCTAAAAATAAGGTATTCTACACCATTCTCAAAAATTGTAACTTCCTTCTTCTTGCAATAGATAATCACATCATAATTTGATATCCAATTCATACTGATAATTATATCATATAAAACCATTGGTATGATGATAAGTTTAGTAACTAAAGTACGTTTATGTGTCATGAGGGAGACTAATTGACACGCCTTTGTTGCAATGATACATCCACTATGAGTTTTGAATGATAACTCCTTTATTAAATCAAATTGGACATGTCTAATTTTCTTATCAAACTAGGAATATATAAATGAATGAGACGATCCAGAATCAAATAAATCATTGTCTAAGTTTGATAAAATGATTAATATACCTTCCACCACTTCATTAGAAACTTTAACCTCCACAGTTGTGACCACATAAGCTTGGACTTCTTTAGGTAACATTTCCCTGATGCTTAGGAAATTCATGTGCATAATGTCCCACCTCCCTATAATTGTAGAATAGAAAAATGGTAGCTTCTTTCTTCCCCTTACAATATTGAGATAGGTGGCCTTCTTCTATACACTTGTAACAGACTCAAATTCCCTTCAAGAAAGTCCCAGGGTGTTTCTTCCCCCAATTATTGCATGATGGAAATTCAACTCTTCCCTTCTTCCCCATTTCCTTATTTCCTTTAATATAGTTTTTAGCAGCCATATTCTTCTCTTGATTTCCCTTAAAGTTATAAGACTTATAGAATTCATTTTCCATTTTAATATCATATGAAAATATGTCTTCATATGATGATAAATTCTGAGAGACTATAGCCCTTCGGAGGAAAGGTTTCAAACCATCAAAGAATCGATCAATTTTGCTCCTTGGATTACATATGTAGTCTACAGCATGCCTTTCCAGCCTTGTAAAGTTGGCTTCATACTTGGCAATATTTTCATCCTCCTTCTGCCTCAGATTCAATAATTTCTTCTCCATATCTTCTCACTGTTCATGAGGGAAATATTTTTCTAAGAATATTTCCTTAAAATTCCTCCATTCCATCTCTTATATTTCTTCCTCCTACTTTTTCTTTTGGATTAATGACCACCACTGATCTGCATCTATCGTTAGATGATAAAATGTCATAATAACATTCTCCCTTTCACTACATCCTAAAGCGATAAATATCTTCTCTAGGGAACATATCCACCGCTCTGCTACAAACGAGTTTGTAGTCCCATTGAATGATGGGGGTTGTTGTCGCATAAAGCGATCTAACATATCTCCTCCATGTGGTGGATATAGATGCTTCTTACAGGTAATGTTATTATTCATAACCTGAGTAAGTTGTCCCAGTATAGTTATGAGTTGCTCAACACTAGTCATAGAACTAGATCCAACATCATTATCTTGCATTAGAGGGAAATCCCTACAGGGGAAACGTGCATTCATGAGGTTTCCATTCCTTATACTAGGTGTCATCACTAGATAATGGAATACACTAGATTAGGTTATGAATCATAATGTATAATCTTAATGTATAAAAATACTTATCATAAGTTGAAATTCTACGCATATCCCTTCTCTTAATTATAAACATGGTATCTTTGAGGAAAAATTTATATTTAAATTCTTTATAACTGATTGTAAAGAAAATTTGAATTATCCTAAGCATATCCCCCAGGAGTGTCATAACCAAGAGTGCAGCAAGGCCCATTATTGTGTACCAGGATACCCCGGGTCAAGCCTGAAACTCCTTTTCGGAGCTTTCACTCCTAGGTACATTTGTGACAGAGCCACCTCTACCTGCTCGTATCCAGATAGGGATGTATTGCTTGAATGATACACATAATGTATTCCTTACCAAAATACAAGGATGTTCTTGTATGTTTATCCTTAAATACTATCTTAGGGACTCTTACTTAATCTAAATTTTCTAAATCTAGTTTCCATGTTTTCTACTAAACTTCCTCTGATACCAACTGTAAGGACCCGACCCCAATTTCCCAGAGTCGGTGCCTTATTCGATTACATTGGCATACAAATAGGGAATAAGAATCCTGAAAGACCGAGTAGTTTAGTATTATTGGAAACAATATTCATACATAAGTTAAACATTACAAATTGAAAATAAATACAACATAGAAACTCCTTAGACAACATCCATATCTCCTAGGTTATTTCAGCATGTCATTCATAATAAACTTCTTCATGTCCTGAGAAAATGAAACATAATAAAGGGGTGAGATCAAATGCTCAGTAAGGGTAATTAATACATTTGAAGATAACATAAACATTAGACATGGTGAATAATTGAAAACATGTGCCTCTAAAAATAAACTTGAACATAATACGGTAGAAAATGAGCTAAGTAAATATTGCCATAGCATAACATAATCATGGGTATTCTACTAGTCGCATAACCACATGAACCATCAATACTATTTTCATAATGAGGGAATGCATAATGTGGGACAAAATAACCATATCATCAAGGCCTCTTTCCAAGACCATAAGTAATCATTTTGTCAAGGCCTTATTCTATGATCGTAGTTTGTCTCATGAGACATACTGATGCACCGAGGGGCTATAGTGGGACCCACCTGACACTTACTATGTCCAATACATTCCTCATATAAATGGGGATAAACATAAACAACATACACATTCATATTGAAACTAATATATGAAATGTAAATAGCTTTCCCCAAACATTAAGCAAAAACACAAACCATTCGAAGTAAAGTGATGAATGGTTTTAAGATAGCACATCAATAGACAAAATAATCATAAACCATTAAATTAAATATTCTTGATGATAACATGTAATACTAATCCCAATAATACATAATAATCAAAAAAAGTGTTGAAATATGTAACGCCCCAACCCCAGTTACCCAGAGTCGATGCATTTTTTTAATACATTGGCATGATCACAAGGAAATCATTTCCCGAAAGACTGATCTGTTTAGTAGTCTTGGAAATATATTACATACATCAACTTCATATTACAATTTCAAACATAAAATATATCATAGATAGTTCTTTGAGAATGCCATTATTCCCTTTTAGCTTAACCCTAAATATCAATCATAATACACTTCTTGGAAATCCTGGGAAAATAAAACATAAGAAAGGGGTGATATCAGATGATCAGTAAGGGTAAACAATTTAGCGGAAGATAACATAAACAACAGGCATGATGAATAATTGAAAACACATGCCTTTACAAATAATAAACATGAAGACTTTATGGCAGAAATATGAGATGAGTAAATAATTCCATAATAAAACATAGTCATGGGTATTATACTAGTTGAATAACCACATGAACCATCAATATTATTTTCATAATGATGGAATGTATAATTCCCTACATTCTGAAACATTTTTTCAGGGCCTCATCCAAGATGTCTAAAAATGATTAAGGCCTCGTCCAAAACCATATATCAAATTGGGAAAGTCCTCAGCCAATTACATGTCTAATTGTCTCATGAGACCTACCAATGCATCAAGGAGCTATAGCGGGTTCCACCCGTCACTTACTATGTCCAATACATTCCTCATATGAAAAGGTTAAAACATAATATAAACATTTATATTAGAACTAGCATACGAAATGTGAATACTTTTACCCTAAACCATGAATGGTATAAAAATAACACACCCACAGTCAAATATATTACAAAAACTTCAATACAATATGGAATATTTTTATCATAATAAATCAACCTCGATCAATAATAATATCTCATAAATGATGTTGGCATAGTTGAAAATGATCAGTAAAAATATTTGAGAGAAATATCCCTTTTTCATTAAATCATTTAAAAGTAAAATAATTTATAAAGTAATTCATTTAAAATATAGTTTTGAATCAAAGTGTCTCATACCACTTTGAAACTTTTTAAATTAATTAACATTTTAAAACATTCATTTCCATAAAAATAAATCCTTTAAACCATTTTGAAAACATGGACATTAATGATAATGGTTTAGAAGAATAAATATTTAAAACATTTAAAATGATGTTTTAGTAAAAAACAACATTAAAATTAATCCCTTTTAATACTATTTTATTAAACATGGACATGGATAATAAATATTTCCCAGTAGATACTTACATAAAAATAACCTTGGATAATAAAAATATTGTGAAATTAACCCTTACCTTGCACTTTCCTTTGGTCGAGGGTACGTTTAAACTCCTGTATAATGAACATAGTATGTGATTAAATTATACCAAAACCATATTCATAGTTATTATATCATACATGATTCATTTATGACTTTATACTACCCATTTAATAATGATTTCCATGTTAAATTAACATTTTGGGTAATAATTGTTTTCTTTATCATACGTGTTTTAACATGTTATTATTGATCGTATCAGTTAGATAATGATTTAAATAATTCCATAATATAAACCTTGATTTGTATATCATATATATTTAGAATATAAATATTTATAATAGATAGATATATGAAATGGAAGGCACCATTTATGGAGACAGTAGGTCATATGTACGCATAAACGATGTTTCTGTTTTCATATCGTATTGAACAGAAGTAAGTGAATAAGATATATGTAAGTACATAAATATATATATATATATATATATATCCAGTAGCATTATTATGTCATATATTAAATAATTATTAATAATTTATATTTTTACAATCATCATTGAATGGTGAACGTGGGAATGAATCTAATCACGTTGTGGAGATGATAATCTGTACGTACGCACGTATGGTGACTTTGTCATTTATAGGATGGGTAGAATAACAAATATGGTTATACCATATTTATAATAACGTCATAGTATGTATAAGTTACTGGAGTTATTTTTTTTGGTATTTAAACAACAAATAAAGAGTAAGTGGAAGAAGAAAATAACTTGAAATAGGGTGGTGAAATTATTACCTCTTCTTCGGGTGTTTCCTTTTGAGTTGATCAAAAGGGATCATTAGGTTGTCTTTATGATAAAATTAAGGCCTCTAGGATGAATTTAGGATATTTGAGAGGATATTTGGTTAGGTTTTGTCTGAAAAAAATGGATTTGGAGGTGTGAAATTAAGATAAGGGAAAGTACCCTTTTATAAGGGAGGTGAGGTTCACTTTAGGAAAAGCTTGAAATATTATTTTATAATAAAATAATTTTCGGTTTATAATGGATAAAAATGATTTATTTCAAGGATAAGGTGGGGATGGGTCTAAAACCTCTCAAAAAATAGGTTTTAGATAGGTTTATGTCACCATATTAACCTCATCTTTTAGATTTAACTCTTAATTAAATAGTTTGACATTTACCATGTTTCTTTGTATTTTTATATTATATGGTAACTAAACTTAATATAACAAGACAGTAGAACCCCATTTGGTTCATTATTAATATACCTATTATTATATATGTTCTTTCTCAGAACCTTATATTTTAGGACTCTTATATAATTTAATATTTTAATATATTTTTTTAAAACTCATTTATGTCAATTTTGACACTATTTAGTATTTGGTTTTTTTGAAAGTCATCACAACTTGATTAATTTGAACCAACTACATTGAATAAATAATAATATTTCATAGTCACCTAGAAAATTTGGGTATGGCATCAAAACTTTCAAATTATATTTATTTTAATATTTACAATACCATTTATTTGATTCTTTCACTAATAAGGTAATTACTGCATCATTATTGTGTCATAAATAAATTTAATTATTTAAGGTATAAAAATTATAAATAAAATATCATTATATAGGAAATGTTTTTATATTTATAATGAGTAATTATAGTTGAAAAGATAACTTATATAACCCCATGTAAAAATTGTTTTACTAAAAGATATATGTTTGTCATTTTTGTCTTTACTTTAAATTAATTAATATAAAGTGTCATTATCACTCTCAAGTGGCTACATGGGGTCCCAAATTCGACCCAAATATGCCCATGGTCGGAAATTTATCAAACAATATGAATAGGACACATATTAGGGTAATTTTATATTATTATAATATTATTTTTTTTACCCTAATTTACTGGATTTACCCTTTAACCATGGTAAATAAAATATTTACTGAAGTAAATATTCATAATATCTAAAAATAAAAGTTACCTATTTACATAATTTGGACCTCCTGATTCAAAATACAGAATCCATTTTTCCAAATTCAAAACACATAAGTGTCAGAAATTAATTTAAAATTAATTTCTTTTGTTAAAACAAAAGGCGTGTTTTTAATAAATAATAACTATCAAAAGATTGACACTTGTTTATGTCCAGTTTAAATGTGAAATTACATCCAATGACCTAAATTATATTATATGATAAAAATATAGTATAATGATACTTTAAAACCCGTAAAATATATAATTTATAACTATAAATTATTTCGATTAAAAAGGTTTTTTTTAATTAAAATTTAGTATTTTTTCACTATTCAACAAAATATGAAAGTTATCGGAAAAGTACCAAAAATTTATCCAAAATAAATTTTTATGTCCATATTATAAAGAATAATTTAATTTAACTTAATTGAATATATAAATGTGTCAAATATTGTATTTAAAATGGGTTCTCCATTAAAAGGCAGAAAAACTGCATTTTTTGAAAAATACCTCTTTTATCTTAAAAATTGAATTTTTCTTATATTATGTCTAAGAAACAAAAAATATGATGTTAAGATTATATTGTATATATAAAATTTAAAATGAATTTAATACTATTCATAAACTCTTTTTTGAACGATTAGTTTGGTAAGTCATGGTGCGCTCGTAATCGGTGTTGCGTGTAGCATAAGTTATTGAAATAATTTGAAGAGATAACATACTATAAAATCTTATGGTGTTACAAAATAGATGAAGATAATCTTATAAAATCTTTGAGTAAATCTTGAGATGAATACTCTTTTAATTTGAAAAGAATAGTTCTTTTGGAAAAATATTTATATAAAACCAGAAGTGAAGTAAGATAGTATTTTCATAATAAAATGAGTGATTTTATAAAGATAATGGTTCCCAAAAATAGATTATAGAGTGCCCTTGAAAATAGGTAAGAATTAGAGAAATTCCCTTGGATCAGGCTTGTATTTTGGAAACAATTTCGAAAGTTCCTTTTAAAATGTGAAACCATACATTAAATAAGAAAATATTAGGGTTGGTAAACATATATACCCACACACATAATTTTTTAGTAGTACATAATAATACACAAGAGTTTCATTGAGGTAATAGAAAAAAAAGTAACCCAAAAGAAAAATGGAAGTTTGGGTGGAAAAACTCTTACCTTAAATACAAACATGTTCTGCTCTTGAACTTAAGCTCCTGGAATATGATATTATAATTATTAATAACCTATTTTATAACCTATTAGAAATGTATTTAGTTTATCATAATTCAGTTTAGTTCATTTATTCCCTTATTGAAAAACTGTTATATTGAATT